>JAJJMC010029624.1:4105142-4263340 GCA_023531435.1 Papaver californicum
CCAAGAAGTAAACCACCAACCCAATCAGAACCCCCTCCCAGTATCCAAATTCCTGTGGACTTTACAATGCCCACCAAAAATACAGCTTTTCTTGTGGAAAGCAATCATTGAAGGTCTACCAACCTTTTCTATCATATATCGCATTCGAATCACCATCTTCAGCTTTGTACCCAGTGCAACACTGAACCAGATACGGCAGACCACTTGCTCATACGCTGTCCAATAGAAACCTTAGCCCGAAATACCCTTTTATCTCTCCTTTTGAACAATCATCATGATAACAACACCCTTCTGACCTTTATCACTCCCCAAACAACTATTACTCAACTCTTAAAACAACCGGGCCCACCCTCAATCATAACCTTCTTTTGTTTTCTCCTATGGTCTTTCTGGTTGACCAGAAATGAGTGCATATTCCGCTATTCACAACCAAATTCGGATGGTATTGTTTTCAGAGCAATTGATCAACAACAAGAGTTCTCCAAGGCACTGAGGGTCCTTCCCCCTGTTACACTTAGTTGTTGATGGTGGATTTTTGACAAGGGAGAAAATTTTAATATCGTTTTTGCCTAACTGCAGAAGCATGAAATAAATATGCATAAATTCTTGACACAATATTAGAATTATGAATATTACTCCTATCTGATATTCCGTAAGAAAATTGAGAAAGGATATTCAACTCATAGCTACAATAGCTCTGTAGCTCTTTATATACTCATGTGCCTTCAAAATTTCAGGGCTTTACCTATCTAAACCCTCGTTATTTCATGTGCATCCATATAAACTATTTGTATTAATCAGAATATATTGATTCTACAAAATTGCGAACATTCAGAATAGAGGTTATGCCATATCTGAAAGAAAACGCTAATTAGATGCATACCATCTAATTGCAGAGTCACATCAAGCATTGTCTCAAGTTACAAACTTCCACAGATGAATTTCTTGAAAATGTTCTGTATGCACTGCATAAAGTTAAGCATAAATGCTAACAATTAAATCTCACAAGACTGAGAAACCCTAAATAGGCCATAGTTATGGTCATAGCATTAATGAATTCCAAAGCTAGCGGCGCATATGCAATAACCATGGCACTAGCAAGTGCTAGCCTTAGCCACACTCCCAAAACTAATAAGTAACACACACACATGTACCAAAAACCAACAAATCCAACATGCCCACATGCCAAAAGAAGCGCTAGATAACAATGGTGCTAACACTAGCGCCTGCAGCAGCGCTAGCTAGCAATGGTGCTAACACTAGCGCCTGCAGCAGCGCTGGCCTGGCCAATGCTAGCACTGCCACTTCTCTTTCTTTACCTTTTTTGTGTGTTTTTTCACCCGTGCTTGTACTAGAATTATCTTCACTTGCTCGTGCTAGTATAATTTACATGTTCCAAACGTGCTACAAACACGCTCTTGACATAACTAGCACAAACTAGCCTTATCTTACGACAAACTTACAAATTACTCACGTGATTTGAGTCCATGACTCCACTAACTCCTACGATAAATAAAAACAATTACATGAGGGGATTATTCATGGGGTTTTGGTTTAGTGGTTACAACAATATGGGCGTGGCAACACCCCATGACAAGGAAGTTACAAAGTAGTGGTGACGGTTGGAGTGGTCGAAGAGGTGATGGAGTAATGATCCAGAAGTTTTCAAAAACTTCCCAAGACAAAGTGGGCGGTTACACCATTTCCCCACAAAATCTTATCACTCCATCTCCCCACTACCTCCACTATTTTACAAGGAAAATATGTGTTACTAATTACTATAAATAGGCTACTTAACCTATTCTGAAAAAAGAACAAACTTAGCATTCTCTCAAGTTCTGTCATTTTCTCAATAGTTCTACATCTCTACATACAATTCAACACACAAACTCCTTCAACTTTCTTTGCTTCCCTCCCCTAAGATCAACCCATTTTCTCTCCTTGTGACTGAAACGGGACGGAACGGCTACTATCGTGGTTTAGGCTTGTCCTGTACGATTTTGATTTCCGAATCTAAATAAAGTACTTCTACAGTATATTGTTTTGCATAGAATCAATTTTTAGTTATTAACAATTGGCGACCAGAATGAGAGGCCAATCTCTCGGTCAATAATAAAATTCTTCAACCATCTGAAAATCAAATCTTCAATCATCTAAAAATGGTGGATCTTAGGTAGGATTCAACAACAAGTCCCAATTCATGTTCAACAACCACTCCTAACTTCAGAAACACTAGTGACGGAACTCCAGAGATAATTCCTCAAAACACCACCACTGAAAATACCAAGACTCCTCTCTGTACTACTGAAGGTGTCAAAAACCAGGAACAGGTGTCACCAACCATAGGTGATTCGATAAAGCGCCAAGAAACCTTGACCGAAACTCAAGTATCCATGGCTACTACCCAGAAGTAAGTTCTTACCTTTCTTAAGACTTTAACGGAGCAGTTATCATCGGAACAACCTCCATCATAGCAGTGTTCTGTATAATAACACCACTCAGAATGCCTTTTTCAACAATCGCGTCAGGGGAATCTTGATCATGATTTTGAGTTGGAAAAGACACATCACCAGCGTCTCGGATCATGAAGTTAGCCCTTCCTCTGATCTAAAGAATGAAAGGTAAACCACCACATTCCGACTCCGGAAGAAGATTCTACGGTCGTTACGGCAAGAAGACATGAATCTGAATTTTTTCCTAACGACGAAAATCGCCAAAATTCTTCGTAAAATCACGAATGGTTCTACACATCGTGAAAAGAAAGATGGAGCCAACCAACGTTCCTGATGCTACCAATGTCAGCACATCCAGAATCGATATTCGATGCGATGACAAGATCCAAACTTCGGCATTTATAAGGGTCTAGAAAGACCACTTCCACTACCATTTTGTGGCCAGGAATGTCTTCTACCACTTCATCAGCAACAACCATGTAGATCCAGATTAAGACATAGCTACGGGACGTCCGTGAATCCACAACAACAAGGCAAGGCTCGACGCATCTGTGGAGAAATCGTCACCAAGGGACCCACCTGTAAGATCCAACAGACCAGCAGACCTTAAAGATTGCTCACCTCCAAAACATCACCAAACAACGGATTTGGACGTTAAAAATTGCATAGAGGAGAGGTGATTCTGTACTCCTGTGGATTTCTCCTACAAGTAAGTCTTGTTCACCAACTCTCTTTACAATCAATTGTCCCACGTCCCATCAAGGCTTGGGGACTCGAATCGAGTATCAACCTCATCGTGCCTTGAAGGTATGAATGGGAAGGTGATCCTTTTCAAAAGTTTATCGAATGGAGAAGGGTCGTCTCTACTAAGAATATTAAAACCAACAACCCAACCATTCTTAAAATGTGTCATCAACCTGAGATACCGAAAGCCAACCCTTTCCAAATCAGAGACACTACTGCCTCTTCTGGAGAAAAGCCACATCTGATCAATAAAACTATATTATGTGGATACTACAAACTCGTCAATATTGATAAGCCAACAGGGGTAGTCGTACATGGCAAGTGGCTTTAAACTGCCAAAGCATAAAAACTTTACCACCCCTGACAAAGCTTTCAAGGCTCAAAGCACTTTACCACCCCTAGCAATATTTCTCTGTTTTTACGCAACATTTGTAATTTCTTCAAAATGTTTGTAGTGATTTGCATTGATACTTAGGATTTCAATTTACTTAATTGAACAACAATTATTTCCCTTTCTAGAAAATCCGTTAAAAAACATTTAAAATTTACCTTCTCAAAATCCCAAGACCACAGAAAATTCGGGTATCTCAGAAACACATAAAACCCCTCAAACCTACTACTTAGAAAGGATATTTGAGGACTGATTCAATGCCATCATCATACGCTCTCTTCACATGTGCAAGGGCTTCAATTGCAAGCTTCAATTCTCAGGATAGTCTTTCAGCATCACCTCTAGCTTTGGTAATCAATTCTAAGCCGAAGATGCACCTACTTCCTTCAAGTTCTCCTGAATGGATCTCATATGACGACAAGCTTAGACGTCTCGGCTTCCTCCAAGAGTCGGGTCCTGTCAAACGTAAAGTTAAAGTCAACTCCAGCATTCAGATACTCAATTTGTGTCATTTTTATCGCATTGGCATCTTACGCAATGGCACCATTTGGAGCACCAACTTCAACAAGATGCATCCGGAAGATCACAAGAACCGCTCTTGGGAATTGAAGATTTGTACAAGATCCCCTCGCTGTCAGGAACCTCTCCAGCCTATAAAAGATAGTCAACCAGAGAGTCACAATATTGACAAGGCCCTTTACTCTCCAAAGACATGCCGCAAAGGTATCTTCACCTCTCCCAACTACGTTGTCAGATCTGATAGGTGCCTGCAACCCCTTACGAGGCCGAGACGCATACCAAGCCTACTCCAGAAAATATAACTTCAGAAAGTAAAGAGAAGTGTGACATGGGACTGTCACCGCAACAGATCTCATAACAATTAAGGATTCAGAAGATGGCTCAAGAGATGCCTCTTGGAACATAGTCTTTGAAGATATCGGCAACACCACGTTGGCAACATGATACCTTTCATCTCATCATCTTCACCCTCGACGTCTCCAGAGGATTTCACCCATATAAGCATACCATCATCACATCCATAAGGTTAAAACAAGCTTTGAGCCAATGGGTCAGGATAATGCACAATTTTATTCAGTCACTGCTCACAAAAACGTCCCGGTAGCGACTCAACATCCCGAGCAACAACGAAGGGCTCCAACTTCAATTCATGTTCTTGCTCCAGCCATGGTGCGTAAAGACAATAACAAAAATATGAGATATCAACCATCCTGGCTTCCCTTTCTTGATCAGACCCTAGAGCCATGAACTCATGATGGTACTATCAAATCATCCATCATCGAGTAGAAGACCAAAGTAGCTACACCTGGGGACTGAAGGCTTCTTAATTTCAGAGATTTAACGCAGTCACCTCCTTCGACCAAAGTATTTAATCAACAACGGTGGTAGCAACAAAACCCCCAATCGCATCATCCTGACGAAAGCATATGTAAGTTCGTAACTCAACAGCTTGTAAGCTTCCTATCCTAACCTGATCACGTCCATAGCATGGGGACTTCACCTCTGTTGTTACTGCTGCTGATTTCAACCATACTGGTCAACCATTGAAGACACATTGAATTCAGAATTCTCAAGGTGACGCCGTCAATTCCCGTCATGCTTCAAGCAATCCCTAAACAGACAGTACTTATGATCATGATCTCAACTATCATTAGAAATGAGGCAGACACAACCATTTCAAGCGCAATAAACACTCGACAGGCCTAAAAAATTCAGATTCATGCTTCTTCTCTCAACACTTAGAATATGGGATTACAAGCTGCCGTCAGGAATTTGTTTTCTCCATAAACATGGCTAAACTCTAACAAGCAAGACTCATGAACCAGATACAACATCATTCATCCATGGATGTCACAGATCCTTTCAACATGTATCTTTCTGTCAAGTAAATACCTTTAGCTCCACTTGAGGACTTGATCTTGTTGGAGACATCAATTTGAATCCATTTCGATCAATATAATCCCCAGAGCCAAGTCAATGCAACCTGATAACATCACTGAATGAAACAAATCATGAACCTCTCTACATCACAACCTTGCACGACTGACAGACTTCCTCCCTCACCAATCATATCCATAGTGAGGCTCTGCTCTCTACTCTAACATCGTCAATTTTATGACGAAGTTATTTCACATTCAAGTTATGGCGTTCAGACAATTCTAGGGGCTCATTGGATGAAGAATCAAAGACCACGATGACGCCCCTATTACCATGGTTTTGTCTCTGGAGAGACACTAGCTGTGGTCCAGCATCAACATTGGTCTTATGAGTAAAGTCCTCATGATCGGTTTTATCAACCACTCATTCCCCACAACCTCAATCTTGGAATCGATATGTTAAAACCTAAGCAAAAAAAAAAAAAAGGATCAGCCTCATATGCAGTTTCAGTCCATCGGAAGCTCTTCCCTATTTTACTTCCACTGTCTCCGACATTGCTGTCACCGGCTACAAATTGTTTTCATTATTGGATGCTCTATCTACCATATATTTGTTGTCATCTTGAAACTTGATGATGCATGCTCAAACTCCAAGCGCGAACGTCTGTTGTTTACTCAAGGGAGAGTTTAATATATCCAAATCCCAAGCACGCGTGAAGGACATGCTTGAAGAAAATAAGTAACTACCCTTAGACTAAACTTCTGAAATTCATATTTTATATTTTAGAACAAAACCCCTGCTACAGGAATTTTCGGCTAACCTCTCCAAACAAAATATATAATGGCAATATTAGAGTCTCTAAACTTTGAGATTTAAATATTATATATATTATATTGTGCCATTCAGTATCCACTTTTGTATAGAATCGAGAACAATTGGATAGCTCCTAGATGGATTGACCACTAGTGTAGAGCGATAATGTCTTCAGAATGTCACTGGTGACGGTTGTTATTCCTGTCCAGATGACCTCCGAATATACATGACATTGAACTAGTTATAAGTTGAAATAATTCCTTATACTCATCCCACATATCTTTTGCATATATATGCGCGATAGAAATTTCATAGCTTTACTCGACTAGAACCTCGTTATTTCATGTATATCCATGCAAACTATTTGTATAAACCAGAATATATTGATTATACAAACACAATGAATATTCAGATTAGAGGCTATGTCATAGCTGAATAAATATCACTAAATTAGATGCATACCATCTAAAATTACGAACATTCAGAATAAAGGCTATGCCGTAGCTGAATAAAGATCGCTAAATTAGATGCATACCATCTAAATACAAAGTTGTAAATATTCAGAATAGAGGTTATGCCATATATGAATAAAGATCGCTAAATTAGATGCATACCATCTAATTACAGAAATCACAGTAAACATTCATAATAGGTAATATACCATTCCTGAATAGAGATCACTAATTAGATGCATACTATCTAATTGCAGAGCCGCGTCGAACATCATCTCAAGTTGCAAACTTTCACGACTGAATCTCTTGAATATGTTCTGTATGCACTACATAAAAGTTAACACTTTATGTCATAAATGAACTTGTTTTAAGTCGCAAAACCTCCATAGTTGAATTCCCTGAATATCAATGCTCAAGTTCACAATCATCTTAGTGTTCATGACTAACATTCATCTTCAGGTCTGATGGTAGAATCACTGCCTCCACAATCATTTTAGTGTTTACAGCCAACAATCATCTTCGTGGACGATGGCAGACGAATCACTTCCTAAACACATCATCTTAATATTCACGACATCATTTCCTTAACACTCTCTACAACCCACTAATGTTCCAAATACCTTCTCGTTGTTGTTACGGTAGAAGAAGAATACTCTAAATACCTGAGAGTATAGTCGCAGAAAGAGCAAAACTTGCTCTGCCAACTGCTACGCTTCTAGTAATATCTAACCATTGAACAATAAAAATCCATATTTTACTTCGTATGGCAGCCCACCATCTAGTGCTTACCACGCAACATTACTCGTTCCGCGCTAAGCAGGGGACTTAATGTTGAAGGTGGATTTTTGACAAGGGAGAAAATTGTAATATCACTTTTGCCTAGCTGCAAAAGCATGAAATAAATAAACATAAATTCTTGACACAATATCAGAATTATGAATACTACTTTTATCTGACATTCCGCAAAAGAATTGAGAAAATATATTCAGTTCATAGCTACAATAGCTCTGTAGCTCTTTATATACTCATACACCTTCAAAATTTTAGGGCTTTACTTAGCTATACCCTCGTTATTTCTTGTGCATCCATATAAACTATTTGTATTAATCAGAATATATTGATTCTACAAAATTGCGAACATTCAGAATAAAGGTTATGCGATATCTGAATGAAAACGTTAATTAGATGCATACCATCTAACTGCAGAGTCGCATCAAGAATTATGTCAAGTTGCAAACTTCCACAGCTGAATCTCTTGAAAATATTCTGTATGTACTGCATAAAAGTTAAGCATAAATGCTAACAATTAAATCTCACAAGACTGAGAAACCCTAAATAGGCCATAATTATGGTCATATCATTAATGAATGCCAAAGCTAGCGGCGCATATGCAATAACCATGGCACTAGCAAGTGTTAGTCTTAGCCACACTCCTTAAACTAATAAGTAGCACACACATGTACCAAAAACCAACAAAGCCAACATGCCCACATGTCAAAAGCAGCGCTAGCTAGAAATGGTGCTAACACTAGCGCCTGCAGCAACGCTGGCCTGGCCAATGCTAGCACTACCACTTCTCTTTATTTACCTTTTTTGTTTGTTTTTCACCCCTGCTTGTGCTAGCATTATCTTCACTTGCTCGTGCTAGCATAATTTACATGTTCCAAACTAGCTCTTGACATAATTGGCACAAACTAGCATTATGTTACGACAAACTCACAAATTACTCATGTGATTTGAGAAATCAAAATAATAACATAGGGGGATCATTCATGGGGTTTTGTTCTGGTGGTTACAACAACATGGGCGTGGCAACACCCCATGACAAGGAAATTACAAAGTAGTGGTGACGGTTGGAGTGGTCGAAGAGGTGATGGAGTAATGATCCAGATGTTTCCATAAACTTCCTAGGACAAAATGAGCAGTTACACCATTCCCCCACAATCTCCATCACTCCATCTCCCAACTACCTCCACTACTTTACAAGAAAAATGTGTTTTACTAATCACTATAAATAGGCTACTTAGCCTATTCTGAAAACAGAACAAGCTTGGCATTCTCTCAAGCTTTGTGATTTTCTCTATAGTTTTACATCTCTACACATAATTCAACACACAAATTCCTTCAACTTTCCTTGCTTCCCTCCCCTAAGATCAACCCATTTCCTCTCCTTGTGACCGAAGCAGGGCGGAACGACTACTATCGTGGTGTAGGTTTGCCCTGTACGATTTTGATTTCCGAATCTAAATAAAGTACTTCTACAGTATATTGTTTTTCCTAGAATCAATTTTTAGGTATTAACACTAGCGACCCACCGACTACTAACCCATCAAACGCCATTAAAAGAACAACAACCATCTCAGTGGGCTGGATCAGCCCTAGTTTGGAATGTATTAAGATCAACACAGATATAGCCGCAATAGGACACCCGGGTATGGCTGGTGCAGGATTCATCTGCAGAAACTCAGAAACAAGAACAATTTTGACGATGACACAACCGCTTGAAACCACAACTGCCTCCAGAACTGCCTTATCAGCTAAAACAATTTTGGAATGCCTTATCAGCTAAAAAAATTTATCAAAAAAAATATGAGATCAGGTAGTCCCAAATTTATTTAACTAAATTATACTAAATGACTTTGTAAATATCTTTTATCCCTTTGTAATTTTTTAAAAAATGAAGGAATATTACTATCATTACTGGCATCATCATAATTACAAACATAATGCGTGAGAGGAGCGTGCTTACTTGAATTTATGACTAAACAAAAAGAAAAAGGACGAGTACCTTTCCTGATCGCCATAGATAAATAATCGAGTATTTAACAAACATACCCTCGGAATATTTTAACTTTATTACCATCTAAATGAGTATACTTAGTGGGTCCTGGTCCCGCGGTGTTTGAAAGATGGTGAAAGAATCTCGGGTAATGGGTCAAAAATCTCTAATTCCTACACAGAAAATGTACTAGCCCGATCGACTGTTTCCCATCTGGGTGACAATTATTTGTCTCGGACAACCCACTATACTATTTGAGCCTTATCCTATTCCCACCAACCTCCAATCTTCTTCTTTTTCTTTGGTTACCAACTTAAATCTACTCACTTTTTCTTTACCTGCCGAATCTCACCTACAGTTAGACATTATAAACATAAAGTGATGTTTGTAGTGCTGTACTTCGGATCGGGTTTACATACGGATTTAACAGTAACGGAGCCAAAAAAGAATTAGTTGGGGACAAATATTCCCTAAAAAAAAATACCACTTTACAACAGGGAAAGAAATGCTATACGGTTTATAAACGGTTTACTTATTAGGCAATTCCGTAGGAGTTTTATAAACGGTTTACTTATTAGGCAATTCGGTAGGAGTTAAGATGGAAAATCTAATTTGACAAGTTACATGGATGGGTAATTAGAAATCCCATATAATAACCATGTTGTCATTGTATGATCACACGATCGTAAGATAACCGATGCAACGGATATTATTGAAAAAAAAAAAAGATAGTTTTGTTCAGACCTCAAATTATCCCTAGGAATAACGACTATGAACAAAGATAATTATTTATACCTCGATTTCTCGACTATAAATAAAAATTAAAATTAAACTAAAACAAGTTTAAAAAAATAATTTTATTAATCAAATTCAACTTTTTAGAACAATAACTTGAAGACTCTTAAATAGACTTTGGGGAAAACCCTATGTGCAACAAAAAAGGATGAAGAAACCCAATAAACCGACTCAAACCCTAATTTGCCATCTTTGACAAATTTTTGGTTGACATAAAATTATGAAAGTACTCTTAAAATAAAACTCTAAACTTAACAAAAATATAAAAAATTTATTTCCCAAGGTATCTACTGTCGTTAGGAAACTTTCCTAACTTATAAAAACTCTTAAAATAAACTTCTAGATTCTTCAAAAATTATCCTAAATAATAAATCCGAAAATTAATTATTTTTTTACTAAAAATATTATTAATAAAATACAAATAATAATAATAAAATAATATATTTATTTTTCATAAATCTCCCTCCATCATTTCACCGGTGTTGGAGAAGATTCGTCATCGAATCTAGCCGGTACCATGTTCTGCACGTGTAACTCGTTGATGACAATCTCCATACACATGAACTGATGCCATAAAAAAATAATATATGTAAAGAAGCATGAGGGATGATGGAAACCCAAAACAGATATTCATAAGTTGAATTAATGAATTCTCCCTTGTTAGGGTATACACGAAAAGCCATTCGTATAACGCATCGATCAACAAAATTATTCTCAACTGTAGGCAAAAAAAATATAGCACTATCATGAAATACTGAATCATTAATTTTACTAAGATATGATAATTCACCATATAAATCTTGCGTAAACTCTTATTTTTTGTCAGCGAAAGGATTTTCTTCGCCTTGTTGAGAAGTAGATTCCATATTCTCCTTGCCATCGGGATACTCATCAAAGATTGGGGTTTTATTCCAATCAAAAATATCTAGATTTTGTTCATCCCCAAGACAACAAACCAAGTCTTCAATGTTGTCGTATTCTTTATTATTATTTTCTTTTCTAAGCAAGCACCGATTAACAAGAAGCTGATGTGATTTCTTCGAAAAGATTTATTGAAAATTTTCAAGAATCTCTTCTCTAATCCCTTTCATGACTGGAATAAATATTCACCTCGTATATAAAATCATCTAACTCACCTCCACGGTTCTTCTTGTTTGTTATTATTGGTGATAACTTATTAACCTTGAGTACTCGTCTTAGAAGCATCTTACTAACCCTAGAATCGACTTTGCTCCGATAACAACTGATGCAGCGGATATTATTATAAAGAAAGAAAAGATAGTTTTGTTCAGACCTCGAATTCTTCCTAGGAATAACGACTATGAACAGAGATAATTATTTATACCTCGATTTCCCGACTATAAATAAAAATCAGTATTAAACTTGAACAAGTTTAAGAAAATAATTTTATTAATCAAATTCAACTTTCTAGAATAATAACTTGAAGACTCTTAAATAGACTTTGGAAAAAACCCTAACTTGTGCAATAAGAAAGGATGAAAAAACCCAATAAACCGACACAAATCCTAATTTGCCATCTTTGGAAAAAAAATTGGTTGACCTAAAATTATGAAAGTACTCTTAAAATAAAACTCTAAACTTAACAAAAATATAAAAAAATTATTTTCCAAGGTATCTACTGCCGTTAGGAAACTTTCCTAACTTATTAAAACTCTTAAAATAAACTTCTAGATTCTTTAAAAATTACCCTAAATAATAAATCCAAAAATTAATTACGTTTCTACTAAAAATATTATTAATAAAATACAAATAGTAAAATAATATATTTATTTTTCATAAATCTCTCTCCATCAATAACTCCACAGAATCTATATATAGTAATTTATTTATAGGGCAAGATTGTATTGTTTAAACCCCTCCCAATGCCATCTAAAGATTCACTCTGGTTATGAAGTTGTTTGTACGACGGGATTCTAAATCTTACCTAATTTCATGTTCAAACCAATTTATAAGGTAGGGTGTTAAGTCCCGCCAAATTACATGCGTATTATAATTTATAACAATGTCTATTGTGCTTCAAAATAAATGAAAAATTGGATTTTATGGTGTTTATTGTGGATGCCTAAGGTTTTAGAAATTAACACAATTTACTTTTATATCTTTTATAATCCTGTTTTATTAGTATGGAATATGTTTTTTTACGGTCATTTAAATCAGTTGAATAGATTCGTCATTGTGTTGCTCTGATACATTAAATAAACATCTAAACCATTACTTGTGTTGGTATAGATCCGTAAATACAGAATATTTATTATACATGTCGCACCATCTCAGCTAAATGGGATCAGGGAGTACATCATGCACGCATTGCACATGATCAGTTTCTTAGTTGTTTTACTCATCACGAGGTAAAATTGAATGCACGGCCAGATCTGGTCACTACTAGCATTGAAGAGACGTGACAATAAGGACAATTGTCATGGGATAAAACTATCTACCCAGCATTAAGTGTAACATATATAATACACGTAACAGTTACTGACCGGATCATTAGAGAGGTGATCACGTATCAAGAGTTCTACCCGCACCTTGGACAACATGGACCTAACTCGCAAAAGAGTTACACGCAACAATGATACAGAAAAGTACAAGATATCTAAAGAGAGAATGGTCCGCACACACAATTCTATAAATATCCAGTTCCATTACTGGATTAAGGGGAGGCAATTTGGAGAAAGAGAGAGCATAAGGTAAGAGAAGGACACAACAATGTTATCCTTTTCTCTTTACTTAGGGTCGATAGTACTTAGCCAAAACTTATTTTGTAGCTCATTAAATATAATAATGAAAAATGATACTCAATACCTCGTGGAGTAGAAATAGCCAAACCACATAAATACTTGTGTCATTTACTTTTACACACTATCATTCAACACTTGTTATTGTTATTTAACTTTCACACCGCATATTAATTATCATGTTAATCACCAATCTATACATTATGAACATCGATTGTAAACATTAAAGCAGCACCAATGGGTTTTTGTGGTTACAAGATCAAAACGATATTTCAGGAATTTAATGCAGTGACATCATCGTCAATTTTCAAAAATATTGGTGATTTTTTTTTTGAATTTAAATACGCACCAAAAAGATGAAGGTTAAATCAATTATAGAACTCATGGTGTTTAACTCAGATGCACAAGTACTTCTACGTCCAAAAATAACCTATACATTAAAGGTTGTATATTATATTAAATTTAGTATATTTTAAACTATTATTTAAGACACTTCATTCGAATAATAATATCTTATTAAATACTATACCATATAATATAAACGATATAATTCTGGAAACTACGTATATTTAATCTTCTTAAACTTTCTTCTTATAACCTAAATCTAATTCATATGATAAATGACTAAAAACGAGCCCAAAATTTTATACAGATAAATAATATAAAATTATTCGTCTATATAGGTTTTTTTGTATAGCTTATCCCAAATCAGGATAAAAATAGAGGGGATCGACATGTATACGGTGAGCCAACGATTGAAATTTAGGTACTTTTATGAAATGAAACCTTTAAACTACTTTTGGTTTGGTAATTTTGACGTGAGTTATTTACCCCAATTTGTTTGGGACTAAGACTTGATTGCTGCTTGTTGTATAAACAATGAAAAATCATTTATTTCTAAAATGGGGTGAGGTGCTATAAATAACAGTAAGTGAGAACTAACAACCAACTGTTGGCTAAATGGATCGGATCCAGCTAATCATTTACATTTTCAAAGCAAAAAAAAGGAAAAAAAAAAGGTGAGGGGAGTAAATTCGTAAAGTAGAAGGAAATCTGTTAGGAATGAAGCATGAAAACCATTTTGTCTCTGTTGTCCCTCTCTTACTCTTCTGATCTGCTTTGAGTGCTCTCACGCTCCTTATATATAAACATTACATTTCACAGCTTTACTTAGCATCTATCCCTGTCTCTGTCTCCATCACATAATCGTCTTCTCCGCTTAAATTCTCAAAGACAAATAGATATTGACAAAACTTACTTTCCAACCCAATTCTCACTCACTTAGAGTGAAATTGTATAGAGAAATGTTGGATTTGTAATAATAAAAATATTAAACAAAAGAAGATGTTAAGATTAATAAATTTCTGAATTGATATATACATAATGGACAGAGCCACCTACTCAGTAAATTGTCCTTAACACAATAGTCCATGGGTACTCCTTAAGAATAAGAAATGCTATACCCCATAACGGAGATGTGTCCAGGATAAAACTGCTCGTTATGACTTGTATAAGCACAATACAAATCACCCTCAAACGAACTTAACAACAAGATAATTACGGAGGGAAATAAACAAGGAGTGCGCAAAACAAAGCAGGAAGAGGGGAAAAATAGTCAGGATAGTAGCTGCTTCTGGTGTGCTTTGAAGTGAAGAATTCTTTTTTCTTTTATAGGCAGAGATGGGGAGTGAAATCAGTGCAGTAATCAATGAAATAAATTTTATATTTAATCAAAAATTTATGTGCGAAATTTAATTTTGAACGGTAATAAAACGGGCAAAATTTATTTTCCATTATGACAAGATTTATACTCACCGGGTCAGACGCCCCCCATATTAAAGATAAAAATTTAATTTAGTTTTAAATTCTTTATGGAAATAATTTAAAATACTTTGTCCAAAAAGATAAGTCTTGGTTGACCCACACCCACACCCACGCCCGAGCCGACCCGACCGGACGGATGGCGGCGGCGTGCGTGCTTCGGTACGAAGCACCTCGCGTGTGTGAAATGTATGGTTGCACCAACTATCCCATAGCCTTAGTCCTCTCCCATACACAAAAGAGTCTAAACCCCTAAGGGGCCTCCCTTAGATGTAAATTTCTAAGTAATATGGAGAGGAAACATCTTTAGTTTTTCCAATGTGGGACTAAAGGTTCATTCACAAAAGTGAAAATGTGCTAGTTTTCCTTAGTGACCCCTTGGTCCTAAGCCCATTTTATCCAAGACCAAAAACATTAATTCATAAGCCCATTTTCTCTAACAATCCCCCACATGAAGAAAACCCGATAAAAATCAGAAATCAGAAAGCGAGAAATACCACTATAGGCAATAGGTGTCCATAAGGTCTTGAACCTTTGCTTAGTGAGAAATTACCGGAACTACTTGATGGACAGTGAACGCGATGTCTTGAACTGCCATCGTTTGGTGTAGTTCATCAATAACTTCCATGGGTGATATCACTCTAGGTGCTGTCAAGTTCGTGTCGTTGTGTCCATTTTGGCTCTGGACGTATCCCGTTTCTCAGAATGCTCTAGAGAATTAGATCAATTCTCATAGGAAGCGACCCACTTTCACATTCAGATAAGTGAGTTCCATCAAGAGTGTTTACTGATACACCCCACTTATATCTTAAATTGAAACTATAAAACTCATTAAGACTTGATAAAAAGGCGTCCTTCACATGTAGTCACACTATCACGTCCACACCACATGGAAGGGACATAAAATGAAATTCTCTGATAGTGTTTCCTTTAACCCACTACAAATTAGTTGTCTCATCCAAAACCTTGATCTTGGGATCTCCAGTAAGCAAGGTTGAGTATCCTTCATGGCAAGTTTATTTAATGAGCTTAAGCCTCACCCCCCTCGATGCACTACTAACTATCTCCTTGGAAAAACCTTTCGTCAAAGGGTCCGTGATATTCTCCTTAGACCTCACAAAGTCAACAGAAATAACGCCAGTTGAGATTAGTTGTTTTAGGGAATTATGTCTTCTACGAATGTGTATAGACTTCCATGTTGTTTTTCGCATTAGCTATTGCAGCTTTCCTATCACAATGTACAGATATAGCTGGCACATGCCTATGCCAAAGAGGAGTGTCTTCTAAAAAGCATCTTATCCAAGCGGCTTCCTCTCCTGCTTTATCTAAAGTAATAAACTCCGATTCCATAGTGGATCGAGCTATACATGTCTCTTTGGAACTCTTCCTAGATACATACCCACATGCTAGAGTGAACACATATCCACTCGTAGACTTAGACTCCTTTGAGTCTGATATCCAGTTTGCATCACAAAATCCTTCAAGGACTGCAGGGTATCTCTCATAATTTAAACAAAAGTTCAAAAAGTACTTCAAGTACATTAACTGATAAGTGCATAATTTATACATTTTAAGTATCATTTCCTTACACTTATTTGCTAGATTTTGTGTGAATTACCGTGTGTTAGTATTATTTTTCTAGTTTATGTGTTTTATTAGGTTACATCTCTAAAACAAGTGAAATGGAGCTTTACAAGAGAAGTATTGCCATATACCCAGAGGAGCTCAGTATATTCCAGGATTTCTACCCTCCGTCTTGTAGAGAATTAAATTACAAAGCCAACGACGAAAGAACGAGGTCATTATGACTTCGTATAAGAAAGTTAAGGGCGAAAAGAGGAGTTAAGCTTGTCGATTTCACGGAACCGACAGTTAAACAGTCTTATTGAATATTGATAAAGGGCTCTGTGTTTCCGCTAACGGGTGCCTGATTATTTGAATATGGTTAATAGCACCAGGCCATTCGATATGGGCCACCTTCTTCTTCTTAATTCAAACAGAGAACTGACACCATTATTGGAACTAGTGACTCATGGGGTTGCTACGAGTATTGGTTTAGATGGATTTTAGCAGCGAGAGGAAGATGGATGTTGTTGCTGTGATCAATCGTGATGATCACACTGGAGGAGATGAGTTTGTTTCCATGTTCGAGAGGAACTTGCAGTAGCGGTGGAAGTCAGTGATAGAAAAGAAGAGGAATCTGTATTGGTGGTTAAGATGGTTTGATGGCTGGTTGTTGCTGAGAAAAGATGAAGCTGCGAAGGAGATCATGGTTACTTCCATATACCATTTAGCCTGTGTTCGAAGAGTTGGGGACTGGAATTCTTTGCTGAAACCGAATTAAAGAATAAGCAGGCAAAAGAGATGGGTTACTGCTTCCATTAATGATGGTGGCTATGATGAGTCTTGGGTGTTGCAGTTCACGACAGTTATGGTGATGATGGACAAGAACTAGAGATTTAATGGAGCTTTTGGTCGTGAACTGAAGGGTATGAGTCTGTGTGATGTTGGCTTGAATAGAAGAAGAATAAGAAAAGACAGGTTCACGAGATTTGGAGATGATTCCGAATAGTAGCTGTGAATGGTGGAACTTGAATCTGATGGTGACTTTAACAACATCGAGTGCTCGGTGATGAACAAAGAATGAGGTTCAAGTTGAGAGAGAAGTCAGGAAGGAATGACAACTGTGTAGCTACTTTGCTGTAAGTTTGTGGGTTGTATAGGTCTTTTGGGCAAAAGTTGGGGCTCGACTAAGAAGCGAGCAGGAAGAGGAGACTTGGATACCAATTTGTCTTAATTTTGGAAAGAGTTTCTTGCCGAGAAGATACCAGGTATTGAAGCTGTTACCGTCAGTTTTTGTGTGATGAATGGCTGAGATGTGTGATGTTTTATGAGTTTGAATGAGATTAGGAAAGTGTATTTGGGAGGTGACTATCTCCTATAAATAGTAGCCGTGAAAACCACTTAAGCATAGACCCCTCTGACGTAGATAGCTTCACGTACATACCTTCCCGGACACAGACAGAGGCAGAGTAATTTTCATGGACAGAAATACAGACAATTTTCACAGACAGAAGAAAAGGGTTAGTTTGTGTTTCTTCTTATTAATTAATTTTCATGGTTTTTGAGAAAGCCATGTTGGGCTAATTCCCTTGTTAGGGCGAAAGGATGAATTTGTAGAGATGGTTTTATTTGTGTTTCAAAACTAGGTTTTCAATTATATGAACTAAATATCATTAATTTGTCTCTCTCTCAACGTTTTACCGTCTCGATGATTTTTCATGTTCTATGCCACGTATAGTTCATTGTTTGATTAGTAGAAGGACTCGTTGAAACCTTGTATGAAATTGTTTTATGAATATTCTTTGACTTTTTATGACCCGTATACTTAGTACTTCGAAATTCTACTTTAGGTTGAGAACAAACAATTCTTTTTGAAATCGAGACCCTATATGACGAACGCAATTAAACCCTAATCTACTACGGATTCCCGGAGCCTTAACGTTTTCCTCTTATTGTTTTCAAACTTTATTAATAATCTTAATTCATTAGTTAATTAAATTCTTTATAAAAAAACCTAAAAAAAAATATTTTAATTAAAACTCCTCGTGGGAATGAACCGTATTTGCTTTTGTCTACATCTTTCGACATTGTGCGCTTGCGGTAAAACAAAGTCGGTTTTCTGACGCATCAAGTTATGGCGCCGCTGCAAGGGAGTTGTTTTTCAATTAGATTTTTTTTTAGATTTTTATTATTTTGTTCGATTTTACGCTTTTTGGTATTTATCTTCTGCTGCAGGTTTTGGGAACGGAAACGAAAAGAAATTGAGCCAAAGACTTTGGTAATTAAAAGACTTGGAGTAAAGTTAAAGCTGGACGAACGTAGAAGAAGACAAATAGTTAATTTTTACTTTTGAGGATTTTTATTAGTTAATTTAATTTAGAAAACTGTATTAGGAAATTTTTGATTCTTTTTGTAATTTTCTTTTAGTTTTGGACATTACAGACATTATTATTATTTTTAAACCCTACGGAAGGGTAGTATTAAATATAAACTGCACAGGGAAGGACGGCAATTACTATATTGTCTCGGCCCCTTGGGTTTGTACACTGACACAGGAGTCAGTGGCCTGAGTCGACTTCAACGGTTCATCCCCCGTATGTTACGGGGTAAGATTCGATCAACCCACGAATCCCTTGCAAATGGGTTTACTGTATTCCTTTGTGTGCATATATATTGAGGACCTGAATACGAATTTACTTTTCTAGTAAAGGGCAAGAACTGGCCATATAAGATAAGGACTCGGATTTCATCGCTGTTTCCTTCTTGCCCGCTTTAGGAACACGTTACCAAACGCGAACCTAAACCTTAAAATTTTGACTAGAAAGAGACTGATAGGGTAACGAGCTTAAAGGAAACTCGTTCAAAAGGACTGTATTGGTTACTTTGTTAGCCTAACTCGAAGTTCAGGAAGATTATTTTAAGTTGATTAGAGCCGCCTTGTAACCCAGGGAAAAGTTGCCAAAGAGACAGGGTTATCAAAGCTCCTTAGAGATTATCCTGTTTCTCTTCGACTTAATCTAATTCGGATCGTTCTAAGAGGTTTGCTAGAACTGTAACTAATTGCCTTTCGAGAAGCTGGTCTAGAAACAATCTAAGTGGAGCCATCATGCTTTTTGTTTGCTAGATTCAATAGGTGATTTGGTTGAGTCATCCTTTCTTGTGATTGTTTATAAATTATACACACGGGAGGTAAGTAAATATTTGATATTCTCGCAAATCTTTTGCAAGGTGAGTTATTGGGTAAATTTTGTTTGGTATTATGGATCCCGATGATTTGGATTCCTTTACTGTATTTTGGAATCGTTCCAAAAGAGAGGGGAAAGAGGAGTCATATAATAGTTCAATTGGGGAATATGTATACACACATTTTTATTATCAGGAACCTAGGAGAGAAGATTGTGTAAATAATGATTGGAATTATTCTCATGGGTATGATCATTCCGGACCTTGTGAAGGTTATGATTATTACCAACCTTACCCAGGTTATGAGTTACATTATACTAATTCCAATTATTATTCACAGTCGTATAATTCACAGTATGAGAGAGATGATCAATCATATTGTGAAACATCTGCATCACTCTCATCTAAGTTGGTATAGTGGAGTCATGACATGGAAAAATCAATTGAAAAGTGTAGTCACAATATTGTCAAAAGGGAAGAGAAAGAACCTTCACGGATGATGACTCCTTCTAAGGAGACGTCAACTAAGATGACAATTCGGGAACATATGGAACAGAGGCATAAGGGAGTTTTTGCTCCACCTGAGGTAATTGAGGATGAGCCTCTAATGATATATGAGAAGTATTATAAACACGCACCGCTTAGTTTAGAACAGAGATTGAGAGTTCTGGCATTCCAAAAAACATTTGAGGATGATAGTGATGATGAATATGTGTGTTTTGAGAGTGATGATGAACTTGACACTTGTGATTATAAGAACGATGACACTGTTATGACATTTGAATCTAGTGTATCTTGTCCAAATCACGATCATATTAATGATGATATGCCTATTCAAAAGGATGTGGTTTGGATTAGAAACCCTATTTATTCAGATGATGATGATGATTTAGAAGAACCTGTTTATACAGGGGATACTATTGTCGAGTTTAATAAATCAGAGGCAGTATGTGTGCAAACTGATATACCTTATAATCATATAAATTCTGAGATTCCTATTGGTCACTTAGAAGAGGATAATAACGATCCAATTAACCATGAAACTGTGTGCATAATTGATGAAATAGTCCATGAAACTCACTTGCAAAACCATATAGATGATCCATTAGAGGCTTGTTTAGTGCACTTTGGGCCTGATGTTGATGATGAAAGTGTTATTTGTGAAGCCAACGCCTTGTTAGACTCCACACCACTGTTTGACACTAATAAATGAAAGCCTGGAATTGAATCTTTAGTCCTACCCGAATCTCGACTCATTCTATCTGTCAAGAAAGCCCTGACCTTGACCCTTAAACCATCGCCTGAAGATCTAGAAAGTAGGGAAATAGTGACTAGTCTATCTAGAAACACCCAAGATTCTAAGTGTGGGGGTGATTATCAATCTCCCTGTACCTTACCTTTGACTCTTAGAAATGTCCCTAACTTGGGAATTGACATATGCACCTCTACTATTTTGCAAGATCATCTTCACATTATACTTCCTGAACCTAATATCCAGAAAGAAATTCAGTTGTTAGAAACCCATCCTCTGGTCGATGTGGTTTACCTAGGCGATAATCCCAAGATTGACTTTGTTTTCCTACCAAAATATTTTCTTCCATATGTGGGAACGTATGAATTTCAAATGTGTCAGTTATTAAGTTTTGAGACTAAACCTGATTACTTTAGGAGAGTAGAATCGACACATTTGCTTAAGAATGGCCATTTTCATAGTAATCAACTGTGTGAGTCAAATCAGATTGACTTTGAGGATCCACAATTATTCAGGTTATTATTATGTGCTTCTCAGTTCTTACTTGAGTTATTCCAGACTCTACAACCCGATTCTTTCGATCCTGCCTATGAGGAAATCCAGCCCATGAAAATATTTTATCTAGACCCTTTTATCGAGCCTGAACCTGAACCACAGCTAGAAGTAGTTGTCTTAAAAAAAAAATAGATAAGGGTGTGGTCGGTTTGTTCTTTTTCTTGGCTTGTTGCAGTTTCCTTTTCCTGGTGATAGCACTATTTGATCCAGATGACCCACAGTTGTTCCGGCTATTGCTATATGATACTATCATTTTCTTTATGGGAGTCAACCCATCAAATTTGTTTCCTTCACCTTATCTTTTTAGTTTTTGATTGCTTGTTTTATGCTATTTTAGAATTTCCCATCTTGATTTTACATTGGATGAGTTAGTTTACATTGAGGACAATGTAAAGTTTAAGTGTAGGGGAGTTCGGGCATATAGAATTCTTAAATATTCACTTTTTAGGCAGAAAATTTTCAAATTATTTGAATGAAAACCTCCAACTTTTATATATTTTAGAGTTACTTAGTATACTTCTTGCTACGCTTACATACGGAGTTCTAACCGAAACAACTGAACTTAGAACTATTATAGAACTATATTCGGAGTACTTAGTTGTTGAGAGGCTAGATCTGAAAAAAATGGACTTAAACTTCCGGTAGAGAATACAATATTAGAGTTGTTGATCATTCAATACCCATGAGTGAGGCACCAAACCATAAATTGTCCGTTTAGAGTGTTTCATCTGCGCAAATTCCGGGTAAAATGATGAGCTACCTAACCTCGCACCAATTTCAGCACTACTTTTTGATCTCTTGAGTGCTATTTCTATCAATCATGAGGGTGCCATTAGAATTGCTAACTCTATCTTGTAGTCTTGTTTGCAGTTGGCACCATTCTCTCGACAACCATAGAAACATATTATCAACAAGCAGAACATCAAAAATTTGAAGAAAATTTGAAGACAGTCAAGGTTTAAAAGCAACCGTTTAAGAAAGAGCAAATTTCATATTCAAGTAAAGTAACAATATAATTAACATGTTAAAGATTTATGTACAAAAGCGAAAGAAATCAAAAGATGTGAGTTAGTGAAGTTCAGATTCAAGTGGTAAAGTCTTTATCCCACGGTCGTAGTAATTTCATCATTTATTTTTCAGTTTATATTGTAAAAAAAAAAAAAAAAAAACGATTATCATTGCTTTGGTGTAGATTTTCTTTTGTATTCTTTCAATAAGGCCGTGGGGAAGAAGAAATCTATAGAGAAGTTTCTAATAACAAGAAATGGAGGAAATGAGTTATAAATTCAAGGTTCTACGAAGTTCAAGAGTTCATCATCTACAGTTGAAGACCGAAGACGTTTCTATTGGATGCTATGAGAGTGGTGTTGATTGCCGATCGGATGAGAAGGTAAGTAAGCATTCCCATCCTTGCATAGTGGTTGATTTCCGTTATTAGAGGTCACTAGAAAAATAAAAAAGGGGTTCTTTTTCGTCCCACTTTCTATGGGATAACATCTCCATATGATTCGGAAGGTTACCTTTCCTTCCTACCATTCAACGTGTGTAGGATTTCTATCTTCATTCCTGCCTGCACATATGTGTGAACCATAAAGTGCGTCCTTTGAGTGTCAAATTCATAAAACCCTATTGGTGAGGCAGAAATATTCGGTCACTCTCGAACCTAGATCCTTTTACATGGTGGTTTTCTCCTAACTCAAGAGTTAAGCATGAGAATAATGTTCTTTATACTTCTAACTTCTTATTGTTAGTGTTCAGAAACTTTATGTCTTCGTAGCTCTTTGGATGCAGGTGCTTTGGAATACTTAGAAGTTGGAGTAGGTTTTGTGGGTAAATCTCTTGTAAACCCTCACGAGACTATAACTCGTCCACTAGGGACACCTAGGGGTTTAAAGGCTTGTTACACATGCTAAGTGTAACCGTTTCCTCAACGAAAGGGAGTTGTATTTTAGATTAGTTTAGATTTGTAGTTTGCTCGAGGACTAGCAAAAGGCAAGTGTGGGGGAATTTGATAAGTGCATAATTTATGCATTTTAAGTATCATTTCCTTATACTTATTTGCTAGATTTTGTGTGAATTACTGTGTGTTAGTATTATTTTTCTAGTTTATGTGTTTTATTATGTTACATCTCTAAAACAAGTGAAATGGATCTTTACAAGAGAAGTATTGCCAGAGACCCAGAGGAGCTCAGTCTATTCCAGGATTTCTACCCTCCGTCTTGTAGAGAATTAAATTACAAATCCAACGCGAAAGAACGAGGTCATTATGACTTCGTATAAGAAAGTTACGGGCGAAAAGAGGAATTAAGCTTGTCGAATTCACGGAACCGATAGTTAAACAGTCTTATTGAATATTGATAAAGGGCTTTGTGTTTCCGCTAAGGGGTGCCTGATTATTTGAAATATGGTTAATAGCACCAGACCATTCGATATGGGCCACCTTCTTCTTCTTAATTCAAACAGAGAACTGACACCATTATTGGAACTGGTGACTCATGGGGTTGCTACGAGTATTGGTTTAGATGGATTTTAGCAGCGAGAGGAAGATGGATGTTGTTGCTGTGATCAATCGTGATGATCACACTGGAGGAGCTGAGTTTGTTTCCATGTTCGAGAGGAACTGGCAGTAGCGGTGGAAGTCAGTGATATAAAAGAAGAGGAATCTGTGCTGGTGGTTAAGATGGGTTGATGGCTGGTTTTTGCTGAGAAAAGATGAAGCTACGAAGGAGATCATGGTTACTTCCATATACCATCTAGCCTGTGTTCGAAGAGTTGGGGACTGGAATTCTTTGTTGAAACCGAATTAAAGAATAAGCAGGCAAAAGAAATGGGTTACTGCTGCCATTAATGATGGTGGCTATGATGAGTCTTGGGTGTTGCAGTTCACGACAGTTATGGTGATGATGGACAAGAACTCGAGATTTAGTGGAGCTTTTGTTCTTGAACTGAAGGGTATGAGTCTGTGTGCTGTTGGCTTGAATAGAAGAAGAATAAGAAAAGACAGGTTCACGAGATTTGGAGATGATTCCGAATAGTAGCTGTGAATGGTGGAACTTGAATCTGATGGTGACTTTAACAACAGCGAGTGCTCGGTGATGAATAAAGAATGAGGTTCAAGTTGAGAGAGAAGTCAGGAAGGAATGACAACTGTGTATCTACTTTGCTGTAAGTTTGTGGGTTGTATAGGTCTTTTGGGCAAGAGTTGGGGCTCGACTAAGAAGCCAGCAGGAAGAGGAGACTTGGATACCAATTTGTCTTAATTTTGGAAAGAGTTTCTTGCCGAGAAGATACCAGGTATTGAAGATGTTACCGTCAGTTTTTGTGTGATGAATGGATGAGATGTGTGATGTTTTAGGAGTTTGAATTAGATTAGGAAAGTGTATTTGGGAGGTGACTATCTCCTATAAAGAGTAGCCGTGAACACCACTTAAGCATAGACCCCTCTGACGTAGATAGCTTCACGTACATACCTTCCCGGACATAGACAGAGGCATAGTAATTTTCACGGACAGAAATACAGACAATTTTCACAGACAGAAGAAAAGGGTTAGTTTGTGTTTCTTCTTATTAATTAATTTTCATGGTTTTTGAGAAAGCCATGTTGGGCTAATTCCCTTGTTAGGGCGAAAGGATGAACTTGTAGAGATGGTTTTATTTGTGTTTCAAAACTAGGGTTTTCAATTATATGAACTAAATATCATTAATTTGCCTCTCTCTCAACGTTTTACCGTCTCGATGATTTTTCATGTTCTATGCCACGTATAGTTCATTGTTTGATTAGTAGAAGGACTCGTTGAAACCTTGTATGAAATTGTTTTATGAATATTCTTTGACTTTTTATGCCATGTATACTTAGTTCTTCGAAATTCTACTTTAGGTTGAGAACAAACAATTCTTTTTGAAATCGAGACCCTATATGACGAACGCAATTAAACCCTAATCTACAACGGATTCCCGGAGCCTTAACGTTTTCCTCTTATTGTTTTCAAACTTTATTAAATAATCTTAATTCATTAGTTAATTAAATTCTTTATAAAAAATACCTAAAAAAAATATTTTAATTAAAACTTCTCGTGGGAACGAATCGTATTTGCTTTTGTCTACATCTTTCGACAATATGTGCTTGCGGTAAAACAAAGTCGGTTTTCTGACGCATCATTAACACTCTAATAAGTGCATCCCAATGATCCTTCCCTGGATTACTGGTATACCTACTCAACCTACTCACAACATAAGAACTGTCCAGTCTCGTACAATTCATCAAATACATCATACTTCCTATAATACGTGAGTATTCAAGTTGTGAAACTCAATTTCCCTTATTCTTTTTGAGTCTACAACAAGGATCATATGGAGTAAAAGCAGGTTTACAATCAAACTGATTATATTTTTTAAGCACAGATTCAACATAATGAGATTGACTAAGACTATATCCATTAGAATTTCTTCTAATCTTCATCCCTAAGATCACATCAGCGGGGCCTAAGTCTTTCATGTCAAAGTTCTCATTTAGCATGTTCTTTGTGGAATTAATTACATCCGTGTTTTGATAGGGTCGTAATTCATACATATTTACCTGCCAAATTATATTTGTTAGTACTTATAATTTATAGATTTTATCATTTTATTGTATTAATAGGTGGTTCGCATAAAATCCAAAATATGGAAAAAACATGCTTAAATGGGAATGGCATGGTCTCGAACTGACTTATGCTCTCGGACTTACCTAGTCTTGGACGGAAAAAATGACTTGGTTGTGAGAAACCTACATAAGAGGACCTGACAGAAGAGATAGGGAGTGAGTTTGGTCGGTGATAGTAAGAAATAGAGGAAGACAGGTCTGATAGAATGGTTGACCGATGGATGGAGTGAGGTGATGTGGAAACTTTGGAAGGGATGAGGTTTTTGATTTTCTAAATAGACAGCAAGGTGGGACGTCACCAAAGAGGAGGTCAGAAAAGATCACTTGAAGAGGAGTATAAAAAGAAAGTGGAAAGAAAAGAAGTGGAAGGTTATTGGAGAGTGTACCTAGGCTTTATCTTTTAGGTTTTGACTAAGTGACGTAAGAAAAGAAGAGGAAGGGAAGCAAGCACGTGGGATAGAAGTAGTGGAACCCACCTGATAGGAAAAAGGAGGTGGAGTCTAGTATAAAAGGCTAGGGAAGCGTAAGAGATGGGGATGCTTTTCTTTTGGCTTTTCTTGGAGGCGATACGGTGAAAGCTCTTTGTTTAGGTTTGTAGAATAGGTGGTACGGAGAGGGGATGTACAGGCAACAATGTTGGAGAGAGGCGTGGAGCCGGAGAGATTAAGGTGGAGAGGAGCAGACAAAAATCTGATGCAAGTCAGAGATTAAGAGAGTTCTGGAGTTCTGAAGGAGGCTGTCGGTTAACGGCTGAAAGTCTCTGTACGGTATAGAATTAAACGGAGAGAAGAGAAGAAGACGGATTCGACTACAGCGACGCGTATCGATTATCGGTTTAATCATTTTCCTACTTTTCTTAATTATTTTTTATGGATTTTAAGAAATCCATCTCCATATGTCACTAATTTTGTAGCTAGGGTTTATGCTGAAACCACTTAAAAGTTTAGATCAATTAAATTGAATTAGTTGATACAGACTATTATGATTTGAATAGATTAATTCCATGATTTTGATTTATTGATTTAATGAAAAATTAGTTGTTGCTTCACCAATTCTGTACAATACAGTAACCTATGCGCAGAATTAATAGGATAGAAAATATGTTTGTCTACTTATTTGATATTTCATGCTTGGGTTAAATCCTTAGATGGGGTATGCTTAGAAGAGCCAGATATTATTTGTGAACCTATAATTAGTTTCATATTATTTTCTCGCTAACGCAATTTGATGGTGTATGGATGAGACTTAGGGCTTTTGATGCGCCATGCTTAGGGTGTCCCAGTGATATTTGCGTCTCTAATACATATAATATGTGATATCAAAAGAAAGAACAATAGATGAATATTCAGTAGCTATGTTTCACTTCAGTAATTAAATAGAAATAGTGGTGGATACTGAAAACCCTGGTTACTGTTTCTCCCATTTAATTTATTTTATTAGTTTAGTTTATTTTTCTATTATTATTCTTTTGAAAATCCAAAAATATTATTCTTGATTAGTTGATTAGAGATATTGATTGCAGTATTTTCCTAGCTTCCCTGTGGCTTCGACTCGTACTTGTCGTTGTCTGCATTGTAGACACCATGCGATTGCGGTTTATTTATATAGGGTAATCTAAAATCCTATCATGTTTGTACCAAGTATAAGCATATCATCAACATACCAATATACAATCACACATGCATCATTCACAAGTTAGTATAAACACACTTGTCAGATTCATTGATTTTAAAACCACTAGAAATCATTACATGATCAAATTTTTCATGCCACTGTTTAGGTGCTTGTTTCAAACCATACAAGGATTTTTTTAGTTTACAAATATTGTTTTCACAACCTTTCACTACAAATCCCTCAGGTTGGTCCATATAAATTCTTGCATCTAATTCACCATTTAGAAAAGTTGTTTTTACATCCATTTGATGTATTTCTAAGTTATGTATGACAGCAATAGCAATTAACATCCTAATGGAAGTAATTCTCGTAACAGGTGAATAAGTATCAAAGAAATCTACACCTTCTTTCTGTTTATAGCCTTTAGCTACTAATCTAGCTTTGTATTTTTACACAGTTCCATCCACCTTACGTTTCCTTTTGAAGATATATTTACAACCTATGGGTTTACACCCTAGAGGTAAATCTACAATCTCCCAAGTACCATTCTGTATAATTGAATCCATTTCACTAATGGTGGATTCTTTCCAACAAGGAGCTTCAGAAGAAGTCATGGCTTCTCTATAAGTCTGTGGATCAGTCTCAGCTAAGCATGTTATGAAGTTTGGCCCAAAAGATTTTTCAGTTCTAAGTTTTTTACCTCTTCTAGGCTCAAATTCAAATTCATCTTCCTCTAAAGGTAATGTCTGACTAGTCGAAGGGACATCTAGGGGATCAACACATATCATGCAAGAATCAAATTTCAATGGAAAAACATTTTCAAAGAACACAACATCCCTAGATTCCATAATAGTATTCACACCAATTTCAGAAATTTCAGAACTTACAACCATAAATCTATATGCAGTAGTATGTTCAGGATACCCTATGAAGACACAATTAACAGTTTTGGGTCATATCTTGGTTCTCTTAGTGGAGGAATGGAAACCTTATCCAAACACCACCGCACTTTAAAGTATGCATAAGAAGGTTGTCTACCTTTACATAACTCATATGGAGTTTTTTCTGATCCTTTAAAGGGTACTCTGTTCAAGACATAACAAGCTGAAAGGACGCCCCCCCCTCCCCCTCCACACACAAGTTTGCAGGTAATCCTGAACTAATTAACATGGCATTCATCATCTCCTTAAGGGTTCGGTTCTTCTGTTCAGCCACACCATTAGATTGTGGTAAATAAGGAGGGGTTACTTCGTGTATAATTCCGTGTTCTATGCAAAATTCTCCTATAGGAATTATATAGTCACTACCACAGTCAGACCTAACAGTTTTAATGGTAACACTCATTTGGTTTTCAACTTCTAGTTTATACATCTTAAAGGCTTCTAAGGCATCATCCTTACCTTTAAGTAAATATATGTGACAGTACCTCGTACAATCATCTATAAAAGTGACAAACCATTTCTTACCACCTCTAGTTTGAATTGATTTCATGTCAACTAGGTCTGAATGAATCAATTCTAAGGGTTTAGAATTTCTCTGAATATTTTTTCTAAAAGGTTTTATAGCATATTTTGATTCTACACATACTTCACATTTATGTTCATTATCCAAACTAAATTTGGGTATGCAGCCTATGCTAGCCAGTTTATGCATTGACTTATAGTTTACATATCCAAGTCTACCATGCCAAACATTCAATGACACACAAATATAAGCAGGAGAATCAATTTTATCCATTTCATCAGAAGTTACATTCAGTTTGTAGAGACCCTCAGTCTTATAACCCTTTCCTACATAATCCTTCCCCTACCTTCTGATAGGAGGTGAACATATCTCTGTTTCAACAGACATGCTTGGTAGCACCAGAGTCTACCCACCAGTCTCTCACATTGGTTACCAAATTGATTTCAGATACCGTGCCAGAAAACTCGGTTTTGTTGCTTTCAACCAAATTAGCATTGTTTTTCTTATTATTAAAGTCCTTACGTTTTCTACAGTGCATTGCCATATGGCCAGGAGTTCCACAAACATAACAGACACCTTTAATTTTACCAGTGCCAGATTTGGGTTTCTGAAATATACCTTTCTTGTGATGACCAGGCTTAGGGTTGCGTTTGCTGCTGTCGCCCTTTTAAGTATTGGAAGACTTGTGTTCAATTACATGAGCCTTGTTGGACATGTCTCTTGGAGAAGATACGTTCTTGTCTTTGGAGCACAGTAATTCTTCCACTTGAATCTTCTTACCCAGATCAACCATACTGACTTCACCAGTTTCATGTCTCAATATACGTTTGTATTCAAACCAGGGAGACGGTAATTTCTCAATCACAGCAGACACTTGAAAAGTTTCATCTATCACCATACCTTCAACAAGAATTTCTCTGATAATACGCTGAAGTTCAAGGAATTGATCAACCACAGATTTGTCATTTGACATTTTGTATTCCAGGAACCTAGCTACCAAAAATTTCTTACTTCCAGCAGTTTCAGCTTGGTATTTTGCCTTTAAAGTATCCCATAAATCAAAAGCAGAAAAGTTATCTTTTGCATTATAAAAATCATGCATCTTCTAAACAATTCAGAATATGATTTTTTGCCATCTAGTTCTGTCTAACCCAACTTTCCAACTCCCTTTCATTTCCAGCATCATTCGAACCCTCATCAAAAGATTTCAGAACTAATTCATCTAACATATGAAAACTCAGAAAGAACAACATCTTTGATTGCCATCTTTTGAAATCTTTTCCACTGAATTTTTCTCGTCTGTCAACATCATTTTTACCCATTGTTACAGAAGAAATCTATTGTGTTAAGATTGTTGGATCTGCAACAATAAAAATACTAAACAGAAGAAGATGTTAAGGTTAGTAAAATCTATGAATTGATATACACACAATGGACATAGCCACCTGCTCAGCAAATTGTCCTTAACACGATAGTCCGCGGGTACTCCTCAAGAATGAGAGATTCTATACCCCCACAACGGAGATGTGTCCAGGATAGAACTGCCCATTATGACTTGTATAAGCACAATACAAATCACCCTCAAACGAACTTAACAACAAGATAGTTACGAAAGAGAAATAAACAAGCAGTGCGCAAAACAAAGCAGTAAGAGGGAAAAAGAAGTCAGGATAGTAGCTGCTTCTGGTGTGCTTTGAAATGAAGAATTCTTTTTTCTTTTATAGGCAAAGATGGGGAGTGAAAACAGTGCAGTAATCAATGAAAATAAATTTTATATTTAATAAAAAAATTATGTGCAAAATTTAATTTTGAACGGTAATAAAACGGGCAAAATTATTTTCCATTATGACAAGATTTATACTCGCCGGGTCAAACACCCCCCATATTAAAAATAAAAATTTAATTTATCTTTAAATTCTTTAAGGAAATAATCTAAAATATTTTGTCCAAAAAGATAAGTCTTGGTTGACCCACGCCCACACCCGAGCCCGACCCGACCGGACGGCGGCGGCGGCGTGCGAAGCACTGCGCATGTGTGAAATGTATGGTTGCACCAACTAGCCCATAAACTTAGTCCTCTCCCATACACAAAAGAGTCTAAACCCCTAAGGGGCCTCCCTTAGATGCAAATTTCTAAGTAATATGTAGAGAAAACATCTTTAGTTTCTCCAATGTGGGACTAAAGGTTCATTCATAAAAGTGAAATGGTGATAGTTTTCCGTAGTGACCCCTTGGTCCTAAGCCCATTTTATCCAAGACCAAAAACATTAATTCATAAGCCCATTTTCTCTAACAAGAAATGGATGAGAGACCAGAGATGGAGTTAATGTCAATACCAACAACACCAAGAGTATCAACACCAGAGATATTAACACCAACAGGACAGAGATTGTGATTACCGAAAATCTAGTGTATTTGGATCACAACCATCAAAGTTAGAAACATAATAAAATCAGATTTATTAAAATGAAAATGATACATATAAACAATCATAAAAAATTAGCAATAAGAACAAGAAATTGTAAAATGAATCAACACAAGAATTTTACGTGGTTCGACAATCAAATTGTCTACATCCACGGGTGATAAAGATTTAAATTATATTTAATCATAATTTGTTTGTTACAGAAAAATATCAAATACATATTAAAGTCAAGTTACTCAAAGAACAATTCAATTAACACAAGTTTCATACCTAAATTCTTTCTCTGATTCTATTCCTTATGTCCAATTTTCTCCCAAATTTCCCATCCTTTTTTCTGTTCTAAAGTTTGGTATTTATAACAAATACTATGGGTCCCTCATATCTAAACTTTCCACATATTAGTTCTTATCTTAACTTTAGAATGTAGCGTATCTCGCAAGACTTATTTGCATTTCCCGCAAGACTTGATTTGCGTTCTTTATGTTTCCTTGGATTTTCGTTTGATGTCCCGCACTTCCTCTGCGGATTTGTACTCAAGTTGTTGTTTTTGGATTTGGATGAACGTTGCGGTCTTGTTTGAATTATGGCATGTCTGACATGTGGCCAATTGAGAGTGACTTGTCATGCTTTAATTTCTTTTGTTCCGCAATGTATACAGTTGAGACATGTCCACTACGCACTGCTGTTTGTCAAATCCTTTTACTGTGTCAGGCTTTCTCGCAACTTACGTGTTGATCATGCAATGATGCTGTCTGCTTCAGATGTCTGTTTCAATACTTATCAAAGAGTTCTGTTTCAGTGCTTCTTGTTTCATCATAATCAAATACTCCATCCATATTATTTGAACATGTGCAGTTAGAGATTTTATACCCTCACAATTTGCCCCTTTTTTCTTTTGAATTTTGGTACTTGGTAAAATTTGAGAAAGAAAAAATAATTATTACTCTTCTGATTTTCACGCTAGCAATAAATTATCTTCCCACGTTTTGCTTCACTTTTCCGATTTTCATGCCAGTAATAAATTCTCTCCCACGTTTCTGTCAGTTGGCGATTTTCGAGGAAATCATATCTCTGATAAAGTTTCTCTCTCTATCACTTTTCGACGGTTTCGTCAGTTTCAGTATTCTCCTATTTAATGTTAGTCACATTTTGTATCTCATTCTTTATTTTCTTTGTCTTCTTTTCCTTAAAGTTTTCTTGTTTTTCATTCTTCTGAACTTTTCAAAGATTCCTCAGTGCCTTTTCATTCTTCTAAACTTTTGTGATTAAGGATTTTTGCATCGGGATCAAGTCTTCTTTTCATTCAATCATCTTTGTTTCAGGTAATGCTCCTAATTTATTCAAGTGATTTGATTTTTGTTCTTTTCTTTAATGTATTTGTTCATCTATCAATTTTTATAACTGAATTATTTAGAGTGTATGATGATGATAATGATGATGATATTCTTGTTTATCTGCACATTATATGTCGAAGTGAATGGTGATGACGATGATCTTGTTTATTTGTTTCAATCAAGTTCTGTTATATTGTTGGTTTTCTCCATGATGATGGTTTGTGATTGTCTCGTTGAATCTATAAATCTTTCTTTTTCTTGATCAGAGATTTGTTCTCTTGTTTACATTCTAGTTCAATAATAATTATCCTGTTGTCCTTCTATTCTGTAACATTTCTGTTTTGCTTTTGTTTCTGATCATGGTGTACTTATCTTCTCTTATTTTCATATGTAGATAAAGATTTATCATGTCTGGAAATAATGATAACAAAGTTGCTGGTGGTGCTTCTCATCAGGATGATCATCCTTTATATAGGAAATCATCCCGATATACTATGATGAAGAAGAAAGGAGTAGATGAATCTGGTGGCTCAAGAGTTCAACCTTCTCACTTGATAAAGTCCGCAGATGTATCTGTTGCGGCCAGCAAACCAGCTCCTAAGAATAAGCGGTCACACGAAAACTTGAGTTTTAGGTCGATGAACCTTGAGGAATTTAAAAGGAAGCACAATCTTTAGAAATTCAAAGTTTCCTTCTATGATCATGCTGAAGGAGATGAAATTTCATTGGAAATGATGGAGGAGTTTAAGTACACCAACAACAGGCTGTTAATACCTGCGGGCGCATTGGATGCGGGCTTGCAGCTTCCTCTGTACCATACCGGGAATCCTTTCCAATTTGAGGTTCTCGCAAGCCGTAACAAGTCTCCGCACGGTTTAGCCCGATCCATTACCCAATACAACGGGAATTGGTGGCGCGTGTTGGATGAATGTAGCATGCGAAGTAAGGGAAAAACAAATTTCACATGTTATGTTCCCGACTCTGCGGAACGTAAATATTACACGGTCGAAAACTTTCATGCTACGTATGCGGACAACATAGCTGTGAAGAATTATAAAAGGTGGAGTGTTGGTACGGACCGCAAAGGTGGTGAAGGATTCCGCTTGCTATGGGAGATTCATAATTCCAAGTTGAAATTCGTTCCTGGGACGCAAGATCCTTTAAAATAAAAAATCCGCGATGATCACGATTTTAAGTGGTACCGCACTCCTCTGGTCATTGAAGGTCCATGGGTCTTCGGGTTCGTTCAAGAAAGCGTGGTTTATAACCTTCTAACGCATTTTGATGCTTACTTCCCTTGGCGGTTGAACTTTGATGGCTTTGCTTTTCCCGTTGTTAATGTGGTATGTAAATTCTTTCTATCTTTTTATATCCTGCTTTAAACATTGTTTAATTATTTTTCTTCTTTTTTATAGCCGCAAACTGTAAGGGGCTCAAAAGATGATTCGGTGGTCAAATCCCCAACTCTAGCAGAAAAGGTATTGATTTATTCAAATGAAATCTTATGATCCTTATGATTTTTATTTAATAAGTTCCTGTGCTATATTGATAGGGTCGGAAGAAAGCTAAGGCCACCCCTCGTGCTTCTACTGATAGAGAAGAGGGACAGATTCGTAATTCTTCCCCTAATCAACCTATTTTGAGAGTTAAGGAAAGCTCTGCTCCTGAGAGACATGAAGTAGAGCATACTTTTCCTCTTCAAATAACAATTTTTGAATCTGCGGAACAAGATGGTGTTGCGGTGGATGTTACAGATGTTGCGGTCAATTTTCCCCACCAAGTTGCTGATCCTAAACCTTTCTTCCTTTCTCAACTTTCTCCCTTGTTTAGAGACGATTTTTTTGGAACTTCTATAAATGAAGATGATTCATATGATAAGGAGGATCCCCCCATTCAAGGTGAACCAGAAAGTGTTACGGTTGAAGAGGGTGAGCCGGAAAATGTCGTAACTATGGAAGGTGAACCCGCAACCGTTATAATGGAAGTGGCTCCTTCTGAGGGTAATGTTGCAAGCACAGCTGCGGTGCAAATGAGTGAGGAAATCCCGCACAGGGATAAAGGAAAAGGAGTAGCGGAAGAACAAAATCTTTTGGGCGAAGAGGAGGAAGCCTTCCGTTGGTTTATGTCGAATGAGCTGCTATCTGTTATGCACGACTTTTAGCCGGTGGCAACTGATAATCCTGTGGTCGCTAATTTACGGGAGTACATGCGGTCTTCACCATATGGCATAGTGAAAGATGTTTGGTTAAGTGGCCAAGGCCAACTCGTTGACCCCTCCTTCTACATAAATCAGCCTTCATCTTTTGCGGAGGCAGTTGCACTTGCATATGGTGAAGTGTATTATTTCCCGCAACAAGCTCTCTTGCAGGTATTATTTTTTTAAAATTTTAATAACCTTAAATTTCATTTTATTTTCATCTTTTTGTTTATAACTTTAATCTTATAAACTGCAGCTTTCCCGGGGTCAAAACGCCGCACACATTGCTTATAAGTTTTTCAAGGGACGATCCAAGAAGATAGAGTTCCAATTCAGGATTGTGGAAGAAGAAGCTGCGGGTTTGAAGCAGGAAAATGATGCACTTCGTCAGCAGTTGCTTGATCTTCAAAATCAAGGTTTGATATGTTTCCTCTCGTCATTTTTCTTACTTTATTTTCATGTTTTTCTAAATCACTTTATGGGATCAACGGGGGATTCAGAACTTGTGACTAGACTGCAACATAGAGTTAGGCGCTTGACAAATCATGTTTTAAGAGTCAATAATGAAAATGTGGGGATCAAAAGAAGATTTAATAATCTTGTTGATAAGGTGAATGAGTCGAATCAAAGCATCGACTCTTATATGGAGATCTCCTCCGCAAAAAGATAGAGTAAAATGCTACTTTGTTGTGGACCAAGGATTGTCTTCTTGAAGCGCGGGCACAATAAGAGAAGTTAGAAGAAGAAAATCGCAAGCTCTGTGTGGAGCGTCAGAATATTCTTGCGGGAATTTCTCGTTCCGGGTCACATCATAACTCTCAGCTTTCTTCGTACATGGCACAAATCATTAAAGACAGAGATAACTCAGCTTCAGAGGCTCATGTTAAAGGGAAAGCGCTTGTGGACGCTCAAACTAAAATCCGTAACCTATCTGACACCGTTTTTCTGCGTGAAAGTGATATCTTCCGCTTACATAAAGATATTGAAAAATGTACAATCAAATCTAATCAGTTGCGGGAATTGAAGCAAGCGGAGTTAGATCAATGTCATTTAGATCTTCCTCAACTTACGGAGAATTATCAGAAACTCTCAAATGAATATGACTTCCTTGATGTTACTAGAGATGCAATGGCTCACGAATTAGCAGAGTTTGAATCCCTCGCAAGAGGTATCCTATTTTATTGCATATTTGAAATTGAATATTATTTCCATATTAATTAACATGTTATTTTTGTTACTGATTTTGAAGGAAAATACAAAGATGCGGCCGCAAGAGCTGCAAAGGCTGAAGGAGAGCTTGGTGCTGCCAATGTTAAGGTGGAGGAACTCAAAGGGCAGTTGGAGCTTGCTTCTGTCAAGGCTAATGAAGCACAAAATCAGCTGGATATCCTGTCTTCTAGAGCTAAAGATTCGGAGGACAAATGCAAGCAGGAAACTCTGAAGTCTGAAAGCTTATCCCGAGACTTGTCTTCGGATCGGGGGAAAATAGTTTTCTGGAAGGGAGTGTTGAAAAATCTGCCGCCGAGGCAGATAAGTGCAAGAGAGAATTTGAAACCGCAAAGGCTTATATCTCTTGGTTGAGGGTGGAAGCTCGAGTTGGACTTGCGTAAGCGGTCAACAGCACTCTTGATAGAATTCAAGCCGATGGATTTATAAAAGTCTATATCCGCAAGGAAGTCCCTCACAATCCCCCTTTTAACGCAAACCTCCCGTTCCTTAGTTTTTTTTCTTTGTTTTCCTGCTGTTTTGTTTTTTTTTTTTCTTTCAAATTGTACTTGCTCTTTCATTTTGACTCATATTATTGTTCCTGCAAAACAAATTTTGAATATATTGATTGTTAGTACATTGACTGAGTGTGGATTGATTAACCGCAAGGAAATTTTATACCTTGAGTTACTTTGAGGGTTGTAGCGCATGTCTAACTTCTCTCTGGCCATGAGGAAATTGGGATGCGGTCCCTAGAGCATCTCCTGAAATGGAGAGTACCTGATACAATAATTAATGTCATGTTAGGCATCTCTGTAGTGAAAGATCCAATAGTCATACACTCATAAACATTTACATAGACTTTCTAGAAAGATTATATTTGTTCTGCTTTACCTAGTATGAAGCCAAATTATTGTATGATTGCATTGTTGGTTGTGAGCACCTTCTGAAATGGAGAGTACCTGCTACAATGATTAATGTCATGTTAGGCATCTCTGTGGCGAAAAATCCATTAGTCATAGACATTTATATGTACTTTCTAGAAAGATTGCATTTGATCTGATTTACCCATTATGAGCGTAAATTATTGTACGATTGCATTGTTGGTCATGGGTAATATGGTTTGAGATATTGTGCGTTCCAAGGATGTCGTAAGATTTCTCCATTCATATTCCACAAATGGTATGAGACTTGTACCGTAATATCTTGTATCACGTAAGGTCCTCCCCATGTAGGTGCAACTTTCATGCTCTTTTATCCCTTTGGTATTCCGGGATTTGCCGTAGAACATATTGTCCTTCCACAAAGTTCCGCAACTTGACTTTCTTGTTGTATTCTCTTGCCAGTTTTCTTTGAAAATTCTCCATTCTTTAGAGCGTAACCTCTCTTCTTTCTTATAAATCATCCAATTTTTCAAGCATTAGATATGTATTCCAATTCTTTTCCCACACTTCTGTCCTTGTTGTGGGTAAAATAATTTTCGTTGGTATGATTGCTTCCGCTCCATAAGTAAGAAGAAATGGTGATTCTCCAGTGGCTTCTCTTCTTGTTGTGCGATATGCCCATAAAGTATTATGAAGTTGTTTGCACCACCGTTTATGATATCCATCTAGAGTCTTTTTCAGATTCATGGCAATAGTTTTATTCATTGTTTCAGCATGTCCATTACTTTGAGGGTAAAGTGGAGTGGACTTGTTCTTTTGGATATTAAATGCTTCGAAAAGCATATCAATATTTTTCCATTGTAATTGTTGTCCATTGTATGAGACTACGGCTATCGAAATTCCAAATCTGCAAATTATATTCTCGAACAAAAACTTGAAAACATCAGTATCTCTAATGTGTGCAAGAGCCTTGGCTTCAACCCATTTAGTGAAATAATCTGTTGCTACAATCAAGTATTTTCTCTTTCGTGTTCCTTCCACTAAGGGCCCAACAATATCTACTCCCCGTTTTGCAAATGGCCAGGGGCTGAGCACAGAATTGAGTTCCGTTGCAGGTGCTTTAATCCTTTTTGCAAACTTCGCACCTTTTTTACCAGATTCTCCGCATCTTTATGCATAAATGACCAGTACTATCCTTGCGTTTTTGCTTTTAATGCGAGTGATCGTCTTCCACTATGATTTCCCGCATCTCCATAATGTATATCTTTGAGAATTCGCTTCCCTTCTTCTTGTGATAAACATCGAAGTAATTGTCCCAAAAAAGACCTGCAATACAGAATTTTATCACGCAACTGATAATTCACAGATTTTGATTGCACTTTCTTGCCTCTTTAGTGTTTGCGGGCAATATCCCATCTTGCTAGTATTGATGTATTGAGATCCTCCAATATTCTCCAGATAATTCATTTTCTGATATTTGTGGAGAATTTGTATCATCTTTAACAGCTGCATCTTCAATATCTTCCCCAACTTCTTCTTTCATGTTTTCGACTGCCCACAACTTAATTGACGGCTCATAAATGTGCCCAATTTTGACTTCTTATGTATTCTGATCTTTTATCATTGAAGAAATAAATGCTAATGCATCATCATGATGATTCTTATCTCTGGATAAATGTCAAAAAATTATATTTGGAATTTATGGCGCCAACTTTTGTACCAGATTCTTGTATTCTTTCAAAGCTTCATAAAGCGCTTGATATTTTAATTCAACCTACCGAATTATCAATTGTGAATCACTTGTGAGTCGCACATCGCATATTCCCAATTCAATGATAAGCCGAAGAGCATGAACTACAGCCTCATATTCCACTATATTATTTGTATGTTCGCCGAACTCAAGACGAAATGCATGTATCATTCGATCTCCTGTGGGAGTTGTAATCACAATTCCGATTCCGCACCTTCTTTATTCCGTTCCCCATCAACAAATACTTCCCATCTACGGGAATTTACAGAGCTTAAAATATCTTGGGAATCATCATCTTCTATTCCGAGCAAACCTTGGATTTCAAAATCATCATCTAGTGGTAAATCAGCAAGGAAATCTGCTAGAACTTGCGATTTTTGTGCAGTTTGTATTTCAAATAAGATGCATGTGGCGAGATATGCTTTGATATTTTGGAAGGCTTGCTCATAATTCTGATTCCATACAAATTTACTTTTCTTTTTCAAGGTGTCAACAAAGGGCTTACATCTATCCGATGATCTGGCAATGAATCTGCTGAGTGCGGCCAAACAACCATTTAACATTCCTTGGAGATGACATATCAACAATTTCCTGAATTTTTACCGGATCAACTTCAATCTCTTTTTTGGCGACCAAATATCCCAAAAACTTTCCTGACGTAACCCCAAAAATGCATTTGTTTGGATTGACTTTCATTCTGTATTTTCGTAAAGCTTCAAATATTTCTCTCAAGTCTTGTAGATGATCCTTTGAAAATTTACTCCTTATCAGCATGTCATCTACATAGACTTCCAGGGTGCGGCCTATCCATGGTTTAAAAATTGCGTCTACCAACCGCTGATAAGTTGCTCCTGCATTTCTTAGCCCAAATAGCATTCTGGCGTAGCAGTACAAACCGTGTGGAGTGAAAAATGCAGTATTTTCTTGAACTTCTTCAGCTAGAGCAATCTGATTATACCCTGAATGCCCGTCCATGAAGGATAAAGCCTCATGTCCTTCCACCGTGTCCACCAACTGATCAATGATGGGAAGCGGATAACTATATTTCGAGCATGCCTTGTTTAAGTTGGTAAAGTCTATACAAATTCTTACTCCGTCATTATTTTTTGGTACAATCACCCTGTTTGAAAAATCCAAGTTGGGTATCGCACCTCTCGAATAAACCCTGCATCCATGAGCTTTTTTAACTCCTTTTCAACTGACAAATGATATTCGGGTGCTACTTTGCGTATGCGTTGCCGAAAGGGTGTAGTACCCTGATGTATATGCAACTCATGTCGAACAATATTCGGATCAATGCCTGGAATATCCTCCATCTTCCATGCAAAAATATCCACATAATCTCTAAGTAGAGTGACCAAATCATGTTTTCCATCAGTGTTCCAATCTTAATCATTCTTGGGAAGTCTTCTGTTCCTATGCTGATATTCTTGGTTTCTTCAATTGCTGTAAAAGTGGATTTGGGAGACCCTAAGAGTGTGGGAGCCCCCTTTAACTGTTATGCTGGAAGACTGCCCTCGTCAATTTTTGGTATGCTTCCCTCCATCAAGTATTTTTATTTTTTTCATTTACTGACTCACTTCCCGCAATGTTAATCAAATATTGGTTTATTGCATCTTCTTTAGCTTTTATCTTTCGTTCTTTCTTTCTATTTTGTTGCTGCTATACTCGTTCCTCATTCATGCGAATTTCTGCGAGGATACAAGATTTTGCTACATTCTGATCTTCTTTTATCTCCATCTCCCATTGCGGTGTCGGGAATCGCAAGTATTGGTGATATGCTGAGGTTACTCCTTTCAATTGGTGGACCCAATGTCTACCAATGAGAGGCATTATATGGAGATGGAGCCTCCACTACACTGAATTTAGTCACAATCCTCACCTTCCTCCGGCTTATCACCGGCAGTCTGTTCAGGGTTCCAAACTCAATGGTGGCAACTAAACACGAGGGTTGCGCTCGTTGCGGGATACTTATGGGTCTGGCCATAACATCAAGTAAAATTTCCCTTTTTGGTTTTGAGGCTATCCCATTAAACCTATAGATAGTGTAGTAAGAAGGTGTAAGCTGATCATCCTTTCATCCCATTTTTTAGAAGGTATCATAAAATAATACATTAAGGGAACTACCCCCATCCATGAGGATCTTCTTGACATTTCATCCAGATACTAGTAGAGTAAGCACCAATGGATCATTATGTGTTTCAATTTCCTGATCAACCTCGTCTGCTGAAAAAGTTAACGGGGAAGCCATCCATCCTTCCCATGTTTCCGTAACTCTTCCCGCAACTTTGAAGACTTCATGACTGTGAACCCTTATATGCAGCTTCTTGTCAATAGCTACGTTCATAAATGATAGACCCGATTCGGTATAGGAAATCATATTAATAGTTCGGTCATTTTGTGGAATATTTACAGTTTTTCTCATATTGAGCCTTGGTGGAGGATTGGGCAAATAAAAAAATTCTTTCAGCTCTCCCATATCAATCAATTTTTGATATTGCATCTTCAAATTCCTGCATCTGCTTGTGGAATGGCCCTGATAGCAATGATGTTCACAATAATCCTTTGAATTATGTGTATGTGATGGATGCTTTCCTTTTGTCCATGGCCAATGAAAATCTTGCATGTTCTTAATTGCATTTAGAATTTGTGGGTAAGGGGTGTTGAGTTTAGTGAAAACTCGATCCTCAAATTGGCGGTTGAACTTTCTTTCATCATCTGTCTTACCTCGTTTGGATTCAATATCAGGATTTTCTCCCACAACCCTCTTTCCGGAACTTGTTGATGGTTCTACAAAATTTTCCCTGTTGGCAACCCTCTGTTGTTGGGAAGTTATTCTCGGATGCTGTTTTTGAATGTCCTGCAACCTTGCACATTTTTCAATAATCTCCCTAAGACCCCCTTCGGTTTTCAGATTTTTTCCATGAATATCTACAAAGAGTGGGCTTGTTCGGTTGGCTATCCCCCATTTGTAGCAGTTAATAGCAATTTTTGGAGTTACATCCCCTATTGCTTGGAAAATCGCCTGCCATCGATCTGTGTAGTCTCGGATGGTCTCCTCTGTCCAAGACGCAAGAGAAAATAACTTGTCCATCCCAGCGGTTGCGGTTTATTATACATGTATGTCTTTAGGAACTTACGGTCAATTGTGCGTAAGAATGTACCGACCCTTCTGGAAGATTATCATACCATGTTAAAGCTGTCCCTTTCAAGCTTGACGAAAAATATCGACACATGATAATATCATCTTGTTCCCATCGGGTCATGTTGCGGTTGTATTATTTTAAGTGAGCCGTCGGATCCTTTGTCCCATCATAACATTCAAAGATGGGAAGATTGCATTTATGCGGTATAGACGCATACGCAAGGTGTGGTGCCAACGGTGTTCTTCTGGCTTCTTTTAGCACTTCTTCAAGTCGTCTTCCCTCTTTATTTTTTAAAATTTTGATTTCTTCCCGCATTTGTTCCATGTCCTCAAAATATTTTTTGCCATCTGTTGTTTTGCAGCTTTGAATCATCAAAATCTAATATATCAGGTTCATACCGCTGATGTGCGGGTTCCACTACCATCACTCTTTGATCTTTATTGATTTTTGCTTTACTTTTTACAGATCTATTTGAGCTTGCTTCTTGCCCCTGTATTCTAGTTACAGATGCTTCCTCATCCTGCTGGGCCTTTTGTTTGAGCATTTGGTTTTCTTGGGTCAAGAGTGCAATTTTTTCTGCACAAGTCTGTTGTGCCTTGCGCATTTCATTCATTTCTTCTATTAGTTGATGAATTGGGTCAACCCTATTTTGAGATACTTCTTCGTGTGATTGATTAGATATCTGATTAACTGGATTGTTTACTTGATCATCCAAGGGTTGTGGTCCTTGGGATTCTTCCACTATTTCTCTTTCTCGAGGAATCTCTATTGCCTGACTCCCCAAATTTCCTATATTAACATCTTGTTCTTGCACGGTTCTATTTGCCACTGTTTCCATTTATGTAATCTTTTTTGAGATATTATGATATCTTCTTGGCTCAATCTTGTGTTGTCGTAGAAGTTTCTTTGTCAATATTCTAAAAAGAGTTCAGATAATAAGTTATGTGTTTCATAACATTTTAACATTCACAATAAGTATATAAAGCAATTTGATTGATAGAAAATATCTAGCTAAAATTTAACATATCACACATAAGCTAGATAATTTTCTAATTTAACTCAGGTTTTATAAGTTCAATAAATCATTTTTTGCAGACAAATCAGAAGCAAGTTCGGAAATTCAATTCAAAACCTATTTTACTGTTTTGACAAGAATCAAAAACTAGTTAGACGTAACATAATTTTAATCTATACAATCAGTTAAGTTTGAGAATATAAACTTAATGATTTCAGAGCAAATTCTTTTGCAAAATTGTTATAAACATATTTTTGGTGAAAATTTATGAGCTAAGTTTTCAAACCCATAGTTAAAAGAACATCTATAGTAATTTAACATATTTGAGAGGTATGAAATAAAGAAGTATTGTGTATGAACATAACAATTAAATCTATATAAATATCAACTGATAAGTTTGGAGAAAACTATATGTAAAGTTTTTACAATATCATTTTAAATCATTGTATTTGTAGGGAAAAGAGTTTTTTAATCATAATGACATTCAAGATTTGAAGATGAAAATTTGGACAGGTAGAATAAATTCTTTACTACCTCCCTGTTTCTAGCGCCAAATTGTGATTACCAAAAATCTAGTGTCTTTGGATCACAACCATCAAAGTTAGAAACATAATAAAATCGGATTTCTTAAAGTGAAAATGATACATATTAACAATCATAACAAATTAGCAATAAGAACAAGAAATTGTAAAATGAATCAACACAAGAATTTTACGTGGTTCGACAATCAAATTGTCTACATCCACGGGTGATAAAGATTCAAATTATGTTTAATCATAATTTCTATGTTACAGAAAAATATCAAATATATATTAAAGTCAAGTTACTCAAAGAACAATTCAATTAACACAAGTTTCATATCTAAACTCTTTCTCTGATTCTATTTCTTATGTCCAATTTTCTCCCACTTTTCCTATCCTTTTTTTTGTTCTAAAGTTTGGTATTTATAGCAAATACTATGGGTCCCTTAAATCTAAACTTTCCACCTATTAGTTCTTATCTTAACTTTGGGATGTAGCGTATCCCGCAAGACTTATTTGCATTTCCTGCAAGACTTGATTTGCGTTCTTTATGTTTTCCTTGGCTTTTCATTTGATGTCCCGCACTTCCTCTGCAGATTTGTACTCAAGTTGTTGTTTTTGGATTTGGATGAACGTTGCGGTCTTGTTTGAATTATGGCATGTCTAACATGTGGCCAATTGAGAGTGACTTGTCATACTTTAATTTCTTTTGTTCCGCAATGTATACAATTGAGACGTGTCCACCATGCACTGTTGTTTGTCAGATCCTTTTACTGTGTCAGGCTTTCCCACAACTTACGTATTGATCATGCAATGATGCTGTCTGCTTCAGATGTCTGTTTCAATACTTATCAAAGAGTTCCATTCCGGTGCTTCTTGTTTCATCATAATCAAATATTCCATCTATATTATTTAAACACGTGTAGTTAGAGATTTTATACCCTCACAGAGATCACCAAGAAATATCATAGTAGGAGGAGGAAAAGATCAAACAAGATCATCATGGACACGAACTTCATTAATATCACCAAGGTTTTTAAGCCCAATGGGAACTCCAATCCAAAAAGTTATAGTTAATACGAAAGGTTAGTTAGAAGAGGTTGGACATATTACTAAACTTAATCCTCAAGATGCTTGGTTACCTATTACTGAATCTAGAAATGGTAATGCTCATTATGCTGCTTTTCATAATCTTAATGCTGGTATTGGTTTTCAAGCTCTCCTTTTGCCTGTTGCCTTCTCTTATCTTGGCTGGTACCCTCTCCCACACTCTCTGTTTTGCTCTGTTTTTGATTGCTAACTAATAGTGTTGAAATTGTTGGATTTGTTGTGGTAAAAAGTAATAATAATCTATGAAAATCGTAGCCTTTTTTATGGGCTTGGCTATGCTTTACTTTTAAAATCTAGATTTTTCGTACACTTTCAGTTCCTTTTATTTTGGTAATGTTTATTTAATTATTGCTGTTTCTTGTTTTGACAATTATGGGATTGTTTCTGTATACTCTTTGTAATGGTTATATATATATATATATAAAAAATGATTATTTTTGGGTATAAATTTCAGGAGTTAGGGAATAATCGCTTTGATAATTGCTTACTTCTGGCAACTTTACACACTATGGGTTTTAGTCCAACTACATGAAGCAGTTCCGGGGAAGAGATACAACAGATATGTTGAACTTGCTCAAGCAGCTTTTGGTGAGATTTCTTGCTCTCTTTCTGTAGAAAACATTTGATTGAAGCAGTGTTATTTGTTATTCCTTTTCATGAGGTTCATTATTTTTGATCAGGAGAAAGGCTGGGTGTTTGGTTAGCTTTATTTCCAACCGTATATCTATCAGCAGGAACTGGAACAGCCTTGATTCTCATAGGAGGAGAAACCATGAAATTGTTCTTTCAGATAGTTTGTGGTTCTGCTTGTACTTCGAATCCTTTGAGGACAGTCGAGTGGTATCTGGTTTTCACTTCTCTTAGTATTGTGTTATCTCAACTTCCGAATCTTAATTCGATAGCTGGACTATCTCTAGTCGGCGCAATCACAGCCATTGTGTATTGTACAATAGTGTGGGTTCTTTCTGTAACTCAAATGAGACCGCCGTCCATCTCTTACCAGCCAATTTCTTCGCATACAGTAACTGCTTCAACTTTTTCAATTTGTAATGCTTTAGGGGTTATTGCCTTTGCATTTAGAGGACACAACCTCGCCCTTGAAATTCAGGTATGGGAGTTTTGTATTAGTAATAATATATGCTTGCACTTCTTGAAAACTTCATTAAATAATTAAAATGCTAAAGAAGATTACACTTTGGAATCTTTCACGCGACCATGCCGTCTACTTTTAAGCACCCTGCACACGTGCCCATGTGGTGAGGAGCCAAGGTTGCCTATACCTTAATTGCTATGTGTGTATTCCATGTTGCTATAGGAGGATTCTGGGCTTATGGAAACAAATCTGGTAAGTGCACTTATTACTTTAATGCAAATCGATATCCAGATTCAGGGACTTCCTAGAACATTATCACATTAGTACAAAGAGGGCACAGCTACTATAGGAACATCTCAGAACATTGTAATACATGGATATATAAACAGAAATCTGCCCTTGGTTATCATTCCATAAATTACAGGTATAGTGCGACCGCTCCAACTAAATTCTAGATGAAGGTCACATCTTATGTTAATCTGTCAGTTACTAGAAATATGATAATATATGTTCCAATAGATTTGTTATTTCCGTTCATTGAATCATTGGTTTGTTGGATGTAAATGTGGAAAATTTATTCAATGTTTTGGTTGCTGTTTATGATTTTAGAGCTAAAAACACATGTATATACTTGAGTTTGATTTGTGTAATCAAAATATGAACCTCCTGATATGCTATTTTCTTCTTGTACAGATGCCTTCTTCAGGAATTCTAAATGCCTTATACGGATTTCACAATCACGATATTTCGAGAGGGCTTCTAGCAACAACTTTCCTCTTTGTTGTGTTGAACTGTTTAAGCAGCTACCAGATCTACTCAATGCCCGTTTTCGACAGCTTTGAAGCAGGTTATACAAGTCGCACGAATCGGCCTTGCTCCATTTGGGTTCGATCTGGTTTCCGAGTTTTGTGTGGTTTCATTTCCTTCTTCATTGGAGTTGCATTCCCTTTTCTCTCTAGCCTTGCTGGTCTTTTAGGAGGTGTTACTCTTCCAATCACATTTGCGTACCCTTGTTTCATGTGGGCTCTCATAAGGAAGCCCCCAAAGTACAGCTTTAGTTGGTATCTCAACTGGAGCCTTGGTTGGTTAGGAATTGCTTTTAGCTTGGCCTTTTCTGCTGGAGGTATTTGGAGTACGGTTAACAATGGTCTTAAGCTTAGGTTTTTCCAATCTAACTAAAATTAATGTAATATAAGAGTACCTTAAGAATTTTGTGTGAGATTGAATCATTGATTCAACTAGTATTAAAGTCGAATGAGTACTGTAATACTAGTAATAGTATTTCAAGTTGTTCAATGTGTTTTTGTTTTGGATGTAGTATCACTCTATATGCGTGTGACTAGTCCGAAAGAAAGAGTCCCAAGCAAAGCAGTAACCATCGCAAAAGGTTCAAACTCAAGCGGTAGAAGTACCACCAGTAAGCCAGAAAAACTTCAGCTACCCACCTTTGTTTATGGATATGTAACTGCTAAGTGCGCACAAGCTGAGACAAATTAGCTTAGAAATGTTGTTTTTTAGCTTGGCTGGTGTACTCTTTTTGGAACTGGAGGTCGGCTTGTTCACTTAACTGGATCGTCACTGCTTGCTGTCATGGAGTGGTTATGCATTGCACTTGTTGGCTTGCCTACTCCACTGGTTACCAGTAAATTCAAGCCAAGAGCACAATTCTCTACTATTTAAGACACGCAGAGTCTGACCTTTTCATTTAAAAGTTTTGAATGGCTGGGGATCATGAAATTCAGTATAATGCTAACTCAAAACCACAATAGAATGAAGGTAATCTCCTTAAACCTAAAGACGCTTTTAAACACTATGAACTGAGGTTAAGCAATCGACCCCGTATTGACTTGCATCCTGTTCATTTTCATCCTTACCAAAAAATGACATCAGTGAATAATGGAAAGATTCAGAACTGGAGGCATAAAATCTGACTAGTTGAGTGTTTAAAAAGTTGAGAGGCCTTCCATTACAAAGAATAAAATGCTTCCTTTTCATAAACCAAGCAAATGCATGTCTCTTTGAAGACACTCACAATTGAAAGCATATCTTTTTAGCAAGTATCAGAATATATAGCCGTCCATCCATTGAATACTCTAGCTAGGTAGTATGAAGCTTTTGAAACCCAAGACTTTAAACTTCAGTTCTTTTTTCTTTAATAATCAAAGTAAATGTCTTGAACTTCAGTTTGATACCAAAGAACGCAAGTAGAATTGAGCATTTCGTGGTGGCAGTCGTAGATGATGTCCACATCATTGAGCATTTTCTGTTCTTGATACACGATAGCTCTTTCTTGTAGCTTCGTTAAAGTAGCACAAAAGAAGAATGTAATGATCAAGACATGTAACCTAATCCCACTAGATTTATCAGAACACTAATACTAATTGAAGGAATTAAGGACTCCCAAGCCAAGTTCACCTGCGCTATAAATTCACCATTCCATCTTTAGAGCTTGCGAAACTCAAAAACAAATTAGTCAAGTTCATTTACACCATAAGTTCTCCATTTCATCTTCAGAGCTAGCAGAACTTAAAAACCAGAAAACAGTACTCATATTGGTCTGGTATATGTATTAAAATGGCTTCTCCATTAGTGATATCATCTAATACAGCAGAGCTCTTTTCTACACACATGGGTATTTGGTGTATTCCATCTCTTGCACACTGGACCAAGTGGTAGTTAAGTTGATCAGTCCATGATGGTCCATGTGCAACCGATGGAATACGTTCATGATTCATGCAAAATAAGCTATTCCCTTCTCACCACATAGGCATAATCGCATAAAGTACTCCATTGTTATACTGCACAAGCAGGAAGACTAATCTTCTAATATAATGGACTTCCACTGTTGCAGCAATATTACGTATTATCTTTTGTTTCTTGACCATGGTGACTCTTAGCACATGTTTAGCAGTAAGGACCCCTGTCCATAAACAATGTCTGACTTAGTTTTACAGTTAGAGTTAACTTTTGGACTTGTGTCTAAACACTACGGAATGTTACCAGTAATCAATTTCATTACATGTTAAGAGTCAAAAACCAATCAATTTTGCAAGATTTTTAAGTTATAATTAATCATCATGAGTTTTCTTTAGATCCAATGAATATAATTATTCATGTCGGATCTTGTACCATAATTAAGTAACGTAATTAACCACTGTAATGAACTATGAACTCGGTTATAATCATAGACTGGGGCTGGGAGTAGATAAGAAGAGTAAATTGTGCTCTATAGTGTGATGATATGATATTAAACCAAATCAACTTGACAATCTATTAAAAAGAGAGACGGGAGCTAGAGAATATCTTCTTAGATTATCATGTTTCTTAACAGTGAAGTGAAGTGATATCCATAAATTCAGAACATAGCTTATACATTAAACTCATTAGACAAACCCGACCATGTCATATACATTCATTACCCATTAATCTGAAGCTTCAAATCCAACTCAAACTCAAAAATATTATTTTTATTTTATTTTATTTTTTTGGAAACTCAAGTCCCAGTGATTCTGATTTTGAACATCTTATCTAACGGACAATTGAACGGAAAATGATTAATCCATGCAATGTTACCCAAACTTAACACCATGTCTCAATGCCACCTCGGAAATTTAATCTTTGTGCGTCCTAGCATTGCTCCAGTTGCATGGGGAGAAATTGTAAATGTAGGAAAAGATAATTTGATAATGACGGAATTGTCTGCTGAACAAAACTAATTAATTTTCATTGCTCAGAGACGACCAGTGACTGGTTGATTCAAATTTCTACTCTTTTTCACCACCTACACCTGATATTATCTGATTCAACTTCTCACCTATTTTCTCTTCCCCAATTGTCTGACTCAATTTCTTCATCGATTCTTATCCCAAAATAACTACAATTGAGATAGAAAATGCAGAAGACTACAGACATATATATCCAATTTCATCCTTTTTCATTATCACTATTATCCGTTAAAAAAAAAACTAAATAACCCCTAAAACTCAAAGATATTCACGATAACACCACTAAAAACAACACCAAAATAGGATAAAAAGAACCCTGAACCCACCACTGTAAAAAAGTAAAAGCCATCGCCGCCGTTAATCATCTCATCAGTCAAGCTTTCTGATCTCTTCTGACCGTTGAAGTAGAAATTCCAAGATCAGGCCAAGCAAAACAGTCTCCATGTCCATCAACAAAACCACCATGATGACGATGATCTCCACCGTTCCCAATTTGCCAAGTCTCAACAGAATCATCAGTAACATTAGCACCACCACCACCTCCACAGTCAGGGTCTACATCACCAGCAACATCAGTCAATGGCCAAACACTTCGACCCATTTCAAAACCCGTCATTTCTTCAAATCCAGAACTCAAACCTAAACCAAACCCACCAAGACCTAAAAACCCATGAGAAGCAGAAGTAGAAGAAGGATAGTGACTAGCACTAGTACTAGTACTAAGCAATGAAGTGAAAGTCCCACTAACGTTATTTAAATCTAATAAATCATGACAACGTAACGGTAAAGGTAGAGATAGAGGTATAGGTGACATTCCTTTAGAAGTAGTAGTATCAGCGGTTGTTTCGGAAATAACGCTAGTGTGGGGATTATTAGTTGAAACAGATTTAGCATTGATAGCTTTGCTGTCTGAAGAAGATGAAGTTGGTGATGGAGAAGAAGAAGAAGAGGTTGTACGAGAACGTTTAGCGCTTTTTCGGGTTCCACCACCAACAGGAATATTTCGCAGAGTACCACCTTGAGTCCAATAACGTCGACACGATTTACAGAAATGACGAGGTTGAGCTAGATTATAGTTGTTGTAGTAACAAAACTTTGTGTTTGTTGAATCACAACGTGGGCATGGAATTATTGCCATGTTTTCATTTGCCGTCGGAGCCGGGTTTGGTTGGCTTATAGGACGCAATTCACCGGAATCTGATGGCATTGCTTCAAACGGATGAAATTTTAGGAGAGAGAGAGGAGTGTGAAATGAGATTGAGGGAGGGTTTAGTGAAGGTAGTTTATAGAGGGAGAAGGAGACAGAGAGGTTGTGTTTGAACTTTGTAAAAGAGTTTTATAGACAAGACTGGACTCTGTAAAGCAGAGTTGTAGTGGTAGTGTAGGATTACACTACCCTATGAAGATTTTATTCTTGACTTTGATTATGGTTTTTTTTTGTTTGTTTTTTTTTCCCGCTAATGTGTCTACATTACCCTTTGGTGAAATAATTGTCTTGAAATAGCCCTTACCAAAGAAAGATGACAACTAGGGCTGCACATCGGATCGGGTGGATTGGATTTGGCCTCACCCGTATCCGACCCGCCAGTTGACGGGTGAAGAGATTATTCACCCACGCCCAATCCGTCGGATGACGGATCGAGTTGGATCTGATCCGCCATTTCAGCGGGTCGGGTGCGGATCACCCGTCCAGATTCAATGAATTTTTTTTCATCATTTGACTGTCTTTTTAGGCAGAATAAAAACAACTAAAACTAACAAAATAGCAGCAAAAGATGAGAAAAAAAAAGACCTCACAGGCTCTGACAGCTGCTTGTTACAACTAAGTTCTGCAACTTATTGAAAATAGTATAATCAACAATATACCATTTCATTTGCCAACATCAATATGGTAAATATGTCATTTTACATTATAACTGTAGATGCTTTAAGACTAGCTCTCTCCCTTTGGCATAAGAGAGATATATTCAGACTTGTAAAATCCATTAAGTTTGTGGCTATGCCAGATTGTCAGTTTATCACTTCAGAAAGCTTAACAATTGAATATTTATATGATGTCTGGAGACACATTTTTCCTGGTTGATGACTAGATAAGAAATGAGGGATCACTGGTGTATCTCACAACATACAATTTCAAATAGTCATCATGCAGACAATAAATATGTATATGTTACAACTTATGCCCACTAAAACTGAGACCGAATGGGGTGCAGAAGCTGTTATTTGACTTACAAAAAATACATATACAATTCTTTCTAATGTTGACGAAATGGAACAATGTTTATGTCAAACATTACCAAATTCGTAGACATACATGCGGCCCTCGTGGTGAGGCTAATGAGATATCAATTCATTCTAAAATTAGTGAATCTTCAGGAAAATATTTAATTTGGAGTTATATTGCTTTAATTCTAACAAGTTAAATACTCTTTTGCTTAAGAAGTAAGTTCATTACTTAATCTTTGGGCACTTACTTGATTACTTTGAGCAGAGACTCAAACTACTCCTTCATCAAAATCTCGGTCTGCTACTTTTATACCCTTTTTTTTTTTTTGATTCTTTGATTTTTTTTACCCTCTTTCTGCTTCAACTATTCACCTGCAGTTGAGCAACAGAATACCAACATAGTGTAATCAATTCAGGAACATATAGACAAACCACAACTCTGTACACCTAAGCATTAGAAGACCAAACACTTACGCAAAATACACGACGTCCAAGCAAACGAAACAAACACTAGGTCATAACCAAATAAATTCTGAGGGGGAACTCAAAAGAAAATGTAACATAAGTTTCAGATTTTTGTTCGATGCAAGATTTCAATCTCAACAAGAAAGTCGAATTTCTTAAAGGAAACATTTTCTTTCATTTTGACATGCACAAGAACTCTAAACCTGAATATTGGAGTCCATAAAATATACGAGCACCCTAGCAATCTAGCAATCATGGTGACCAGACCTTTGATGATCTATCAACTTTGTGTCCAACAAAATCTTTAAATAGTAATAACCATTACCCCATCTCTTTTCTCTCTGTAGGTACATTTTTTTGTACTTTTTACTGATCATTGTGTTTTTTTATCGTTGGTGTAAAGATCTAAATTCACCTCTATGTTGATGATCAAGATTCAAGAAATGACGATAACAGCAACAAATGGTAATGAACTAATGATGTGGTTGCATTAAGAGTAGAGCAACAAAATCTAGAACCAAAAAGAACTATTGGTAATGGTACTGGAATTGAAGACTGTGATGATGATGGAAAACCAAGAAGAACTGGTACATACTTAAACATAACCCCATTTCATAATTTTCTTTTGAATTTCATTTTATCTATAATTTGATGCCCTAATTTGATCCAAAATGAGTAATTAGAACAACCCCATTTTAGCATATTGCACATTCCATCTCTCCAGTAAAAATGAAACACATGCATGAATGATTCATATCTATAAGCTTTCTTTTTTATCACTCTCTGCAACCTCATTTAGTAGAGACAAAGACACTGCAGAGAGTGTAGTACAGTTCTGACCCTTTAAACAAATTTCTATTTCGAATGAATAAAGTCAAAAGATTGAAAACTAAAATAATTTAATGATACTAGAAATTATCCACCAAGTGTTAGATGATATGTTTCAATCTAGTTCAAAATAACTCACCTTCAAATGACAACCAGCCAGCTTAAGATAAACTGCGGCAGCTTTATCCCCTGTAACAAGCACCAGTTCTTATCAGGTTAAAAGGGAGAAGAAGAGAACTGAGAAGAAGGGGGGTGTCGATGCTTAGAAGGGAGAAGAAGATAACTGAGAAAATAGAATTAGGTTTTTATTTCATATCCAATCAACGGCCAAGATGAAACCAACCTATCTAATCCAAGGGTCAGCAAATTAGGGGGTTTTTTTTGGCGGGTTGGCAGGTGGGTCGGGTGAGAGAAGGTGCCATACGCACCCGACCTGCCAGAAGGCGGGTGAAGAAAATTATCACCCGCACCCTACCCAACGAGAGACGGGTCGGGTGCGGGTCGGGTCAAAACAGGCGGGTGATGGATCAGGTCGGCGGGTTGGGTCGGGTATGTGCATCCCTAATGACAACTATAATCTCCAATGTTCCAACCAAGTTATTAATTCGCCTTTTTATTTGCGAATTTTACCGAATAATTCTGAACCGACTTTTACAGACTTTTAAAGTTAAACTTACTGGACGGCTAGGCCCATTAGTTACACGCCGTTTTAACCCATTTTGGCCCAATAATTAAGGTTAATGTGTTTTTAAAGAACTCTGGCCGAGGTAAGGATTCAACCCACTCCTTAACTAGAGTATGAACCAGTGATCTACATGATATTTGGTGATTTTTATGTATATACAATATATATATATATATAATACATCTTAAAGTGTAAAATCATACGCTAAAAGGTATCCTTTTATAACTTAGTATGTGTCGAATTTTCAGAGTCAAATTTATATATCTAAAACGAATTATACACGTACGTATGTTTCTCCAAATTACTGCCGAATCATTAATCGTTGACCGGATTTTTTTTATCGAATTTGATTTTTACAAATTCATATAATATTCTTATGTTTACCGTTTCGTACGTTTGTTGAATCCCGAATTACTAACTAGGGTTCCAACACCTATAATTTCCAATGTTCCACGTGCTATTCCTTATTACTACTGTATTATCTTTGTTATTAAGAATATGTCAAGAAAATTATTTAGTCTGGTAAAGATAAAGTCAAATGCAAAAGAGGGTTATAGAGCAATCGATTTAAGGCGGAAGTAGTCATCTAAGATTCCCCAACTTTCAGAGTTTAACAGATGATGTTAAAAGCTCGGGTTCAAGGGGATTCCACCACTATTCATATATTGGGCAGTGAGGGGTTTATTACATAACTTATGCTAGTATGTACTGTGTAATTAAATTCCTTTTCATTGATGGAAATTGTCACCTCACAACTCTTAGGTGAAGGTTCAATTTCTCTTAAAGTCATTTTGCCAATTATATATCAATCCAATGTACCTAATGAAGTTCTAGTGGCGGAGCTAGAGTTTTCTTTCTTTTACAGTAAGTGAAGCCTATCATACTTCTAGTATGTGATGACCGCATCACATGTTTGTGTGGCAAAAAGACCTCACATATACCTACGTATTCAATGATTTAGGTGAAACCAAAATCCCAGCAACTCATGGAATTATTTCCGACGAAAAATCTGACTTGACTTCATCTGAAGGACAATCAACCTCAAAATTAAATATAAAGGATAATTTCGTAAATAAATGAACATATGTACTTGAGAGATAGAGATGGTGAGAGAGAACACTATGAATTACCGACAGCATCATTGATGTCGGTTAGCGTGGGTAGAAATAATTGAAGAGAAGCATCAGATTCCACCTCCATTTTCTTCCTCCGCCGGATTTCTCGGTTATAGTAATTTTTTCAAATCCTCTCTGGAATTCGTTTCAATTGTAGAATGATACACCACTGTTATCCTACAGCCTCCCCATCAACCCGGTTATCACCTAACACGTGTTATTATTTTAGTGGGTATCTTATATTTTATGGAAAAAAGATGAGACAAAGTCTAGTCTACTCTGAACTTGGTTCAACTCTGTTACATTGACTGACTCAGACTGAATAAGACAGAATCATCTGTTTTAGCTTCTGATTTTGAAAAAGACTCGTGTCGGATATGGGTTTGATATGAAAACTGTTCATATTGAGATTCGTTTCTCACGCGTTTTACTGAATCAGCACGCCGATTTTCAGGTTTCTCCCTTTAACGTACTGTTTGATTCAGATAACGAGATTTGGAGGTAGGTCCCTGTTACCTACCTACCATTTAACGGCTATCAAGTAGATGTATTGTTCATCGGTATGCATTGTGGGTCGACAGATAGGACTGGTGTCGTACGTTTTTGGTTGATTTTCCTGCTATGTTAACAGTTTTGTGGGGCTAAATGGGACTAGCATATCTAAAAATCACATCGTTGATTATTATCCCTAAGGTTTTATTCTTTTAGTTATAAATGCAATTTAGAAGCTGGTACTTGTTTATTAAAAGACTAAAAATACATGCTGTATTGGGATATGCTTACAGTAATCTTTATTACAGACGTAATTATACAGTACAAGGGTATAAGAATCTTTTTATCTTGTATCCTGATATATAGGGTAAAGTTAGTTAATTTTTTTTCGAAAACACAATTTTTATTGATATCTTAATTTTTTTAGAAATCTAAGTTTTTATTCTCTAAAATGCTTCATTTTGGTTTCTACACTTAAAAAGTCTAAACTTATTTTATTTTTGGACAAGATGAGATTTTGTTTTCCCAAATCCATTATTATGTGGAGCTTTTAAAAAAAAAAATTATTCATATTTACTTTCCTAAAATTAGACGACGGACGTGTTATTTATTTTTTCTTCGTAAACCCAGTTTCTGCAAATAAAGATGGATTAAACCAGGATAGTATACCTAGGGAATTAGAAACTTCACCACTGAAGGGATTCAAGACCATGACTCCATGAACTTGAGTAAGATAAAAACTAGTGCACCTGGATCTAAAAGAAAAATATATCATGTTATCAAGCTGTTGCACCTGTCGTGGAAAATTTGAGCAAAGAAACCATGGAGGAAGACTTATTGGACAGCTTAGCAATAGATTCTCCAATGGAGGATGTTGTAGATAGTTAACGCAGCAGGAAACAACTAGGAAAACAACTAAACGTTTTTTTCTAAGAACACCGATAATTGGAGAAGAAACTTCTCTTTTTTTTTAATTAATAATGAAAGAAAAAAATATGACTTAATAGGCAGTGCTAAGGTGCCTATTTATAGAAAAACTTAAAAATAAAATACTACTAGAACTAGGAAATCTAAACCTAAAATAGAATCCTTAAGCAACAAGGAAACCTAAAACTATTAGAAACAAAACTAGGAAATATCACCATTACTCGTGTCCTACCTCAGTCCCTCCCACTTGAGAAGAACTCGTCCTCGAGTTATCAACAGGATAAAGATTTGGCTCATCTGGAAAATAATCGTATTGCCACATTAAAAGTACTTGAAATCACGAAATTAGAAGGTAGATCCACCACAACTTGTCCTCCTTGAAATTTCTTATGCCTTAGATGACCAGTACCAATATCCGTATACTGCACATTACGTTGTTTCATAAACATGTTCAATGCACCATATGATATCCTCGCTGTTTTCCCACGATCAAACACAAAACCCAAATCTTCATTTCTGATATAAGACTTAGTTATGTCAGTAACAGGCAATAATTCCATCATCCGGTCTTTATATTCAGAGCATAATAATCTCTGGTTACCATCTTCTCTTTTGGAACCAGTGACCACCATCTTTTGTTTCGACTTTCCTCGGTCAAAAACAAAATCCACAGGATTAGTGGTGGTGACGGTGTCGGCCATGCTATTTGCAACCAGATTATCTAGCCAAAGAATGATCATAATCACCAAGAAAATTAAGACTACCCTTAACCTCTGCTGACAGTAGACCAAGTTAGTCGAGATAGTCTCCAACTTTTGTTATCGCTGAAGATTGTATACACTGTTCGTGATAAACAAGATGGATCAGGAGGTAGTTTTCTTCAACCTCTGCTGGCATTAACACATCCTGATGCACCATCAATGTCTTCCAGGATCCTGATATACCTTGATATTATATCTCTTGAGCCCTTTTCCCAGTAACAGACTTTGTAGTCCAGTAGTTCTTTCATGCTAGGATGAAGATACTCCTTAGAGAGGACATCGAAAACACCAACATAAATGTAAGAGTTAGCACATGAAGATAGGGACAAATAATCTACCATACTGACTATGATAACCTCATGTAATAAACTTCCTCGTCTTCTCACACTTTCTTGAATAACATCTGCCACCACTTGTCCACACTTTGTCATACAACCATAGCATGCAACAATCAGAATGTGCTGCCCCAAAACTGATTTCACATTATAATGAACACATGCACAATTGAAAGTCCAATGAACATATGCCGGGTCATGACTATGAGATCCAATACGTTGTAAACCTCCTTGAACATTAGAATGTGATGCTTTTGCAACTTTTACTATCCAATCCTTATTAGTGGTGTTCCCACTTAGAACTAGAACTGTTAGATGCCTTGGACAACAACACGGCGCGTAGTAACTAAGTTCTGATTTGACACTAAGAAGATCACCTATCTCCACTAACCTCTTCTTACTGCCTATGTGCTGGGGACGAACAACTTTGTTGTTATTTAGTCTCATACACTCCTCAGCCTTTAATATGTAATCTAGATGTGAATTTTCTAAGGTCCAGTTTGATGACTCAAAGTAGTCCTCATAAAATTCCACACTCCCTATTCCAATCTCAAAAATAATATCTAGAACATTCTTCAATGCCTCAATGCTCAGATCTTTGCCAACAATTGAAAACACTTCCTTTGCCACCGTTTTCTTCTTGTTGAAGGTTGCACACTCCTCGTGATAGATATGTCTTGCGTCATCAACATAAGATTCTCTTTCCTCACCAATCTGTTGGTCCAAAGTGAATGGTACTGGATTAACGACATACTCAGTGTGAGTACCGCTTTTGTGATAGATTGTGCTTGAGTAGCACATGTCTGTTCCATATTTTCCTAATAATTGTTCTGCCATTACTTTCCTTCCGGTGTTCGAGAGAATTCGCCCCCGAATTCTACTTGTATAATTTCCTGCACAAGTTCTCTTATGACACAACTTTTTCATATACAAGTCAGAACTCATAGTATCTGCCACACGTGAAGCTTGAGTTTCATGAATAGAATTATCATAAAATAGTACTAGAATACTTATTATGTTTGGTAAATCTTCCATCATAATACTCCTCCCCTTGTTAGAGAAAGTTCTCCCATGAATTTTGTTTATATAATTTTCTCCATTAGTTACTTTACGAAAAGCGTTTTCTCTTGGCTTATAAGAATCTGATCTCAAATTAAGATTGTCAACAGTACATAAAGCTTGTACTGTATATAAAGCTTGAGATCTGAAATTAAGCTTTTCTACTAGATATGCTTCTTGATTCTCACAAACAAAACGAAATAGGTTTACGGGATTACTTATAATGTTTGTGTCTAACTTGATTAAAAGAAGCAATATCAACAGATGTAAGCATAACTTCTTAAACTTCTGGGTAGCTGACTTCCTGGATAAAATGATCAAATACCAGCAGAAGTAAATAAAATTTTTTCTTCGACTTCTGGGTAACTATCGTTGACCGGTGGTAAGTCCCAATCAACAACGACTTCCTCTTCACTCTCACTTACTGAGGATGGTGTTTCCTCATGAAACACAGGTCTATGAAAAAGACTTTCATCGACTACTGCGTGTTCAAAATCATATTCTTTAGAAACTCCTTCCGGTAAATCTAAAGGGTTTCGCCGGCCTTTCGGTATCTCCATTCGACCTCTTCCTCCTGCGGGGTTAGCCCTAGGATGTTCTTCTCTGATTAGCCGGTTTTCTGGATTCAGAACTTCATTCGAATTCCATAAGGTGGCCAAGTTAGTTGCGATTTGATTCAACGTCTGTTAAATATCATCGAACCTCAATGTATGAGTGTTGATTGCATTCCAGATTGCTTCAACACCTGCAACACCCGCACCGTCATTAGGGATTGGGTTTACGTTGTCTCCCCCGTCGTTTACCATTAGATCAAGCCCTCGAAATCGAGGTTAGGCTCTGATACCAACTAACGCAGCAGGAAACAACTAGGAAAACAAATAAACGTTGTTTTCCAAGAACACCGATAATTGGAGAAGAAACTTCTCTCTTTTTGGTTTTTTTTATTAATAATGAAAGAAAAAGAATATGACTTAATAGGTAGTGCTAAGGTGCCTATTTATAGAAAAACTTAAAATAAAATACTACTAGAACTAGGAAATCTAAACCTAAAATAGAATCCTTAAGCAACAAGGAAACCTAAAACTATTAGAAATAAAACTAGGAAATATCACCATTACTCGTGTCTTACGTCAATAGTGTTGAAGCTGACAACACAATTCAGAAAGAAATATTAACTCATCATCCCTATTGACTGTGTCAGATCCTAGAGAGTTCTCAAAGTTACAGAAGCAACGGACTTTCCGAATGTTGTAGAGGATATTTCAAAGGTTGATGATGTTTCAGAAAGTCAAGAAGTTGCAGGAGGAAATGCGTAGTCACTTATCACCTCTGCTTATGTAGAGGAAGGCGTTAGTGCTGACATTGGTCATGATACTCAAACATCAGAAACTCACCAGATTACAAATGCATCAATCTATGTTCCAGATGTTGGAGAAAAATAAACTTAAAATGTTTTTGGTCTTGGTGGGAATGGATTTTAGGACCTAGAAGTCACTAAGGAACACTAACTCATTTTTCACTTTTGTTAATGAACCTTTATTCCCACATTGGAGAAACTAAAGATGTTCCTCTCCTTATTACCTAGAAAGTTGCTTCTAAGGGAGGGCCCTTAGGGGTTTAAACACTTTTGTGGTTGGGGGAGGACTAAGGCTATGGGCTAGTTGGTGCAACCTTGCTTTTCACACACGCGCGGTGCTTTGCACCGAAGCACTCACGCACGGGCTCGGGCTCGGGTGCGCTTGCGCTTGCGTCTTGTGGACTTGTGACTTGTGGCTGCGGCTGTGGTTGTGGGTGCGGGTGTGACTGTGGCTACTGTTGCGGGCATGAGTGTGTGTTGCAGGAGCGGACGTAGCTCCGGCTGCGGGCCAACCAAGACTTACCTTTTTTGAACAAAATATATTTTCTTAAAAGAATTTAAGACTAAATTAAATCTTGTTTTAAATATGAGGGACGTCTGACCCGACGAGATTTTAGCTGAATTAAAGAGAGAATTATTCTTGACCGTTTTAAATCCGTTGAAACATAATATCCGTGCTTCATGCACGGAATTGATTTTTCAATCAATAATCATTAAAGCTATTCTCTTCTTCTACCTATAAAAGAAAAACAATTTTCTTCATTTTAACTCATTCCAGAAGCAGCTATTGCTTTGTTTTGCGCACACTGCTTGTTTATTTCCCTTCCACTTCTATCTTGTTGTTAAGTTCTTGAGGGTGATTTGTATTGTGCTTATACAAGTCATAACGGGCAGTTCTATCCTGGACACATCTCCGCTTTTGGGGTATAGCATCTCTCAATCTTGAGGAGTACCCGCGGACTATTGTATTAAGGACAATTTGCTGAGCAGGTGGCTCTGTCCATTGTGTGATATCAATCCAATGATTTCTTAACCTTAACAAATTCTTCTGTTTAACATTTTTCATTGTTGCAAATCCAACACCAGAGTGTTCTGATGTTTATGGAGTTGCTTCAGTAGGATATGTAACTCATCATCCACCTGTGGGAATGTGAAAGAAGCTACGGCTGACCATAACGAGGATCACAAGAGAAGTGCCCGGCGGATTGATGGTAACTAATGCTCCTGCGGATGCTAAAATGGAGGATGCATAGGGTGTTAAAATTGTAACTAATGCTCCCACGGAGGAGTTACCGGGCAAAGAAGTTTCATAGACTTAAGAAATCCGAGAATTTTTATTGTGCATAATTCGTCAGAAGATGGTTAACCTAATGTTTGTTTCTAACTTCTTTTTTTTTTTTGAATATTTTGTAGATTAAAAATACAGAAGAATATCATAGTGCTCCAAATGATAATCTCTGTAGTGCCCGGTTTGCATGGCTATGTATATTTTTGTTTGTGCAGCAAAAGGGTAAGGTAAAGTATATGAAACACCCTGCTTGGACTCTTAATTTGGGTTTGCACGAATTTATGAATTGATTCTCCGTCATTTTTTTTAGCGTTCAAATTCGAACACCATAGGAATATACCTGCCTACACTTTATCTACTACTTCGTTGTCTTCCACCAAAAGATCTTCTATTTCTTTCCTTCCACGAACCCAGGAAATAACGAAAGGGTGCGAACAAACAATGTATAAAAAGAGTAGAAGCTGTATCTACATAAGTCATGTTGATATGTACATTGCTTTGGTCTTCATTTCTCCTAGGTCATCGACTTAGACTTAAGTTCAAATTGTCTTTGAGCATGTAATAAGTCTTTGCTAATTTTGGTTCTTGCTATGGCAGAACTCGCGACTCCTTCTCAAACTCTTCGCACTTGATTAGAAAGTATTTGTTTTTTATGTTTAAGATATCTCAGTAGTTTTTTTGTCTTTTCTTAAGTAGCAAAAGATTAGACTCGTGCAGGTCGCGAAGAAGCATGGCTCTTAATAAGCAAAGCAGTATGACTGATGGTGTCCTGGATAAGTTTTTTGACTGGTGCAGTTCCCTATCACAATCATTTGTCTTGGATAAGTTACATTTTAATCTTAAAAATGAATATTAAATGATACGTGCCATTCAACTTGCAGGTCATTGAAGCATATGATCGAGAATTGAAGGTATTAGTGACATGTAATGTGTGCCCTCCGTTGTAAGCAAGTGAGCTATGTAGCCTTTGCAGAAAGAACAGAAGTTCCACCATAAAAAGGCGACAATTGGCTTCGTGTTGGAAGAGACGAGATTTTACAGCAGAAATCCAGGGTTTAGACTGGAATCGGTTAACACCCTTTGAAAAATCCGATTTACGAAGTAGTTATTCGTTTCATTGTAGTTTGTATATGCTCGGTCATTCCAGTTAATTACTTATGTACCATTGTAAATTAACACGGGTGTTATAATTAAATGATAAAATTCTAATTGTTACAATTTAGCTTTCACTATATACACATGTGAGGTTGCGTATGATCTGATGTGATTAAACTATAATGATTTCAGATTCAAATTCATGTTATCTCTTCGTTTGCAAAAAAAGGTTGACCTTAGTTCAGTCACCCGGTTCACACCCTTTAGACTACCATTTAAATAGGAGTGGAGAATTCTAATTAAGTGTAATATAACAAATTGACTTCAATTTAAATTCATGCCTGGCATGGGTAATTTTATCGTAACGATACGGATTTTTGGTTGTTGTTATTGCAAAAGTGATGAAATTATTTTAATTGTCGGTATTTGTCGTTTTTCTTATTCAGTTTTTTGGGGTAAACTCAAGATATTCTAATTTTTCCCAATTGCCAACCATATTTTTCTTGACATGTTTTCAACCACTTAGCGGTTTAATTTACTTTCAATTGTTACATTTTTAAACGAAATAAACTTCCTAGAGTACATCAAATAATGTGAAGTAAACTTTTAGAACTATATCACATCGAATTGTTTAGACACTTTCCTTTTAAAAGGTTAATTGATCACAGTTTTTTCCAAACACAAAATGCAATCTTTGTAGTTCAGGTATATACTGATACTTGAATTACTGTTGCTGCAATACAAATAGGTTTACTCGCAGCTTTGGATGGGACCTATGGGAAAAATATTTTAATCTGGAATGACACCTTTTGCAAAATAATAAAACCAAATTTTATGTGTAGTATGCACTAGGTTTGTGTTGCAGCGGCGAAACCTTAGGATAAAAAGCTAGCTAGAGGTAATTTCGACAGAGACTCTTTATTGTTCTGAGTAGTATCTTAAAGATCATTGTTTACGAAATAGGGGATATGTGTATAAGAAAAAAATTTAAACCCTTTTTTCCAACAACAAACAAAACCTGTGATGTTACGACACGATCCATACCTTAGTAATAACGATAAGACTAAATCTAGTCAAGCCATCTTCATTTTATCTTCATACAACACGAGCTCTGCAATGACGATTGAAAAAAATCCACCTAAAAGCATCACCAGAGAATATCATTAAGAGATTCATCAGCAAAATCTAATAAACAAGGTAAGTTTCATCTCTTTTAATTATTTTAGTTCGATCATAATCCTGGGGGTGTTTGGTAAAAATTATGATTATCATTTATGATTATAGATAATCATAATTGAAAAATGATTATGCTATTAATCATTTTTTTAATAAATTTTAACAAACATATTTTTGGAATAATTGATTATCTTAGAAAAATGCTCTCGAAAAGGAGAGGAAAAAAATGATGATCTAAGAACTTTTTTTAGTCCACTATTATTTTTTTGTCTCTCTCTTGATAGTTTAGAGAAAATAAGGAAAACTTATTCGTTTTTATTAAAAAAATAATTGATTATGATAATTTTTATAAACAATTTTTTTCCACTTATGAAAATAATGAGTTTTTTCAATTACGATTAAAATAATCAGTTATTATAAATTTTAACATACACATATATAATGAGTTATGAGCTGGATAATTGATTATGGACTCATAATCCATTATAATAATGGTTACCAAACACCTCCTTAATTTATCAGTTTCAAAAGAATTTTAAAAAAATTATGGTTTCAAAAACCTAATAATTATAAATTCACTTTAAATTTCTAATTCGACCTGTAATCAGTTTTTTATATATATAATCCTCTTTTCATTCTCAATGATTTGAGTTAAAAAATTTAGAATTTTTTTTATGAAATATATTCTAGGATTCGTGACTGAATATCGAGATTAATGGTAAATTATTTAGGGTTTCCAAATAATCATCTTCTTCATATGGATCTGATGCTCAACGTTGAAAGGTGAATGTTTTCTTTTCAAACGAAACTTTTTAAGTTAAATTTTTTGATCGGAAATCAAATGCTTAATTATTTCATCTTCATTTCTGAATATTTTAGGCGAATCCCATGGAAATCACAAAGAAAATAGGTTTTACTGTCTTTGGTATTTATATTATATGTATCCTACAACTCTTGTTAATGATTGGAAATATATGAATCCTTATTATAATTAATATCTTGTTTATGTTGAAATGTTGTTGGTTGTTTTCTAATTGGGCTATGCATAAAAATACAATACTATGACTGAGACTGTGTACTAGTTGCCACTAAATGAGTAAGTGGTAACGGATGATTAAGATATATCATAAGTGGAATTTCTAGAAAACTATTTAGGAGTCAATTAGGCGTGTTTTGCTAACTTTGTGTTCTCTATGTGTATTGTGGATCTGACGGAGATATTAATTATTTGGATCTATCAATCTGTTAATGGATGGTCTGGGAAAATCACTTGTTATGTATGTTTCCGTGATTTTCAGTTAACAGTTCTTGTTGTTAGTGGTCTAGTAAATCACTTGTTATGTATATTTCCCTGATTTGGTTAAAGAAATTTCCAATTTGATTTATTAGTTTGTGTATTGATACATTCGCATGTTTATTGTGGATGCAGGCTAAGCGTATAAAGAAGGCTGGAGTCATCGGTAAATACGGTTAGTGGTTGCTATTAGAATATATGTGGATATTGATGCTTATCCCTCTTCAAATATGGGTTAACTCATGATGTTGTTTTCTTATGTTAACACAATTTCTGTGTGGATAAATGCACGTTCATAACATGTTCATGGTAGTGCTAGAGCTCATGAGTATCCACATGCTGTAAGTCTTGTTAATGCATGAATTTAATTTCATCTTTTTAGCTTTATTATTTGAACTAGGAGTAAAAATGTTGATCCACTACTATTGTGGGTTTTATTTCTAAGTAATGAATAAACGTAATTTATTATAAGATTTTATTTTTTATAATATTTATTTAAATTAGAAACATACAATATGGATAATGTGAAATAGTAATTTTTAAGCTACTGGTGATAAATATTTGAACGAACGATAAAGACTTAACCGTCAACGGTTGTCAATTCGTCCCCTGTATATATTCATCCTTCCCCAATATAAATTACATCTTTTAAAAAATTATTATATATATTCTTATTCTAATTTTCTAAAATATGGCTCAATTTAAATGTACTCAGGAAGAAGATTTATCTCTTTGCAGAAATTACGTGGTGTGTTATCCGTCCAGAGATACAGAAAGATGACAAAATGACTTAGTGAGTCTGAGTTGTTGGACGAGCATTCATGAAAACTTTTGTGCTGACAACGGTAACCCTTATAACCGTAATATAGAAATGTTATTTGTACGATTAAACAAGTAGCAGAATTTACAGATTTATTTCAGATTGTCAATCGATATCGACTTAGGGGTGAAACTAGTGATGAGATTAGAGCGAGATCTTTCAAGAAATGACGTAGATGGAAAGGAAAAAATTTCAAATACAAAACTAGTTTCTAGATCCTTAAGGAGTTCCTCATAACCTGTTTGTATTTTTTTTTTTTATACTGCTAATTTGTTTCCACTTTCTTTATGTAATGTGTATTCAAGTAATGAAAATTATACTTTATTGAACTAACTAGCTATTTTATTTCAACCAACTAGCTATTACATTTTAATAATGCTTTAAAAATATAAATTATCATCTTAATTATTAAACTATTAAACTAATTAACTATTATATTAACCAAAAAATTCAACCTAATCATTTTCTGCTTCATCATCTTTTTCTTTATGAATTGGGTTTTGAGGTGCATGTTCTACCCGCCCTTTTTAACTTGTCACAATTCATTTGTCTATAATTTTTTGATCCTTATTTAATATTGAGGTGTCCGCTTAAAAAACTTATGCTTGTTATAATGGCTAACAAATTGCTCTTGAGAAAGACGTTTATTTTTTTTAATTCCTATGGACTATCTTTCGGTCAGCAGATCTCTATTTTTCGATTTTCCGTTGGTGATTCATAAACTCGGTCATGTTAAAACCTTCAGACCCTCCTTTTTGGGCTAATTTTCTAACTAATTTGTTGCGGTTCTTTCTAAACTTTTTTCGTTTGTTGTTATTAGTTACATTAAAATCGAAATTAGGATGTGGATTTGCTGGGTCATCCGGTGAAGAAAATGGTGAATTGGGACTTGAATTTGGTGTAGAAATAGACGGAGAGTATGGTGATTTTTCAGGAACTTGTGCATATTTGTTAGAAGCAATGTATTATATTTGGGAAGCACTTTTAGAGATATGGTAACAAGTTTCATATTCAAATTGTACGTTGTTTTTGTGGTGCCATATTGACCGACACTTTCGATCATATAATTCACAAAAACAAATTTATTAAAAATCATAAAAATTTATTTTTATTTTTAAAAAATGGACATTTAGTATAATATACCAGATCCATTTCTACTTCACCCCTCGCTTTAGCACGAGTGACTTGCATGACATGAGCAACATATAAGGCTACTCATTTATTGATTTCAGCGAAATGACCTGACAACCCATCACTATCACGATCATAAATGTTCATGGTTTCCTCTTTAAATTTATGAAATATGTTATCCCACAAGGTGTTTCCTGTTTGGGATGCACCATTGATACTATCGGGTGTGAAATAAACATAATTTCTACAAATGCTTTCATATTTGCCTACTGTAAATTTTAAACCACGAACTTTTTTAGAATTAGAAGCCATTTTGTAGAAAAATTAGGAGAGTTTTATTTTAGATTAACACAAATGTGAGTGAGAGATTGAGGTGTAGAGAAGGTGTGAGTTGAATCGAGTTTCAAATTGGATACTTACAAGGGGATTCAACCAGGACCGTTGGATGAGATAAATAGCTAGCGACGAAGTCTCTAACGAGCGAAAGAGTCTCTATCACCAGCGATAGAGTCTCTGTCTCTCGAAGAGACTTTACCGCAATGTGCAAACCGGCAAACATGCCGGTTTGCAAAGCCAATTTTCCCATTTGGAATGTCCATAGTAACTTAAAATAAGAAAATTTAGTTAGTCATAGGACTTAGCCTTAGGAAATCTAATTGAATTAAGTTCGGGTCGGGCTTAATGTTTGTCGTCCCTTTGTCTCGATATGAAATGATAAACGTTCGGATTTGTCTCGAAGACAAATTCACGGATCGGTTGATCCTAGTGATGTTGTTTTTTAAGTGGTAAATAAAGTGTTCGATTCTCGAACTTGTGAAGGTAATGATTTTAGAAATAATAAAAACAAAGCAAAATAAACTAGAGATGTTTTTAGAAAATATGGAGAAAACCAGGAATCAGGATTCAGTTATTTCCCACAACTATGTGATTAATCATGTAATTCTTTTTAAATACTAAGCTTAGATATTGCCAAAATAGGTTTTTATGCAAACAAGTAGAGGTAAATCATAAGCATGGATCATCAATGGTCGTCAACCCAGCATGATCCATCAAACAAAAACACCACTACTGAATGAAAACCGTTTTTTTCTATTTTGAAACTATGCAATTTAATAGATAAAGAATTATAAATAAATTAAATAAAATAGACTTACCACATAAAATTGAGAGAAAAACCTCCTCCATCATCCCAGTAAAGAAACTTAGCTCATGGTGGAGAAAACTTGCTCAAATAATCTTTTCATTGCTCAAAATATTGATTACAAGGTTGAATAATGGTGTAATAGTCGATTAGATACGCTTATAAGTGTTGCTGGAAACACTTCCGCCGTAACAAAAGGTATTTTGAAATAATGGAAAGAAAGACGGACTGCGTTAATGAACGACAGTTATGTTCGTTAATGAACGACAGTTCTACCGTTTATTATGTTCTTCTTCTCCGTTTGAACAGCAGCAGAAATGGGTTCTTCTGTTCACTTTTTCTCCGCTGATTCCAACCTATTCTAAGCTTCCCGATCAATTCTCTCCTCAACCCAATTGATCTTCCCCTCTATTTATACCATCCCAAGCCTTAAATCACATTAAAACTTCCTTATAATTCTTTTTAGAAATCACCGAAACAAATTCTAAAAATAGATTTTTCTTCCCTTTCTCTGTTAGTTTGATTCTATCAAGAGAATGTTGTTTAAATCTTTCTCTTCTTCCTTCTTATTACCCAATTTAATTCTGCTTTCCAAACCAAGAGAAAATTTCCAAAAAAACATGATTTCCAAAAGCCGATGGTTTCCTATTTACGCTGTTTGGGTGAAGAAGAATTTTCTTTCCGCCAAAATGCGATTCAAAATCCTGGGTGTTGCTGCCCTGATCTAGAAAATGGGTGCCTTAATCCAAGTTGAGGGTGCCTTTAACATTTCTCTAAAAATACCTAAAAAGCAATAAAAACCATAATGAGTACAAAAATTAAATACCAACAACATATAAAATTGAGACTAAATCGGACACAAAAATGTGTCTATCAAATACCCCCAAACTTATTATTTGCTAGTCCTCGAGCAAATCTAATCTAGAAAATAAAAATCCTAACTCACTTTCGCAGGAATCGCGACTACATTTAGCATATGCAGCAAGCCGTTAAACCCCTAGGTGTACCTAGTGGACGAGTTTCGTCTCGTGAGGGTTTACAAGAGGTATACCCACAAAACCTTTACTCCAAATTTTAGTGACTCGTGAAAAATTTAGGATAGACACTAAACAAACTATTTAGTTGGCTTACTCAATTCTTCGGCTATAGGAATCATTACCCTATATGAGTCCAATTGTTGTATACGAGTGCTTACTCAAGCATACTAAAATTCATATATAAGACAACAGAGCTCTACTCAGATAATTGTTTAACCACAAGTCTCAGAATCTATCACAGTTCAATCACATGAAAAGATTTAGAAGATGAACATGAAAAATATGAAGGTTGCACGTGTTGACTAAGGTAAACGGTGTTTCCCATATCCGTCTGAAGGTCATTGCCAGGATGAAACCTAATGAAATCGAGATCCGCACCCACTGTTTTTAAATACAATACTACTATAAATTCAACTGGTCTATACTCGAGTTCCCATGGATCCTGCATTCCACGGTTGCTTAGGCGACGGAGACAGGGAAAACCCAAACACAGAGTTAATAATACTTTTTTTTTTTTTTTTCGATATTTTTTTTTTCTCGCTTTTTTTTTTCATAATAATGGGGCTTGATCTCAAAACACTCTATTTCATCCCGACGCCGATAACAATTTGATACTGGGCCCCACCAAATCACTTAGAGAAACACAAGTTTGTAAAAGTAAAAACAGAAAGTGATATCATAGTGATAGACTCCGAGATGTGGTGACAACTATCATGTGTCCTTTTATGAATAGACCATTTAGCTGGGTACACCAATTCCTATAGAAAAAGAGCTAAGTTTCCATCTACCTAGAGTGGTTAATGTCACCCTGAATTGTTCACAAGCTGCTAAATTCCAAATTTTATATTCCTAAAAAGTCTCCCAATACCCCCAAACTTAAATTAAACAGTGTCCTCAATGTTTCTAAACACTGCACGAAAAGGAATTAGGGAAAGATATTACCGTGTCGCATGAGCATAAGTTACCTCCTTAAATCATATAGCAATAATCTGAACAACTGTGGATCATCTGAATCAAATAGTGTTATCCACAATAGAAGGAAACAGCAGCAAGCTACGAAGATAAACAATCTGAACACACTTTGATCCCTAACAAAGTGCTCACTTCATTAATAACACTATCATTATCGCCATCAATTCTATAGTTGGCTAGGCATTTCTCTAATGGATCTTCTAATGGATCGAGCCTACGCTGCATCTCCATAGACGGTTTGGATTCCTCCTCTGAATGGATCTGGTGCATACAAACTGTTGGGCTAAGTCCCTCAATATCTGCTATGGTTCCTCCTAAGGATTTCTGATTGTCCTGAAGCACGGTTACTATCCTATTCTCTTGGTCACTATCCAAATTTGAAGCTACAATCACAGGTAAGGTCTCTGATGGACCTAACTCATCAAACTCTAATCCAAAGTGGGCTAGAAATTCTTCTAACGGGTCTTCTATCAAAGTGTTTGGTAATGACTCCTGAACTAGGGTCTCTATCATGTTGACGGTTTCTAAGGTGGGTTCATCTAACTCAAGTGGTTGATTACTAATATTGAAGATATTCAGCTCAATAGTCATGTTACCAAAAGACAAGCTCATAACACCGTTACGACAGTTAATGATTGCATTAGATGTTGCTAAGAACGGGCGACCTAGTATAACCGGTATATGATTCTCTGGATCAGGCACAGGTCTGGTATCAAGCACAACAAAGTCCACTGGATAAATAAATTTATCCACCTCAATCAAAACATCTTCTATAACACCACGAGGAATTTTCACAGACCTATTAGCTAACTGCAAAGTCATCTGAGTTGGTTTCAAATCGCCTAGTCCTAGCTGGAGGTACACATGGTACGGCAGTAAGTTCACACTGGCTCCTAAATCGAGTAAGGCTCTTTCTACCCGGTAGTTTCCTATTGTGCAAGCTATGGTTGGGGAACCTGGGTCTTTGTACTTAAGGGCAGTACTACTCTGTATAATTGAACTTACATGACTAGCTAAAAAAGCTTTCTTATGGATGCTAAGTTTTCGCTTTCGCGTACACATGTCCTTAAGAAACTTGGAATAAGCAGGAATCTGCCTAATTGCATCTAATAATGGAAGGTTGATCGTGACTTTCTTAAAAACTTCCATTATTTCATTAAAATTGGATTCCTTTCTAGTAGGTGCTAACAACCTTGGGTATGGGGCTCTAGGCATGAAATCGGTTCTCTGAGGGGTTGCCTCAGGCTCGTCAGAGACTTTATCAGTCTCTTCAACTATTGGGTCAGGATGAACTGTAGTTTGTTCACTAACGGGCCTAGTTACCTTGTTATCCACTACCTTACCATTCCTGAGGGTCGTGATTGCATTCACGTGACTGGATAATTTCTCCCCAGTCGACATTTCATTGACTCCTCTAGGATTGGGTTCGGGTTGACTAGGGAACCTACCAAGTTCTCTCTCTCTCAGAGCCGTAGCAATATCACTGACTTGGGTTTGTAAACTAAACACAGCTTTTTCTAGGCTTTGGAACCTCTGCTCATACTTTTCGTCATTGCTGGGCTGAGTTGGACCAGCCGAATTCTTATAACTGAAACCTGGAGGACCTTTAGCATTACTAAACTGACCTTGAGCCTGGCCTTTCGACCAGGAAAGGTTCGGGTGGTTTCTCCAGCCAGGGTTATAAGATTCTGAATACGGGTCGAACGTTCTCTGGTTATCAAATCTAGTGTTATTATAAAGAGCAAAAGCCTGCTCTTCGAATTGGTTGGGCTCTGAACTACTAGCTTGATTCATTTCAACCAGTTCTAGCCTTCTAGATAAGGCTTCTATTTGGGCCTTTGAATCAAAAGATCCTTCTACCCTATGATCATTTCCTCTTCCTAGAAGAATTGTTCTTTTTGGCTCTCTACTGCTCTCCCACTGCTGGGTCTTCTCGGCGATGTCCCTCAGAAGTTTCATCGCCTCAGCAGGAGTTTTACTGTCGAACCCTCCGGTTGACAAAGACTCGACCAAGGTTATAGATACGTAGTCCAAACCGTCATAGAGAATCTGAACTAGCCTTAACTCTTCTATACCGTGGTCTGGGCATTGGGACAATAAGTCATTGAACCTTTCTACATAAACATATAGAGACTCTCCCTCTAGCTGGGAAAACGTGCATATTTTCTGCCTAACAGACGAAATTTTATTCCTAGGGAAGAACTTCTGAATAAAAGCTGAAGTAAGTTGGGCATAGGTTTCAACTGACTGAGGAGCCAAGTTGTATAGCCACGACTTGGCTTTGTCTCTTAGTGAAAAGGGAAATAGCCTAAGTTTAATAGACTCGTCATTCAAGTCTCTAATCCTGATTGTGCTACATATTTCCTCGAATTCCCTAACATGAAAATAGGGATTTTCGTTTTCTTTTCCTAAGAATAATGGGAGCATCTGGATGATTCCGGGTTTCAGTTCGTAGCTCGCTTCAGTAGCGGCTAACTTGATGCAAGATGGACGTGAGGTCCGGGTTGGATTCAACAAATCCTTCAGAGATGTCATTGCTGACACAGTCTCGGGAGTGACTAGTTCACTCTCAGTTGGCTTCTCAAGGTTAAGGTGAACTACCAGTCTTCCACTAATTAACCTACCTTGAGGGTCTCTTTCCCAAGTTCGCCTTAAGGGCGTTCTTGGCATGCAAAAATTAAATCCTACCAAGAAATTAATCAAACACAATCGTGCCCTGACTCAACCAAATCAAACCTAAATCTAGCAAACAACAAGCATGATGGCTCCACTTAGATTGTTTCTAGACCAGCTTCTATTCTTTCAAAAAGCAACTGGTTACAATTTTAGCAAACCTCTTAGAACGATCTGAATAGATTAAGTCGAAGAGAAACAGGAGAAGCTCAATGGAGCTTTGATACCCCTGTCTCTTTGGCACTTTTCCCTGGGTTACAAGGCGGCTCTAATCAACTTAAAATAATCTTCCTGAACTTCGAGTTAGGCTAATAAAGTAACCAGTACAGTCTTTTTGAACGATTTTCCAATAAGCTCGATACCCTATAGGTCTCTTTCTAGTCAAGATTTTAGGCTTAGGTTCGCGTAGGTTTCGTTTTCCTAAGGCGGGAAAGAAGGAGACGGTGATGAAATCCGAAACCTTATCTTGTATGGCCAGGCCTTGCCCTTTACTATGCAAAAATTAAAGTCCGTATTCAGTCCTCAACATATATGCATACAAAGGCGTCCAGAAAACCCACTGACAGGAGATTCGTGGGTTGGTCGAAGTTTACCTCCCGTACTAGACGGGAGACGAACCGTTGAAGTCGACTCGGGCCACTAATATCCTTTTCAATAGAGTGCGAACCCGAGGGGCCGAGACAATATCGTAATTATCGTCCTTCCCTGCACACAGTTTGATATTTAAAACTACCCTTCCGTAGGGTTTAAAAATAATAAAATGTCCAAAAATGTCCAAAAGAAAGTCCAAAAAGTGTCCGAAAATAAAAGAAAAATTACAGAAATAATAAAATCCTAATACAATTTTCTAAACTAATTAAACTAAACTAAAAATCTAATTAAGAAAAATAAAATCTTCGATCTTCTTTTTCGTTCTTTAAGCTTTTCCCTTTAACTCCAGGTCTTTAGCTTTAATTCCAAAACTTTGGCGTACTCTCTTTTCGATCCAAAATCCAACCTGTAGCAAAAAGAGAAATACCAAAAGAAACGTAAAATAGAACAAAGTAAAAAAAATAATAAAACTAAAAATAAAAACTTAAAAAAAAAATAATCTAAAACCTAAACCTAAAAACAAGTCCGCGTCGGCGGCGCCAAAAATTGATGTTGTTTTTTAAGTGGTAAATAAAGTGTTCGATTCTCGAACTTGTGAAGGTAATGATTTTAGAAATAATAAAAACAAAGCAAAATAAACTAGAGATGTTTTTAGAAAATATGGAGAAAACCAGGAATCAGGATTCAGTTATTTCCCACAACTATGTGATTAATCATGTAATTCTTTTTAAATACGAAGCTCAGATATTGCCAAAATAGGTTTTTATGCAATCAAGTAGAGGTAAATCATAAGCATGGATCATCAATTGTCGTCAACCCAGCATGATCCATCAAACAAAAACACCACTACTGAATGAAAACCGTTTTTTTCTATTTTGAAACTATGCAATTTAATAGATAAAGAATTATAAATAAATTAAATAAAATAGACTTACCACATAAAATTGAGAGAAAAACCTCCTCCATCATCTCAGTAAAGAAACTTAGCTCATGGTGGAGAAAACTTGCTCAAATAATCTTTTCATTGCTCAAAATATTGATTACAAGGTTGAATAATGGTGTAACAGTCGATTAGATACGCTTATAAGTGTTTCTGGAAACACTTCCGCCGTAACAAAAGGTATTTTGAAATAATGGAAAGAAAGACGGACTGCGTTAATGAACGACAGTTATGTTCGTTAATGAACGACAGTTCTACCGTTTATTATGATCTTCTTCTCCGTTTGAACAGCAGCAGAAATGTGTTCTTCTGTTCACTTTTTTTTTCCGCTGATTCCAACCTATTCTAAGCTTCCCGATCAATTCTCTCCTCAACCCAATTGATCTTCCCCTCTATTTATACCATCCCAAGCCTTAAATCACATTAAAACTTTCTTATAATTCTTTTTAGAAATCACCGAAACAAATTCTAAAAATAGAATTTTCTTCCCTTTCTCTGTTGGTTTGATTCTATCAAGAGAATGTTGTTTAAATCTTTCTCTTCTTCCTTCTTATTACCCAATTTAATTCTGCTTTCCAAACCAAGAGAAAATTTCCAAAAAAACATGATTTCCAAAAGCCGATGGTTTCCTATTTACGCTGTTCGGGTGAAGAAGAATTTTCTTCCCGCCAAAATGCGATTCAAAATCCTGGGTGTGGCTGCCCTGATCCAGAAAATGGGTGCCTTAATCCAAGTTGAGGGTGCCTTTAACATTTCTCCAAAAATACCTAAAAAGCAATAAAAACCATAATGAGTACAAAAATTAAATACCAACAACATATAAAATTGAGACTAAATCGGACACAAAAATGTGTCTATCACCTAGCAGTCCCCGACCTATTTTTAAAGGTCATATTTATCCCAGTGATATAGGCTCTTTTTTTATATTAGCGGCATATATAATATCCAATTTTTTTTGTAGACCCTATTTATTTAACCTAAGGAAAAATCCCAAATTTTAGGAGCCACTCGATATGATATGACATATCATGGTATTAATATGTGGGACAAATATGGGAGGCATACAACATTTCGGCAGAGATAGAAAAACGACCGCAAATACTCAAATGAGTGCTAATATGGACTAAATAATACTTTCTCGGTCTTCTTTTATTAGTCCGCTTTGATAAAATCAAAATACTAAGGAGACCGGAGTATATCTAAATCTATCCCTATTAAATGCTATATTATTACTCAAAATAAAAATTAACATGTATAATATATAAGAAAAATATATATTTGGTAATTTTATTATTCTTAGAAATGTTTAAAAGAAGATAAAAAAAAGTATCTTTACATATTTCTAGTTATAAATATTTTTTTTCAAATATCTTTAGTTATAAATATATATATTTTTAAAAGAAATCAAGATAAATAAGAAAGATATTAAATAAATTTGTTTCTTTATTTATGGAGATACGGTTTAAAATTTCAGTTTGGATTATATTAAAAATGATTTTATAACTACAAAAAATTAAAAGTTATTTGATAGTTTAATAAAAAATATAATTTTAAATAAAAGTTGATAACTATTTTAACACAGACGAAAATGGAATAGAGGACTAATAAAAAAAATAGAAGGAGTAGATTCTTTTTTATTTTATTTTTAAGTTTGTCAACTTTTAGTTAGTTGATATAGAGGATGAGGTTCCCAGAGTTGATTTATTAGTGTCTTTGTTGATTTAGAAGCTCTTTTTTGAGTTGTTTTATTTTACTCTGATAAATTAATTATTTTTTATTTTTTGCCTTTGCAATCGAAAGAATCTCTCGTAGTCAAGACAACACCGATATATACTATTACTTCTCAATGGTGGCATGAACCTTTTGATTTTATTCACAAGGTAATGGGTGTATACACATTTGTTGAATCATATAGGAAATAACTCTGAAATCATACTGATATTTTTAAATCTTAAAAGAAATTCGGAACTTGAAAACCATATAGGAAACAACTCTGAAATCATATTGATATTTTTAAATCTCAAAAGAAATTCGGAACTTAGAAAACCATCAGGAAAATAAATTATTGCAAAGTATATATTATCCTCAATTCCTTCTTAGGACAAGGACTATGGGATAGAGTGTTTGAACACTCTTTTCCTTTTAAAACGAATGAGTGACTAGATGAAGGAATGTTTTTTATACTATAGGGTAAATGAGGAAAAAAGAGGCTAGACGGGTGATCCTCCGTCTAGCTTTTAAAATTATTTTTTTTAATAAAAAATAGCTCGACAGGTGAAGTTTCTCCGTCTGGCTTTCAAATATATCACAACTGTTGGATGCACCTATCAGAGCCATTGAATGAAACTTTTATCCAGACGGGGAAACTTCACCCGTCTGGGATCCAGACAGCTGAAGTTCACCCATCTAGTGAAGACTATGGCACACTCCTTCGATTGAAGGAGTGTATGATAGTTTTTGGGTGAAAGAGTGTCTTCTATCTTCCTATAATAAAATCTAATTTAATTAATTTTGATCAAAATTCTTCGTTTTAAAGGAGAACACTCTACCCATAGCCCTTGCTTCTTAACAGAACCAGGGACGAACCTACACAAGGGATAGTATTTTGTTCTATTTTTATTTATTTATTTTAAGTCCTTCCTATCGGGCTTTGTTATTAATGTTAGCCACCGTTAAAAGAAAAAAATTGAATCCTATTTTGATACATACAAGAAACTTTTGAGGCATACAAAATGATTAGCCTATCTAGTGTATGTTTATAAGGAATGTCCTAGCCATGATAGGTGTCCCTATCTGTGAGAGTCATTTACCATGTTGCCCTTATATAATTAAAATTATATAAATGCCCTTCAACGAAATCAAAAACATAAACCTAAACAAATCAAACTCAAAATCAGTCAACTATTCTTCTTTCCATTCTCTATTTCAGCCGAATTTTTTCTTCTTCTTCGTTGATTTTTTTTTTTCCGTCGCACTTTGATCGTTGATTAAAATCACAACTTGAAGACTCTAATGCTAGATACAAAATAAGAAATAGTTGATTTTAATGTTTGATTTTAAAATCACAATTGATCGATTAATTAGGATTTAATAGACGATTTTGGGGTTTTCAGAGGTAAGTTATGCTAAAAATGTCGAAAAAAACCCTAGGATTTAATAGCTAAACCTACCCTAGTTGTTAGTTTTTGTAGTTTCAGAAGAGCAGATCGGAATCTATTAAAATTATAATTTTTAGCCGCAACCAAAGGTATAGTTCATAAAACATTGAGTTCGGCTATTTCGATTGAGCAATAATTTCAGTCGAACTTTTGACTTTATACATAGATTTGATACTTGTTAGTTCGGCTAATAATGGAGATGTCCCATTAGTAGACGAACATTGAACTGTTGTTCAAAATTTTGATATTTAGAGAACATTGAAGCTCGGCTTATAATTGAGATATACAATTAATATTCGAACATTGAACTACTGCTCAAAATTTTGAGGTTTGGAGAACATTGAAGTTCGGCTAATAATTGAGATGTCCAATTAGTAGACGAACATTACTCCATGGCTCAACATTAAAGTTCGGTAGTTTCGATTTTGTAATATTTTCAGCCGAACTTTTGACTTGGCTGATAATGAAAAACAAATTTATAGTAGTACGAATTAGCCGAACCCTAAGTTTTACAAGTTCGGTTACCAACAACAAAAGTACGAATTAGCCGAACTTCATATTTTAAATTCAAACTTAGGTTCGGCTTTATAATTACCAGCCGAACTGTTCTCTTCGCGTTAAGTTCGGCTGATAATTATATAGCCGAACCCAAGACTGAAAATTAAAAAAAATTCAATCTCTTGATGAATTCAACCAAAAAAGGGTGATTAAACATCATCTACGAGTATACATGTATATTGTCGGTAAAAAAATTCATACAAATTGTAAAAAGATTATCTTTATTAATCACTACTTGAAATCTCGAATCGACAAAGTGGACAAGAATTGCTTTCCTGCAACCATTGAACAAGACAAACTTCGTGAAAAAAAATGTGAGTAGGGCATGTAAGTTATCATTGTTCCAACCTTAAAATTGTCCATGAAAACCACACAATCAGCAGTGGTACCAGTGCTATTTTTCGCCAAAGAATCAGCACCCCCTCGTAGAAGTATTCTTGTCGTTTTAATCCATCAACAGCTGATTTTGATGCACGGACTTTCATATCTTCGATCCTTTGTTCCACGGCCAAGTCTAATTCATCGTCACTCTCACTCATTCCATATTCATCACTCTCACTCAATCCATATTCATCAATAGTATCGATGTTCTGGTCATCTGAATCCTTAACACTTATATGAGTGTCATATGAATCAGCATTGCTCATTGCATAATTTAACGTCATCGTCAACATTATATCTCTCACTCACGAGTGTGCCTTGATAATGTCAACTTCCAAAGTCGCTACAACGATAAACGACTTAAAACCTTCAGGATTTCTCGTTGCTGCTTTCGCAGTCTCAACCACCAAAGCTGTAACTTTGGTTCGCATATCACTAAAACACTCCATACAGTTATGGATTTGCAACTGGTTAAGCATGTGCGTCACACAGTTTATTGTACTGTGAAACCAGTATAGATTCTCTATACTGTTCACATGTACTCTAGAATCAATTCGGGTGTATTCATCTATACCAAATTTTGTTAACCCATTATCCAAAGGATAACTAAATATATCTTGTTTTCTCTTTCAACAAAATTTCGATCATTCCACGTTTGGAATTCTCCGATGCTGGGTTGTTATGATACTCTCTTGGATCACTACTTAAAAGATGCATCAGTATTAGATTTAGATCGTAGGTAACATTAGGTCTACCGTAATTTGATAATTCGGCCATAATTACCAGTTACGAAGTTGGGAGAAAGTGAGATGGATTTTTTAAAGGTTTTACACGATATCGTTGTGGAAACTTTTCTTCCTAGTTGAAGGGTTTGTATGTGTATTTATAGTTTGTTATCTGGGAACTGAGAGTTAAAACAAAAGGTGCAAATTCGAAATCGGAAAGGAAAAGGATATGGCGATACTTCCATATTTATTCTTGCTTTCCAAGACTATGTATGAATTGGAAATAGAAACCGACATGCAATTAGTTCTTAGTACTTTGGGACACTATAACTACGGCGACCATCGCGGATTCTAAACTTATGGCCTGTTTTATTTATTGCGGATAATATAGGGGTTTCAGACAGTTTTAAAGATGATTGTTAGTGTGTTAGTACGATGGAGAGATATTGTTAATGAGAGCAACGTGGCTTTTAAAGGGTTATTAGAGAGTCCGATTTTATGTACACTACGTAACATTTTAATCTCTACCATTGATTTAATTTAGGGATTTATATAACGAGAGTCGAGATTTTAAATATGGAGGATAATGGAGTCATCATTTAACTAATCAACCTATCAAATGAATAAAGTATTATGGTTGAATAGAGTGTACAAAGTTTTGGTACTTGGTCAATTGAAGACGTTGTCAAAGTTGGTTTCTCTAATGGACAAGGTCCTCAGCTTGTTTTCTAACGAAATTTATATCGTAGTCAAAAGGAAGAAAAAAAAACCTAAGTGTTTGTACCAAAAATTACTTTTAGGCATAAAACACGATTGATTTGATGAAGATGATGAAGAAATAAGACAAGAACATCAAAACTAAATAATGAAGACAAGAATTTAACGTGGTTCGGCAAGTTATGCCTATATCCACGGATGAAACCCCTTGGGGAGAGAAATTTTGTTGATATAAGTATTACAATAGTTTTTTTTCCGGGTTGGAAAGCATAGAGAGCTCTAAGCAGGTGAAATGTGGTGATAGCGGGTAGAAACTGTGTACCTTTTGAGTTGGATTTCAACCTCTATTTATAGGCAGAAATCAAATCTAGTTGTAGTTATCCCAAATAACCACTTAGATTTGTATTTATCCTAAATAACCAACTGTATTTGTACTCATCATTTGATATTTAGATCTATCCCGGAAGATCCATGTCTATCTACTGTATTTATCTGAAAGATTATAAAATATTTTCTCAAGATTAAAGTCTACCCTGGGAGATCAATATCTATCTTCTCAAGATTTAGGTCTATCCTGAAAAATTCATATATATCTCCTCAGGATTCAATTCTATCCCGGAAGATTCATATCAATCTCCTCAAGATTCTAGTATATTCTGTAAGATTCTTATTTATGTTCTCGGGATTTGTATATATCCAAAAAGATTCATATCTATCTCCTCAGAATTCATGTCTATCCTGGAAGATTCTTATTTATCTTCTCGGGATTTATATTTATCTCAAAATAGATTTTCTCAATAAGTTAACTGGGCTTCTTCAATAAGCCCAACAAAAATAGGCTTCTACAATGAGCCAACCAGGCTTCTTTAATAAGCCCAGCATGTTTCTTTACACTAGTGGAAAATGGTCATTTTAAGACTAATTAGAGATTTTATAAAGAACAGTTTTTAGCAGGACTTAGTTTAGGTTTGTTCAAAACCGTATTTCTTTTGATAATCTTACTGAAAAATAAATTTTTTTTCTGAAACCGTATTATATTTGACTAGATAATATTACGAATAGGACTTAAAATAGTACGGTTGGAGGAAGAATTTCTTTTGATAATTTTATTAAAAAGTAATATAGATATGATTACTTTATTCTAACGGTTGGAGATCAAACAACGTATCTCGTTGTTATCGAGCAGAAACATAACCCATCAGAAAATATTTAAAAAAATATATGGCAGATACAGTTTATCTCTCTCGCTCCCTTCTTTTTTCTCGCTCTCTCATTCCCTTCTCTCTCGATCCCTAACCTAATTGATCTCAGATAACAATTTCTCTCATTACTCATCATCTTCTTCAACTCTACCTCCACCTCATTAGAAAACTAAGGTTTCAATTCTTCTTTGTAAAAAAAGAAAATACAAAACTAGGGTTTCAGATCTAAATTTAGTTTTTATTTTGTGCTGCAAATCTCGGGTATAAATCATACTTTTAGGTATGAATCATCACTTTCTTTATTTAGTTTAATTTTAGGTTGGTGAGTTAATTTTAACTTTTAATTAGATTTTATAGGGTTTGTTTTTTCTATTTGATTTATGTAGAAACCCTTTCTTTTTTCTATTTAGTTTTGAATTTTGGGTTTGATTCTAGTGCTAGATATTGCGTGCATGTGTGTAAACGATTTGATTCTGATGGTTTTTTTTCTTATTAGATAAGAGGATTCTGCAATTTCTCAACTGCCAAGCGCAAACCCATTCCACAAATCATCAATTCTGATAGATTCCTCCAAGAACAGGAAGAAGGTCTTAGAAAAATGAGACAAATGTAGAAAATTGTAGAGAAAGTTTAGAAACAATGAATGGAGACTAAAAGAATATAAGGGTACTTTTTATTAATATCAAATACATGGATTACATGGATACTAATCGAGTTTATTTATACTCACTCGATTAGGCCTTACACTAAACAGAATTAAGACTAATCAGACTTGACTCAGCTATCTAACTGATCTGACTCGTATTCACCCAGACATGGACTGCCAGTTGTAACCATCGCTGACCAAGACTAACTAACAGATCTGCTGGCACCCTTACTTGTGAGTGAGGCACCCTCTGGTAGCCATGTTCATAACATTGTCCCCTCCTGAAATCCACCTTGTCCTCAAGGTGATCAATCTTGTTCCTCTACTGCAAAGCCAGGAAATTTCTGTAAGAAAGAAACTGAATCTTCCCAAGTAGCATCAGCCTCATCTCTGCCCTCCCATTGAACTAACCATTTGGTACTTAAAACTCGATTGCCCTCTGACGTTTTTCCCAATACTAGCTTCCTTCCCAAAATCTTTTTAGGAACAACTACCTGGTTATCAGTCAGAGATGGCAAAGTGCGCACTGGTTGCACTTGTGAACCAAGTTGCTTCTTTAAGCAACTAACATGGAAAACTGGGTGCACCTTGCTCTGGGGAGGTAGCAGGAGTTTATAAGCTATTTTTCCTATTCTCTGGATCACCTTGTATGGACCAAAGAATCTTGGCAATAGTTTGTGAAAAGAATGCCCTGCCAATGAACTCATCTGGTAAGGAACAAGTCGTAAATATACCATATCATTGACCTGAAATTCCCTCTCAGAACGATTCTTATCATCTTGGATCTTCATTCTCTGCTGAGCCATTTGTAAGTTTGTGCGCAACAACTGCATCATTTGGTCTCTAGTGGTTAATTCCTCCTCCACAGACTCAACTCTTGCTGTGCCTAATTCATGCAATTGAATATGGGGAGGGGGGTACCCATATAAAACTTGAAATGGTGACAGCTTGGAAGAGGAGTGGTATGCTGTGTTATAACTCCACTCAGCCCAAGATAGCCATTTAACCCAAGAATGTGGAGCATGAGAAGCAAAACATCTCAAATAAGTCTTTATGCACCTGTTAACCACTTCTGTTTGCCCATCAGTCTGTGGGTGGAATCCTGAGCTCATGCTCAGTTTAGAACCACTCAAAGAGAAAAACTCCTTCCAGAAATGACTTAAGAATACTGGATCCCTATCACTAATGATGGAAGTGGGCATTCCATGTAATTTGGTTACATTATCCACATATACTTGAGCCACTGTGGATGCAGTATAAGAATGGGATAATGGCATGAAGTGAGCATACTTGGACAGTCTATCCACCACCACAAATATTACTGTCTTATTCTTGGACCTTGGCAACCCCACTATGAAGTCCATGCTCACTGAAGTCCAGACTTGCTTAGGAATTGGAAGTGGCTGAAGCAACCCAAGTGGAGAACAAGTCTCATACTTGTGTTGTTGGAAAACTGAGCATTCTGCTACAAACTTCCTGATATCTTCCTTCGTTCCAGACCAGTAAAAATTTCTTTTCATCCTCATGTAAGTCTTCAGAACACCATGATGGCCAACAACTGGACTGGAATGTAACTCTTCCAAGAGCTTAATTTTCCAAGATGAATTGGGACTAAGCACAATCCTTTTCTTATACTTAAGGAACCCATTATCATAAGTGAAATTTTTAGATGGAAGAGCACCTGTAGCATAATATGTTTTCATTAACTCTTTAGTGTAGACCTCTTCCTCTAAGTGTTGTCTCAGGTCATCCATCCAATTAGATTATGGATATGATATTGCTTGTAACTCTGGCACTGGTGTCTCCTCATTCATCCTGGATAGTACATCTGCAGCCTTGTTGTCACAGCCCTTTTTGTACCTTATTTCATAATCATATCCCATGAGTTTACTTACCCATTTCCTTTGAAATGTGGTGTTGGCCTTTTGTTCCAGAAAGTATTTCAAGCTCTGGTGATCTGTTTTGATAACAAAATATTTACCTTGTATGTAATGCTCCCATTTTCTTATGACATTCACTATGGCTATCAACTCCTTCTCATAGGTAGATAGTGCAGCATTTCTAGCCCCCAGACTCTGGCTAAAGAAAGCAATAGGTCTACCATTTTATTGAAGTACTACTCCAATTCCAGTGTCTGATGCATCACATTCAATCTCAAAAGGCAAAGAAAAATCAGGTAAGGCTAGTACCCGTGGGCTCAACATAATGTGCTTCAATTTAGCAAATGCCTCCTCTGCCTTCTGATTCCAATGGAAATTGTTTTTCTTGGTTAACTCAAATAATGGATGGCATATCTTGCCATAGCCAGGTACAAACTTCCTGTAGTATCCGGTGAGGCCCAGGAATCCCCTCAATTTCTTAATTATAGAGGGAAGAGGCCAGTCTTGAACTGCCTTCAGTTTCTCTGGATCAGGTAAGACTCCCTCACAAGTGACAACGTGGCCTAAATAATACACTTGTCTTTCCCCAAAATCACATTTAGATTCCTTGAGTTATAACTGATGTATCTCCAATAACTTGAATGTGAGTTCCAGATGGTTGAGATGTTCCTCCCATGTCTTGCTATAGACTAAAATGTCATCAAAGAACACAAGGATGAACTTCCTTAAGTAAGCCTTAAAAATCTCATTCATGAGGTTTTGGAAAGTAGCAGGAGCGTTTGTGAGCCCAAATAGCATCACTAGGAATTCATACAATCCCTCGTGAGTTCTAAAAGCAGTTTTTTGAACATCTGAAGCCATCATTCTTATTTTGGTGATAACCTGATCTCAAGTCTAGTTTAGAGAAATATTTAGCTCCAGATAATTCATCTAAGAGATCATCAATTAAGGGTATTGGGTAGTTGTTCCTCACAGTTATGCTGTTAAGATCCCAGTAGTCCATGCACATCCTCCAAGTCCCATCCTTCTTCTTAACTAGCAACACTGGTGAAGCAAAAGGGCTGTGACTTGGTCTTATGAATCCTGAGTCTAACAAATCCTGGACTGCAGATTCTATTTCATCTTTCTGAACAAGACCATACCTATATGGTTTCTTGTTTACTGGTTTAGAATCAGGAAGCAATGGTATTTGATGATCACAAATCTTGCTAGGAGGCATAGTTCTTGGAGTGTCAAACAAATTCATGTACTTCCACAAAAGTTGTTGCAATTCCTGAGATTCAAGAGTGGTAAAATGATCTTTACTCTTTACTACTTCTGCTTCTAGATTACATATGTAATATGCTATCTTGGAGGAATTAAGCAATCTTTTCATTTGATTTATGGACACTACCTCTGCCAAGGGATCTGGTGTCTCTAACTGCTGGATTATGTACTGCTGTCCATCCTGCTTAAACTCCATAGTGTAGTTGGAGAAATTCCAAGATATAGTGCCTAAAGTTGAAAGCCATTGTACTCCAAGGACTAAGTCACAACCACCTAAGGGAAGAACTTGTAAATCCACCTCTCCCTTGAAGCTTCCTAGTACAATTGGACATTTCTTGAAATAACCTCCACCATTCACATAACTACCATCAGTCACCATGACTTTGACAGTGTTTTCTTCATGAGGAATCCATTTCACATTCTTTATAAATCTGGCATCCACAAAGTTGTGTGTGCTCCCAGAATCTAACAAGATTTTCACATCAATTCTTTTGAGTTTGCCTGCTACTTTCATTGTCTTGATATTTGGTAACTGGCTAATACCAAATAATGGACACTCACTTAGATGTATGGATGAAGTACTAGCTTGTTCTTTCTCATTAGCCAACATCTCACTCATTTCTTTAGTAGCTTCTTCTAATAGATCTAAAAGTAGTATTTGTGAACCACCAGTCTTGGATGCCCTCTCTTTGCACATGTGACCTCTGAACCATTTGCCATTACAATAATAGCATAGATTGTTCAAGGTTCTTTCTGTCACTGCAGATGGGGATATTTTCTTGTATTCTAACTTGGGTACCACCTTAGTTAGAGCTATAACATTCTGAGAAAGACTACTAGAAGTATCTTGCACATATAATCTCTGGTACTGTTTAGGATTATATGAGTTGAGAGATTGTACCTTGGCATTTAGCTGTGCAGCAACTGAGATTGCTTCATAAACTGTTGAAGGTTTAAGAATTTGGACATCATATCTAAGCTCATCCTTAAGTCCTCCAATGAAACAGCTCTTAATTGCTTCTTGTGAGAGTCCAGTGGTTCTTATGGCAAACTTTCTGAAAGAAGAAACATAATCTTGGAATGTTCCTGTCTGTTTAAGCTTAAACAGTGAAGAAGCAAAATCAATATATTCTGTTGGACCAAACTCCTTGCATAACTCCTTCACAAATTCTTCCCAGGATGGATTATTGATGTCATACCCCTGCCAATGATACCATTGGAGAGCATCTCCTTATAACTGGAAAGATATTGTAGTTACTTTTTGGGTTAGGTGTATACTATAAAATCTAAAGTACTGCTCAGCCTTGTATATCCACAAAATTGGATCATCTCCCTTCGCATATCTGGGAAGATCTATTCAAGTTTGTGAGGATATTCTGTTATTTTGGTTGAGATCCTTTCTTCTTGAATTGTTTTCCTCCACTGGTTGAGTACTCTCTTCTCCTTCAGGATGAGAATGTGAGCCATTCCTTAGGTTGTCTTGGTTATGATTTGGTCGGCTTTCTTGCATGAATTGAAAGATAGCTTCCATTCTTGAACTGATTAGGATTACCTGAGTTTGGAATGAGTTTATACTGTTGTTCATACTGTTGTTAGATGTTTCCATTTACAATAAGAGGTCATCTAGTCGATTTTGTAATTCCATCCACCATACTAGTGACAACATTTAAGCTTGAAGAAATTCCTGTTGTTCTTTCATTCAAGGAAATCATCTCCCCATTGATTTCAGTCCATCTTTCTTCTAGGTTAGCGATTCTTGAGGTGTGATTAGACATGATAAAGATCAAATCAGGATTTCGTGATCTGATACCAAATGATAGATTCCTCCAAGAACAGGAAGAAGGTCTTAGAAAAATGAGACAAATGTAGAAAATTGCAGAGAAAGTTAGAAACAATGAATGGAGACTAAAAGAATGTAAGGGTACTTTTTATTAATATCAAAAACATGGATTACATGGATGCTAATCGAGTTTATTTATACTCACTCGATTAGGCGTTACACTAAACAGAATTAAGACTAATCAGACTTGACTCAGCTATCTAACTGATCTGACTCGTATTCACCCAGACATGGACTGCCAGTTGTAACCATCGCTGACCAAGACTAACTAACAGATCTGCTGGTGATAGACACATTTTTGTGTCCGACTTGATCTCAATTTTATATATTGTTAGTATTCAATTTTGTACTTATTATGGTTTTTTATTGCTTTTTAGGTATTTTTGGAGAAATGTTAAAGGCACTCTCAACTTGGATTAAGGCGCCCACACTTTGGTTAAAGGCAACCACACCCCAAATTTCAAATAAAAAAAGTTGGCGGGAACAATTCTCACGTAAACAAGAAATAACTTGAATATGGAAACAAGCTTCAGTTTTGGAAATCTTCTCAAAGTTGTTTTAGGAAATCAAGTTATTTGGGTAATAAGAAGAAAAGAAGAAAGATCTAAATATTCTTCTTATCATAGAATCACTAAACGGAGCAAGAAAAACAAATCAGGAAAGAAAATTGTTTTTCACGGGAAGGAATGGCGAGAATTAGAAGAAGTTTTGGAGGGGATTTTTGGGTTTTTTTTGGTGGTGATTAGTATAAATTGGAAGCTTAGAGGTGTCCAGAGGGGGAGAAAACAATTGGGAAGCTTAGAATTGCTCACAATCATGAGAATCACGTAAACATGAAGTTCAAATTTCTGCTGCTGCACATCAAGAACACGAAGCATATTACACCAAGAAACAATCGTTCATTACACAGTAGTCCGTCCTTTATTTCAAACCGCAACAGAAATCTGTTTCTTGTTGCGTATTCATTCTAAATACCTTCTGTAAAGGTGCGAAGTGTTCGCAGCAACACTTATAACCGTATCAGAGTGTCTGTGAGCATTTATATTCTTATTGTAAGCAATTTTTGAGTTATAAAATCGATTTTTGAGGGTTTTTCCATTACAATGAGGAGCTAAACTTCATCTCTGAGGCTATGGATGAAGCTACTTTTCCAACAATTATGTGGTAATTATTTAATTAACTTATGCAATTTATTTATGATTAATTGCCTTGATTAAAAATTGATTTAAAAGATTTTTGGTAAGCAATTGTGATTCCGTTAGATGGTGCATGCCTCGGCTTAGGTCCTAGATGCTCCATGTTTTTTTATACAGTTGTTGTTTTGAAAATCTATTTTTGCAATGATTTAGAATCAAATTAAAATGTTAGAATTGCATGATTAAAATTATTATCACTTTGAAATTGGAAATAAGTGGAATCCTAGTCTCAGTTTTCTCCTATCTTTATAAAAAATATTTGAGTTTTCATACTTTTAGTTTTAGAAATTAGATTTAAAATCAATTTTAACAAGTCTGAGTAACGAATCTTTATTTACCACTTTTAAATTACATCAATTTTTGGCGCCGCCGACGCGGACTTGTTTTTAGAATTGTTTTTAGATTTTTTTTAGGTTAATTAGTTTAGTTAGATTTTTTTTTTTTTTTTTACTTTTTTCTGTTTTACGTTTCTTTTGGTATTTCTCTTTTTGCTACAGGTTTTGGATTTTGGATCGAAAGGAAAGTGAGCCAATGTTTTGGAATTAAAGTCAAAGATTTGGAATTAAAGATAAAGACTTGGAGCTAAAGCTAAAGCTTAAAAGAACGAAAAAGAAGACGTTAATTAGATTTTAATTATATTTTATTTTATTTTATTTTATTTTTTAGAGAACTGTATTATGATTTTAATTGTTTCTGTATTTTTTATTTCGGACACTTCTCTTCGGACTTTGAACTTTTTGGACTTTATTATTATTTTTAACCCTACGGAAGGGTAGTATTAAATATAAATTGCACAGGGAAGGATGACAATTACGATATTGTCTCGGCCCCTCGGGTTCGCACACTGACACAGGAGTTGGTGGCCCGAGTCGACTTCAACCGATTCATCGCCTGTCTGGTACGGTAGGTAAGACTCGATCAACCCACGAATCCCCTGCAAGTGGGTTTACTGTATTCCTTCGTATGCATATATGCTGAGGAACTAAAAACGGACTTACTTTTCTAGTAAAGGGCAAGAACTGGCCATACAAGATAAGAACTCGGATTTCATCATCGTTTCCTTCTTGCCCGCCTTAGGAACACGTTACCTAATGCGAACCTAATCCTTAAAATTTGACTAGAAAGAAGACCGATAGGGTATCGAGCTTATTGGAAAATCATTCAAAAGGATTGTATTGGTTGCTTTGTTAGCCTAACTCGACGTTCGAAAAGATTATTTTAAGTTGATTAGCGCCGCCTTGTAGCCTAGGGAAACGTTACCAAAGAGGCAGGGTTATCAAAGCTCCTTAGAGCTTATCCTGTTTCTCTTCGACTTAATCTAATTCGGATCGTCCTAAGAGGTTGGCTAAAACTGTAACTAGTTGCCTTTCGAAAGAATAGAAGCTGGACTAGAAACAATATAAGTGGAGCCATCATGATTTTTTTTGCTAGATTCAATAGGTTTGATTTGGTTGAGTCGGCCTTGTTTGTGTATGTTTAGAACCCCTTCCTGTTAGGATTTATTTTCTTAGATTTTTGTAAATTTATTAGGAACTTTTTGTTAGAAAATGTCGAACTGGTATTATGAGGACAAATACAATGAATATCAGACTGAATTTCAAAATAGACATTATCAGTACTATCAACATGGTGCGGATAGTAATCGGGACCATCATCAACCTTCTAAAGGTTATTACTTATACCAGGGTGATCCCAATTACTATTCATACATACACCCGTTTTATGAACATGAAAATGAGCAAAATTCGAGATATTTGTGTTGGAGAGATACCTTAGAGAAAATGCAACCTAGCACTCATCATGAACCTATTACACCTCTACAGAAAGCCCTCAAGCAGCTAGATGAAAGTACAAAGCAATTCGATGAGGATCACAAGAAGAGGAGAGAAGAGTATGAGATAATCCGATTAAAATCGAAAAAAATGGCTGCGAAGAACTATATTGATCTAAATAATCTTATATCCCAATATAGTGTTACCCCTGATGGAAACACTACTTATTTAGACGAGGTTCAAACATCTTCATATTATTATGATGATGAGGATAGCATTGGTGAAGAACTTGAAATATACGGGCAGAGTGATCAAGAAATTGTCACTCCAGTTGTGTTTCACGATGAGAGTGTTATTTATAGTTCAAATTCAAATAATTTTAATGATTATTCACCTATTCAAAAGGAAGATGATTTGACTAGAGATACCACTGTTCTAGACAATGTAGAAATTTCTTTTTTTGAAATCAATAATGGTTTAGATGAACGGGTTTATCCTAAGACTAGTGATTTGGAGTCTGACGACTCGAAGACAATAGTCTCTGATGAAGACGATAGACTCGTAGAGATTTTAAATATGAGTGAGGATGCACCAACGGATTATAACCTAGAAGAAGAAATTGACCATTTTCGGGAATCTGACGATCTAGAAATTAGGGAAATTGTGATTGGTCTATCTAGAGACACCAAAAACTTTAAGTTTGGGGGTGACTATCATTCTCCATGTGTTTTACCTTTATCTCTTAGAAAGGTCCCTAACTTGGGACTTGACATATGTACCTCTACCGTTTTACAAGATAATCTTCAAACTAGATTCCCTGAGCCTGTTGATGTCCAGAAAGAAGTTCAGTTGATAGAAACCCATCCTATGGTCGATGTGGTTTAACTAGGAGTAGTACCAAGATTGACTTTGTTTTCCCACCAAAATATTTTTGTCCATATGTGGGAACGTTGGAATTTCAAATGTCTCAGTTGTTAAGTTTGAGACTAAACCTAATTACTTTAGGAAATTAGAATCGACACATTTGTTTATGAATGACCACCTTCATAGTAGTCAACTGTGTGAGTCAAATTTGATTGACATTAAGGATCCACAATTATTCAGGTTATTATTATGTGCTTCTAAGTTCTTAGTTGAGTTATTCCAGACTCTACAACCTGATTCTTTTGATCCCGTCTACGAAGAGATCCAGCCCATGAAAATATTTTATCTAGACCCTGTTATAGAGCCTGGACCTGAACCACAGCTAGAAGTAGTTTTTGTAAACGGAAAACTAAATAAGGGTGTGCTTGGTTTGTTCATTTTCTTGGCCTGTTGCTGTTTCCTCTTATTTTGGATAGCCCTATTTGATTCAGATGACCCACAGTTGTTCCGACTATTGCTATATGATTTTATGAGGTGACTAATTATTTCTAAGTCTGGATGAAGACTTTAAACTTAGCACTTCCTGGGAGGTAAACCATGTTTATGCGACACGGTAATATTTTTCCTTAGCTCTTTTCCTTCGATTGGTAACAGTTTCTCTTTGTTCATGCTCTTAATCATTCATATTTAGAAACATTGAGGAAACTGTTTGATTTAAGTTTGGGGGTAAGGGAGAAACTTTTTAATCGAATAATAAAGCTCTAGAATTTAGAAACTTGTGAACACTTCAGGGTGACACTAACCACTCTAGGTAGATGGAAACTTAGCTCTTTTATATAAGAATTGGTGTGCCCAGTGAAATGGTCTATTCATAAAAGGACAGAGTTCAGGTGTTAGAAATAACATGATAGTTATCACCACATCTCGGAGTCTATCACTACCATATCATTTTCTATTTTTACTTTTGCAATTTTGTGTTTCTCTAAGTGATTTGGTGGGGCCCAGTATCAAATTAATCGGCGTCGGGATGAAATAGAGTGTTTTGAGATCAAGCCCCATTATTATAAAGAGAAAAAAAAAAGAGTGAAAAGAAAAAAAATAAACAAAATATTATTGTTAGAAATTTGTGGGTTCTCCCTGTCTCCGTCGCCTAAGCAAGCGTGGAATGCAGGATCCATGGGAACTCGAGTATAGACCAGTTGAATTGATATTAGTATTAGAGTTAAGAACAATGGGTGCGGATCTCGAATTCATTAGGTTTCATCCAAGAAATGACCTTCAGACAGATATGGGAAACACCGTTCACCTTAGTCAACACGTGCAACCTTCATATTTTCCATGTTCATCTTCTAAATATTTTCATGTGGTCGAACTGTGATAGATTTTGAGACTTGTGGTTGACCGATTATCTGAGTAGAGCTCTGTTGTCTTATATATGAATTTTAGTATGCTCGAGTAAACACTCGTGTACAGCAGTTGGACTCATATAGGGTAATGATTCCCATAGCCGAAGAATTGAGTAAGCCAACTAAATAGCTTGTTTAGTGTCTACCCTTAATTTTTCACGAGTCGTTAAAATCTGGAGTAAAGGTTTTGTGGGTATACCTCTTGTAAACCCTCACGAGACAAAAACTCGTCCACTAGGGACACCTAGGGGTTTAACGGCTTATTACATGTGCTAAATGTAGTCGTGATTCCTGCGAAAGTGAGTTATGATTTTATTTTCTAGATTAGATTTGCTCGAGGACTAGCAAATAATAAGTTTGGGGGTATTTGATAGACACATTTTTGTGTCCGACTTGATCTCAATTTTATATATTGTTAGTATTCGATTTTGTACTTATTATGGTTTTTTATTGCTTTTTAGTTATTTTTGGAGAAATGTTAAAGGCACCCTCAACTTGGATTAAGGCACCCACACTTTTATTAAAGGCAACCACACCCCAAATTTCAAATGAAAAAAGTTGGCGGGAACAATTCTCACGTAAACAGGAAATAGCTTGAATATGGAAACAAGCTTTAATTTTGGAAATCTTCTCAAAGTTGTTTTATGAAATCAAGTTATTTGGGTAATAAGAAGAAAAGAAGAAAGATCTAAATATTCTTCTAATCATAGAATCACTAAACGGAGCAAGAAAAACAAATCAGGAAAGAAAATTATTTTTCACGGGAAGGAATGGCGAGAATTAGAAGAAGTTTTGGAGGGGATTTTTGGGTTGTTTTTGGTGGTGATTAGTATAAATTGGAAGCTTAGAGGTGTCCAGGGGGGGAGAAAACAATTGGGAAGCTTAGAATTGCTCACAATCACGAGATCACGTAAACATGAAGTTCAAATTTCTGCTGTTGCACATCTAGAACACGAAGCATATTACACCAAGAAACAATCGTTCATTACACAGTAGTCCGTCCTTTATTTCAAACCGCAACAGAAATCTGTTTCTTGTTGCGTATTCATTCTAAATACCTTATGTAAAGGTGCGAAGTGTTCACAGCAACACCTATAACCGTATCAGAGTGTCTGTGAGCATTTATATTCTTATTGTAAGCAATTTTTGAGTTATAAAATTGATTTTTGAGGGTTTTGCCATTACAATGAGGAGCTAAACTTCATCTCTGAGGCTATGGAGGAAGCTACTTTTCCAACAATTATGTGATAATTATTTAATTAATTTATGCAATTTATTTATGATTAATTGCCTTGATTAAAAATTGATTTAAAAGATTTTTGTTAAGCAATTGTGATTCCGTTAGATGGTGCATGCCTCGGCTTAGGTCCTAGATGCTCCATGCTTTTGTTATACAGTTGTTGTTTTAAAAATCTATTTTTGCAATGATTTAGAATCAAATTAAAATGTTAGAATTGCATGATTAAAATTATTATCACTTTGAAATTGGAAAATAGTGGAATCCTAGTCTCAGTTTTCTCCCATCTTTATAAAAAATATTTGAGTTTTCATACTTTTAGTTTTAGAAATTAGATTTAAAATCAATTTTAACAAGTCTGAGTAACGAATCTTTATTTACCACTTTTAAATTACATCAGCTGGCACCCTTACTTGTGAGTGAGGCACCCTCTGGTAGCCCTGTTCATAACACATTCAGGTATAAATCATTTTTTTTCTTCATTTACTTATTTGTTGTTGTAATGCATGATTTATCCTTGATTACTGAGTTGATTTTTTGTGTCGGTTGTGATTTGCCTGATGTTAAAAGATGTGGGTTCTGTTTTATTATGTGTTTATGTTGATTGTGGCCTTCTTTAAATTCTGAGTTAGTTTTGGTTGTTCTTATAATTATGTAATATTGGTTGTTGTTTTTGAATCTTTATATACTGGTGTTATTGAATATTTGAAGATGTGTATGAATCTATACTGGTTTTGTGCATTTATGATTTTGACTACATATTATGCATTGTTGGTTGTGTAAAATCCTTTCGTATTAGTCGTTATTACTTGATTTCACTTGGTCCTATCTTTATGGTGTATGTTAACCTATATTTGTTCCATAACGTGTTCCTTCATATTTCAGATTTTTGTGAAGCAAATTAAGAGAACGGTGATACTTCTTCGTCATCTAGATCAAAACCACAAAATGAAGCGCTGCTAGCTCAGGTTAGGATGTTGGGTATGCTATGTTGTGTCATTTAGTTGTTTCTTTATACTATGGCAACTTTTTTATCTTCTCGGTGGTTTCTTGTATTATGCTCGATTTCGGAGGTTAAGCTTCTTATGGAATGTCACAAGTTGAAGTTGACTTACATTTTTCAACGTCACATAGTAAAGACACCCCCAAAACATTGGAACTAGTTACAAAAGGAATACCTCCAGCTGCATTTCCAACGATACCAAAAGCACTCCATCAATGTTTACTAATGAGAGAGATACTATAAGTGCTATTGTTAGTGTTATTCTGTTGTGCTGGTTCTCCTTATACTCTAGCGGTATTTATTGTGACTATGTACTATTGTAGCACATCTTGTTTACCTTATACAAGGAGCTACCATGATTGCATTTTGCTAGAGATCTTCTATGTTTATATGGTTTTATATTATGGATTTTCAAAGTTCTAGAGCTTTAGTACGTTGATTTTGGGTAAATCTAACGTGTCTTAAACATTAGAATCATTTCGAGAAAAAAAATATCTTTCTTTGATGAGAGATGCTATGTGAATATACATCTTCAAAGTCAGGAAGTTATCCGCATAAAGAGACCCTCGTAGAACGGTTTCCACTTTTTGCATATCCACCCCCTCTGTTGAGTTGATGCAAGAGTTGATCTATTCAACTCAATTTAATAAACAGACTCAGACTCACAGGGTCAGCATATGCTTCTCAGTTATATATCTTGAAAGTTCTATAATACCATCTCTTTGTTAAGGTGCTGGTATTTCAGAATTTTTCTAACCAGGGTTCATCATGCAGGTGGTTTAAGCACCTATGGGCCCCCACTTGTTATCGTCATTGTTGTAGGATATGGTATCATATGGTGGAAGGTAAGTCCATTTAACTGGATACTAGTTTGCTGCTTGAGCGATGTCTTCAATGGGTATGATACTTCTCTTTGGTAAAGTTATTTGCAGAAGAGACTTACATAAGTTGTGTGATTATTATAGGTTGGCAGCATAACTGGAGATGTAAAGAATTTTTCCAAGAATTACCAAGAAGTTCGTGATGCAGTCTTAAATCTGGTAGCTCTTCTTGCCAACTTCTTAGAACATGACTCTCCCCTGTATTTTTAGTATTTATGTGTGTTTGTAGTTTGATTTAAGAAAAACTTGTTTTATTCTTAGAACATGACTCTCTCCCCTGTCTATTACTTGTATAATTGAAGAAGCTAAAACCTTGCTTGGCATCCTTAACAAAGACAACTTCAAGACATGGACCATGAATTCGTAAAACAGTTGAGTGCCCATGGATACTGCATCCGCAAATGATGCTTCACTAATTTCAATAGTTGTGGCAGATAATGAGTATTGGGATGGAGACCCGGTAATAATTCTCGAAGAAATACTAAAAAATTTCTTATTTTTATCTTCTTTATGTACATGGAGAGCTGAACATATAATCACCTCTTCATGTTATCAGGAATAAAGCTAAATTTAAGGATTGAAGAACCTGATTTGAAACCGTCGTCGAGGTATATCTTTGCTTCCAGGTTCTCTGGGATGATTTTTTGTTTATATAACTTCTAATTTTTCTAAGTAAAATCTTTAAGTTTGTTAATTATCTTTGAATCATTTATTGTGAGTTAAAACTTTGTACTCACTGGAGTTGCTAACTTTTGCACATTTCTTAGTTGGTAAACAGTATTTCCTTTAAGGATTTTAGTCTGTACATTTCCCTCCTAGAGATCACGTCTGTTCCGTGTCACTTTGAGACTTGTCAGAATTAAGATTTATTGTCACTCCATTGCCTTATATATTAGTTGGAATTATACTTTTATGAGATGCATCATTAATTACAATTGTCCTTGGGTCTGTTTCCTTTTTTTTTTTTTTCTTATTTCCCTATTGTTTTATTGCTTCATATAATTATACTCTACTAATTCAGTTAACTATTTGCAGACGAATAGGTAGAAGGCTTTAAGATCTCATCATCTATAACAATCACCACGACAATGACTCCCCGCAACTTTATACTGGTCTTTAAGAAGAAAGAGTCTTTTCTTGTTTGAGCAATGGTCCATGAAGGTTTCTGCCAGTGAAGAAGTTTACTGTATTTTGGAGTTTCAAAATGCTATTGAGTGAAGCTGCAAAATAGCATGATATTAAACTAGTTCCGTACTGTATATGTTAAACTAGTTCAAAATCGTTATGTTGTGTTGTGTGACCTTGTGTTGCTTTAAGTCTGGAGACATCCTGCTTAGTAGTTAAACTGGACGTTTAAAAAATATCTATACAATGCTGATGCTGATATTCCTGTTGGGAAAACTTTAATTGAATGGTAATGATTTTAATTTCATTCGAATGGTAATGATTTCATTTTAAGTTCTGTCAGCCTTAATTCAGCCAGTCAGAATGATACAACTGGGATTCAGCCAATTCAGATGAGCTGGAAACGTTATAATAAATTTGAATTATAGGACAGTCCAAACTAGCTGTGACCTTTTCTAATATTTTTATAGGACCAAATAAAATTACGGTTTAAATTTGTAATACCATAGGACAAATAAGAACCGTATTTCTTTTCGAAAGTTAAAGATTTGCTGAAAACTGTACTTTCACAAATAATACGACTAGAACTGTCCTAAGTGCTGTCAGAAACCGTATTATTAGTGGTTTCAAGAAACCTGTTAAAATGTCAATTTTCCACCGGTAATAATAAACACAAAATGGGCTTCACAATAAGCCAGCTGGATTTCCTTAATAAGACCGGTATTATGTCTATGAAGCAGCCTGTATGATTTACATGTGTGCTATTTGACAATGTACAAACACTAAGCTTAAAGAAAAACCATCAATTGGGGAATACTCTTATAAATTGGGGATACTCAAAAAATAAATAAAAATATTATGAAATGATTTGAAGAATCCTAAACCAAATAATTTTGATAATGGCTAAATTACCCTTGATCTAACTCAATTGTTTAAGTTAAAAGTGATTTAGATGTATATAGTGTTTGATAAAAATCAAATCTATCAAAATCAACATTTTTATAAAGTTTGTTTAACTTCATTTCCCTTGCCGAAGGTATCATCATTATACTATTGAGTATGAATTGGAAAGAAGCACTAGTTTGATTTTGAGATGGCTCGGTTAAAGGCTTTAATTTTTGTTTGTTTTTCTCTCTTGAAAATAGGATAAGTAATCCATAAATAGAGAAATAGACAGATAGGGATTTAGGAGATACTGGATAGATAGACAGGTATGAAAGAGAAATTAGTGAACAAAGTAGACTACATACATTCAAATTTCAGACAACAGCCGGCATTGCTAAGTTGATAAAGACATTGACAACTCTAAGAAGTCGGTATTGCATTCATCAGCTTAGTAATGCCGACTTTTGTTATTCCCCCAATATCTAGGTGCACCATAGTCATTTCATCACTAATAATATCCACTTAGCTTATTATGTCCCATATAACCGTTAGTATCTCCTAATTTATGGAGGTATTCTCTAAATGTGAGTTCTTAAAGAACATATGTAAGATTGTCATATCTCTTTACCCAGAAAATAATGCAGCTGCCAAACCATTGAAGAGAAAGTATAGCAAAATCATAATCCTCAGTGATAGCAGTGTTTGTATACTCCCATCCCATATTGTTTTTAGTTAAATAGTTATCTCATTAATCTCAATATTACTTTTTATAATAAATTTCTTAATGGAAAAATACACACAATTGCTAAAGTACATACTATTAAAGATCTCTAAGCTGTCTAAGATTCATGGGAGATATGATTTTGGTATTTCCGTCAATGAGTTGTCTGGCGACAATCAGATTAGCGGCTTCGCTTGGATGATATGGATCCCAGAAGACATGCTTCGACCGCTCCCTGCACATAGTAGATTGTGGTCCACACGGTATTATCCCACTAAATTGCCCACCATTTCCACAACAAGCTGCACTTGCTGTTTTGAATCCTGCAGAGAAGAGATTTACACAAATATTAGGCATGGGTTGATATACAGATAGAAGTAGAAGCGATTCACATTGAGCGGAAATGATAAACTTTACCGTATTTGACATAATTTACGATGAGGTCCGAAACAAGATCATAAACGTTAGCTAGTAAGAAACGGGATCCAGGAAGATTCTCATTAAGTTCAGTAAGTAAATCCTTTAATCTTCCATTGTACTGAAGTGCCAATTTGTTTGGTAACTCCACGCATTGATCCGCATTGAGTTGGTTGATAGTTTTTTGATAAGGAATGCAACCAAGTGGACCAACATTTGCCACGACGAACTTCCGAGCATCGAGTTTGTAAAGTCTCTATACACACATTATAATTTAACACGCGTTAGTGAGATGAGAATATAATTATGTTACCATATAGAATGAAGCAGTCGATTGCATCCAATAAAGAAAACGGATTTAGCTTATTAATAACTCACTGTAAGTTGGTTTCTTAGATTGTTAATGAGATGGTTAATTAAAGCTTCGGGACTTTCCGAAAGTCTTTCTCTAATGGACAGAAGTGGAAGAAGATAGTTGTTTAGGAAATCGTTAGATCCAACTGTGACTGAAAAAATGGCCTTTTTCATTAAGAACTCTCTCGCTTTTGATGAACCTATCAATCCATCCAACTGTTTCCTAGTTATATTGAAGTAGTCGACCTGAATATCCATTGAAAGCCTATTTACCTGCAGAACAAATTTCTATACTTAGTACAATCTCTTATAAGCTCTAATTAACAATGAAATAACATATTATGTAATTTACTACGAGTATTATTTTTGATTCGTCTTCTTTTTTAATATTAGTCGTAGTTAGAGATTTTACGAAAATTCTTCCTGTTTCGTTCAGTATTCCTCCTCCTCCTGAAGCATAATTCACTCCGTTTAATATCGCTTTGCCCGTGGCATTTGGAGATAAAAATGGAATGGCATAAGTTGGTTGTCCTAATTCTTCCCCTGCCATGCAAACACAAAAATAAATAAAACTATTTGCGGATAGTTAACTCATTAAAATCCATAGCTGAGGATGAGAGTGAGAATCTGTTACCAACAATATCTGCAATTGTTCGTCCATTGGTGTATCGGCCTGTGGGGTTTCCATTGCTTAGCTTAAAATCAATGCCGTTGGGTTTGATATCTGCCTTAGACAAACTTGACAGATAGTTGTTATTTCCAGCATCTACTAGTGAATCCCCAAAAATAAATGAAGATCCTGAAATTTCATCACCTTTACAAACGCATGTGGAAGCTAAGAAAACCATCAAATAAATTACTGGAATAACTGCCACAATGGCAGAATTCAAATAATTCATCGTACTCATGGTTTTGAGGTTAGAAGTGAAGTGATTGATCGTATGAGATAAGCCTGGCTGAATCTTTCTTGCTCCAAATGAGTTTTTATAACTGCTTTTTTTAACTTTAGCTAGTGAAGAAGATAAGAAAAAGTGGACCAGAAAAGTTATCAAGAAAACTTGTAAAAATGGTGTTGCTTTAGAAATAGTGCAGTTGGTTTGACCCAATAAAATGGTTAGCTCATCGATCTATGTATATTTGGTTAATATGTTGCTGACTTTGGGATTCTTTCTGATAGGTTTTTTACTAGATTCAGTACATATGGGATTTTTTGTTATAGGCTTTATGTTTCATGGAGTGGTTGGTGAAAACTTGGTATATGGTGGTTAGGACTTGGGACTAAAGAGCTTGGAAGATTGCATCCTACAAAATTGCTATTGATTGTTGATTTGGGCTCCAAAGTCCAAAAATTAAACATTTCCTTTTTTATGCATTCACAGTTGTAAAAGCTATCTCACATGGACAAGTTGGACACCCTTGCTAACTCAAGGTACACAGCTTGATGACATTGAGGATCACGGTGGTTGTTACTGTAGTGTCTCAAGTTATACCCCACTCCTACAGAAGTATGGCATATGTGTGTTACATGACTTTTAACCAAAGGTCTACTACTCTCTTATGTAATTCGATGCAGACAAAAGACCTCAGCTTTGTACATGGTATGCAGAATAAGTACATGTAGAGAACATCTTGTTATTTAGCCGTGCGCATTTTTGCTTGTTATTAGCAGAATGACATATGAACAGTACAGTACATAGATGCTCTCGTGTATAAGTTTAATGGTACTCGGCTACAGAGGAAGGTAAGGGGTGGTGATCATCCATCGATACTTGATCAATAACAAGCAAACTGTTTTCCTTGTTTTGTAGTATGGGGGTGGAAATAAAGCTTCCCTAAAATGTAATTACATGGTGAAATAAAAAATAAGAAAAAAATTTACTCTCCAGTAGAAGGCTTATTATGGTTTTGTATACATTAAATCTTCATACAAAAAATACAAAGTATAGTCGATCTTTTTCTCGTAATTGGATCTTACTCTTCTATTGATTTCACATGATGATCAGAGTCTTCTTCTCCTCGACTGACAAAAGGTGGGATTGAAAAAAATGGGGAAAAATAGATCAAAGAGAAACTAGTTAGTACCCTGGAAACATTGGTGGAGGAGGTGATGAATACTGGAATCCTATGTTGGGTGGGAGGATGAAGTCTGGGAATACAAGTGGTGGTGGTGATGAGTAAAATGGAGGTGGTGGGGAGTGTATTGGAGCTGGAGGTGGTGGTGGTGGTGAGGAAACAGGCGGTGGTGGGGGTGAGTGTACTGGAGGCGGAGGTGAGAAAACTGGGGGAGGTGGAGAGTGGACAGGCGGTAGGGGAGAGTGGACTGGTGGCGGGGGAGAGTGCACTGGTGGTGGTGGTGGTGAGTGAACTGGTGGTGGAGGAGAATGCACTGGTGGTGGGGGAGAGTGGACTGGTGGTGGGGGGGGAGAGTATACCGGAGGTGGTGGAGAGTGGACTGGTGGTGGTGGTGGTGGAGAGTATACCGGAGGTGGTGGAGAGTGAACTGGTGGTGGTGGGGGAGAGTGGACTGGTGGTGGAGGAGAGTGAACGGGTGGGGGTGGAGAGTGCACAGGTGGTGGGGGAGAGTTCACTCTTGGAGGCCTAGGCCGGTACACGGGGGATGATTTAGTAGGTGATGGTGTCGAGATCACTGGCGATGGGGGAGTCTTTACTGGTGGTTTAGGAGAGTTAGTGGGTGGTGAATTTCGGATTTGTGTGATTGGGCTTTTCTTAGTTGCAGGAGGATGAACCGGAATAGCTGGTTGAGGTTTTGGTGATGGAGTTGGTTTTGGTGCAGGTTTGGGTGTTGATGTCTGTTTGAATGGGGTTGAAGGAGCAACTCTTGGTGAAGAAGGGGATGTTGAGCCACCACCGCATTGGGATTTACCGCAATCCACCGGTTTGTTCACAACTGCTGCACATTCCTTTGCGTCCTTCTGTTTTGGTCTTCCAGGCAAACAATTATCTACGTCATCAAAGTATATGTCGACGTTCTTGGATGGAACACATTTTAGTGCTTCACCATTGAAGAAATTGTGTGAGAATGTAAAATTTTTGAGCCGTGGTAAAGTACACATATTCTCAGGAACAAAGCCTGTCAATTTGTTATCTGAGAAATCCAAAACTTCAAGACTTTTTAATCTGCAAAAAGTCTTCTGAACAATTCCTGTAAAGTCATTGGATCCAGAAGCAAATACCGTGACATTACCCAAATTCTCAATTTCATTGGGGAAACAGCCAGAGAATTGATTGTTGAGTAAGTTAATCTCCTCTAATGTATTACCCATGTTTCCAATACTTTTAGGGATGCAACCTATGAATTTGTTATTGGCCAAAACAACAACTGAAACAGGTGAATTTCCAAAGTTCTCTGGCAAGTTAGACTCGAAACGGTTATTGTTCAAGAACAATGCATCAAGTTCCTTATCAAAGAGCTCTTTAGGCAACTTCCCTTCAAACTCATTGAACCTAAGATCAAGATATTTAAGTGCAGGAAGCGAAAGAACAACCTTTGGAAATGGACCTACGAATCGGTTATTACTAACATCAAATTCATGTAGAAGTGTCAACTTGGAAAAACTTTCTGGAATAATCCCACAAAACCTATTGGTGTTAATATGAAACAATGCAATATCAGTCAACAAACCCAATTCAACAACAAGGTGACCAGCAATATCAGCTCCATTAATATCAACACCAGCGACGACGCTCATATTTGGATCATCAAGAGCAGGTGAACAGAATACACCATTATAAGCACACACATTAGGACCAACCCAGTTACCAGTTGTGTTAAATGGGTCTGAATAGATAGCTTTTTTCCATGCTTGAAGACCGATATAAGCTCGGCGAAGTCTTGAATTGGCAAACACTTCTTTAATATCAACTTCGTATTCAATATCGCCGGGTAGATTTCCACCATTATCTTGTAAAGATAAAAGTTGTCTATTAACAATTAACGAAACTTCATCATTAGTTAGAGAGAAAGAAGATTGTATTGAGAAAGATAAAATTATTAGTGATAGAAAAAAAAAACAAGAATTTATAAATGCCTTCATTTTTGGAAAGTGTTAGTTTTTTTAAAAAAACCCACGGTATAAAACCTTGGAACAATTAGCCGCCCCAAGGCTTCAAGAAGTGGGGATGTAAAAATGAATCAAGAAATGAGTTTTTATACGTGAAAAAATTGTATTATGGGGTTTGAAATTTTTGAGAGAATTTCTCTTCTAATTTTAGGTAATTCCTTAAAATACATTTCCTATTTCTTTGGTGGGGTTTTCCTTTAATCACCGTTACTGATGATGATGGAGAAAGTTTCGTATAAGCTTAATTTAGATGTCTGGATAACATGAGATTCCACTTCCTAACGAACACCACAAATTTGTATGTTCCATCTTGTTTTTAGGATTTCATGTTCCAAAGAGAAAAAGGTTGTTTTTGGATTCAATGTTTTTATTTTTATTTTTAAATTATTATTTTCTAATTTAAGATGTTAATTTGCTATTACAAAACCTCTATGATGCACGTTTTTTTAACGAAATAAAAAGAAGGTATTCTTTTAATTTCTTAAAAGTTAAACTATTTTAAGTTTGTATGATTTTTAAAGCAAATAGAAATATTTTTAGGTATTTTTTTAATTATATTTTTAGAATAAAAAAATAATAAAATTTAGGAATAACATATTTCTCAAACTATGCCATATTTATTTTTAAACTTTATATTACAGGAAAACATTTTAAAACACTTACGTAACAAATAAAAGTATGACTATCAAATTATACATATTTTTTATACTAATAATAATTAATTAAAATGGTGACTTTAGAAATATTAACTAGTTTAATAAAATAATTCAATTTTTAGAAAACAAAATTTAAAATAAATAGCTTAGCTTTCTAGAAAAAGAAGGAGTATTATTTTGTAGAGACGGCTCCGGATCTAGGTTATTTTATGTATTATAAGAGATCCATATTTATCTCTTGGCGCTTGTTTAACACCTATTTTCCTTGTTTGAGCTAGGAAACCCTACATGGCCTATACTTGTGAATTATGATAAAGTGGAAATGATATTCTAAATGTATTGGTGGGTTTTTAAGAAAAATAATTACAAAAGAAATAATTACATCAAAATGGAAAATTACATAGTTATAGCATCAGCTGCAGTAGCTGATGTTAACCAACTTTGCATACCTTGTTGTCATTTTTTTTTTTGAAAAGAAAAGGTTAAATTCATAATTAAAAAAAAAAAAAAACGATACAACTGCCGACCAATTAAATAGAATGCTGCTTATCGTTATTCCTCTAAAGAGGTCCGATTCTGAGGCTCATAAAATTAATGAAGCTTTTACCTCCAAAATTAATTCTTCCTTTGTTTTCTTTTTATTTTTGAAAGTTCTAGAATTCCTTTCTTTCCAAATACTCCATATCACCCTATAAGGAATCCATTTCCATATCCTTTCATTTCTTCCAGATAGGGCATTGAAACCCCATGCTTCAAAATTCTGTTGTAAGTTCTCATTCATGCACCAGGATATTTTGAATTCCTTGATAAAATAGAACCAAACCTTTCTAGTGTATTCACAGTGAAAAATCAAGTGATTGGATTCCTCATCCTCTTTCTCACATAATTTGCACGCTAAAGACGCTACTGGAACACCTCTATGTTGAAGGTTTATCATAGTTGGAAACGAATTGTGAAATGCCAACCAGAGCAATATATAAACTTTAGGCGGTATTTCTTTATGCCAAAGAAATTTAGGGAATATTGGCTCCTGAGCTACAGATCGCATACTGACAACTTCATAGCATTTTTTTTTATGAATTGATAAAAGATTTTTTCACAAGAAACGGAAAACTACATAGTCATAGCATCAGCTGCAATAGCTGATGTTAACCAACTCGACGTACTTAGTGGCCATTTTTGTATGAATTGATAAATCTTTTTTCACAAGAGAGTTTACGACATTATTGACATCATGATGTACAAAGCTACATTTGCAACTGACAAAACTAGATAACAGTTTAATATTGTTTTGAATGATATTTGGAATAGTCCACTTTACTGCTTCATTCTTCCCATTTATCGCATTGATTACCATCTAGGTATCTCTCTCCAAACAATAATGGTATGTGTCCCAACTAATAATCCGGTTCTCTACGATCCAACCTAGATGGCGTGTATGTGGACACGAATTTAAACTTATTGTTTATTTAGTTATTTTAATGAGAAACCAAAATTTCACGAGATTTATACTTCTGCTATTTAGGATTTGTACAGAAATATCAAACATTTTCTTCTTTTTATGTTTTTTCTATATAAAACCCTAAGAGAACTCGATTGTATATTCTTAAAAAAAAAAGATTTAGGGAATAAGAATCTAACATAGATGGATTAGCCGAATCCAAATCGATTTAGCTCTTGAGCGCAGTTTTTTGGATATGTATGTTAAGCGAGGAGATTTAGAATAGACTCCAAGAGTCTTTAAAAGTCCAAGAAAGAGAAGTGTTTATGTATGACGATAATAGGAAGGGAAGAAAAGCTATTGAAATAAAAAATATGATGTGGAGGAGAATCCAAAGATGTAGTCAATACTTTCTTTAACACCTTCGTATTTAATATTTTATCCCTCTTAATTTATAGGACCCAACTATTTATGTTAAATGGAGGTCTAAAATCCTATATGTCATGAAAAAATAATATTTTCACTTTCCATTAGCTATTATATATCATTTTCACAACCACTTGTACAATATTACCAGGTAGGATAGGGAGAAAACCTAAGCCTTACAGGGAGGTAGTCAATTAGGATTTTTGAAGATTTTGAGAAACTTATTGTTTGGGAGAACTTGAGAGAGTCTTTGTAAATTCATAAACTTTAAGAAACTCTCGGTGACTTCCATAAAAGATTTATAGAGACTAATCTCATTGATTTGTAGAGAATTTTCATATACTATTGTTGAGACAAAAAAATACTAATCAAATAACAAAAGTATTTCTAATCACCAAAAAAATAATTAAAATTCATTTAATTTTTACTAATTAATATGACAATAATTTTTTTTATGAAAATAAACAACAATGATTTTTGTAAATTTTAAGATGATACAAATATATGTCATTTCCTTTTCTTTGTTATGTGCTTTCATTTTCTTTAATAATTTTACATATTTTTCGTTTACACATTCTTAACGAAAAAATAAAAAAATCATAAATAAAGAAGTCTCTCAAAATATCACCTATTTTGGAGAGACTTCTCTCAAGCCTATTTCAACTAAAAAGTCTCTCAAAAATCCAAATCCTTGATTTCAAAGTTAACTTCCAATAACAATAAATTTCATAGATTTTCAGAAACTCTCTATCCAATAACAGAGATTTTCAAAAATTTGTATAGAGTCTAGATCCACTAACAAGAAATTTTATATCTCTCTAAAAATCTCCAAAAATCCTAACTGACTACCTTTTTATTATGGTACGGGATGAAAAAAAAAATTGAGCAAGATCTTAATCCTCACCAAAAATATTTTATTTATATAAAATATTAAAAATGGGCAAAATCCAATAAAAATACATTCTTTTTATATAAAAGATGAATAAGAATTTAACTATCTGGGGCGAGGTTTCATACTTTCGTTCCTCCTCAAGTTTTGATTCCCTCACCCTTCCCGCTTTCGAGAAGAGAGAAAGAGAATCGAATTTTACGCTACAGTTATTACGATTTTATGTCACCATCATTCCACTAGTTTAATATAGCCTGAATAGGTGAAAACACTCATTCCCTCGATTACGAATTTCAGTTTAATTCTTGATCATCTTTCATGGTGTTCATTTCAACAACAAAAAATAGGGTAGAAAACATTGAAATCGGAGGAAAAAGATTTATGCTATTGGGTTTAAATTTTCGACTGGATGGTAGATGGAAATGAAATTTGTTGTGTTAATGGATTATAGGCAAATTAAAAGGTGGTCATACTAAGTCACCTCAATAAGCTGTTCGATGAAATGCGGGAGTAAATTTAGTTTCTTGAAGTTATGTAGAAGTTTCTCAAATGGATTTTATCTTTCATCTTATGACATGATGAAGTTTAAAGCTTGGATGATTATATATCGGGGTGATGAAGATATCATTCAATTCTGCATCTCAGAATTCTAGTTCTGTCCAGTTGGTTTTGATATGATGGTGGTACGACGAGGTAATACGATGAAAACCATAAAGCTCAAAAATGTTGGTCGCATAACACATGGTTAGATATCACTGTTATTGCAATTTGGGCAAGCAGGTATTATTGAATGGGAAGCTTATTTCTTAGAACCTTTAATGTTATCTGACAAATATCCACAATTATCCCACTAGTTTGCATATGGCAATTTACTTTGAACTACCAATAGCATACACATTCGTTGCTAGCTACACTTAAATGGAATCTATGAACATCCCCTCTAATTATTGTATTAGGAAATACATGCGACCAAGGGAAACATTATAAGCTAAATCATTACATGAAGTTGTTCTTATTCCTACGATACAAACTATTGGAACAAAAAGGTGCCAAAGATGGCATGAAAAGAAAAAGTCAATCTGACGATGTGAGTAGTCAACAAAACGTATTATAATATCGATCTTTTTGCATATCTGTGTCTTGGCCTACTAAATAAAGTTTTGATCTTTACTTAGTAGTCTTGTGTGCATCTTGCCCTTCTATTGCTGAAAAACTTTGCTTAAATGATGAAATGTTGGTTACAGCGGCAAATGCGCGGATCTTTCAGTTAGCAGAAAAAGGTTGTTCAGTTTGCATTTCAGACCTGTACAAGTTGACTGCTAAAGAGTAGGTGTGTAGAGATTTCAAGGTACACTACTTAGTAACCAGGGAACATGGGTGGAGGAGGCGACGAATAAGCAAAACCTAAATCTGGTGGGAGGATTACATCTGGTAATGGGGTTGGTGGTGGAGAGCTCATAGGTAGTGGTGGTGGGGAGGATACGGGCAGTGGGGGTGAGTGAGCTACTGGTTGTGGAGGCGGGTGAACTGGTGGTGGTGGTGGAGGAGAGTGAACTGGTGGTGAGGGAGAATGAACTGGGGGTGGCGGAGAATGAACTGGAGGCGGGGGAGAGTGAACTGGCGGTGGGGGGAAGTAAACAGGTGGTGGTGGTGGTGGAGAATATACAGGAGATGGTCTCGTCTTTTCTACAGAATATTTACCTTTGGCCGTTGGAACCGGTGGTGGGGAAGAGCTTACTGGTGGTGGGGAGCTAAGAGGTGATCTCATCTCTTGGGCAGGTGATTTTCTTGAGGGCGAGGAGGAGTTAGTTGATGGTGGTGTCGAGGAGTAAACAAGTGGCGGGGGAGAATGTACAGGAGGTGGTCTCATCCTTTCTACAGGGGATTTACCTTCGGGAGTTGGAACTGGTGGGGGTGGAGAGTAAACAGGAGGTGATTGCATCTCTTGAAAGGGAGATTTATCTTTGGGTGACGGAGATGGTGGTTTCTTTGAGGGAATGTGAACCGGAGCTGGTTTTGATTTAGAAGTTGGGCTTGATAGTTTATTAGAAGAAGGTGGCGTGTTTGATGGTCTTGGTGTATCAGTTGGTGATGGAGTTGGTTGTGGTTCAGGTGGTTGTCGCGGTTGTGATCTCGGTGTTGGTTGCGGTTGTGGTTGAGGTTTAGGGGACGAAGGAGTCGGGGTGGGTGTGGGTGTATTGGAATCTGGTGGAGACCCAGGCTTATTAGATGGGGGTGAAGCTACATTGCAGTCAACTGGGTTGTTCACCATGGGGGTACAGACTTTTGATGTCTTCTGTTTTGGTCTAGTAGGCAGACAGTTGCTTGAATCATCAAAGTAGGTGTTGAAGTTGCTTGATGGAACACACAAAGGTGACTCTTCATTGAAAAAATTATCTGAGAATGTAAAATTTTCCAGCTTAGGCAACTTGCATACCTTTACCGGGACATGCCCTGTTAACGAATTACCCGACAAATCCAAAACCTCAAGAAGTTTCATGGGGCAGAATCTGTTATTCATATCTCCTACAAATGAATTTAATCCCGCATCGAATACTGTTAAATTCGTCAGGGATGAAACCTCTGTTGGTATACATCCGGCGAAGTCATTGTTGAGTAAGCTTATCTCATTCAACGTGTTTCCCATCTTGCCAATGCTTTTAGGAATGCGCCCTGTGAATTTATTGTTGGCCAAAACCACTACAGAGACTGGCGAGTTTCCAAAATTTTCGGGGAGATCAGAGTGGAACCGATTATCGTTCAGAAACAAACCATCTAGATCCTTATTAAAGAGCTCGGGAGGTAGCTTCCCTTCAAAATCATTAAACCTAAGATCAAGATATTTGAGTGCAGGAATGGAAAGAACGACTTTTGGAAAAGGACCCACAAACCTGTTGTTGCTGAGATCAAGTTCATGAAGAATCGTCAATCTTGAAAAGCTCTGGGGAACAACCCCACAGAAACGGTTTGAGTTTGCGTGAAACAAAGCAATATCATTCATCAAACCTAATTCTACAGGAAGGTAGCCAGCAATGTCTCCCTCATTAATATCAACACCAGCAACAACACTCATATCTGGATTATCAAGAGCAGGTGAACAAAAGACACCAGTGTAAGCGCATACATCTGGTCCAACCCAATTTCCTGTTGTGTTAAATGGGTCTGAATACATAGCCTTCTTCCATGCTTGAAGAGCAATATATGCTCGTCGAAGTCTTTTATTTGCAAACGTCTCCTTTATATCGACTATATATTCAACATCGTCAGGTAAAGCTCCATTTTCAGGAAATGTCAAGAGCTGTCTACGGACAATCAATGAAGCTTCTTCTTCAGTAACAGCAGACAAGAATGAAGGTGATAACGCGAAGAAGAAAAAGGTGAATAGTAGAGAGAGAAACCAAACAGAGCCATATAACGCCTGCATTTTTAATACTCTGGCCATACCGCCTAGGGAAGATGCGCTAATGAAAGAATGTTGGCATTGATTTTAAGAGGATTTTTGTAAAAATATCTATCAATGTTGAGTAACAAAGAAATTTGAGAAGCTTTTTTTCATAAAAATGTATTTTTTAATCAAAAATTTTGATTGTTCATAATCTCTGCAGGTTTTTTCAGAAGTTTGATTCCTATGTTTCTTTTATTGGAAGTGTTCATAGCTTGTTTATGGCTCCTAAAATGAAGGTACTTGTTAATCACCACAATCTTGTTTCTTCTTTTATCTTCTTTATGTTCTAATTTTAGTGAGAGTTCCTTAAATTGTGGGAGGGAGGGTTTCCTGAACTGGTGTACAAGTCGGCTGAGATAAACAATTATGAGGCAAATGACAACCAGTCAAAACTTTTATTCATCAACTGTTTTAACGGTTTTTTATTTATTCACACCATTAACAACAAGTCAAAGATAAGCTGTGTGTCCTAACTTTTTATTAGCGACAGATCCGTTGGATCATTTACATTAAGTATATGCGCCAATAAGAAAGCTTGTTGGGGAACATGACTATAATGGAGGTCATAGCTTCAAGTCTTTGCTCTTGATAACAGGAAGCATATTAAGAAGCACTACTGGTACAGGATTTTAAGAGGCTACTTTGATGGATGATGTGTTCAAACTTTAATAGACACCATTTTTTATTTGAACACCTTATGGAGCATTGAAGTAGTTTGAAACTCTTTGTATATCTCTCTATAAAATTCAATCCTCGTATCATCTTAAATATTTGTCCTACATAGATAAATATAACTGAATCCTAGGGCCGATTGAGCCTCAACTATAACAAACGTTCGAATTCGGTGCTTAAAAGACAAATGCAAAAGGTTAGGATCAAGCTTGGAAAATTAGAAGGAAGAAATTATGGCCTGACCTGATGCAATTATCTGCATACAAAAATCTAACTGGCCAATTGGAAGGGATAAAAAACAAATGCTCCAACAATTTTGTCGAGGACCCTACCAATCTTTATTTGGATTTCTCTTTTGAATTTGTTTAAGCATTTACACACCCTTCTTACACTCTTCTGATTTGCATTCCTAGCTTTTATACCTCAACAAAAAAAAACCTAACTAATGCATGATGCATCAGTAGCAGCCGTAAAAGTGGCTCCCAATCTATACAGTGAGGGCATTCCAATGATATATTTACATTATTTATAACTTACGGAAATAAATGAAATCTATTTGTAAATGTCTAAGAGTTGTGACAAGACGTTGTGACAAGACACTTGGGTTTGAAAGTCATGGGGAGACTTTTGTTTCTCTCAGTTTAAATTTAGAGATATATAGATAGCAGACTTCTTCGTATAAACTTAAAAAAATATAAAAAACAAAGAAAAATTGAAATTTATTATTAGTGGCGGAGCTAAGATAAGATTTGAAGACAGGGGAGCAAACTCCTAAGAGGTATAAAAGGAATGGATAAGTTGGGCTTTTAGGGTAGTAAATAAGGTTTGAATTTTATTATGGGTCTGAAAAACTAAGCTATTTAGTAGAGGTTTTAGAAATCAAGGGATAGCAAGTGCACACTCTTTTTCTATACTCCCTTCGTCGTTGTTTGTTGGGAAATTATATTTTTTGTTGTTGTTGATAAAAGTGACCTTCTAGCTTTGTGATATAATTTCACAAAAAAATTAACTTGTTTTATCTTGAACTTTTTCACTTTCCATGAAATAAATAAAAATGGTTAATATAAGCAATTTCAATAATGTTAAACTAAGCTACAAGTATACAGCAGGTCAGATTATTAATCATGTGAGGGCAGATTTTTTTTTTGGAAGGTCCTATAAAGTCGGATATGGTTAAAAATAAAGAATGGAAAATGCAAAGGGTTTATGTCACAGGGGTTTACAACAAATATGAATCTAATTATCAAATCATAATATTTATGTTTTCTATTGATCTAACATGAAACTTCAGAGGAGCAAGGAGCACTAGTGCACCACTGGGAGTAGCAAAGCATGATGAGAAGAAAACCATGATCACTGTGATGAAGGGCTGACTAGTATTAGTTGCAGAAATATCACAGTTTCACGAGAAGAATAGGAGTCCTCTGGAGACTCTACTCAAAGAAAAGTAGTAATTAATCTGGATAGTTATATAATGGATCATGAGTTTGATAAATACTTTAGTTATTTTAGTCATATTGAAGTTAAATATTGTAAAACTTCAAAAGTGAATGATGTGCTTAAAGGAATGTATAGACTCAGGATATTTTTTAAGAAAGATTGGTCCTGGTCTACTATGGAGGAAAAAAACATGAAAAACTGGATGGATGTCTTGGATAGGTTGGATTAGAAGTTAAAGACAAAAGCAAGTTCTATATCTGGTTTCTTACACGAAGTAGAAGAAGATGATAATAATTCCAACAGAGAAGATGGTTTCAGTGATATTGGTAACAAGAGGGAGAGCATGAGAGGAATAGATCATGAAAATTTCGAGAATTTTAGCACTTTCAGTGATAACGGAAGAATGAACCAAGATTTAATGGGAAAGGGAAGACAGGAAAGCTTGGCCAGAAGTGTCACAGAGGATGGCGCAAGAAGGTGATCCATCAGATATTAAATATATAAAAAAAGGCGTACGAGCAAAGTTATAGGAAAATTGAAAAATCTGAATACCAACATTGTTAACATTAGGTATGATTCTCAAGAAAATAGCCAATTTGGGCATGTATCTGTTATGTATGATTATGATATTAATATCAACTAAGTTCTCATTTTCCAAATTAAACAAGAACCAACTTATTATTTACTCCATAGTACGAAAGTATAGGCATGTCAGCGGTGCACCCTCAACATTGTCCTCAAAGAAATAAAAATTGACATGAATCTTCCATTAATAGTGGGGTCATTGATTTAACACACTGGTCCAAATTGTGACTGACAAACAATATTATATTAGCAAAATTATTAATTTATCATATATTAATTTAATGAAGTTCTAGTGTAGTGTTTGAATTTGATTATAGTTAGTGTTAGATGGTTAGAGTAGAGATTTATTTTTTAAAAGGTTTGAATAGGCATGAGCATGGTCCAGATCGGACCGGTTTTAACATCATCTGCATCCGGTCTAATACATGATGGATTTCAAGTTTGACATCTGTATCCAGTCCAACATCCAACGGATTTGTATCCATTGGATGTATGGATGGACAGATTGGGTGTGGATGATCCAATAAATTCTTTTTCTACAATTAATATTTTAAATAAGAGGGTCCGTTGACAATCCCTCCTTTTGAAAAGATCTACCAAGTTAGTGCGACTGTGAGATAACGATCCATAGACGGTCCAAATATTTTAGATCATATTAAGCATTCGATGGATATTCTAAATACTCGTACCCGATTATATCTTAAATATAAATTTTTTGTTATTATTTTCGTTGAATTTCAATCATCTTCTCTTCGAATTCTTCTCTTGTGAACTGTTCATCTTCACCTTTCGTGCATCACGACTGTGGAAGAAATTGATATACCCTAAAAATCATTACTTAAATCATAATCAAATGTATTCAATCCTGCTAAAATCCCTAATGATTAAGGAATTGTTCCTGTCAACACATCATTATGCAGATCTATGATATGAAGTACAACCATTAAATCATCGATAATGGGGAGGTGAGATGATTAATTGGGTGTAATGATGAGAGGAAAAATATTGAGCAGTCAGAACATCAACGATGCAACTTCAATATTTCTATTTCACATCGATATTTCAAGAAGAAGAAATATTACCAAGATCATTTCTTTGTTATATAACTATATATGGCAACATCATTATCAAACACCAAATTTAATTTCTTATCACTACTCTCAAGAACAAGACTGAAAAAAAATATATCAAAATACAGGTTTCCCAAATTCTTGCTCTAGTTAAAATAAGCTCATAAGAGCAACTCCATTGGGCATAGGAAAATATGCCATTTGATATGTCAGGTGGATAGGTAAACTGGTTTTCTGGCAGTGAGAAAATGGTATATCGCTCAGATTGAACCGATCGCACCAGTTTGAGTCGACCGTCTCAACCTGGTGCTACAACAGCTACATTAGAATTTCACCCTAACGACTATATTTTTTTCCTATATAAATCTCCTTCCATTCACCAATTTTAAACATACTCAACTACTATCAATTCTCTATTTTTACAAAAAAAATTCTTCAACATATTAGTTGCTTTCAGTCGTTTCATTCATTATATGGATCTTAATTTAGAAAATGAAGAAACACATATGTAAAGGGAATTATGGTTCCAACAAGCTCAAGGGATTATGTAGCATATGGATCAAATGGATGAAGACTCATACGATGAGAGAAGGATTCCCAACACTATGATATAATTATACTCAGGGCAAATACCGTGAGCTCCGGACACCAATAGTCGTATTGAGAAGAAGATGGACGTGGAGATATCATGAGGAAGGACATCAACAAATGATGCATGATTATTTTATTAATAGAAATGTGTACTCTAATGAAGTAACCTCGCTTCCGCATGCCACGACACTTGGTCATGCGTGTTATTGGAGAGCTTTTTCGGGTAAACCCTAAATTTAACTATCAATTTGATGCAGTAAGCATACGAGGACATAATCCTGAATAAAAGGGCATTATATCCCTACGGATTCTAGGTTATGGTTTTCCTGTGGATGCCTGTGATGAGTATCGTCTTAGAAAAAACAACAAAATACGAAAATCTTAAAATGTTTTACGAAATTGTAGTCCACCAATTTGGTCCACGTTTTTTACGACAACCAATGCAAGATGATGTAGACCGACTACTAGTTGAAAACAATAAGAGAGGCTTCCTCGGAATGCTAGGTAGCCTTGATTGCATGCATTGGGTGTGGCATGGATGTCCTTATGCATGGCAAGGTCATTATAAGGGACACTACACAAAACCAATTGTTGTTCTAGAAGCGGAGGCCTCTTATGATTGCTGGATATGACATGATTTATTTGGGACTCCCGAGTTCAAATAACAACATCAATATTTTGCATAAATCGTCTTTGTTTGAAGAACTAAAGTATGGAAATGCTCCAGCTGTAAATTTCACCGTCAACGACAATAACTATGACATGGGATACTTTCTGGAGGATGTAATTTATCCACAGTGGTCAACTTTCGTTCAAGCTTACGCTCAGGTACCCCAAGACAAAAACCAGTGTGCAAAACAGTATTTCAGCGGGAAGCAAATGGCGGTTATGAAGGATGTCGAACGAGCATTTGGAATTTTGAAGAGGAAGTTCCATATAATTTGTAGACCATATTGTTCGTTTAAACCAATAGAAAAGAATAGGGTTATGCTCATCTGCATCATTTTGTATAATATGGTAATATGTGAGTCCCGACGGAATTCCAGTTGGACAAGTTATCCACATCAATTAGAGGAAAGATGTTTAACCCCTTCATGGTATGCCCGCAAGAGAGCATAGAATGGTAGAAGAGAGAATTCAAAACAGAAGATCACATTTAAGGCTAAAGCCATCTTAGTGCACACTTCTGGGATAATTTTGGAAGAAGAAATCCTTATAAGATTTAGTTTATGATTTTGAACTTTTAAGTTATTATGTCAATCATTTTATTTCTTTTAATGTAATTTGTGTTATTTGGCTTTAACCAAACATTGAAATTGAAATTAAGGATCAAATTGGTAAAAAACCAACACTGAAATTGAAATTGAATCTAAGGATTTAAATTGAATTTAAAACAAGGACTATATCGAAATTAAACTAATTATTACATCTAGAATTTAAAACCAATAACTAAACTATTATAATGGCAGCAGTATTGTTATCCTTATCCTCATCCTCCTCTTCATCAGAATCAACGTCAATTTGGATTGGGTGTTGTTGTGCCTTCCGTGCTTGAATTTGATCAAATTCCTCTTGCAGAGTTTCAGTTGTTCCTGATTCATCTTTTGTCGTGTCCATTCTCATGATTCCTCTCATGTGCATTAACAATATTCTTTTCAAGCGCCATGCGACCTTAATTTCTTCATTTCTATAGCCAGTTTTTGGCGCTCTGCTATTGCTATATCTATATTTTCTTGTTTTTTCAAAAAATTCTTGAAAGTTGATATCTGAAGTTGATGATTCTGCGGCATCTTGAGCCGCCTTTCTGTTCCTTTCAATGTAGTTAGTATCAGTTGTACCGGTCGATAATATAAGAATTTATCGTTTATCGGCCTATAACCTAGATGATACGCAAAATATCGGCGATACATGAATATTCTGATTATATCGATCGTATCGGTCTATCAGATCGATAAATTGATAGCAGCATTGACCGAAAATATCGGTAATGATATAAATGTATTTATTAATTAATTTATATTTTTTTTTAAAATAAATAATTATTCCCATACAAATTGTATGTTTGGGGATATTAGGTTATCAAGTGAAACTAGTTTACTTGATATTTTTACATCATATATGCTTTTTGATAAAGCTTTGAGTAACATAATGCACATCTACCTATAAATTATAAAATTATAAAGTTAATTGTGCATCGCCGATCAAATCCGATATAATCACTTGTCTAGGTGTATCACATCCTCAAAAAGCTGAACCGATATAACCCTGAACTGTTAGATGGATATCAAGTATCATAGAAATCCCCTTACGAGACGCGCGCCAAATGTTTTTCAAAGGTCTTCGTCTCCTTATTCTTCACCAGAAACAAACTCAACCCCTCGAACCAATATAGGCGGATCAGAGCATGGTAATTCTAATGTTAATGTTAATGAAAATACAGAAAAATATGATGGACCAGACAAAAAAAAAGCAAAAATGAACATAAAGGAAACAAGTCTCGGCCTAGCCTGAGACGCGTATGAAAACACCTTAGATTTAAGGGTTTTCCAATCTATTTTGCTTGTTTGCTCATCCCATTTTCGAGCCATAATTGAATTTCCGCTGATTTTCCAATTCCACTAGAGTCGCTCTAAATGTTTTCTGAACGAGACCCTTAATCAAATGAGTTGTCCCAACTAGTCTAGATCTGAGTGTTTGTTTCCTTGTCTTCCATTAAATATGAGAGTTTCTGATATTTTTATTCTATATTATTAAATGTATTGATTCAAGGTTTTAAGTTTCAAACTTAATCAGATAAGGGGTTTTTAGAATATCCATCAAATACTTAATATGATCTAGAAAATCTGGACAGTCTATAGATAGTCCTCTGACAATCGCACTAGCTTGGTAGATCCTGTTAAAAGTAGGGGCTATCAACAGATCCCACCTCTTTAAATAAATAAACAAAAGAATTAAAAATGACTTGAGCTCCCATAAAACATATACAACAACATATATATTACAACTGTCGTGGAAAACACCTAAAAAAAATAATTCCTTACAACAAGCCTTAAAAATTCGATGGAGGTAAATTTTAAAGAGATAAGATGAATATATAGTGACATATGTAAATATTATAGGCCCTATATTTTACAAAAATTCAATATATAACCTTGATATAACATGTGTTGGTATCCAACGGATTTTTAAGATAACATTCGCATCCAATCAAAAATTTGTCAGATTCCACAAATTGCACCCTTATCCAGTCCATTAATGTATGGATTGGACATCCACCCGCAAAAAAATGGGTGGGACGGATCAAATCTTCGAATTCGATCCCAAACGCTCACCCCTAGTTTTGAAGAAGAAGAACTTTGGGGAAAAAAAAGGTTTCGTGATATTGATAGTAAATGAAAATTTACAGTGTCGACGAAGATTCTAGTGAAGAAGTCGGTGCATCTATATCTCGCTAATCAAATTATCATGATTTCGATCCTACCGATTTGAGTTTTTGTTCATCTAGGTTTAATCAAATGACTAATTATGATTTTAGCAATAAACTAATTCAATTATAAATTTTTAATTAAATATACTTTGATTTCAAAAGGAATGAACAAGCTTAACTTAACCAAAATTAAAATTAGATTAAATTAATTAAAAATATATTAAAATATCAATCTTCATTACATTAATTTAATATACTACGCTCTTTTACAAGATATAAACTAGGGAAGTAAAAACTTAAATTAAATAAATACTTTAGTAAAAATCTCTGACCATCTTGGGCCTCCTGTTTATCTTTATTTGACGGATCTTCCATTCGATGCGCTCTTGAGAAGATTTTTCCTGGTTTTTGTGAACAATCGTACGATTTACTTTTAAATTTTCTTTTCCTTTGATTTTCTTTCCTTAAACTCTTCTTTATCTAATAGTTGTAGATTTAACTTGGTTAACATCTAAAACTTGAAAACCTCTTTTTTTTTTTCTCATTCTCAATTTTCTTATAACCATCACATATCTTATTAATAGCATCTTCGAGTATGACCCCAGAAAAATAAAGTTATGTTGGGTTGCAATTTTTTCCATTTTTTTTTGATTTTTTTTTAACAAAAGTTGAGAAGAAGAGTTTGAGATGGAAAGATTAAGATTAAAGTGAAAGTAGAAGAATTTTTGAGTGGAGAAGGTGTGAAATTTTGGAGTTGAAAATGTTTGAATTTATAGGGGAGAGAACCAGAACCGTAGGGATTCGACCATTGTCGAATCATGTTGAGCTGTTCGGCCTAAGCTAGACGATCGACTTAACCTGAGCCTCGATGGGCAAACCCCCCAAAATACTAATTTGTCAATCTATTTTTTGGGTTTTCCCATCCCACTGTGGGGTGGTAATTGGCAAATTAGCCAATATGCCCACCCCCTGGCTTTGCTCTAAAGATCTCAAAATATGTGGAAATATCTGAGGAACCAAGTTTAGTTCCTCTCTTTTCCATAAACCCATTATTAAGATGATTTATATATATGTAGCCCAAAATATAAGATGAATATAAGATGGACGGTTAAAAATATTGTTTTAGATTGAATGTATATTTTCACGTTTTCTGGATGACGAAACTGACTTTTATTGAGTAGTATTATCAATAAAAAATGTTAAAAGAAAATACATTGCTCGGTCAAAAATTTAAAAATTAAATACGCATCATGTGCGTTATATGTGGGACGTTTCTCCCTATTGTTTTTTTTTTCCAATATCATCAATAGTTTTGATGGCTCTGGAAAAATATAATGGTTTCTTTTATGAATGTTTACTAACCATAGTATTAATATTAATCTTCACCAAACATCTTCTATGTAAGTAGTCGATGTGTACTACCACCATTAATATATCTACATCATACACCACCATCCCTTACTAACTTCGATCCTTACTGGATTCGTAGAGTTGGTGGTTATGCGTGTGGGATCATCTTCCTACTTATAGTTGTTGTATATCTTTTTGAGCTTAAAGGTTTGACCATCTTCCTACTCATAGTTGTTTCATATCTTTTTGAGCTTAAAGGTTTGTTAACGGTCTAGTTGTACTTGTGTCCATAATTCGGCAAATTGGTGATAAATACCATATTCTCTACTTTTGTTTGGAAGATCTGATATTATTTTCTACTTTGCTTCACAATTTAAAATAATAATGGTGTAAAATTTTTTTTTTTTAGCTTCAGAAGATAGATTGGGAAATTCCAATTATCACCATTTTTGAAAAGCAGAATTTTGAATGAGCAGGTGATAATTCGAAAGCGCAATTGATTCAGCATGTGAAAATTGCAATTATCAATAAATTATGAAAATCAAAATTTTCAGTAAGCCATGACAATTGCGATTATCACTTTTCAATAAGATGATGATAATTACATTTTTCACAAAATACAACTGGTTCCAATATGTAAAAATTGTGATTACCACTAAACTGTGAAAATAAAAATTCTCACGATTAAATGGGCTTGTAAACCAAGCTACTCAAAGTTAACATTTTTTTACCTTAAATCACGTTACAAGAGGAAAAATATAAAAAATGATAAACAAAAATTTTGAATACGGATTCCTTGGGAGATTTTCTAGGAAGATTTTATTGGAATTATTATTTATCACATTTTTTTAAAATCGTTTTTAAAATAAAAATTCACGTTTTTAGTTAACAAGATAATTAGAATTAGTTACTTCATTTATGAATAAGGTTACTTGTATAATTAACCCCTACTGAAATTAATTATGGAAGGTTTATAAATATAATCTTGAGGTGAAAACTTGAATTTTCCCATCGGTAAAAATTTGAATTATCCTAAATTTTTAACTTGATAATTTGAGATCTTTTTTGGAATTAAAGTAGTTTTTTACAGGATGTTATATTACGAAAGCTTTTTTGTTGAGTAATTTATGGAGTAATTTATTTGAGTTTTTTAAGGGTTAAGAGAAGTTTTTTTGCATTAATTTTAGGGAGTAATTTTATTTAGGTTTTTTATTAATTTTTATTACGTTTTTTTAATTAGTTTTTCTTATAAGGTAAAAGGGTATTTTTGTAATCATGTATTATTATAGGGAGATTTGTTGGTTGGTCCAAAAACCACCTAGTAGTTAACCTAGGGTCCAGTGGGAAAACTTGTTTAATGGGAGGTCCAAAATTAGTTTAAAACATAAAAATGACTAACATACCCACCATCACTAAACGTGTGAACCGAAAACACAATTTATTTTCCCTCTTTACGACGTTCTTCTTCTCCCTCAGCTCTCTTTCTCTCTAACCTGAAACATGATCTTCCATTAATTTTTTTCTGAGAAAATAACCTAGATCTCAAGTTTATGCTCGGTTTTTATTCTATTAATGATGAAGATGACGATTTGAATCCATTAAGTTTCGTAATCGGAGATGATGTCGGTTTTCCCCCTTTCATATTGAAACTTATGTGAATTCCAGATATTCCTGAAGAAATTAATGTTAATGAAAAAGATTTTACTGATGTTGACTATGATATAGGTTCATATCTGATTAAGGTATGAAATAAGTTTTCCAACTTCAATCTTACATCAAAACTAGGGTTTCAAGACATGTTTTACTGATTTCTTTTCACAAAATATATGTGTTACTTTGATATAAAGATTAATAGATAAGAAAACTGTGTTATTCAAGATCAACAACAGTATAAGCTTATTATACATTTACATAATCAAGATATGTACTGTAGGATGTGTTAAGTTTGTTGTTTCCAATTGAAAAAGTGATTTGTAGATGAAGTACATATCATTATGTATTGTATAAACCACCTATTTTATGATTGAATATGATCATATTGTACATATATGTATGTACTTAGGGAAAAGTGATTTGTAGATATAATACATATCATTATGTACTATAAACCACCTAGTTTATGCTTGACTATGATCCTATAATACATATGATATATACTTAGGGAAAATGCGATTTGTAAATACAGTACATATCATTATGTGCTGTAAAACAACCCCGGTTTATACTTGAATATGATTCTACAGTACATATTGATATGTACTTAGAGAAAAAGTGATTTGTAAATGCAGTACATATCATTATGTACTGTAAAAACCCCTGGTTTATGCATGAATATGATCCTATAATACATATCGATATGTATTGAAGGAAATAATAATTTGTCGATGCTTGAACACCATTTTGTATATAGAGCCTATCAATGTGGTTCTATTTTAAACTTTTGCAATGCTTGTCATATTTTATTTCTAAAGAACATTAAAAACTTTTAACAGTAATGAACAGGATCCAAAAAGCATTTGGAGGATACGAAGCTGGGTATATGAGGTGGTATCGATGGTGATATGTCAAACTATGTGGTGATTCAGGCCATGATCGTGGATATGGTGCTAGAGGATGTGAAGGAGGTAAAGCTAGTGATGTTGTGGTGGTGAAGGACCGAAAGAGGATCTGGATATGTGGTTGAGCTGGTAGTGTCCTTATTGGTGAGCATGGATATAGTGTAGGTGAAGGGATTGTGGTTGGGTATGGTTCTGTAACTTGTATGGGACCAGTATGGCTGTGGAAACTGGTGGTTGTGGCAGCCGTTCAAACTTTTATCTGCTTAAATATTTGTCAATTATAACTAGCTAATGAGCTAAATTTTTCTCTTGGTTTGTATGGTTTTGTGATTCTGCATCCTGACAACAAGAATATTAGTTTTATTATGTAATTCTTTATGATCAGTATTTTTCTTATCGCAAATATCGTGAATTGTCTTTTGATCTATCAATAAAATAAAGTTGCAATATTTATTAGCTTATTATTAATTCTTTATTGGTGACAGGATCTGTATTAATGTTCGTAGAAAACAACAACATCTCAACCAGTATAGTTGGTTATGCACTGGTTAAAAATCAAACAACATCTCAACCAGTATAGTTGGTTATGCACTGGTTAAAAAATCAAGTACAGTTATGTATCGTATGTGTTATGCAAGTTTCAAACTTACTGGCTGGTTAGTGGTGTAGATATGGGAATGCTATAAGAATAAAAATTACTTATATACCTAAAAATCTGGTTAGTGGTGTAGAGACGGGAATTCTATAAGAAGGAAAATTACTTTTATACAAAAAAAATGCCTACAACTGTTATGCATTGCTTAAAAGATTCAGTACTCTTGTTATGTACTATATGTGTTATTTAAAATCTTAAACATCCTGCCTTTGGTACTAGTGTGGAGTCTGTAACTGTTTACATACTATTGGAATTTATTAAAAATAATATATGTACATAAAAGATGAGTGGAGCCTATATCATATTGCATTAACCACTGGAAAGAATGGAATTGCTTGCTGATTTATTTCTCGGAGGCCTCAACATTTATACAGTCTCCAACAATTACAAGTAAATCCAGAACAAAGCTTGTCTCAACGATCGTATAGAAGTAGAACTCATGATAACTCATTGTAGTATAACAACCAACTGATAACCGACTCGTTACAGTACAAAATCTAATATCAAGTTTGCAGACCACTCGTATTCGGTTGCGCGTATCATTTAATGATCATGAAGTATCAATCAGTTCGGATCCAGATGTCCACAATCTTAGTCACAGAACTTCACATCAGAACCAAGCAACTCACTTGAGTTTGTAGCAACTTATAGTAATCTTACCTGCTCCTTCATGAAATCAGTGAGTGCTTATACAAGCGAGATACTCAGAATGTACTCTCAAAACTTAGAAAAGCAAATAAAAATGTTAAATTAACTTTTGAACTTAGCAGCAACAAATGCAATCTGAGCCAAATTCGATGTGAAAGGTTATGTTGAGGAAAAATATTTACAAACACATATCAATACTACAACATTAAAATCTAATAGATACTAGAGTGTACTGAGTGAAAACATAGTAGATACTGATATGTATTGAGTGAAAACCTAATAGATATTGAAATGTACTGAGTGAAACCTAATAAATATTGAAATGTACTGAGTGAAAACCTAGTATATATTGATATGTACTGAGTGAAATCCAGTAGATATTGAAATGTACTAAGTGAAAACCTAATATATTTCGAGTGTTATGTGTAGAATTAGGTGCAATTTCTGCATGAATAATAAGAATATTATTCTCTATTCCTCGGAGCTTTAAAGGATGCAAATTTTAGTCGATCCTTTCTAAGTACCAAATGAGACAAATATAACAATTCTGACGGAATGACCAGGCAGGTACCACATTTTGTTTAGACAAATTAGCAACTAAAGCTGAATTCAATCCTGTATCCATCTCCTCTTTCACTTGATAAACATTTTAAGAGCAAAATTAGTAACCACTCCATAAAACTTTTTTAAAAAAACACCTAAAGTAGCAAAACGAATACAACAGAGTCAAATTTTACAAGTATCCTTTAATGGCAACATAGACTATCAACACCTTAAACTTGCACTGACAACAAAACCCAAACTTCAAGATTCAGCACCTCTTGAGATGAAACAAGAAAGTAAAGCAAAAAGTCAAAATCAGCTTCCTATAAACCACAAACAAATGAACGCGTCTGTTCATCTAACCTTCAAAAACAGATTAAGCTACAAAAAAAATACATGGTTTTTTCATAGTTAATGTAAACAAAAATAATATTGGGTTAGGCAGCATAATCAATTCCAAAAGGATCAACCGTACTGTTGATTTCTAGAACAAGAGAATTGAACCTCAAAAAGTAAGATTATCAACACATTTAACTCAATAGTGGGCAGTCTAATGATGTTTTGAAGCTGTCAGGACAAAGGGTAGCATAATGAAGCACACCATAACATATTATTCAGTACATATCATACAATACATATCTCATATTACTCAGTACATGTCATACAATACATATCTCCTAATACTCGGTAATATCATACAATACATATCTCCTAATACTCGGTACATATCCTACAATATGTACATGTTTTTCTTTGTTCTAACAAAGATAAAGTAGAAGAACCATTACCAAAAAACTCATGCAAACAATCTCATGTTAAACTATCCTGGACATTTACCAAATTTTTCTTAGAGAAAGAGAAAAACCCACTCATCTTTGATTCTAATAAACAAGTCTTTTCAGACTTAATTCCCTCTGTACTTGGGGTAAAGAAATACTTCAATTTCAGTTATTTTTAACAAGAATTTAGATAAATAAAAACTTATTGGTAAACTTAATGCTTTGATGAAATAAGGCTAATGCCCAATTTAGTTTTTAAGATGATATGACAAAACTTACCATCAAAGAAACATCAACAGTGCTCCTCTTATATTCATAATCCTCAAATGCATCTAAAATATCCAACTCAGAATCCGTGAGATCTAAGAGTATCTGCATCAAGAAAACAACATTCAAGAGACAAATTTAACGACATAATCCAATATTATGAATAAAACAAATGGTACTCCATGCAAGGAGAAAAGAATGACACCTAGATTAACTGTTGAAACTTGACAATTGAAATCATTAATATATTTTTGAACGAGTTCATACAAAAGAATTCTTGAACTAGAAAGATGATAACTGAATTCAACAAGTTAGATACAATTTCGAATATGCGAAAATGAGAATAGATTCGGAGACAAACCCTCCAAGTGACTTTTGTGTTCTCTATTGGAAGAATTACAGGATAAACACACCCTTTAACGCTAAACCTTTTACTGCAAAAACAGATTCATGCAAATCGATAAAATCATACCGAGATAGTCATACAAAAGGAATAGAAAAACATGAATAAAGATACCATAATGTTATTTCCAGATTCTGCACGAGTCTAACATGAGAAAGCAGCAAGTTTCCTCACTTTCTCATCCATTATTCGAATTATCTTCAGAGAATTTTAGAGGGGTATGTAGACTAAATCATGATAATCATCATTCTAAATTCACATTTGGGATTGACGTACAATATTAAGAGATCAATCAAGTATAAGTGAAGACCAGATCTTGAATATTTATGGGAGAAAAATAAAATATTTACACTAAAACGATGAGAAGGTTACGCTGAGTAGAAATCTCCGCTCTAATTTCGAATCAGATAAATGAATTGAAAAAAAAAAAACAGTTTTTTATAAATCCTAAATGAAATTTTCAGAATAGTTTAATTTGAAACAACAATACACATATCTTGATGTTTAACATCAAGATCACAGAGATTAGAGGAAGGCTTAGCTTTTTCACAGATGCTTGCTGACGAGATTTCCAGGTTTCTCCGGTGATAATCTCTTCTGATTTCATTCCCAGATACCAAGAAAGATAGTGTCTAGTCAAAGCATTATAAGGGAAGTCGGCCTTCTTATCAGAAATCGGACTAATGTGAGTGGTATAGAAGCGTTTCAGGAAAAAGAAAATACCGACACTTCATCTAGGATTTGGATGCCTCTCTTGCCCACCCAGGAAGAATAACAGGAAGATTATAACTCCGAGACATTCCAATAGAAAAACAAATTATAGTCATTTATACGGCTATCAATGGATGATGGAAAACCAGCTAACTCGGATGCTCAGAAACATCGTAAGAGAAGTCGTCCTGACAAACAGTTATTTCAGACCTACGTAGAAAGCTTTCGACTCGCGGAGCGGCATACTGAAAAAGTAGATTCTCCCACCTCCAGTTTTCTTAAATGCAAGACTTCTCACGTTCAGGCACGAAGAGACTTCAAACTATATAAACAAATAAAATATGAAGAATGGAACTCCGGTATCGAATCAAGCCATAACTCTATAGACCCAATCCAACGCGACGATGTCATTTCAATCGACAACCAAGTCAAAAGAAAACCCTAAATTTAGCTAGTGAATGACCTCGCTGATCACAAACACTATCTCTAAAAATGCTGGAAGAAATGTAAAGAACGAGAATTGTTGAAACTAGCATATTGGAAGATCAATCGGCCAGAATAACCATGAACGACTACAATGTTGTAAGTTTCTTCCTCTTGACCGAATCTGTAACCTTCATTAGCAGATTCATTTTCTGTGGTTTCCCTGATCAAACTAGGAATCTCTTATAATAATCATCCACACCTGAAACGTATTTTGATGCCTGAAAGTTGGATATGTCTTCTTTAATACCTAGAGAGAAAAGAGTTTGGTTCTGCTATTAATAATATAGAAGGGTAGTTTTATCTTTAGAAAATACGGGTTATATCACTTACACGTTTATCATTTTTGAAAAATACAGTGGTAATTACGTGAGAAACGACCATATTCCATTGCTTGTTTACTTGTGTCAAGGCACTAGCTTTGTTTCTTTCCCCCACATTACGTGCCTTTCTCTCTCTGGTCTGGACCGACTGTGAAAACAAATAATAAACTGTATCTTTCTTTTCTTTTCTTATTTTGTTTGATGATGCATTTATCGACTTGTTCAAGAAACTCAATTGTTTCCATGATTTTCAAACAAATCATTTCAGTTTCTCGAAAGATTATATTTCCTTTGAATTAGAGTTAGATTTTGATTGTTACGACTAGGGGTATTTTTTCTTCTGGGAATCATGAAGAAAAAACCCATGGGAACTATACAGGATCTAATCGAAGAAGCTAAGCTTCGCACTGTTTGCTGGGTTTTATTAGTCTTCTTCATCTCTTACTTCTTAACCCGTAAGTTATCTTTCTTCCCTCCATCTAATTTTATTTATTTGTGAAGTTTCGTGTATGATTATTGTTTTAGAAGAGAGATCGATTGGAAAGAAATTGTTTAAATCGTGTGGCATGGTGATTAAAGTTAGGGTTTCTGTTAGCTGAAAACATTAGATTATCTAGGTTCTGATAAATGTATAGGAAATTGGCAAAGAAAAGTAGTGCATGATGAGTGCTCAGCTAATTTATTTTATCCGTAAGGATAACTATATGTGTTAGTGGAGGAAAGTGGTAATTGTGATATGAAAATGTCGTGGTTGAGGATACCTATGCTCTTGTTAATTGTGTAGACCATGTAGAATCAGATGATATAAAAACAGTTACAGGATCAGAAACCATAGTTGAAGTAGACATTAGTCCTGTTGTGTTGGTTGAATGATCGAGTCCTCATGATATAATGGCCTTGTAATACACCCATTGAGAGAAATAAAATGACAAGGAAAGAATACATGCACTCAAATAGGTTAGTAGCATTTTGGAGTAACAGTGAAGAAAGAGAGCCGAGGAGGCTATTTGGTCATTTATAGATGAAGAAAAAAAAGGAAGACTGAATGAGAAATTGCTAAAATTACTTTGAATGGGGAAGTAAGAAAGACAAAATCAGAGAGAGGGAAAGGAACTCGGGCCGAAAAGGCTCATAATTCTTTCTTGGAGAGTTGGGTTTTGGTAGTGATTATATAAAGATGATCAGGTCACTAGATAGATGAGGAGGGGGCAGGTATCGTAGTTTTCCTGTTATTTGGTTGTATATTTCCATGTTCTCTTTTTGTGCGTCTTCGGCACTTTGAAATAAAATATCAACTTTTCCCTTCAAACATTATGTTTATTTAGGTTAGTTGTTTTTTCGGCAGAATTGTTAAAAATTTAGAATCATTTGAGTTTTTGTTTCGTTGTTCTTTTTTCTCTATGTATATGTAGCAGTTTTTCAGTGAGAATTAATGAATCAATATGCCCAGGTTTATGGCTATCTTACAGATTTCACCTTATGTCTTATTCTAAATGGAACTCTTTGTTAGCTAGGTTCTAGCCAATTTTCGAAGAAATCATCTTATTTTTACATACACTGCATTTTTATTTGTAGACACTAGCAAATCGATGTGGACAAATATTCCAATAGCAATTATCTTGCTTTCTGCATTTCGATTATTATCATATGAGGTGGAGCTCAGGTGGAAGGTTCGACAAGTTCATAGACAGACGTATTTATCTCATCTAGAGAAAAAGAAGTTATCCGTGGATGATCCTCGCCTTTCAACTTTACCCATTTCATCGAAAAGAAAGAGAAAGATTGATTCTCCTCTTGTGGAGGAAGCTGTTGATGAGTTTATTAATAAGATTGTACAGGATTTTGTCGTGGACTTATGGTATTCATCGATCACGGAGGACACTGAAGCTCCGAAACTGATGTACTCAGTAATAATAGACGTTCTTGGTGAGATTTCAAGAAGGGTTAAAGAAATAAACCTTGTCGACTTGTTAACAAGGTGCTGTTTTTTATCTACCTTTGTAAGTTATCGACTAGTTTTGATGATGATAAATTTTATGAGTGGTTTATGTTTTATATTTGGCTAACTTTTAGAACAGAATCTTATGTTTTGTGTTGCAGGGATATGGTTGATTTAATAGGGAACCATTTGGATCTTTACAGAAGAAATCAGTCAATGATTGGTGTGGAAGTAATGGGAACCTTGTCTTTTGAAGAACGTGACGAAAGGTTAAAACACCATTTGATAGCTTCTAAGGAGTTGCATCCAGCTTTGATGTCTCCCGAGTGTGAGTGCAAGGTGTGAGTGGAGTGTTTTGATACATCCTCGTTTTTTTGTATTACTTTGTTGTATTTGTTGTTGCTAATATCTGTCAATATTAGGTTCTTCAACGGCTTATGGGAGGACTGCTCGCTGTAGTGTTGAGGCGACAAGAGTCCCAGTGCCCTCTAGTACGATGCATTGCCCGAGAGCTTTTAACTAACTTGGTGATGCAACCTATTATGAATCTGGCTAGCCCTGGGTAAGCTTGTTGGTTGTAATTAATTTTTCTTTCAATACCTTGTTTATGCTCCCATTGATGTTCTTGCATCTCAATCTTATTACATTTTCCCTTTTATCATGAATAGTAGACTGCAATACCGATGCTTTATTATGTGCATTATGAAGACAATATTTTAAAGAGGTTTCTTGTTTTTATTTTCAGGTTTATCAATGAAATAATTGAGTATATTCTGCTCAATCTGAAGGATTTCACCAGTAGCGAGGTAGGTGATAATTCAGCAACTGATGCGTCCTCCCGTCGGCAAGATCAATCTGTTTCATTTGAATCTAGGAATACCGAGTCTAACTCAAAAAAGAGTATTGTTTCGTCTAATCAAAGCAGTGAGATGTCCTTGAGTAAGACTGGCAGTCAGGAAGCTACACCAGCGAATACTTCTGGGCAAAGCTATCCACACAAACTTGATGAAGATTTGGTACATCCACGCTCTGCTGATTGGGCAAGGGTTTTGGATGCTGCCACTCAGAGACGAACTGAAGTTCTTGCTCCTGAAAATCTTGAAAACCTATGGGCCAGAGGAAGGAACTATAAACGAAAGATTGACAGCCGTGATACAGCTAGACATCCACCAGCTCATCCAAAGAAAACCCCTGGAATCTACAGGACTGGTTCCAAAAGCTTGGGGAAAGAACCTTTAATCCACAAACCTGGAGGTTTTGCAGGAGCAGAAAATACAATTACGGCTCAGTTCTCTCCTGGATTAAGTTCTAATACTCAAACAAGTGATAGGGCCAGTACTGATGCAGTATTATGTCAGAATTTGAACAGGGTTAAGTTCATTGATAACGATGACGAAGCTGAGATATTGGAGGAATATGGTACTAGACCAGCTATGGAGAGCAGAACTCAACTCAAACGATCCAGTAGCACTTCTGCTTTAAGAATATTGTCTGATGGTGACAAGTTTAAAAGTGAAGGCATGACTATCATTTCTGAGAAGTTTTACTCTCCTAGTCTTAATGGACCTAGAAGAGAGCAAGGTGTCATGAGTGCCTCTGATATGATAATTCGCAATGATGAGCAATTGCATGTCCCTAAACTCAAGTGCCGGGTGAGCATTTTTTGCAGTAATGATTTGTTATGGTACAAGTAAACTGTTGATTGCATCATCAAAGAACGTAGGATACATGGCTAACGAGCTTCTTGATTTCTTTTTTTGTTGTCTTTCCTTATTTGTGGTTTATCTACGCTTCATATTCATTTGTTTTACTACAATCTCATTGTAGGTTGTTGGAGCATACTTTGAGAACACTGGTTCAAAATCATTTGCAGTTTATTCTATTGCTGTAACAGATGCAGGAAACAAGACTTGGTTTGTCAAAAGAAGGTCTCGCGTTTTTTGGTGTATTTATCAATGCTGAAGCTACTTTTTCTACTTCTGTATCAGTATGCTTTAGGTTTCACATTCTCTCGATTTATACTTCTGGTACTTATATCTTACAGATACAGAAACTTTGAGCGGCTACACCGCCATCTTAAGGATATACGAAATTATACATTACATTTACCGCCCAAAAGATTTCTTTCATCGAGTGTAGATGATAGTTTTGTTCATCAACGCTGCATTCAACTGGACCAATACTTGCAAGTATGACTCCTTATCCCTAAATGTATGTTGTTTACTTTAGTTTCTGTTCCTTGTGCCTATCATTTTCTGATGCCCTCTCTCATCAGGATCTTTTGTCAATTGCCAATGTTGCTGAACAACATGAAGTGTGGGATTTTTTGAGTGTTTCATCAAAGGTGTGCATTTTGTGGCACTTATTTTTTTGGGTTTAGCAAACGTACCACCAATATATGTCCCTTTCAGCCTAGTGGATTGAAGACGTGCTCTAATAGTTTTCTATTTTTGTTTTCAAGAATTATTCTTTCGGCAAATCTACTTCGGTGATGAAAACACTGGCAGGTATCTAGTTCCTCATCTAAGTAGTCTCTAGCTGCTTGTCTATCAACATCTTCTTTGACATTTTTGTCTTAATTTTTGTAAATTATTCATGAGTAGCATTATTTGTTAATTTTATTCTTGTGCATTGGCTTGGAGCATGTTGTTTAGAAATTCTCAGTTCAATGACTAAGCTTTTCATAGAAAGTATTCTCTGTTATTTAACATGTTTTTTGTGTCGCTCTCTTGTCAAGTTAAATATATTTCTTTTGTTTTACAGTCAATGTGGATGATGCCATGGATGATATCTTACGCCAGGTGAAAGGGGTTTCTGATGGCCTAATGCGTAAGGTTGTTGGCTCATCTTCATCTCCTTACGAAGTTTCTTCATTGTCGGGTAGAAACTTGTCCTGGAATGGAGATGACATGAATGGTTCAAACTATAGTAAGCTTGAATCATCACAAAGCTGGACTGATAATGAAGAAGGAGACATGGATGGGAGTCATCGACGTGAGGATGGTGTTTCTAGCGCGCATGTCAATGGGTGGCATTCTGACAATGAATTGAACTCAAAAGGTTATCCACCAAGAGTTGTTAAACGTGATGAGCAGCCCAGTGAAAATGCTACATCTACTTCACTGGTGATGTCCGGACTTGGGGACGATCCAGTTGGAGTACCACCTGAGGTACGCCATTTATTAATTGGCTGGTTAAAAGAGTTTGACTTACTGCTGATAGGCTTTACTTGGTACAAAGAGGTTAAATTATCTTGTAAGAAGCATCTTCAATTAACTATTGAATTTCATATGATCTGTACTCACTTTTTAATCCCGTATTTGTGTATGTCTTGAAATTGTACTTCCTATGTGGGATAGAATCTGGAAGCAAGTTACCCTGGTTGTGCTTTCGACTCCTTTGGCATTCTCACTCCGATTGACTTGCGGCATTTTTACTTTTATTGAACAGTTTAGAGGCGTGTGCTGACTAGACACTGACTTCATAGTGATTGTAAATATAAGTAGGAGAATTTATTGGATTCTTTGAATAAATACTTGTTACTCTTTTCTTCTCGTGATTCATTTGGTGAGTATTTGGTTGTCTTTAACACCTTCGTCATTCACTTTTATTCATTTGCAGTGGACACCTCCTAATGTTAGCGTGCCCTTGTTGAATTTGGTTGATAATATATTTCAGCTCAATAGAAGAGGTTGGCTAAGGTAAGGTGGTCAATACTTGAACTCATGAATGTGTAATTAGCAACATGTTTTGAAGTCAGCTTTTGGAATTTTCTATCAAGGAAGGTTTAAATAGATCTGAGTGCCTATGTTTTCATAAGTATAGTCCATTCTAAATATCATTCCAGTCGTTAATAACTTAAATAGAAGGAAAGTCGTATACATGTCCAGTTGTTGGCTATTTAGTGTGGAAATAGTGAATCTCTCTTTAACTAAATTATTTCCTTGTGTATTAGTAGGTTTTGAAGTAGTTAGCTTCTGCTTTCTTCACATCAGATGTGAGCGTGAATCTCTCTTTAACTAAATTGTTTCCTTGTGTATTAGTAGGTTTTCAAGTAGTTAGCTTCTGCTTTCTTCACATCAGATGTGGGCTGCTATAGTGGGAACAGTATCTAGTCAATCATTCATGTAATATATAGCAACTACAACGGGAAAATCTGAAACGTGTTTGTTTTGTGTTCTTTTAATAAAGATACTGTCTTAACCCAAAAAGTGTGACTTCTGTAACAATGAGCAGGAGACAGGTTTTCTGGATTTCAAAGCAAATATTACAGTTAGTCATGGAAGATGCTATTGACGACTGGCTTCTGATCCAGATCCAGTGGCTTCGGAGAGATGATATTATTGCTAAAGGGATCCATTGGATACAAGATGTAAGGGGATCTAAACCCTAGTATGAAAATGAACACAAATTCCTATGTTCTAATGTACAGAATTCATCGTTGAACTCATTAATGGGAGATTTTGCTCTTGGTCAGTACAAAAAACGTCTGAACTGATAAAAAGGACACATCATCTTCATAATATCATAGCTGTATTAACTTAATGAAACGTCTTTAAGTTATCACAGGAATGAAAACATTTGGCCTTTCTCATGTGTCAGATTCTATGGCCTCATGGTAAATTTTTCATAAAGATCGGACTTCAAGGCAGAATCAATGATACTCCACTTGATCAGAACTTAGCTGAGACTGCAAGCAGAGTAGCCGGCAGTAGGATGTCTAAACCAGCTTCATTTGAGATGCAGCTAGAAGCAGCACGTAGAGCTAGTGATATCAAGAAGATGATGCTCAGTAAGAATTAGCTCCATATAACTAAATGCTAAATTCCTCTCCATATTTCCATCTTTTGGATCATGTACAATGAAACTAACAGAAGCATGTTGATTATCAGGTGGGGCCCCAACAGCTTTAGTTAGCTTGATTGGACATAAGCAATACAGAAGGTGTGCTAAAGACCTGTACTACTTTCTTCAGGTAAGTCTCCTAAAGCACAATACTCACCAGTCACCACTGAAACCACAAAGCTCATAACGTAGGCTCTTCATATCTTGTCATTGCATTGTCAATTAATCCATTGTCATTTACTCTGAATATGCAGTCTAATATCTGTGTGAAGCAACTAGCGTACGGAATGTTAGAACTTATCCTTGTCTCAGTTTTCCCTGAGCTGCAAGATATCATTCTCGATGTACATGAAAAATCACGTTTCCAGTTTGCTGCTTAAGGAAGAGGTGTATCTATCATTTTTGACCAAAATCATTTTTTATGGGATAATTGATTTTTGGTACTCAGGTTTTGACCAGGTTTAGTATTTGGTCTAACATTTATCCAACGTTAGGGCTTGGTACCTGGACTGGACGTTGACCCGAGTTGACTGAATTAAGTTTAAACTTTTGTTTGATAACTATTAAAAAAATTGGCTAATTGATATTTGGTACTCAGGTTTTGACCAGGTTTAATATTTGGTCTAACATATTTAAAATTATGTACCTTCTTTACGAATTCATGCATAAGTGAACTCTTAGACAAATACTAAACCTGGTCAAAACCTGTACCAAATATCAATTAGCCTATTTTTTAATAGTTATTAAACAGAAGTTTAAACTTAATTTAGTCAACTCGGGTCAACGTCCAGTCCAGGAACCAAACCCTAACGTTGGACAAATGTTAGACCAAATACTAAACCTGGTCAAAACCTGAGTACCAGAAATCAATTAGCCCTTTTTATGTTCTTTAGAGAGAAAGGGTGCCTTTTTCGTGCTTCTCGGTTTCATGGTTGATGTATATGTATCACATTTCGTGTTATTAACTGTACATGGTTGTAAATTTGAAGTCTTCGCTTAGAATTTAACATTGGCTTTAGAGTCGTTCTGCTAGCAGAAGAAAACACTTCTTAGCTTTTCGCCAGTTTGTAATCGTTGTGCACCTCCGCATTAAATGTGTTTATCGGTTACCTTTTGTACGTACTAGTTGTAAATTGTAATCTTATGGCGTGTTTGCACTTTTCTACTTGAAACTTGAGTATAGATAGATCTATGAATGCCAAAAATGCCACGGCTCAATTTTGCTTTAGAAATTGGCAATTAAACTACTCTGATATAGTGGAGATTTGTAAGTGAGTTTGATCTAAACTCTTTCTCAAATCCCGCCTCATATATTACATACAATGTACATTGAAACTAATGTAGGAGCGTGGTGCCTAAGTTTTTATTATAGCCAGATATTTTCAATTTGCCTGGGTGCTGGGGCGCAGTATGCTAAAATGATTCTCGGCCGTATTCAGCAGAAGCCAAACTTTGTTGCCAAATTTGGCAGAAAAAATTGGGGCATCCTCCTTTGTAGTTCAATTGAAAGCCAAATTAGGCGACAGTGTCAGAGTGGACTCTGGACGCTCTAATAATGTACTACCAAAACTGAAACTCTGGCGGCACTTGGCATCAGTGTGATACAAAATGTAGGGGTGTGCAGCGGTCTGATCCGGTGGTTTTTTGGCTGCCCCAAACCAACCCGACCATTATGCGGTTTATCAAAATATCAACCCAAACCGGACCATTACTTTGTCCAAACCGATATGCCCCAAACCGTTATTCATCGGTCCGGTTTGGGGCGGTTCAACGGTTTACCCATCTTTCCAAATTTCAGTCACTTCCAACATAACAGACTAATCTTCAATCATTCTTTTCGACTCAAACTCAAAACCCATCAGCCTCTTCTTGCTAGCAGTCAACAACGATAACCCAACAGACCCATGGCATCATTAACATATGTTTATGACCAAGCAAAACTTATCTTTCTGTTTTTAATAACACATATGTGTTTCTTCAAGTGAAAACAATTGAAAATGAAGAAACAAAGTACACTGCGGACAGAAACAGACTTACTCTTTGGGGTAGATGTAGTTTGAGGAAGTTCCAGATACAAGAACACATGGTGAAGTATGGTTAAGGTATCGCACGTAATAAACCCAAACAATGGAATCCTTCCCAAGTATTTTGACCTGCTAAAACTCTTCAATGATTCACCAAAGATGACTTCCGCAGCATTAGATAAATCCCCATTACTTAATCTCCACCTAATACTCTCAGCCAATTTACTAAACATTTCTTGTGACATCCCAACCATATGATGTTGTATCCATTTACTTATAACTAACAGATTATGAACGAAAACATAAAGATACACAGATTCATCACCGTATGCATCCATCCAAGTTGACACAAGAAGGAAAGTGATCCAAAATCAGAATTTATTCACGGTCATTCACTCAGACAATTTAGCGAGCACATGCAGTGCATTTCTGCTAGTGTCCTATGCATGAATTGTTGGTGAATCGAAACACCAATTCTCCTTCCCTGCAAATTGCGAATCATCCATACATTCAGTGAATATCACACTCAATCAATCAATACCATACATAACCCATTTCGACCGAAATCCATCACGGTATTGAACCTTACTCAAATCCAACAGAACCCATTGTTCATCAATTAACAGTAGCAATATCATGTCCTTATTCAATCAAAACCATCTTCACTGTCTCTCCTCTTCTTCTCTGTTGGTTCACTAGCAGCGACAACTTGTTTGTTTCTTTTATTCTCTCTCTTGAACCACAGATTCACCACATTCAAGTTGTACCTACATCTCACAGACCCATCATTCATCTCCTAAATCAACAACAACTAGATGTTTAGGAGCGTAGTTAGCAATGCCTTGTTTTATGGGTTTGCATGACTTGAAGATACATAATATCCATTTGATCTTCTGTATTTTATAACAGTATCTGAATTTTAAATAATCCCTTAAAGGGGTTTATAATGACTTGATCCAAGTTGCACCTTCAAACAGCCTGTGATTTAACTTGATTGAGTTGATTCCACTCCTTCAAACACGGCCATCCGAACATATCAATCTCTTTCTGTGTATTTTTCTACGTGGGTTATCTTGAATCCTCGATACACAGTAGTTCATTGGGAGCGTAGCTAGCACTGCCTTGCTCTTGGGGTTAGCATGACCAGTAGAATCTATTTACACCCATCGGTTTGTTGGGGCAGTCGGGTTTTGGATCCCTCAACCCGCGCCCCAACCCTATGGGTTCGGGTTTTACGAATACCAACCCAAATCGCCCCAATATATATCCGGTTTGGGGCGGTTTGGCAATCGGTCCGGTCCGGTTCGGTTTGGGGCGGGTGGGTTGGTCTACCCGTGAACAGCCCTAACAAAATGGGAAGAATCCTCGCCTTATTCTCTTAATCGAATTCATCCAATAATGTTTCCGTATGTTTTGTTTTTCATTGCTCACACAGATTAGTACAATTGAATGTTTTTGCATTACTCACACAGATTAGTACAACTGAATTTAGGGTCCGTTTGGTACACTGAAAATGGGAATGCAGTATAGTACCTATTACATACAATAGTAATGTCATGCATTTCCTCTTAGAAACGTTTTGAAAACATGCTCTCTCATCTTTTCTCTCTCCTCACGGAACTCTTAGCTCTCTTTCTCTTCTTCCTCTCCTCTATCATGGAGGAACAAACACAATCCGACCATACACCAGTCGATATCCCTGAGAACCAGTCCGATAAATCAACTAAACAATCATTTATAGAAGTAACTAAGAGAAGAAACCATGAAACATCGAAGCTAGATACCAAAAAACTATGCCAAGCTCACAAAACAGCAGGAAGATACATCATAGATATCAACGATGACATATTGAAAGAAGCTAAAGATGAAATGAAGTATGCATTAGTTGGAAGGCTGGATTTAAAAAATCTTAAGTTTCTAGAGGTTAAATCTACTCTCCTTAGTCAATGGAAGCTAACTGGATCACACCACTTCGTACCAATGGCAAGGGGATATTTCACCATCGTGCTGGCCAATGAAGAAGACAAGAGGAGAGTATGGAGGGAAGGACCCTGGTTCGTGGGTAAACAAGTGCTGCGAATCCAAGATTTTCAGCCAAACTTTAATCCGCTAAATCAAAGAACTTCAAGGGCTTCGGTTTGGGTTCAACTGCCAAGTGTACCACTAATCTACTGGACCGAGAAGATACTAATGTCCATATGCATGGTTGTAGGAACTCCGGTGGTCGTCGATACAAGAACAATCACTAAGGAATATGGTTATTTCGCTAGCGTCTTGGTGGATACAAATTTCGCTGAGGAAATACCTCACGAAATACAAATCGATGCAGGTGGAACAACTTTTATTCAGCCAATTCAAATCCCCAAGGTCCCAAAATTTTGTAAAAATTGCAAGATCATAGGCCATTCGTTTGCTGAATGCAAGGAAGTTAAACAGATAGGTATGGGCAAAGCTAAACATATCGATGATGGTGATGGATCCAGCAAAGCCAAAGTACCGAAAATGACTAGTCAGCCAACGGATAAAATGACAGTCAAGCCAACGGGCAAAAATGCAGGAAATGCAGTCAGTCCAGAAATGTAGGAAAATCAGTAAGTGACAGCGACCACTCAAAGTTTTCAAATTCAAATGCTTTTTTAGAAATGAGGGAGCAGATGGAACATCATATAGCCGAATGGGAAAAGAAGAGAGTGGAAATAGTAACCCAATGGGAAACAACCATGAAGGTACAACTGGACTGTGAGCAACTGATGCATGAGCCAGATTCACATGAGCACATTACAGCTGGTAGCACGGGATTGGATGTGCCCGAAAGTTCTAATGCCAACGAGCTTAAATTCAGAAAAGATAAGGACGTATCAGTGGTTAATAGTGATGAGGAAGACAAAGGCAAGGATGCTCCTTACATCACTCAATCTAAGGGGCGCAAAAGATACAAATGAGTGAATATACGGCCACCTGTGGAGCGTAAACAGAGAGAACTAGAAGGAAAATTAGCAACTCCGTCACGTGATGCAAATATCTTTGGAATTCTGGCTAACGAAACTGAAGGGGGAGTAGAAGTGGAAATCGGTAATCAGGACGAAGGGGATCTAGAGGATGACGAAATCATAACAACAGTAACAAAGCCGGACAGTGAACATTCAGATGAAGGGGACTTGAAGGATGCGGACATGACAACAACAACGAGAATTAACTGGGATGATGATGCTGATGAAGTACTGGGGAAGAAGGTTGTCAATGTCGCTAAAGAAGTGGAAAAGGAAGCAACACAGCCGGAAGAAAAGGTTCTTGGCGAGTGGATTTCCTTTAAAAGAAGGAAAGGCGCATGCAAAAAGAAAAAAGGAAAACAATTACAGAATCATTCAGCAAACCCATATGATATTCCTGCTAATGATCAGTCGGTTATGAAAGGTGTAAATCCTGCCATCCCCCCTGGATTTGAACCCTATAACAAGCTAGAAGAAGAAGAAGAAGAAGAAGAAGAAGAAGAAGAAGAAAAAGAAGAAGGGGAGATAGTCACCTCTCAGATAGCTTTGAAAGACTCAAAAATTAAGCATCGCAAAGTTGTTTTCGTCCAAGACAATTGCAGGAATTTATATGAAATTGAGTATGAAATGCAAAGGTAAAGGTCTGGGCTCCCAAAAGCCTACAAAATTTAAAGTTCCTAAAAAGACCTTGGCTCATAAACTCGTCGAGTCTGGTTCTTTATGGGGATTATAATTTCCACCTTTAAAGACTAATCGTGAAGAAATGCTTAGAGATATCACAAAAAACCACGATGATTTAATTGTAGAAGATGTTTGACGAGTCAGCTAATTGACAATAGACAAGTTTTGCTTTTTGTCTTTAGTTTTCTGTTTTTGTTGACGTTTTTGCTCTTTGTTGGCTGTGTTCGCTCGTACACGGCTTGTGTGCTTTTTTAATCTATTCTCTTTGATCGATAAAAAAAAATAGTAATGTCATGCATTTGAACTATATGTAGTTCAGTATATAGCGCTTGGCATGAAGACATTTTTTTTTTTTGAAGCAATATATGTAATATAAAGATGAAAACCATGGAACCGACAGAACGAGCTGATCTATTTAAGTGGAGAGCATTGCTCGCTACAATTGAACAAAAAAATGTAATGGGGTGTGTATGGTGTTATCATAGCCGTAGATGAGACTAAAGAAAATTCCAGGCATCTCTAGACTTGGTACCTCAGCAAGCTGATATCTTGAATATTCATTGTTTTCCGCAGGAAAAATATGTACTTGGATATCAAGGTTGTTGGGGTTTGGGAAAGATAAATTGACATGTTGGATGTTGATACTGGAAGTTGTTCAGGATGAGCGTACGGGCCCTGATTTTAGTTGCAGCTGATGATGGGAGAATAGCTTAGATCCTATCAGGTTTACAACGTTCAGCGTTGAGCCAATGAGATTATACACACTATTGTGCATCAAGTGTTTGACAAATTCATCCACAGAAGAAGAGACGTGCGACAAGTTTTTGTAATCTGCCCATAGAATGGACTTGGGTAGAACTGCACAGGAACCAACCGGAACCGTACCTGAAACGGACCGAACCGAAGGTACAGGGTACGTGTACAAAAAATGAGAACCGAATACACCCGGGTACCAGGTACCGGTTTTTCCTAGGAACTGACTTGTACCAGACCGATTGTACCGACCTACAAATGGGGTGTCTTTCAGCTTATGGATGCAATACATCGAGCAACTTACAAAGTAAGACCTATTTCAATGTTGCTTATGTTTTTCAATCTTACTTTGTTTATGTAGTGCGGTGGATTAATTTCTATCAGTGCTAATTGTTAAGCTACACCAATATCTCTATTCTGCAAATTGTTTATACAGTAATTTTCTAGCTGGTTGGTCGTTTTCCTGGGTGCTGACTTTGTTGTGATGCACATATTCTATTTTCTGTAGGGTGCATGAAGGGCGAAAATCACACCAGAATCGAGACCCTGTTGAGTTCCCCACTGAGCAAATCTTATGCATTGGATATAGCAGAAAGCCACCCGTATTGAAATGGGAAGATAATGCAGCATGGCCTGGAAAAGTTACATTAACTACTGACGCAATCTATTTTGAGGTATACTTTCCTTTGAGCTTTTGAGTAATTCCATTTGACATTTGGTCTCCTGGCAATGCCTTTTGGATAACATGATGTCTTCTCTTTTTACGGATGATTCACTGTACTTGAGTATTGCAGTAGATACTAATTGTTCTATCCCTCGGTAGCTATTAAAACTAATTGCAGTATAGTATTCCGTTTGGACGCATCAATTTAACCCCTAGCTGAAATTATATCTGTCTGTGAGCCTGATCTGGGATTCCTATCTAGCTGTTGGTATATGGTACTGTAATACATTTTTTGAATACATAGTTGCTGGTAATTTATTTTAGTAGCTTAGATTTGTGGGCAAGAACCCATCGAGAAACATTCATTTTATGGATTGCATGACACTACACCCACACTAGACTTATTAGTAAAAAAATAAAAAGGTACAGGACCGGAACCGAACTGAGAAGAAGGATACATGGTAGAGAACCGAACCGAGAGTATAGGGTACAGGTACACGGGTAAAGAACCGACCATAGGGAGGTACAGGTACACGGTTCTACCAAGAACGGAGCCGAATCGACTTTTGTGCACCCTTAGACTTGGGTTTGCCACTTCATATAGTAAGTGCAATGTGAGAGGCACGTGACACACCCAGGAAAAAAATGGTTTAATTGGTCAGTACTGGAAAACTTCTGATTGTTGCTATATTTTTCATTCCATTTCACTCATTTCAACATTCACTTCCATTTCAGTATTAAAGGGTCTGCAACAGAGATATTTCACCTTGAATGGTAATAAGTATAAGTCAATAAGTCATTCAAAGTCATTTGACTAAGTCCTGTAAAAGCTGATAACATGTATATAAGTGTGTCCGAGTCTTGTTATGTCTGTAACGTTTATTTTAATATGTAATAGAGTTCTTTATGCTTCTCTGCAATTTAATCTTGATCTTGATAATCATAGAATACTAGAATTCTCATGGTATCAGATAGGTTAGCGATCTAAACATTTACAAAGTTCAATATACAGTCGAAGTTCAACTATTTTATCAATAATTTTTAGCTTCTGCTCAAGAATTAGGGAAACAATTCAATAAATTTTGAAAACAATTAAAGTTAGGGTTCTTGTTCAATTCATATGGTAACTATAAAAACTGGAGAATATATCAACAACAACATCAGTAATAGCATCAATTACATCAACAACAACAACAACACGAATCATATGCAATTTAATCAATAAACAATGACAACTACAACTGGAAATGGTACTTCTGCTCTCCCTTTTACTAATATAGCTAATTTTGTACCGAAGAAACTAGATTCTACAAATTATCTTCTCTGGAAAGATCAATTTGAAGGGGTTTTAATATCTACAAATCTATATGGTTTTGTTGATGGTGAAAAAGTTGAGCCCCCACAGAAGGTAATGGTGAATGGTGTTGAAACTGTTAATACTAAATGGGTTTCCTGGAGAAAATTAGATAAATTTGTTTCAACATGTTTAAAAACAACCTTTACTTCAACAATTAGTGGTGATGTTCTAGGCTAAGCAACTTCAAGGGAAATATGGCAGTATCTTGAATCAAGTTTTAAAACACAATTCTTGCTAGAAAGAACATGTTAAGAACACAATTGCATGGTATTAGGAAGGATAATCAATCAATTGTTGTGTATCTTCAGAAGATTAAGTCAATAACAGATTCTTTAGCTGCAATTGGAGAAAGGGTTAATGATGAAGATCTAATGATGTTTGTCATGAATGGGTTAGGCAATGAATCTGATATTTTTGTGATCTCCTCATAAAATAGGGAGAAACCATATTCTTTTGCTGAAGTTAAGGAAAAGTTACTTTCTCATGAGCAGTTTCTAATGGAAAGGTAACAACATGTTAATGGAGTGTTTGATGAGCAAAATCATGCTGCTTTTTATGCAAGAAATAATTCAGGAGGAAGTAGTAATACAAGAAAAAAATTTAACAATAGAAATAACAATGACAGAAATAACAGAAGTGGATTCAATTCAAATGGTAGAAGTGGATTCAATTCAAATGGCAATGAAACTCAACATAGTTCTAATACAAATGTTGTTGGAAGAACTGGTTATAATAAAAACGGTGATAAAATAAACTTTGTGGATTCTTCAAAGATGTTCTATCAGATATGCAAGAAACAAGGACATCTAGCTACTAGATGTTTCTTTAGGTACAATCCAACAAATGGATATTCAACAAATAATGTTCAAGCAAACTTTGCTTCTGATTTTCAAGAGTATCCTACTTCTAATACTTCTCAAGCCTTTACAAGTGTGCTTAATAATAATGAAGTTTTACATGATGTTCCTTCTACTTCTAATCCAGTTTGGATTTCTGACTCTGGAGCATCAACACACATGACTGGAGATAAGTCAATACTTCATAATACTTCTTCTTACAAGGGAAAAGAAAGTGTTAGCATTGGCAATGATAAGACACTAACCATCTCTTTTACTAGTAGTGCTAATATTCATACACCAACAACCAAATTTAGACTAGAAAATGTTTTACATATGCCTGATATGAAACATAATCTTTTGTGAGTAGCTAGATTTACAAAGGATAATGGTTGCTATATAACATTTGATCCCTATGGTTATGAAATCATAAGTATGAGAAATCATGGTTATTAGCTAAAGGAAACATGGTGAATAATTTGTATGTTATTTCTTCTCATTTTCTGAAATGTGCATTCTCTGCAATTGTTGCATCATCTGATACCTGACATAGTAGACTAGGTCACCCCTTAACTAAGATTGTTCAACAACTTCATAATCATAATAATATCATCCTTGTCAATTATCCAAAAGTAAAAGGCTTTTTTTAAAATCATCTACTTCACATGTTTCTTCTCCACTTGCACTAATTCACTGTGTTGATTGGGGTCCTGCTCATGTTACTTCATTAGAAGGAAATAGGTATTATATCTTATTCATTGATGAATTTAGTAGGTTTCATTGGACATATCCAATGCAATTAAAATCAGAAGCCTTACAGTGTTTTCAGCATTTCAAAAACTTAATTGAAAATGTATTTAAAAAAAAAATTCTTGCTTTTCAAACTGAATGGTGCTAGTGAGTTGGTTAAGGGATTATTTAAAGATTTCCTTGAGTCTTGTGGTATTCAAATTAGAGTTTCTTGTCCAAAAACACCAGAGCAGAATGGTATGGCAGAAAGGAAACATAAACATATTACTGAAATAGGTAATACTATGTTGATTCATGCTCATTGTCCTAAAGAGTTTTGGTATGATGCTTTTTTGGAATCTACATACTTGATCAATAGAACTCCTACTCCAATTCTTAATGATAAATCTCATTTTGAAGTTTTATACAATCAATTACCAGATTATTCTACTTTAAGGCCAAGCACTATGGTGAGGTGTTTTTGCTTGGCTATAACTTGTTATATCCAAGCGATATAGAGCACGAAAAAATACCAGTATGGTGCTTGGCTATGGCTTGTCCAGATGAGATGGATACAAGGTATCCGTCATTATAGTGCGAGACGGATACCAGGTATCTGTATAAGTCAACTGGTTGACTTGAACTGATGGATACCAGGTATCCGTCTCTATAGCTTTTCTCCGCTCGGATTTCTCCTTATTCCACACTTTCAAAAAAAATTCTTCCTCCTCGTCTCTCCAACCAATTTTACCCACTTTTGATCGTGAATGTTATATGTCGATTTGTTGCGTGAAATTTAAAGGGTTTGCTCCATACTCGTTGGTGATTCTATTGCATGTTTCAATTTCGAATTTCATCCACAAAATCATCACAGGCAAGTTACTCTACCATTAGGGTTCTAAGTCCTTTTCTTTATAATCATGAAACTGTTGATGTTTGATTGATTGTTTAAATTCCATGGATAGTAATGATGTTATATGGACATATATGATGAACTTGGCTTGATGATGAATTTTGGAGAGAAGGGGAATAAAGATTAGGGGATTGACTTGAATAAAGATTAGTGGATTGACTTGAGAAAATATTTTGGGTATTAAGGTGTTGGGAAGGCAAATTATAACTATCGTTTTCTTCTTCCATATTCACGTTTTCACTTTGATCCTATGTAACGATGTTTTTCAGCATCTGATATTCTAAATCACGACTGGAAGTTTTGGTGGTCTCAGTGTAATGTTGCGTTCTTGCCATTACACCCTGCATTAATGTAAATGATGCATAAGTTAGTAGAAAAAAAAAGATACAGACAAAAACTAATTGAAACAATTATTGCAAGGATAGTTAACTTACCCGGTTAATTTCATCCATGTCCGGATGATTTGTGGTAACATTAGCAAAACATTCAGAAAATCTATTCACTTCACCCTTGATAGTGTTAAATCTACTCCAAAGTCCAGAACTAGTACGCCTGTAGATATTACCACCAGAAACTACTACAAAATTTTCATACACTTTTTCCCAAAACAGATCCGCGCTATAAAATTGAGTTCCTTCTTTTTTTAGATTACAATAAACAATAACAAGATATGTGTCTTCTACAGAAGAATATTTCTTTTTCTCAGAATTTTACCAGACGACATTTTGGTAAACAAAGAGATGGAATATAAAAAAAACTTATGAGAAAATAATAAATTAAAGGGGATTTGAGTAGGAAATCAATTTAGGAATAAATTTATTTGGTGTGATTTGAGAAGAGAAAGATGTTGCTATTTATAGAGAAAATCTCTCAATTTTTTTGAAAAATACCTGTTGGGATCCGAGGGTGGAGAACATATAGCCGTTAATAGTGATGGATGGTCAAGATGGGGTGTGAGGGAGGTGTGAACAAAAAAAGGTCAAACAAAAATAAATCTCGAGACGAAAACCTAGAATCCGTCAGAAATGTGACGGGTACCAGGTATCCGCCCCACCTCTAAGACAGATATTGGGTTTCCGTAAAGTGTATTTTTATGAAACCAAGTATCCACCTCTATGGATTGGCTACAAGAAGGATCATATGTGATCCCTCCTCTAGCCAAGCCAAAGGTTTTGGCCACATTATAGTCAAGCGATGACTCATAGTACTTTTTTTGGGCTAGATTAAGCCATAGCCAATCACTCACCATAGTGCTTGGACTAAATTTTTTTGGTTGTATATGTTATCCTTTTTTAGGACATTCTAGAAGTGATAACTTGTCACCAAAATCTGTGAAATGCATCTTTATAGGGTATAATCCTTTACATAAAGGTTACAAATGTTACACTCCTTCTAAAAGAACATATATTTCAAGACATGTAATCTTTTCTGAAAAAGGGTTTTATGTTACTCAAAATTCTTGTTCTGAGTCTTCCATTGTAAATGAGCTTCTTTTGGTTTTTTTTTAGCAAATACCTTCTACTACTATCACTACAAGATCTCAAAAGGGTATTTTAAAACCAAATTTTTTTCCTGATCATGTATGAACCATTCTGTGAAACATACTCTTTCTGTTGCTCTTACATCTTTACTAAGTACTCCATCTGAGCCAAAAACTTTCAAGTCTGCAATTCAACATCCTAAGTGGCAATTTTCTATGAAAGATAAATATGATACATTACAGAGAAATGTTACATGTGATTTAGTTGATCCTGAGCCTCACATGAACATACTAGGATGTAAGTGGGTATACAAAATTAAACTAAAGGAAGATTGCACAGTTGACATATATAAATCAAGGTTAGTAGCTCAAGGTTTTAACTAACAAGATGGTATTGATTATAGTGAACATTTAGTCTTGTAGTGAAGTCAACCATAGTAAGAGTAATGTTGACCTTAGCTGTCACTAGAGGATGGATCATTAAGCAATTACATGTATCAAATTCTTTTTTACATGGGGATTTAACTGAAAATGCATATATGAAGCAACCACCAGGCTTTGTTAGTGCTGAATTTCCAAATAAAGTGTGTCATCTGAAAAAAAGTTTGTATGGCTTGAAACAGGCTCCAAGAGCTTGGTTTCAAAAATTTAGTGCATCCTTGTTGTCTTATGGATTTGTGAGAGGCGTTTCAGATTTTTCAATGTTTGTTTATACTTATGGATTTGAAGTACCATTCAATATAATGTCATCATTATTTTTACATATAATGATGGTTCTATTGTTATATGTTGATGACATTATATTGACTGGTACTTCAAATGTTGTTCTTGATGATTTGGTGAAGTTTTTAAAGACCAATTTTTCAATGAAAAAGTTAGGAAATCTGCATTACTTCTTAGGAATAGAGGCAACAAGATTAGATGAAAGTATATAATTGACATAGAAGAAGTATATTTTAGAATTGTTGGAAAAAGAAAAGATGGTTGAGTGTAATTTTTATAGTACTCTTGTTGCAAAGGGTCCTAGAGTTTCTATAAATGATGGTATTTATTATCTAATGCTTCAGAGTATAGAACTATAGTAGAAATATTACAATATTTGTGCTTGACTAGGCCTGATATTTGTTTTGGAGTAAATTATGTAAGCCAGTATATGCATGCTCCAACAGATGTTCACTTGTTGTTGCTTAAAATGATACTTGGGTACTTAAAAGGTACAATTGGTTATGATATAACAATGAGAAAAGGAGATATTTAGTTTTTGAAAGCATACACAGATTCTGATTGGGGAAATTATCCTGAGACAACAAGATCAACATGTGGTTATGTGGTTTTTATGGGTAATTCTTTGATTTCATGGTCTAGCAAGAAGCAGCCAACTGTGTCAAGGTCCATAGCTAAAGCAGAGTACAAGTGTTTATCTATTGCTTCCGCAGAATTATAATGGCTTGCTTCATTGTTTTCTGAATTACATATTACTCTTGCACGGCCTGTTACTCTTTATTGTGACAATACAAGTGCCATATACTTGTCTGCTAATCCAGTTTCACACTCTAGGTCAAAGCATATAAAGATACAATATCATGTAGTCAGAGAGCTTATTAAAAGTGGATTTCTGAAGGTTAAGTACATAGCTACAGAAAATCAATTGGCAGATTTCTTTAGAAAAGGTCTTTGTGCTCCTATGTTTACTTCTTTGCTGTATCAATTGCTAGGGATTTCTTTTACACGAAATTCTAATGGTGCAGATGTTTCAAATGCTGGATGTTCAAGTTCTTCTGGTGCTGGTTCAGAAGTTTTATATCATCTAATTGTTTTATTATATCTTCTGCTACAAATAAAAATTTCTTTCAAGACATGTTGCATTTATTTGATGATTTTTTTTCTTTCGAGAACTCAGTAGTTTCTTATAGTTGTGTCTTTCTTTGGTTTTTAAACTGTTAATTTTTCCAATTATCAGTTTAAAGGGGGCTAATAAGTATAAGTCAATAAATCAGTCAAAGTCATTTGACTAAGTCCTGTAAAAACTGACAACAACTATATAAGCGTGTCTGAGTCTTGTTATGTCTGTAACATTTATTTTACATCTGTAATAGAATTCATTCTGCTTCTCTGCAACTTAATCTTGATCTTGATAATCACAGAATACTAGAATTCTCAAATGGAATCTTTTTCTTTCAAGCATCTCTTTGTCTTTATTTGTTTTTAACTTCATTCTGAAAAGCAAAACAGAATCATTCAATTCGAATGAAGTCTACTGAAGGAAGTTCAGATAGTATTTGGTAAAACAAATTAATGGTCTAGGTGGTTGTGTGAAGGTTTTAAATGGACCCCATTTCCGTACTTCTTTTACTCCTCCATGATTGGCTACCCTCCTGCACTTAATCTTTTGATTTATTTATTTTTTGTAGAGCAAGCAAAATAGTGAACATAGAGAACAGAGCAAGTAGAGAGATAGAGAGGTAAGAGAAGAAGCCATTTTTCTTTTGTCTTGGAAGGAAAGTGGTGGAAGTGTTTCTTACTGATTTTGTAAGCAACTGAAGATATGGTGAGGCCAAGAAGGTCTGAGATGGGTTCATCTTCACATTCAGCATCAGTAACTAGTGTTCGTCCTGTTGAGTTCTTCAAGATTTTTCTCTCCCCCAAGAGCTTTAACAAAATGGTAAACAGCATATTATATCTTTCTCTTACATTATTATTATACTACTTCCATGAAAAAGCTGTGATTTGTTAATTTTTTGTTTTGTTTTTGTCTTTCTTAATACACAAAGTTTTCTATACTAGAGATCTCGTTTAACTAGTTTAGGCTTTAGCTTTTAATTTAAGAAAAATACCCATGTTAGGAATGATCGATGATGTATCTATGTATAGTGTTTCCTACAAAAACATGAGATTCTCCTTTACTTTGTCTGTGAGTGACACATCTTGCTCGACAAATAGATAACAGTTCTTTTTTCTGTTCATATCTGAGTAGCTTCTTTTGTGGTATATCCTTTACTTTTTTCCTTGAGCAAATATGAAAAGTGGACAGAATCTAAGCTTCTGAGGTGAGCTTTAGATTTTGTAGCTTGAAACCCACTTCTTGTCTCTAATTCTTGTATCTAGTTTGTACGTCATATGCAGTCTAATCATAGTCTAGGACTTCTTCCAGTTATAGTTAAGCAGTTTGTTGTTTTTCCTTAAAAGAAAGTTGTGAGTGAGCTAATTTACTAGATGAAGTTTCGGTGTGATGGAGCTTTTGAATACAACTAGATACTACTGATTTCTTTTGAAACTGATGTATGAATCTTAGTTACAGATGTATTTTCTTAATGTGGCTAAAGGGATTCATGTGTGGATTCATGTTTTGCAGAAAGTCCAGGTGGAGTTCTTTGCTCAAATAACACGTGAAATTCCTGGAATATTTTCTTTGCGCGGTCCAAGTGGAAGAGTCTGGAAAGTGCGTTTACTTAAGATGGACGATGGCTATTACTTTGAAAATGGATGGCAAGACTTCGTGATTGGTAACTATATGAGCAATGAAGATTTCTGTGTTTTTAAATATGTTGAGAAGTTATGTTTGCGGGTGCAAATATTTGACAGAAACGCCTGTGAAAAAGAATCTGCATTTCAAGCCAATTGCAGTCAACCATGTACAACTAATTTTTCTGCAAGTCACAAGCAGAAAAAGGCAGTGAAGAATCAAGGTAGTTTCCCAACATTTTAAAGCCGTTAATTTTTTTTCTAAGTTCTTTTTCTTCTTTCTTTTTCCATGGTTTGTGTCGATTTCTATTAGTATATAATTGAATCTGTTTGGTATAGCTGAGAGCATAGGAGGGCGTTTTATATCACAAAGACGTGACATCACGCATGAAGAAGAAATGATGGCGTTGGATGCAGCACTGGGGTTTGTCCCTAAAAATCCCTATGTAATGATCACTATGCGAATTTCCCATGTTTATACGGGATTTTATTTGGTGAGTTTCTGGTTTCCTACTTTCCTCCACCTGTAGAGAAGTATTTCCTCATAGACTTTTTAGGAACCTCTGTGACCTCCTTGTTTAAGATCCATGTAAGCCCAAAAATCTCTATAAGAAGTATTGGCAAGGAGCGTAGCCTTTGGACAGTCCAGTATGAAGTGGTCGATTGTTCCAAGTTCTGCCTTGCATATATGTAACACCTGTTAAACTGTCTTGTAGTATGGAATCATGCTGTATTAATTAACCATGTGAAGAAGCATACCTTTGTTGGTACATTATTATTCCAGACCACATCTTTGGGGAAATCACCATAACCATCGCCCCATTTGATGTGCCACTAACTCACTGTGAAAATTCCACTTTTGCTCCATTTCCACTTCCCAGAGTCCTGACTGCCGCTAATGTTGACCAAATCCATAAGTGAGATGAGCGTGGCAGCTTGTTCTATCTCAACGTCGGTCACTCCTCGCCTTAGATGATCCAAATTAATATGGTAGAATGACATACCCAATGAGCCTGCTTTCTTGAAATGTTGAAAAGGTTAGGGAATTGTATCTCCTATGGCATCTTACCTGCCCAATCAGCTTGCCAAAATCTGATTCTATCACCCAAAGTGCAGCGAATCCCTACGTGAGACATATTAACTCGCTTTCTCACGCCTAGCCTAGAATACTTTATATCAACACAAGTCTTCCTTTTATGAAGGGAATTTGATCAGCTGAATCTGATAAGAATATTAGAGTGTCATCTGAGGAAAGTGAATGTGATACTTGTATCCCATTTGTGATTACCATGAAGCTCTCTAGACAATGGTGTTCCTCTTGTTTGCTATCATTCAACACATACTTCCCTTACAATTGTAAATGAGAACGGTCACAAATGGTCACTTGTCTAAGCCTGCCAGTAATTTTGAGCTTTCTTAATGTGTAATTGTATTAGTTACTTGGTAATTGATTATGACTTTATTGGGGAGTTTAAATATATGATTAATATTGATTAGCGTCCTATTTTCATCTTCATCATCGATTTATTTGTTGATACAGCCATTGCCACGCTCATTCTGGATGGCAAATCTTGTTGGAGAAAAATGTATTTGAAAATTAAAATCGATAGTCTTGGTAGGATTGGATCCTAGGATCAATGGGACAATAGCTCATAAATTGGGTGGAAACATCATTTCTATTTTCATTAATTTGTGAATGAGGAACCTTTAGTTAGTCCCACATTGGACAAACTAGAGATGAGTTCTCCCATATTACTACGAAATTTGCAACTAAGGGAGGGCCCTTAGGGTTTAGATGCTTTTGTGGTTGAGGGAGGACTAAGGCAATGGGCTAGTGGATTAATACATGTTTTTCACACATGGGCAATGGGCTTGTGGTGCTTGCGTGTGCGCTATCATTCCTCTCACATTTTCGCATATAAAAGCAAATGGTTTTCTTCATTTCAAACTATTCCTCGCTCTTTTCCCCTCTTCTTGCTTTGCTTGCGCACTGAGTGTTTATTTAAATCTTTTTTCTTCTTCTTTGTTTAAATAATTGTTGTTAAGTTCTAGAGGGTTAATTGAATTGTGCTAATTCAATTAATAACGGGCAGTTCTATCCTGGACACAAGTTCTCAGTAGGGGGGTATAACACCACTCATTCTTGAGGAGTACCCGAGAAATATTATGTTAAGGACAATTTGCTGAGCAGGTGGCTCTGTCCAATTTGTGCATCAATATCAGAGTGATTTCATTTTTCTAACGTTAACAGTTTCATTCTTCTGTTAAGTTTATTCCATTGTTACAGATTTTTCGACAACAATCTTAACACAATATTTTAATTAATTCTGTTCCAATGGCAAAAAGTGATGTTGACAAACCTCAGAAGTTCTCAGGGAAAGACTTCAAAAGATGAATCAAAAATGTTATTTTTTCTGAGTTATCACATGTTAGATGAATTGGTTCTGAAGCCTTTTGATGAAACTCTGAATGAACCTGAAAATGAAGGAGAATTAGAAAGTTGGAGTAGGCAGAATTATATGACTAAAACCATATCCTTAATTGTTTAGAAGATGCACTGTATAACTTCTATAATGCAAAAGAAAATTTTAATGCATTTGATCTATGGACTGCATTAGAAGCTAAGTATGAAGCAGAAACTGCTGGGAGTAAGAAGTTTTTAGTTGCTCGGTTTTTGGAATACAAAATGGTTAATGACAAATTTGTTGTAGACAAATTTCTAGAACTTCAACAAATTATTAATGAAATTATTGCTGAAGGTATGGTAATTGATGAAACATTTCAAGTGTCTGCGGTGATTGAGAAATTACTTACTTCTTGGGATGAGTACAAAAGAAGACTGACACATGAAACTGGTGAAGTTAGCATGGTGGAATTGGGTAAGAAGATTCAAGTAGAAGAATTGTTGTGCTCAAAAGACAAAAATGTATCTTCCGCAAGGGATATGTCCAACAAATCCCATGTCAGCGAACACAAGTCTTCTGCAAGCCTGGATCACAACAAACACAAGCCTGGTCCGCAAAGAAAAGGTATTTTTCCAAAACCAAAATCTGGCATTTGTAAAATTAAAGGTGCATGTTATGTTTGTGGTATTTCTGGCCATATGGAAATACACTGTAGAAAACGTAAGGATGTTAAATTTAAAAAACCAAATGCAAATTTAGTTGAAAGCAACAAGAATGAGTTTTCTGGCACGGTGTCCGAAGTTAATTTGGTTACCAATGTGAGAGACTGGTGGTCCTTGAAGGATATTGTGACGCAAACTGGATAGCAGAATCAGAGGAGTCTAAGTCTACGAGTGGATACGTTTTCACTTTAGGTTGTGGGTCTGTATCTTGGAAGAGTTCCAAATAGACATGTATCGCTCGATCCACGATGGAATCCGAGTTTATTTCATTAGATAAAGAAGGAGAGGAAGCCGCTTGGCTAAGATGCTTTTTAGAAGACATTCCTTTCTGGCATAGGCCTGTGCCAGCTATATCTATACATTGTGATAGTCAAGATGCAATAGCTAATGCTAAAAACATCAACTATAATGGAAAGTTTATACATATTCGTAGAAGACACAATTCTCTAAAACAACTAATCTCAACTGGCGTTATTTCTGTTGACTTTGTGAGGTCTAAAAAGAATATCGCGTACCCTTTGACGAAAGGCTTGTCCAAGGAGATAGTTAGTAATGCATCGAGGGGGATGGGGCTTAAGCTCATCAAAGGAAACTCAACCTTGCTGACTGGAGATCCCAAGATCAAGGTTTCGAATGAGACAACTAATTTGTGGTGGGTTAAAGGAAACACTATCAGAGAATTTCATTCTCTGTCCCTTCCCAATGGTGTAGACGTGATAGTGTGTTTGCATGTCAGGATGACTTATCATTAAGTCTTAATGAGTTCTATAGTTTCAATTTAAGATTGAAGTGGGGTGAAGCAGTAAACACTCTTGATAGAACTCACCTATCTGAATGAGGAAGTGGGCCGCTTTCTATGAGAACTGAGCTGATTCTTTAGAGCATTCTGAGAAAAGGGATATGTCCAGGGCCAAAATGGACACAACGACATGAACTTAACAGCACTTTCAGAGATATCTCGCGTGAAAGCTGTTGATGAAGTAGTTCAAGACACCTATCTGATGGCAGTTCAAGACACCGCGTTCCCTGTCCATCAAGTAGTTCCGGTAATTTCTCACTAAGCAAAGGTTCAAGACGTTATGGACACCTATTGCCTAAGAGGTATTTCTGGTTTTCCGATTTCTGATTTTTTATCGGTTTCTTCATTCATGTGGGGGATTGTTGGAGAAAAATGTATTTGAAAATTAAAATTGATAGTCTTGGTTGGATTGGATCCTAGGATCAATGGGACAATAGCTCATAAATTGGGTGGAAACATCATTTCCATTTTCACTAATTTGTGAATGAAGAACCTTTAGTTAGTCCCACATTGGACAAACTAAAGATGAGTTCTCCCATATTACCACAAAATTTGCAACTAAGAGAGGGCCCTTAGGGTTTAGATGCTTTTGTGGTTGAGGGAGGACTAAGGCAATGGGCTAGTGGATTAATACATGCTTTTCACACATGGGCAATGGGATTGCGGTGCTTGCTTGTGCACTATCAAGACTTACCGTTTTTGTGAGTTAACTGAAGGGACAATTAACTGAAGGGTGGCGTAGGATTTCCTTCACTAACAACATCGAAGCTGGCGATGTTTGCATCTTCGAACTCGTAAGACCAAAAGAGCTCAAGTTGCATATTTTCAGGGTTGTAGAAGAGATCACCCCATTGAAAAGGGAACGTGATATCGGAAACGAAACTGATTGAGCTTTATTGTAATTTTTTTAAATAAGCACGTATACTATTCTGATTCCAATGCATTTTTCTTTGGTTCACAGTTTTGTATCATAATACTCTGTTTCATTTTAACAGGTGATTAAGCTGGGAAGAAACTAAGTCCTCATGAACTTCTCTGGTAAAATGTCTATGATGCGACGCTAGTATTCCTTGAAAAACAGGTTTCTTTTGGCTGTTTCAATAGGATGACGGATGACTGTATCATTTACTCTCCTTTAGATTGCAGACCTTGAAAAACTTCTTCTTTTTATGACTTAATAGACTATTGTGTTAAATTTTCTCTTTTAGCTTTTAGTCTCGACTCTCTTAGTACCATAAATCCGTTTTACTGTAGAGTCCATTTGCTTGACACCCCAGCATGTTTTGATGTATCCTTCTGGAAAGACTTTGGTTTCCTGGTCTCATTTGGATGGATAGTCCAGTAGCTCCACATACCCATGTGCATATTTTAAGGTTTCATTTTTGAATGTCATGGTGATTCGGTCTGATTTGATTCAGGTAATAGTCTCTCGATAAGATGGGGCTACCTACACTTGATAGCTGTTTTATGGGTTTTTTAATAAAGTGTCCGTACTGGGACATGCAATTAATAAAATATCCATATTTTTTTTAACTTTATTTAAATGCCCACGATTTGATCTTTTTCATCCTATTTTATTGAAATAACGGTTAACGACAGTTAGTGTAGGTGGCAGTTATTTCACCCCGTAAAAAATGTTCAAGCCCTTAAATCTTCTTACTAGGGTCTGAGTTAAAACTAGGACCGAGCTAAACAGTGCTAAAAAGATGAGTCATTGCTTAGTTAAATCATAACCAATGTTACCCAATTTCTTCAGTTATTCACACAAACTCATCAAAATTTTCCTATAGATCTTCCTGCGCAATCTGTTGACATAATGAAAGTTTTAAATTTTCCTTAAATCTGTATCAAACTATAACAAAACAGGATCCACATAGTTCATCTCCCACTGACTAAAGTAAGATTAAGCAAAACGAATTAAGAACAAACTCAGAAACTAAAATGTGACATACCAATTCAGCCTTTCTGCCTGGGATGCCATTGAAATACTTTACTGCCTGTCTCTCTACTTGGGATGCAAATGAAATATACTACTATACCAATAATAAATGTCCTGACTGACTACAACTATAATAGAACATATTGGTAGCTTGAAGAACGAATACTTACTCAATTCCTTCATAATTATTGAATAACAAACTTGCAAACTATAGGTCATGTATTTAGTACATAAAAACAACATCATTCATTCATATTTTAACCAAATAAATATGCAAATACTAACTTCCTCTAAATCATCATAATACAATATTCAACCAATCTATTTATCTAAATTGTACATGCCAATACTCTTTTTTTCCATCAGTGACACAAATCTAATACAGTAACTAGGTCCCAAATTAGACCCAATAAAATACATAAAACACCCCTTGCAAATACATGTATCATCCCTGGTTCCACATTTAACATTTCAGCAGTTCCATAGTTGATCAATGAAACATATAACGCTAAACGAATTGCATTCGACTTAAGTTCGGAAAATCCATGCATACCAGCAAGTGTGACACCATGTTGTGCACCCCTTAGAACTTGAATAATGTTAATCTTCTTCCCCAACTCCTTGAGACGACACCGAAACTGGTGGAAGAGGTAGTCTGTATGGAATGGTCATACAAGAACCTGTACTACTTGCTCTGTGTTTATCTTCTTTCCCAATTCTCGACAATAACTGAATCGGAAATCTGTAGAAGAAAAAAGTCTCATACGTTAATCAATTATCCATAAGAACATACAAGAAATCTCACACATTAACATGTTACTTGTAAAATAATTGTCAGTAGTTTAACATTTCTTTAGTGATTTCAAATTCACCATTAATCACTCAGTCACACAAAATAAAAAAAGAATAATAAAAAAACCCTGAAAAAACCTAATTAAATCAATTGAAAACGAAGAATCATCAATTCATGAAAAGTTAGAATTACCCATTTCATGAATTAGCAAAAGAAATTGATACATGATAAAACCTCCAACAATCAAAGCAAAAATCCATATTCTACTCAAAAAAGAAAAGAAAAACAGAGATGGAGAGAGATATTAACAACAACATCAAACACTACCTTAATGAATTCAACTTCAAATCTCTGTAAACACAAAACTTGAATGATTTATATGTCTTCATATTTTTATCTTTCAATGAAGGCTTTTTTACAATGGATTTTTAGGGTTTTAATGTGGTTCCAATTTAAACCATAGGTAAAACTGTAAAAATCTATCATAAATCTCTAATTGAAATAGCGTGGTTATCTTCAAAACCACACAATCACGGAGCTTCTGATTCAAAATCAAACAAAAAAAAAAGAAAAAAACCTATTTCAAAATAACTAAGTAACAGAAACTATCACTACGTGATTTCATAAGATGACGATGATGAACTTAATGGTGATGCCATTGATGATTTTTAATGAGGAAGAATTAAAACGAGAAAAAGAGAGAGATGAAGAGATAGAGCCGTTGTTTTTAGAAGTGATGAGGACTGAGGAGAAGAAAAGATATAAATGGGAAGGTAGGTATTCTAGAAAATCGACGCTCATTTATTCATGAGATCTATCTTGAACCGTTCATTAGTTATGGACATATTTGTAATTCCACCCATCAAAATCTCATCTCCTTAAATGAGAAATTGACGAAGTCCACAATATTTTATTAATTTGATGGATCCTGACAGTTTTTCTAACGGTATGGACATTTAATTAAAGTTGAAAAAAACGGGGTTAGTTTATTATTTGACTTTCCCCATATAAATATTTTTTTTTAAATTTTCTTGTTTTATTGAGGTTTCACATTTCTAATCATAAAAATTTTATATTGTGGATGTGCTATACAACTTCAAAAAAAAATAGTAACTCTTACAATGTCTTTGTTTCGAAACTCTTGCATTGTTAGTGAAGGTGTCTGTTGAAAAAATTTAGGCTTTTAGGTGTCTCTCCAGTCTCCTCCGGGATTGAGGTCTTTATTATTAATCATACATTTTGTAAATACTACGCACATGAGACGGCTAATGGGGCTCTCGTTAAGTTCGAAAAAACATAAATCGAAAAAATTAGGTGTTATACTATACCTTTATATCGATTAAGTTCACGAGTTGGAGATAAACGAACTCAAACCGTTGACATCCGCCACAGGGTAAACCACCATCTCGTAAGCCTCCCCGACCAATTCTACCGTAGAGGCTAATGTTAGGTTCTAAAGTAAAATGAAAGACATAGTTCATTTTTAAAGTAATTTCTACTAAACCAACCAAGGGTTGACCAATGAAGGCGTGTAGACAAAAGCTTCGAAGAATGGTAGAGGTCACTAAGACACTAACACTAGTGTGTTAATAGAGGAAAATGATAAATCATTCCTATTTGAGAAGATAAATCTTCATTAGTCTTATCACATACTAACGAAGTTTAATACACTATTTATAGCGTAGTTAACCGGTTTAACTAAATGTTGCAAATTTGTACACCCCTTTAAATACGGGGTGCATGTTCCGGCTCCAACCATTGGTCCACTGCCTTTTTCTGGTTTCTGGTTTTCTTTTTTTTTTATTTCGAATTTTTCTCTTAATTAAATATAAAGTATTCTGACTTAATTCCTATAATTAAAACTGTTCCCCTTTTCTTCTTTCTTTCTTATCTCTTCCAAAGTTCTAATTTTTAATGGAAGAATAAATTGAACATATATATAAACTTTATTTACTTGTTCATTATTTGATATCAAAATTGGGGAATCTGGTTACTAATATGTATTTATAGTGTCAAATAGGCAGCAATTTTATGATCCCATTTCTAATAAATTACATCATCATCATCAATACATCAATGCTATTAGTTTATTGATGAAAAATTTGTTGGTTGGTCCAAAACCCATATGAGTAGTTAACCTAGGATTCATCCAGAAGAAAGATTTATCCCGAGGTCCATAATTCTTTTATAAGTACAAAAAGACCTAACTATCCTTGGTCATAGTCACGTGTGGACCTATAAAAAATAATATATATCTACTGTTTTAAAGAAGAGAGAAAGAAACAGATCTGGGAAAACATCGAGAGAGAGACTGTGTTAAATGGCGATAGAGAAAAAATATATGATTCTGTTGTTAATGAAGTGTTTGGTGGCGGCAGACATCGGTGGTGATTAAAGGAACAGTTCACAATTGAGTTTTTGGTTTCATGGTTATTGAAAGAGGAGGAGAAGAGAAATAACAGCAGGGAATGCGACTGAGAAAATACGAACTTGGGAGAACTCTTTGTGAGGATAGTTTTGGTAAGTTAAATTCGCTAAGAATACTGAATCTGGAGGTGATTTTACTGCTAAGATACTCGATAAGAAAACACACCTCAATATCACCGATCAAGTAAGTTTTTTTCCTTTTATTTATTTTAATTAATGGGGTTTTTGAATTTTTTGGTTTACTGTATAAACTCCTAGTTTATGCTTGAATATGATCCTACAGTATATATCGATACATGCTTAGGGAAAAGTCATTCATTAATGCAGTACATATTAGTATGTACTATATAAACCCCCTAGCCAAAATTTATGCTGGAATATGATCTTACAATACATATCGATATGTACTTAAGGAAAAAATGGTTCGCTGATGCAGTACATATTAATATCTACTATATAAACCCCTAGTCTATGCTTGAATATGATCCTAAAGTACATATCGATATATACTTACAATAAATATCGATATGTACTTAGGGAAAAGGTGATTGGTTGGTACAATATATATCAATATGTACTGTATAAACTCCTAGGCGTAGTCTATGCTTGAATATGCTTCAGTAACCTGATGGTGGTGGTAGTGGTAGTAGAGAGAATTTGGGTTTGGAAAAGCCTGTAAAGAGAATGAGGAATGATACTGGTAAAAGAAGGTCGAGCCATTTATAGACTTGAAAACTTTGAAGAGTGTAGATCTAATGAAAAAAAAAAAAAA
>JAJJMC010029624.1:4268340-4297547 GCA_023531435.1 Papaver californicum
ATATATATATATATATATATATATATATATATATATAATAACATGAATGCTTCACTCGGATGAACTCATCAGATTATATTATGTATATGATCAAATTTTTTAAATGATTCAACATTCATCCCTATACGAAATTATTAAAATATCGCTGGTGCTTATTATGAATTCCCAGATATTTTATGATTTTTACACAAAAAATCTCAAGCTTCTAAATGAATTGCCTACTAGTGTAAAGCTATTTGAGTGCTCTCTAGTGCTATATTCCTCGACTGAATTCCTAAAAATTACCTTGTGTCAATATTTATGCTCAATATATTGACTTACAAGAACACCTATAGAAATCTATATACAAGCATGTAGCAAGTGATAGACACATTTTAGTGTCTAAATTGCACCTTAATTTCTAGTGAGTTAGTATTCGATTTTGTGTCTATTACGTGTTTTTATGCTTTTGTAGGTACATTAGAAGAATAAGGATATGTGGAAAAATTGGCTCAAAAAGTGTTCAAAGCACCCGGGAAAATGGATCAAGGCACCCACACTTTGGATTGGGGCACCCTTGGATCGGGATGAACTGGATCGGGCCAACTCGGCCCAGTCAACTCGGTCAAAGTCAGTTGACCGAGTCAAACCTTCATCGAGACAGTTTCATCGGCAGCAAACTCCTGATTTTCAAATCATATTTTCTTTGCGATTTCAGCGCAAATTGGGAGTTACCCAATCTAATTCAAGGTTCGTATAATCGATTAAAAGCTCTAGAATCCGAAGATAAGGGCCAGATGAGCATGAATTTGGACGGGAACAGGAATACATCCTTGTTTTGGATTTGTATCAAATTCTCGTCAAACTACCGAGTTATAATGGGATTAGAACATCCTAGAAGACTCCAAAGGCCTATATAAAGAGTTTACTAGCTTCAGAAAAAGACACGAAAACCTAGAGAAGAAATCAGAGAAATTCCGACCACTTCCGGTCGCCGCCGGTGACCTGCTGCTGCTCCGGCCGGCGTGTTCTTCATCCACCATCACCGAAGAAGACGATCTTGTAACATCTATATACGTTGCATATCCAGTGTTACATTCTGCTCCTGTTGCCTATTCTTTCAAATCTTTGTTGCTTAGAATACTTTCTGTTACAGCTGAACCCTCTCTTGCAACATTTATAAACGTATCTGTTCAGCTGTTGCACTATTATTTCACCTTGTAATCAACTTTTTGAGCAATGAAAAGATCTTTTGAGCAAGTTTTCTTCACCATGGGCTAAGTTTATTTACTGGGATGATGGATAAGGTACTTTTCTCAATTTTATGTGATTTAATTATTTTCTAATAATTATTTATAATTCTTTTGTTATTAGAATTGCATAGTTTTAAATAGTAAAAACGGTTTTCTTTCAACAGTTGTGCTTTTGCTTAATGGATTATGCTTAGTTAATTAATTTTGATAGTCCATGCTTGTGATTTACCTCTGTTTGTTAGCATAACAAAACCAATTTTGGCAATTATTTGGGCTTCAATTAATTTAAAAAGAATTATCTGATTAATCACATAGGTTGTTAGAATTACCTGATTCCTGATTCCTGGTATTTTTAAAATTATTCAAAAATCATCTTTAGGTTATTTAGTCTTTTTCTTACTCCTGAAATTTTCTAGAGTTAATTAGAATCATTATTTTCTAAAATCATTACCTTCACAAGTTCGAGAATCGAACCTTTATTTACCACTTCTAAAATTACATCAATCATCAATAAATAATATCTGGCGTTCCATATCTCTCACTCTTTGTTCAAGACTAGACAAGTTATACTCTCTAGTTCTAAACTGAGTTGATTGTTGACTTACCGTAGACTTAGTTGAATAATCGCGTATGACGGAACGATGTGGATGCCAAGTTCCATACACGCGACGATTATAAGCGCAAATTTCCTTATATCCTGGCCCATAAAATAATTCCCCCATCGTCATCTCAGATGATGTCTTCTGAGTAGAATTCATCATCCTCGAAAAATTACCTGAAAAGAGATACCAAAGCACAAAACGATTCAAATAGAACTAAAAATCCTAAAAATAAAATAAAAAATATATAAAATAAAATAAAAACCTAAACTACGATTAGAAAATCAAAAATACTAATTACAATATTCCACAACCGCTCCCCGGCAGCGGCGCCAAAAATTAATGTGATATGGAATTACCCAGTATAAATAACCGTAATCGCACGGCGTCTAACTAGTAGACAACGGCAAGTACGGGTCGAACCCACAGAGAGCGGGAAAATACTGCAATTAATATCTCTAATAAACTAACCAAGAGTAATATTTTTGTGATTTTTATATTAATAAATAAAATAATAAACTAACTAAACTAATAAAATGTGACCGAGTAGAGAGAGTCGGTAACCAGGGTTTTTCAGTATCCACCACTATTTAATTCATGAATATTTAGAGTCGCAAATATCGCTGGGACGCTCTAAACATGATGCATCAAAAAGCCCTAGTCTCAAGCATACACCATAAAATTGCGCTAGCGAGAAAATTGTACGAAACTAATTAAAGGTCTACAAATAATACTTGGCTATTCTAAGTATACCCCATCAAAAGATTTAATCTAAGCATGGAATATCAAATAAGTAGACAAATATATTTTTAGAGTAACAACTGTATACCAGAAACATGGAACATCAAAACCATAGGCCAAGCATGCACCATAAACGACAATACAATTGTTTAAAGTCATGAATTTAATCTATTTAAATCATAATGGTCTGTATCAAATATTTAATTCAATTGATCTAAAACTGTAAGTGGTTTTAACATTAAACCCTAGTTACAAATTAATTTAGAACATGGAGAAGGGTTTCCCAAAACCCATAAAAATAAATAGAAGAGAAGAAAGAATTAACCCGTAGTCACCGTCGTCACCCGGCAAAAATCGTCTTCTTCTTTCGTCTGTCTATAGTTTTCTCTCTAATTCTAGGTACAGCCTCCGTCTCCCGTTCACAGCCGAAATTCGTCCTCTCCTGTACGCTTCCACACATAAAAGAAAAAAAAAAACCCAAACCTAGCCTCCGTCCTTTCCTTTTTATGGCCCTTCTCTAACTGTCATATCTTGTCCCTCAATCAAAGGAAAACACTCACATGGGCTTGTTAGTTGAAAAGAGTCCATCTTACCACCTCATCTTAACTTTCACGCGCTCTACATCCAATGGGCTCCACCAACTGTCCTCTTTGTCTTCCTATTATAACGTGTCCAGCCTACACCCAACTTCAACAGCACACTTGACAGAGTTTTGTCCCACCTTCACATTACACACTAGCCAACACTTACACTCACGTGTGTAGACTAGCATTCTCTTGCTTCTTTCCATTCCGTGTCATATCACCAAGTACTCAAGGACAGTCAGCTAGTCCTCTTACTGTAGGCAGCAACACTTTTAGCATGCACCCTCTCTACACTGACACTAGCCTAGCCTTCTCTTTATCTACCAATCAAGTACCATAGCTTCATCAAACCAACATAGCCTTCCCTTGATTTACGCCCAAAAGATGCCTGCACTTCACGTGTTGTTCTTGTAGTCGGTCAACACCCTATTCTCATGTCTGACCGTGTACAGACACTTTTCTTAATCACCCAACAGCCAAACTATCCTAGCCTAAACTCCACATGCGTCAGCAAATACCCATCAACCAATACTTCTCTTTTTGCCGTGAGCACGGTTGCATTCGTAGCAAACGTCAATTAACACCTGTTTTAATTTATAGTTTTGGATTTTATGTGACCACCTATTAAAATAATAAAATGGTAAATTAATATAATCATAAGTACTAACAAAATATAAATTAGGCGATAAAAATGTATAAATAAAGCGCCTATCAAAAACCTAATAGATATTGACATGTACTGAACAAGAATTGGAAATTAGCAATCCCTGCCCCACTAAATACATTACACCTATATTGTGTCATAAATGGATTACCATTTTTATGACCTCAACCCACATTTACATCGCCAACTTTATAAAGTGGTATCAAGTTTAAATGTTTAAGAACGTTGTAATTAAACCTGCACCTAGTTTAAATTAGTTCAACTGGAAAAGAAAACATAAGATTCATGTGTAGAATATATGGATATAGACACTAAAAATCACCTTATAATATAAGGATTCAGATACCCATCCTCCACAAGTGCAGAGACACATCAAGCAGAAAAACTGTATTTACAGATTTTGTGAATACAACCTGGACAACCAAAAAAAAATATTTGTGACGGGTGGCTCACTAGGTGGTAAATCATTGTGTGTAAGTGCAAAAATTATCTACTTTCAACATCCACAACCTGGAAAACTAAAAAAAAGAAATAAAGAGTTTTAGCAAAAATTCAGTGTCGTGAAACACCATTTTGTACTTGTACACAAGAGAGTTCCTCGACAAAAATCCACTCCGAAAATGAGATTACCATAAACTGCAACTTCAAATTAGTTAAGCTGAAACACAAAAACGTAAGTCCATTATACTCCAGTTACATTTTCTTCTGAAAGTACATTAAAAATACACTAAAAAAGATATTAGTAGTTCAATAATTTACAATATGTCAAATATGCAGTACATGTAATCTCTGGCAATTATTTGAATTCTAACTATGTACATCAATATCCACTCAACTCATTCGCACTAAAGTTAACCGACATTCTCCTTTGTAGACCATAAGCTCACTGATCACTTCACCAACATAGGAATTGGAACTAAAAGAAAAAAAATAATATTTAAAGAATACAAATCAAAACCATAAGAATATAAATCAAATGAAATCGATTCAGCCCAATTTATCAAAAAAAACTAACTGATCAATTCCCAATATTTAATCAAATCAACAAGTACTAATAGTACACCCGAAAGCTTTTATCCAATTCTACATACCTTACTAATTCATTTCATATCCAATTAGTTGTCTACCGATCGACTCACTCCTGGATCCTTTCCATTTTCATTCCTTACACTCATGTCTTTGTTACCGTTGAATTATAAAAATGATGAACTCAAAATCTAGTTCTATTAGTGAAAGTTAAAGCAAAAAATCAACAAGTGAAAATCGTCGCCTCTAATCGCCACCACTTAAACCCTAGAAATGCAAAAGTAGAGATGAAGAAAATGATGATTTACCATTATCACCTTATCTGGTTTTCTCTGGTTTTAGTTTGTAGAGAGAGTTAGAATTCGTTGGTTTTTTTCCATCAATAGCCATCGCTTGATCTCTCCATTTGTTAGAGAACAAACTGAAATAGAATTAGATCTGGCTTAGAAGGGTGTTTTAGGAATTTAAACAATATGCTTTATAAATTCTACACGTTGATGGACCAAGAATTAAATTTATAGGTCCAAAAACATGTAAAAGGACCACCGGTTAAATCATGTTTAATGGATGGATTAGACATTAAATGGATCCTCTAGATAGGATTAACTAGTAATTCCTAGTTGTTTGATTGATTTTAAACAAAGATTTGAAATTAGTTTGATGATTTATTTTAGAGTTTATTTTCTGCATCTCATGTGTTTTGGAAACAAAGTATTAGATGATTAGCCAAATTACAAAAATTAAATTTCTATCCATCTAAGCTTCTGAAAGAGTCTTCTATCATACTGTCTTAGGGTTAAAATTTGAAAGGGTTCTTTTCTTAAACCTTAATGATTCCAATAACAATGAAAATAATGAGAATTTCTACGAGGATTTTTATCACACCCTAACCAAATTCAAACCCTAACTACGATAACAAAAAACCCTGATATGTGAACATATTAAAATTCTCGAGCGAATACAGAGATGAAGGAAATATAGATGAATGAAAGACGGGATTTGATTTTGATCAAAAATATGGCTAGATATTTCAATTGGGTTTTGGGATAGACGAGAAAATTGAGAGTCTGTTTGTAAAAGGCGGAAAGAGATATGTTTTGTAATTCACAAAAAAAAAAAAAAAAGTTAAAGTAAAAGCGAAAGCGAAAAGTTTGGTGATTTTTTAAAATTTTATCGACCCATGTGGAAGGTCGGAATGTGCACCCCGGTTTTTAAGGGGTGCACAAATTTGGACTCAAATAAGGCAACCACACAAATACAACACATGTGTGATGATAAAGAAAACATAAAAATAAGGGTACATTCCTCTTCAAATATACCCCTACACATTATAACGATATCCTTTTTTTCTAGAAACCTTAGAGAAAAGCCAGCGGATATGGTATATTGGCTAATTTGCCAAATATACACCCATATTGGGATTGGCAAACAAAGAAATAGGTTGGAAAATTAGTATTTGTGGGAGTTTTCCAATTGAGGTGCTAGTTGAGTCGATCGAATCATTTAGAGACGATAGAATCATAATGAGCCGCTCGACCCAAGCTAGGCTGAGGCTTGGTACCATGATTCGAAAATGGTCGAATCTCAACGACTTTAATCCAACGACTCCGAATTCTCTCCCTATAAATTCATACAATTTCAACTCCAAAATAACACCTTCTCCACTTACTTAAATCTTAATCTTTTCATCTTATGGATACTGAAGTGGAATATGAAGAAGCACAAATGATAGGGGAAGTATGCCTCCAACAAGCTCAAGGAATTATGCTACAGATTGATCAAATGGATGAAGATTCAAACAATGAGAGAAGGATGACCAACCATATGATACAATTATACGCAAGCAAAATACCGCGATATCCAGAACCAAGAGTTGTATTGATAAGAAGATGGACATGGAGATATTGAGAGGAAGGACATCAACAAATGATACGTGATTATTTTACTAATAGAAGTGTGTACTCTAATGAAGAATTTCAACGTTGCTTCCGCATGCCACAACACTTGGTCACGCGGGTTACTGGAGAGCTTTTTCGGGTAAATCCTAAATTCAACTATCAATTTGATGCACTAAACATATGAGGACATAATCCTGAACAAAAGGTCACTACATCCTTAAGGATTCTAGGTTATGGTGCGTTGGCGGATGCTTGTGATGAGTATTGTCGTATGGAAAAAACAACAACATTCGAAAATCTCAAAATGTTTTGCGAAACTGGAGTCAACCATTTTGGTCCACGTTTTTTAAGACAACCAACGCAAGATGATGTCGACCGACTACTAGCTGAAAACACCAAAAGAGGATTTCCCAGAATGCTAGGTATCCTTGATTGCATACATTGGGTGTGAAATGGATGTCCTTATACTTGGCACTATAAGGGACACTTCACAAAACCAACTGTTATTTTGGAAGCGGCATCCTCTTATGATTGCTGGATATATCATGTTTTTTTTGGACTATCGGGTTCAAATAACGACATCAATATTTTATATAAATCGCATTTGTTTGAGGAGCTGAAGTATGGAACTGCTCCAGCTTCAAATTTAATCGTCAACGGTAATAACTATCAAAGTGGGTATTTTCTGGCAGATGGAATTTATCCACAGTAGTCGACTTTAGTTCAATCTTACACTCGGGTAGCCCAAGGTGAGAGTGCAAAACAATATTTAAACACCAAGCAAATGGCGGTTAGGTATGTCGAACGAGCATTTAGAGTTTTGAAGAGGAAGTTCAATATATTTTGTGGATCATATCGTTCGTTCAAACCAATAGAAATGAATAGGGTTATGCTCACCTGCATCATTTTGCATAATATAAGGATCAAACATTGAAATTGAAATTAAGGATCAAATTGGTGAAAAAAACAACACTAAAATTGAAATTGAAACTAAAGGATTACATTGAAATTGAACTATTAAAACAAAGGATTACATCCAAATTTTAAAAGTAGGACTAAAACAAAGGATTATTCTAGTAGAACAATGACATTACTGATAACCTCATTCTCTTTTTCATCAGAGTCGACGTCAACTAAGTTTGGGCATTGTTGTGCCTTATGTGCTTCAATTTTATTTGTTTCTTCTTGCCACATTCTCAATTGTGTCTGATTCATCTTCGACGTGTCCATTCCAAAGATTCCTTTCATGCGAGCATTAAAAAGATTCTTTTCAAGTGCCTTGCGACCTCGCCTAATTTCTGCAGCCGTTTTCTTGCGTTCTACCATTTTACCAACATCAGTCTTTTCTTGTTTTTTAAAAGTTTTGAAAGTTGACATCTAAAGTTGAAGATTCAGTGGCTTCTTGAGACGCCTTTCTGATCCTATTATCTTTTTCTTTGTCTAGTCCATCATATTTTTTTGTATTTCTAGGAACATTAAGATTACTATTAGCATGCTGGAATACGCCTGCGTTGGGTTGTTGGGTTGAGGTTGTTTCTGATGAAGAATAAATAGAAGGAGACTCTTAGGAAACGTTTGCCGTCTCGTAAAGGGATTGCTTTGGTACTTGATATCCATCTAACAGATCGAGGTTAAATCGGTTCAGGACTTTGAGATTTTGGAAACATTCTTCGTGTTTGAAAGGCGAACCTACTTTTACTTTCCATGCTTCTCGAGTATTTCACATCTGCATCTTCAACATTTACAAATTAGTTATTATTTTTTAAAAAAAATCAATTAAACAATTTGAAATGCAACTAACTTACTATATCGGCTTCAGTATCACCGCTTCCTTTTTGACGATTCACTTGCATCATCATAGCTACCCAAGTGTTCATGTCTTTGCTGATTATATGAAAACGACCTGACAACCCGGAGAAGTCACGTTTATTTGGATTCTTAGTTTGCTCGTCAAATATTTTAAAAATATTCTTTCAGAGCGTTGCATGGCCTTGATAAACATCATTGATAAAATCAAGCATACATGCTACATATCCGCTACCGATAGCTTTATCTTCTAAGGGACTAAACTTTGTACACCTTAGGCTTTTGTTAACCCTTTTCTGATTCAGTGCTTTGCGTTTGTGATGCGCTGGCCATTATTTTTTCTGATATTTTTTTAGCAAAAGTAGAGATCAAGAGTTTAAGTTGGAAATATTAAGATTGAAGTGAGAGTAAAAGAAATTTTGAGTGGAGAAGCTGTGATTTTGGAGTTGAAATTTGTTGAATTTATAGGGAGAGAAATGAGAGTCGTTGGATTTGATCGTTGGGATTCGACCGTTGTCGAGGCATATTAAGCCGCTCGGCTCAGGTTGCGCCGAGGATCGACGCAAACTAAGCCGAGCGGCTCAATATGCCTCGGTCGATTCACTATGCACCGTTTAGCCAATTCTCCACTGCCCAAAATCAAATTTTCCCATCCACTTAGCTTAGTAAATCAGCCTAGATACTAACCCCTACTAACCCCTACTGGAGTTGTTCTTGTGAACTTAAAAATAAAAAATGATTGAACTAAAAATGGTTAATAAGGTTTCGGTTTTACCCATTTCAGTAGCAGAACAAACTTGTTAGGTCCCAGTTTTGCCTCGTTCTTGTACCTGAAAACAAACAAAAACAAGTGCCTTATTTTTCCTGGCTTACATTTAAAGGTGTATATTGTGACTATTTTTAAAAATGCAATCTTTTTGTCAACCAACCATCTTCATTCCCAATCTTATCCAAGTGTAAATTCAGAACCATACAAAGTAAGACTTGCTTCCTCACTTCTACTCTGAAATTCCATACCACACGCAAGAAAATTCCTCAACATCTTCTTCATCAAGGTGAGTTCATGAATTTATACTGCTTTACACTCTTAATCCTGCATTTTATATATTTCTGAAAATACTTTCTCCAATTGCTTATTTTTCATTCTTGTAACTGTTTGTGTTTATTTTTTTCGGACTTTTGGTTTTAGCAGAAATGGCAGCAACTTCCATAGCGATGTCATCTGCTACATTTACCAATGCATCGGTTGTGACTGCTGGACGCCAGGGAAGAAAGAGAAATGTGGTAAAAGTAGAAGGTTTGAATTCCTTTGGAGGGTTGAAAGCACACAACATTGTAGCTTCTTTAGGGCTTCCAATGTGCACTGAGAAGTCATTTGCAAATGTTGTGAGTTCACTGAAAACAGGATCCAAAGGAAAAGGGGGAGCACTTTCTTCTACCTGCAATGCAGCAGCTGAAATATTTCAAATTTCTTCTGTCATGTGCGGTTTGACTCTAGTCGGTGTTGCAGTAGGATTCGTTCTTCTTCGAGTGGAAGCATTTGTTGAGGAAGCTGAATAGAGAAAATTCAGAACACAGAATGCTGTTTCTTATCATCACTGTTTTCTTCTTCACATTGTAATACTACATTTATTTAATTTGCCTGTAAAAGGATGATTTTTACGGTAATTGGTTGTATTGAATAACTTGAAATTTACTTCGGAGAGAACAATTACATATTTTCAGAAAGCACCAAAGCTTGCCAAACACAATTTCGTATTCTTTCAGCTTAATGACAATTGAATCATAGAAGCAGTGGAAATTGAGCACTAAATTCATTCAAGTGTTAACCTGTCAACATTCAGCTAAGCGTCGGAAAATCGACAAACTCCCTACACATATTGCCACATCGGAACTCTAGGCGAGTTAAAAATTTAACAATAACTTTGATTAATCCTTCAATCTCTTCCATAAAATCTGAAGGAAGCAGAAACTACATATCCAAATTTGACAACATTTACTCATGCCGTTGATAGACTTAACTCAGGTTTCTCTAACTCTACAAATATTTGTCAAGATTAATCACACAGGTACCAGCTTTTGTAGCGAGACTGTAGGGGAAGAGATATTCTTCAAGAAATAGTTGACCATTTTAACAGCCTTTGACAAACAGAAATTACAACAGCAATCTTAACCTCTCAGACTGAAGGTCTCTGACATGCGGAAACGAGTTGCCAACTGATAAAAGCCATCACCAATGATGTAAATAGTTCAAAGCTAACCACGTTTGGTAGTTGCCACCCCAAACTTCGCCTTAGATAGCTGCACGAGTATCAGAAAATATTATGATAAAGAAAAGTAACTGAAAGATAGTGCGAGAAAAAGATTCTGCAGAGCACTCTAAACTACACAATATTTGAAATTAAGTCATGAAGAGTTTGAGGACCTTATGGTAATTGGCATTGTTGCAAGGATAAGTGCACACAAGTAGATGATGGGAATAAGAGTCCTTGGCTTACTCTTTCGAAGCCATATCAAAGATCCCATTGCAGCAAGTGATACAGTCAACACCTGAACCCACATTAAAAATAGAGATCACCACAAAAGTAGTCTTCATACTAAAGTAGATGGTTTGAGCACATGCGAAGAACTAAACCAAGGAATTTATGAGAAGACATATCAGTTAGAAAAGATGCAATCTAGAGTAGAAAAACATTTTAGAGTCTAGAAGCATCCTGAACAATGCTTCCTCTAAACATCTTTTATATTCTGAATAGAACTTAGTAAGCTAATATCCAAGAAAAATTCAACTCTAACAAGGAATGCAGAGTCATTTTCATACCAAATTTGCATTTGATTCAAGACCTTGCAGAACGTATTCCCACGTGAACTCCAATCCTCTAGCACCAACCCAAAGAGGTGCGAGCCTGTGTAGGACAGAATCAGCAAAAGCCCATCCTAGAAACAAGAGGAGATGTTTTGTTCATTAAAGACCAATATGTGGTTAAGCATCTCAGAAAACTCAAAACAGTTTGGAGATAATGTAGATTTACTTACAAAGTATGCACTGTTAAGACTGAAATTATTTTCAAAATGTGAAAAAAGATATCAAGGTTAACTCACCAAGTCCAACAGCTTGGAACTTATGGTGCTGAGAGATATTTCTATGAGTCACCTGCGCCAAGGCAAAATATATCCCAGCGAAATCTATCAACCCGATTAAAGCTTTCAATAGTTCCTGAGGCAAACAAGCAAACAAAGTGTGAGCAATACTGGAAGACTGTGCTAGCTATAGAAGAATCATCTTTGCTATCTCACCCATCGAGAACATGCTCAAACTTTCAATTAGAATTTAAAAGCAAATCTTGTTTATTAAATAGTTTTTCAAAGTCAACTAGAGTCCTAAAATGAATAACTAACCCCGGCCCTCGTATAAAAAATAAGTTGTTCACTTCAAGCAATTAGGAAACAAGGGAAATACCTGATATGGGTCAAACATATCATTTTCAGGTACTTTTAGAAATGTCGCGAGACAAATAAGCTGCAATGACAAACAAGGAAAAACATGTTAAGAAATTTAAACTGTAGGTTACAAGAACTGAGTAAGACAGAACCGATTAACAAAATAAATGTACAATAAACGGACACAGATTTGGTGATGTCTAGTCCTATTTCAGTTAAAATTAACATGCATCGGGAATGATTAATCGAACCTTCCAGTTTTCTCAATTCATATAATTACCTTTGCTCGGTCACTCTTTCCTTAATATAGATAAACGAAGAGTAACAACTCAACGGTAGTTATATGACATGTAATATAATCAGAATTGGGTTTAGAAGGACAAAGTAAGATGACCTAACTACTGTTCCAATAGCAACGATGCTTCAACAATATGCTCAGTAGTTTGCTCGAAAACCAGCAGATAGACATTTGTAGTACCACCAGACACTACGTCAGAGTTCACGTATTTATCAGTGACATCTATAAGCCTAACATCTCAAAGAGTTGAATTTGTAGACAGAAAATCTATCTACTGGTTTTTGAGCAAACTACGGAGCATATTGTTGAAGCTCATTAGACAAATTTGTACCACCAATTCATAAAAACAAACATCACATAAACTACTGACCTTTATTAAAGCAGTACCGAGGTAAACAACAGCAGCTTTCAAAGAAGTACCAAGTGTATCATATTCCGATCTGCACATTCATATATTAATTAACAAAATCATGAGAAACATTAAGCTAAGATCCAATTTTCTAAACCCAACCTTAAATTTTCCGATTAGAACATATAGAATCTCCGGAAGAGTCCGGTTTTAGATCCATTCATATGAAATTGATCATAATCGAATATAGTTTTCGATAGATTTGAGAATCTGGGTCAAGATTGAACGCGATGGAAAAGTCCGTAGAGAAACCTTACGAAAAAGAAGAATGAAATACGGGTTACTTACAATGGTGTTGCTGAGTAGTAAACAGCGTGAGGACCAAATGTAAGTACTGCACAATTGAAGAAATGAAATACTGTCATCTTCTCGCTTTCCCCTTCTTCTTCTTCTCCCTAACGAGTGAGTTCGATCTCTAATCTTCAACTAAACTCGAGAGTACACAAAGAAATATCAGATAAAATAGCCCATGAATAGTATTCTAATTACAGCAGTACCACTGGTTTGTTTTGTTCTAAGCATTGTTTGCCTTAGTTAGAACCCTCGTGTTCGGACTTATGATTCCAACAGAGATCCATGTAAAATAAAATAAAGCCATTAGTTAATAAATTTAAAATTTTTATTTTTATAATATTTTTATAGTGATTAAACTATCTCTGTTTAATCAGTAATAATTATTGTATCTGTGTATTGCACGGGCTTAGATTAATTGAACTATTTACTATTACGAAAGTATTTTCCAGGTAACTGTTTACCCGAGCAAAGTGTAGTGGAATGTAGTACCGTAATTAATCGTAAATTTACTATCAATAAGAAGTGGAGTTTTTTTTTTTTTTTGAAGCATGATAATAAGTGGAGTTGGTAAAATCTATAAGAATTTACAATTTATTGGTGTTCCGTAAATACATGAGTAAGCTTTGCGGGTAAATAGAAAAATAATTAATTTTGCGAACTTCATAGGTTTTGAATCTCGTAATACTGGTTCTGCTTTTGTCCCCCGACATGCTTGTGCTTCTTTCACACTTCGTTGTTGTGCTTCTCTTTTATGGCAATCTGTCACTTCCATCTCCCTACGATGTTGTATTTCTAACGATGTTGTTTCCGGACCAGTGAACGTCCCTGATAATACATAAATCTGTAAGTATATTAAGCAGAATATGGTGAGAGATATTGTACATACTATTCGGTTGAAATGATAAAAGCTAGAAAAGTACATCATATGGTCTCTCTTCAATTGGATTTCGTGTACTCGTAGCCCCAAGTCCAGGTGTCTACTAACTGAGGAATAAAGTATGCTAAATGATGCAAGTTGAAATGCAGTATGGAAATAAGAGTCATCTTGACCTTTAGTTGAAGCTGAAGCTAGCGGGTCAGCAGCGTAAACTGGAAAAATAATACTCCCTCCGTTTCAGGAAAAGAGTTACTTTTCCTATTTGCACAATTGTTAAGGCAAGATGAGAGAGAATAACTTTTGTAATTTATTTCCATATTTATCCTAACAAAAAGTTTAATATTACATATATCTTTATAATGAGAATAATAGCATTTCTTAAAATAACAAGGGTAGTTTTGAAAGTTTGTTATATTGAAAATGAAAGTAACTCTTTTGTTGGAACAAAAATTTAAAGAGAAAGTAACTCTTTTCCTGAAACGGAGGGAGTATTAGTTTTCCTATGTTGAATTAGGTTAGCATAAATACATCTAACATTATTTGTTTTCCAAAAAAGTGAACATTAGATGTACAAAAGCTAACCAAGTTCACCTAGGAGCAACATTCTCTCCCTCTGTAGCACGGAAAGTTGATCACGAATGAAAACAAAATCCAATCTAGTAGACTTACACAACTTCACAAACTGCAGTAGACATAACATTCTAACCAAACATTTACATATACGACCAAACGAATTTCAGAATTTTTAATAACTATTATATTTTGATATAAGGATATTTATGTAACGAGTAGAATTGTGATACCCGACTGCTTAGTTAGTGTGACATGCATAATTATGCTAGCTTGGTCTTCGAGAAGGTAGACATAATATGTGTATCATCTTCCCTAGTGTTACTATCACAACATGTGGATATGAACCCGTGTACATATTTTTTCTATCTTTCATATGCAACATATAGTTCTCTATCACTTCATCAACGTACTGATCACCCTTTCGAAGCCATGACTTATTTTATATCTTTTGTGAGTTTTCGAAAGGAACCTGTTTTAAAAACTCGAATAAAAGCCAATGACTTAAATCCTATTTAAGGGTTCTAAAATAACCTGTAGTGATATCCGTGAAGAAATCGGGTTTGTCTTTCGACTCGTTGGGATTTTTGGTTTTACGTTTATGGAAACCGGAGAAAATAGCTTATTTTACTAGATAACAAAACTTTGTTGTAAATTTAATGAATTTGTCTTGTATCCATAGCTCGTTCGGTCCTGTCCCACCAAACACAACAATGAGAATACAGAAGAAAAAATAAATCCAAACTTGGTTATTAGAAGAATTACATGCTATCTGTAAATAAAATGAAACCCAAAGGTTCCTAGTCATGTTAGTCGTGATAACTTGCATAACTATAAGTTAGGGTACCTGCATGCATTAGATAAAGAACGAACAATGATACTACTGTCGTACATGATGGGTACAATAGAGAAGGAACATGATTACTCGCTCGCTTATTCTTTCTCACAACAATCAAGTTCATAAAAATCAACATAGTCTATCATAACTATCTGATTGGTTAACATCAATGGGAATCAGAGTTTTTAAATTAAGATCTTTCGTAACAACCCATTGCTAAACAAAAAGAATACAGACTTAATATAAACATTCATTTTTTTTACTAACTCCAAAACAGAACCTTTACGAAGGGAACTTATATGTTACTTTTTCCCTTAAAGGACTTCTCATGATAGATGGCTTGCTTGTCCTTTTTTTTTGATCGAAATCAAAAGTATAACATAAAAAAAAAAAAAAAAACTAACCAAAATCAAACGCATAAAATAAGGACTTTTATCAAAAAATAAAAAAGGACAAACCCCTGATATCTAGTTATTGTCGATGCTAGCTCGTGTTGTTTCTGAAAACTAAAGAGAGACATTAAGGAAGATGCTAAAAAAAACAGTGAAGAAAATCCATAAAAATTTAAAGAAGATCAAACTAAATAGAAAAGAAATTTGTTGGAGCGTTTCCTGTAACAATGAACAAACTGAACAAAAAACTTGAAATTGGTTATTAATTAGAAAACAGAAGCACTCAGACAATCACACACACACAGAAAGATGGAGTCGTCTGTTCAACAGACTGCCCTTAACTTGATATTTGTCGGGTACACCTCTAGAAAGAGTGTTGCTATACCACTAGTGAGGACAAATCGAATCCAGGATAAAACCACCTGATACCAACCCAGCTAGCAAAAACTCGTTGGCCCGTTGCGAACTTAACAGCAGAATAAGAAAGAAAAATAAAACTACGTGCGCAAACAAAGCGAGAAGAGGGGAAAATCGTCAGGATAGTAGCTGCGACTGGGGTAAGGAAAAATGAAATTTTTCTTTTTCTTTTATAGGCAAATTTGAAAGAAGAGAATTAAATTGTATTTATGAAAAATCTATTTATTTAATTCCCATAAATTCCTATAAATAATAAAACGGTTTATAATATTTATTATAGGAATTTAAAATAAAAAATCATTAAGTCTTGATAGGCACACGCTGCGCACACGTCGAGCTCATGCCGGGCACTCGTCGGGCACATGCCAGCTCACGCAAAAACACATGCACGCATACGCAAGCTCCGCAAGTCAGCGGCCCGCGTGCTTCGGTGCGAAGCACCGCACATGTGTGAGTTTTCCCACTAGCCCATTCCTTTAGTCCATATCCAATACACAAGTTCTTTCCCTTAGGTGCAACCTTTGTGGTAATATGGATAGACTTCATCCTTGGTTTGTCCAATGTGGGACAAACCAAAGGTTTCTCATTCACATAAAAGTGAAAAGTGGATTTCTTATTTCCACCCTCAATATAGGCTAGTGACCCTTTGGTCCCATCAAGACAAATTAGGTAACAAAATAATTTTTGATAATAAATCACTTTTTAATTCTAAAAATCCCCCACATGAATGAAGAAAGCGATAAATCAGAAAATCGGAAAACGAGAAATACCTCTTAAGCAATAGGTGTCCATATGGAATTGAACCTTTGCTTAGTGAGAAGTACCAGAACTACTTGATGGACAGTGAACGCGATGTCTTGAACTGCCATCGTTTGGTGTAATTCATCAATAGCTCCTTACGCGAGATATCTCTCAAGAGTGCTGTTAAGTTCACGCCGTTGTCTTCGTTTTGTCCCTGGACATATCCCATTGGATCTTTGATGGGTAGACGTATGCACTCGTAGGCACTCGCAAGGGCTCGCACCAAGGCTCGCACCAAGTGTCACACCAAGGCTCGCACCAATGGTCGCACCAAGGGTCACACCAAGGCTCGCACCAAGGCTCATACCAATGGTCGCACCAAGGGTCGCACCAAGGGTCGCACCAAGGCTCGCGCCAAGGATCACGCAAAAGCACACGCAAGCTCCGCAAGCCCGCGGCCCGCGGTGCTTCGGTGCGAAGCACCGCACATGTGTGCATTTGCCCACTAGTCCATTTCCTAAGTACATATCCAATACACTAGTTCTTTTTCCTTATATAGAACGTTTGTGGTAAAGAGGATAAATTTCTTCCTTGGTTTGCCCAATATGGGACAAACCAAAGGTTTCTCATTCACTAAGAAGTGAAAATGGATGGCTCTATTTTTCCACCCCAAGTTTGGACTAGTGACCCTAGATCCCTTTAAGATATATTAAGTAACAGAATTTATTTTAAGTAAGAAATCCATTTTTAATTCTAACAATCCCCCACATGAATGAAGAAAGCGATAAATCAGAAAACCGGAAAACGAGAAATACCTCTTAAGCAATAGATTTCCATAAGGAATTGAACCTCTGCTTAGTGATAAGTACCGGAACTACTTGATGGACAGTGAACACGATGTCTTGAACTACCATGGTTTGGTGTAATTCATCAATAGCTCCTTACGCGAGATATCTCTCAAGAGTGTTGTTAAGTTCACGCCGTTGTGTCCGTTCTGGCCCTGGACATATCCCGTTTCTCAGAATGCTCTAAAGAATCAGCTCATTTCTCATAGGAAGCGACCCACTTCCTCATTCAGATAGGTGAGTTCTATCAAGAGTGTTAACTGCTACACCCCATTTCAATCTTAAATTGAAACTATAGAACTCATTAAGACTTTACTATAAGTCATCCTCATATGCAGTCACACTATCACATCTACACCATAGGGAAGGGACAAAGAAAATAATTCTCTGATTGTGTTTAATTTTTACCCGCCACAAATTAGTTATCTCATTCAAAACCTTGATCTTGGGATCTCCAATTAGCAAGGTTGAGTATCCTTCATGGCAAGTTTTAATTGATGAGCTTAAGTCCCATCCCCCTCGATGCATTACTAACTATCTCCTTGGACAAGCCTTTCGTCAAAGGGTCCGCGGTATTCTCCTTAGACCTCACAAAGTCAACAGAAATAACGTCATTCGAGATTAGTTGTTTTAGAGAATTGTGTCTTCTCAGAATATGAATGGATTTTCCATTATAATTGCTGTTTTTAGCATTATCAATTGCAGCTTGACAATCACAGTGTATAGATATAGCTGGCACAGGCTTATGCTAGAGAGGAATGTCTTCAAAAAAGCATCTTAGCCAAGCGGCTTCCTCTCCTGCTTTATCTAACGCAATAAACTCGGATTCCATAGTGGACCGAGCGATACAGGTCTGATTGGAACTCTTCCAAGACACAAATCCACATCTTAGAGTGAAAACGTATCCACTCGTAGATTTAGACTCCTCTGAGTCTGTTATCCAGTTTTCGTTACAATGTCCTTCAAGGACTGCAGAGTATCTCTTATAACTCAAACAAAGTTTAAAGTGTATTTTCGATACCTTAACACTCTAAAAAGTGCATCCCAATGCTCCTATCAAACTGGTTATATTTTCTAAGTACAGATTCAATGTAATGAGATTGACTAAGACTATATCTATTAGACTCTCTTCTAATTTTTATCCCTAAGATTACATCTGATGGACCTAAGTCTTTGATGTCAAGGTCTCATTCAACATGTTCTTAGTGGAATAAATTACATCTATGGTTGTATCTAGTATAATCTGATTATCGACATACAAGCATACAATCACACAGGTATCATTCACAAGTTTAGTGTAAACATACTTGTCAGATTCATTTATTTTAAATCCACTAGAAATCATTACATGATCAAAATTTTCATGCTTTAAAAGATTTCTCTTTTCTAAATCTTTTGCCTCTTCAAGGATCAACTTCATCTTCCTCTAGAAGTACTGTCTGACAAGTAGTAAGGACATCTAGGGGATCAACACATACATTGTGAGATTCAGATTTCAAAGGAAAATAATTTTTCCAAGGAACACAACATCCCTAGATTCCATAATGGCATTCATACCAATTTCTGAAATATCAGAACTTACAACCCTAAACCTATAATCTGTAATGTGTTCAGGATATCCTATGAAGACACATTTAACCGTTTTGGGTCCTATCTTTGTCCTCTTATGTGGAGGGATAGAAACCTTAGCCAAGCACCCCCCACATTTTTGAAGTATGCAAAATAGGGTTGTCTACTTTTCTATAATTCATTTGGAGATATATCTGATTCTTTAAAAAGGTACTTTGTTCAAGACATAACAAACTGAGATGGCGGCCTCCCCTCACAAGTTCGCAGGTAGTCATGAACTAATTAACATGGCATTCACCATCTCCTTAATGGATTATATTTTCACCTCTAGTTTGAACTGAGTTCAAGTCAACTAGGTATGAGTGAATTAATTCTAAAGGTTTAGAATTTTTTCTGAACATTTTTCTTATAAGACTTTTTAGCATAAATTTGATTCTATGCATATTTAACATTTTATGTTTACTTTCCAAATTAAATTTGGGAATGCAGCCTATGCTTGTCAGATGGTTCATTGAGAACATGACCAAATCTGTCATGTCAAACATTCAATGACATACAAACATAAAAAGAATCAATTTTATTTATTTAAATTGAGGTTACATTTAATTTGTAAAAACTTTCCTGTCTTATAGCTCTTCCCTACATAGTTTTTACACTGAGTTACACTATTTTTCTCAGATTCATAAAAACCCTTATCATCTAAAATACTACAAGATACAAGAATTTTTACAGATGTCCGGAACATGAAGAATTTCATTCAATATGAGAGTTTTGTCAAAAATGAGCTTCAGCCCAACTTTGCCTTTTTACGCAACCTGTGCTGCGGACGAGTTACCCATATAAAGCTTTTCTCCTTCCCCTACCTTCTGATAGGAGGTGAACACATCTTTGTTTCCGCAGACATGCTTGGTAGCACCAGAGTCTACCCACCAGTCTCTCACATTGGTTACCAGATTGACTTCAGGCACTTGTACCAAAAAACTTGTTCTTGTTGTTTTTCCATAACAATTAGCATTATTTTATTTTATTTCTCTATAAATAAAATCCTTATGATTTCTATAAAATATTTCCTAATTATAATATGAATATGATTTATTTATAATAAAATAATCAACACCCACGCATGCTCCACGTTAAATCATTTTTAATGCATGATAACTACGTTTTATTATGCGTATAATAATTGTCTTGATTTATGCATTAAATTTAGTGCACAATTACGTTTCATCAAACGTGACTTACGGTTGTTAAATTTAAGTGTATTAACCGTTTTAATAATTTCAAGACATCATGCACATGATTCATATATTAAAAAAATATATCATGATTATAATTAATAAATCATACCTGATTATCGTTGCTATTCAGTTTTTGTTGCTTCCTTTAGAACGACCAAGAAAACTGTCTCCGAAAATTCCGCAATTTAACGACCAAGAAAACTGCCTCCGAAAACCACCAGAAGTAGATAACCCAAATTCACAATTAACCATGAATTGAACACCTTCCTCTGACGAAAACGAACAAAACAAACAAGCCCCGGATGACCACCTTTCTAGGACTTTAAACCCGAGCCCAGCCCAAATTGAGTGCCCAAGTCCATTTAGTCATCCCTTATAATTTTGTTGAGCACAATTGGTAGTGATGAAAGAAACTCTAGATAAGCATGTGAGTCACATGTGTGTCATATGAAAGAGGGGCAGAATGGTCTTTTTGCTGATTCTTTTAACCCTGGAGGATTACCTTCACCGATCCTTTTGTACTTTGTTAATATGAAACGTCGGTCATTAGTGTTGTCCCGTGAATTAAGGAGTAACATCTTCTCGGTTTTCATAGGATCAATATCAACCCCAAAGCTTCCTTGTTTATCTCGATTTCTAAAACAAGTTCCTAGCAGTTACCGAATACCTTTCGACACAACATCAAGGCATCGATACAACATCAAGGCATCAATAGCATCTTCTCTATTTTCTCGGTTTGAGGATTTGTTACTCTCCATAGTGAGCTGCCTCTTTTTGTAGAACTCAAGTTTGTACTCATCGGCTTCATCTATTATTTGATTCAACAATTCTTTCTCTGTTTTCTCTTTCTCAGCCAACTAAACAGCATTCAACCTTCTCCACTCAGGAAGAGCGAAACCTTCATCTTGCACCTGATCAGGTGGTGGTAGAATTAGACCATCAGATTGACCAAAAACATCAACATCATGATGATGTTTACTATTCAATTCAGATTCAAATGGTGAGAAACCAGAACCAGAACCATAGATCGGTGGTTGTGGAGAAGGAGTATCAGAAACGGGTTGATGATGAGTTGAAAACATATCATCATCATTAAAAATTGGTAACGAGGTATTATTATCACCATCTTTGACAGAATCGTTATCAGTGAAATTTGTAGAAGCGTTGAATGAGTCAAACCGTTGAGAAGGAAGACGAGGATCATAACCTAAGTAATTATCATCATCAAAAGGACGAGTTTATGAAACCGATTCATCGAATGAAGATGACATATTGGTGGTGATTTCTCCGATCTATTCTGCGTAGAACACTCTGTTTTGTTCATCTGCTGAATTCTAGAACAATCTTGTTTCTTTAAACAAGGCGACAAAAAAGATAATTAAAAAGCTTTCTTTTCTGATTATGATTTGGAAGAACCAATAACCCATGCTTTCATTGTTACAGAAAAATAAAATATCGAGTTAAGATTGTTGGAGCGATTCCTGTAACAATGAACAAACTGAACAAAAAACTTGAAATTGGTTATTGATTAGAAAATAGAAGCACTCAGACAATCACATACACACAGAAAGATGGAGTTGCATGTTCGACAGACTGCCCTTAACTCGATATTTATCGGGTACACCTCTAGAAAGAGTGTTGCTATACCACTAGTGAGGGCAAATCGAATCCAGGATAAAACCACCTGATACCAACCAGCTAGCAAAAACTCGTTGGCCCGTTGCGAACTTAACAGTAGAATAAGAAAGAAAAATAAAACTACGTGCGCAAACAAAGCGAGAAGAGGGGAAAAATCGTCAGGATAGTAGCTGCGACTGGGGTAAGGAAAAATGAAATTTTTCTTTTTCTTTTATAGGCAAATTTGAAAGAAGAGAATTAAATTGTATTTATGAAAAATCTTTTCATTTAATTCCCATAAATAATAAAACGGTTTTTAATACTTATTATAGGAATTTAAAACAAAAAACCATTAAGTCTTGACAGGCACACGCTGGCACACGCTGCGCACACGTCGAGCTCACGCCGGGCACTCGTCCGGCACATGCCAGCTCACGCAAAAACACATGCACGCATACGCAAGCTCCGTAAGTCAGCGCACCGCGTGCTTCGGTGCGAAGCACCGCACATGTGTGAGTTTGCCCACTAGCCCATTCCCTTAGTCCATATCCAATACACAAGTTCTTTCCCTTAGGTGCAACCTTTGTGGTAATATGGATAGACTTCATCCTAGGTTTGTCCAATGTGGGACAAACCAAAGGTTTCTCATTCACATAGAAGTGAAAAGTGGATTTCTTATTTCCACCCCCAATATAAGCTAGTGACCCTTTGGTCCCATCAAGATAAATTAGGTAACAAAATAAGTTTGATAATAAATCACTTTTAATTCTAACAAAATTTGGCAAAGCACACATACATGGAAACTGCCCAGAGAAGTCATAAAATAACAACGTGAAAACTATTTATATTGGAGGTCTGATAGAAGTCCAACATGCAAAATAACAACGGAAGACTATTTGTATTAGAGGTCTGATGGAAGTCCAACTTGTATGCCATGTGGCTGCTAGTCTTGAACATGTATATTGGCACCTCAAAAGGATTTCGCTCCTTTAGTCCATGGATATTCTTGAAGAAATATATCATACCCCATTAAGTGTGGGTATGTATTGAATGCTATATACATTAGAGATATGCTACTAATATAAAGTGACACCATTGCCTGGTTTCTTAAAGATTCACAAATTTACTGGTCAGAACAAATCATAGTTTTGAAATCATTAAAGGAATTTATGTACTGCAAAAATTGATAATATATTTACATTCTATTATACAAATTAGACATCAAGGAAAGTGAATAGTAGATTGTATTGATATACTTCGGATAAACTGAAGTCTCTGCGTAACACAATGCCTATCCAAATTTCATAAATATATCTCAGCTTATCGCAGACTTCGGCTATTAATCAATGAACCTCCACCTATGGTAGCATGAGAATTTTATCAATTAATTGATGAGATATTTGTCTCATACTTTCTATACCTATTCAATGATTTAAAAACATAACAGGTAGATTCAAACATCAATTTTCAAATAAGAGTAGAACGTAAGGTAAGAGAAAACAACAAAAACATAAGAAATATAAACATTAGTATAAGGATAACAAATCAAAACTGAACTCAGACCTACAACTTAGATTTGTGAATTCTAAGGAACACGTCCTGCTGTCAATAATATTTTACAGCGTGTGAGATCTCTTCATTTAGTAAATAAAGTTTTATAGTAACAGTTATAGTGAAAATTAACGCTGTTTACCATCGAAAAATCAACACATTCTCTCTGTCTTCATCTATCTCGTGCAACCTGTTTAGCTAGACTTGAACTCACGCAAGCAGTTAACCTGGTACTTTGAGAAATTCTATTAAAAAGAAATAGCAAAAAAACCAACCATGAATTAGAATAAAGAAATAACAACACTTTGCAGGTCGGCATATAATTTAAACTTAACTTTAACCTAAATACAATTATAAGTCATATAATTTTTATGCATCTCATACTTTTGAAAAGATTAGTAGATTTGTATATTTGTAACTGTAATGTCTTGTTATAAATAGATTAAAATTTCATACAAATTATGTTTATTCAAAATAACAGCTCAATCAACCATTTACCGGTAAGAGGTGGTCGAAGCAACTACTTTGCCTTGGCTATATTGCATTGGAAGCCTGCATAATGCACGGTAAATAGAGCTATGTTTGGACATTAGTATTGCGTGGTAACTTCAAAATCAACCATTGAACTTAATCTTATTGATCAATAACCCTAATTAAAAACCCTAATCATGTCCATTGTGTAATTTACATCAAGTATACCTTTTAGTTTGTAAGACTACAATGAGAGCAATATAAAACTTAATAAAACTAAGAAGAAATCAATCAATGGAGAATAGGGCAAGGGTTCACCAACATTAAATTTTGAAACAAAAAAAAAATATTAAAAAGTAACATAAATAAATCAAAGGATAATATGGTTAAGTTTATCAAGATAATAGAATTTTGTTGTTTTTTATTAAAGAGCGCACATGTTCCATGGAAGATAATCAGAAAAAAATAATAAATTAAAACAAAACAGACGATGCATGAAGAAAAAATATATTAATGGAGAATGTGGTTAGGTTTAACCAAAAAAGATTATGATGTTGTTGTTTATCATTTTGAGTAAAAATCGTACCTGCAAGTGTAGATGGTGGATTTTTAACAAAAGATAAAATAGTAAAATCATCTCTACCATGCAGTAGAATCAAAGAAATAATGTTGTACACGCTACTGACTTAGCATCAAAGGCGTAAAATTCATAGTTTACATTCCGCAAGAGAATTGAAATATCGAATAAGCATAAAATTCATATTTTACATTCCGCAAGAGAATTGAAATATTGAATGCTTACTACGGAAACTCCAAGATGTATTGTACACTAGTATAGAGCCATTTGTCATCATAATAAATTTATATTTTACATTCCGCAAGAGAATTAAAATATTGAATAAACAAAAAATTCATATTTTACATTCCGCAAGAGAATTGAAATATCGAATAACCGTAAAATTCATATTTTAGATTTCGCAAGAGAATTGAAATATCGAATAAGCATAAAATTCATATTTTACATTCCGCAAGAGAATTGAAATATCGAATGCTTACTACGAGAAGCTCCTAGATTTATTGCACACTAGTATAGAGCAATATTGTCCTCATAATAAATTAATATTTTACATTCCGCAAGAGAATTTAAATATTGAATGTCCTTATAATAAATTCATATTTTACATTCAGCAAGAGAATTGAAATATCGAATAACCGTAAAATTCACATTTTAGATTCCACAAGAGAATTGAAATATCGAATAAACATAAAATTTATTTTTTACATTCTGCAAGAGAATTGAAATATCGAATGCTTACTACGGGCAGCTCCTAGATTTATTTCACACCAATATAGAGCAACTTAATTCCTCTTTACATTCCCTAGTTGAATTTTTAGAGTGACTTCATATCAATATTCAAATTCTAATTGAATGATATTGATTTATCATAACGCATAACAAGCTGTGCGCGGATGGACTAAGTCGAAACGTCACATCTTCGTGCAATCACTAAGTCGCCATCGCGCCAAATGCAAAACTAAATCTCTGTTAATGATTAGTCGAGCTTGAATAACACATTCCCAATGTTGGTTGCATTAAAAATCCAAACAATAGTCGAAATACAACAAAACCTTAATTTTAGTTAATACCCAGTTTCTAATACATCATCATAATCACCTTCCAAAAATGTGACAATGGGTATGGAATGGGGAAATTTTTTCTAAACAACATATGTTCCCTTACATGTCTACTAGGACATACTAAAACGGCATCCCATTCTGAATAACGGTCTAGGAGATATGATATAAACCCTAGATGGACTATAAGCTGAAAACTATCAGAATTTTATCTGAAGGGTTTCTGTTTGCTCCCTTAAACAACCAAAACGAGATCAAAACCTAATTCCTTTCGCGATCTCAGAATTCTGAATTGAGGATGATCATCAAAAATGGACATCGTATGAGAAATCTGAAGCGATTTTACTGAAGAACGTCACATCTGAAAATTCTGGATATGAAAAGCTAACATGTCGTTTTAAAGAGTTAGTAGTCGCGAAGAGCTAGTAGTCACGAAGAGCAAGTAGTCGCGAAGAGCAAATAAGAGAAGAGACAAATAATAATAAAGAAAATGAGGGTTGTAGGACCGGTGCCAATCGGCCGGCCGGTTGGCCACCTTGGTCGGTCCCCACTCCCTTTTATCTTAAGTTTTGTTATTTTTACCTTTTATTTTAGGGTTTCCTAATCCCTTAAAACTCCTTTGCCCTTCTAATAGTTGCACACAACAAGGTCCCATATTCAGCAAGGTCCTGCAACCACCTAATATATATATATATATATATATTATTAAAATACTATTATTTTAATATTTCTAAAATTTGCTCTTCTCTCTAGTTAGTCCTTGTATTAATATTATTATTAAAAATATGTCAAAATACTGCAAGCGACTATATGATGGATGCAGCATGGAGTTGCGACTACCAAGTTCATCCTCTCACTAAACCCATGCTACCACCTTGGTCAATCCCTCAATCACTCTTTGGTTCTGCTACCAACAGTATTCTGAATTTCTTTACTTTGTCACTCACAGTAAGACGAAATTAAAATTATTTCACAATTACTAACACTAGTGTTCACATGAACCTAGCGTTCACACAAGCCTAGTGCTCATATAAATCTAGCGTTAACATAAACTTAGTGCTCACACGAGTTCACACTCACACAAGTTTTCTGCTTGCACAAGCCAGCGCTTGCACGAGACTAGTGATCACGAAACATTGTCACTTGTACAATTTCAAAGGTCATACAAGTACATTGTTGTCCCAGCTAGCACAATGATACGCTATAAATATCAACGTCAATATCAATTAGACTATCAAATACAATGATGTATTAAGCATCATTGCTAGTCTCAACAACATGTTAGTCTCAGCAATATGCTAGTCTCTTCATTATGTTAAGACTAATAGTCTAGTTAGGTCAACAATTGACCAAATAATACATGTCTATAGATTCAAACCATTTTTGAGACATCAACAGTCACATAGGGGGATATTCACTAGGGTTTTGGTATGGTGGACTACATCACGTGCGGTGTAACAATACACCCACGACGAGAAATTATAAAAGTCGTGTCGGCGGTTGAAGAAGTGAATAGAATAATGGTCATACAACTTCCAAATAACACTAACCTAACGGAGTCGATTTTCACCATGATCTCCACTTTTCTACTCTCCCACTTCTATGCAACTTCCACCACTCAATGTGTTAACTTCCACTTCTATAAATAGGTTCTTCAACCTATCGACAAAAGAGTTTTTCCTTGAGAAGAGTTTCTTCTTATAAGCATTTGAATGATCACAGAGCTATCATCTTAGAGATCCTCAGAAAACTCACTTTTGTCTTCATAGTAGTTCAATAAATCTTACTACCACTAACATTCGATTCCATTGATCTCATTACTTTCTCCGCTTCTCTTCCTACAGATCAACCATTTCTCCTTCCTTCGTGACTGAAGCAAAATTGGAACGGTCATTTCTTGATTTAGGCCAATTTCGTACATCTCGATCTCTCGAATCTTAAAAGTACTTCAACAGTACAAATGTTTGGTGTTTAAGCGATTTGATCTTACAAGTATTAACCTACTCCATCATTTTCCCCCTTTTACCCTTCAATTGTTTTTACCCACAAACAACAAGATAAAACAAAACAAACAACAATTAGAACAAAATCATTAATCCGAGAAAAATAAACTATGAACGGAGAAGAAATTGTACGAAAAATTCAGAGAGGAAAAAGAACATGCAGGGAAAAGAGAGAGGAAAGAGAATGGAATTAGGGTTATGAAAAATATTTACGGTTTTAAATTTTAGTAATAGGTATTTATTACCCACGTGAATTTCGTGGGTAATAAAAAAGACCAAAAATAATTGAAAACCCATAATTCATATTGGTCTAAATGTTCTCTAGTGGGGCCAGAAGCTCTAAAATTCGAGCTCGATTCAGCTTTTAATCACAGTCAAGAAAATTCTCCTAAAATTATATATATATAATCACCTAATAAATTAGATTAATAAAATTATGTTATAGTTAATGATTCAAATCATATTTTTAATTGTGTTGTTTTTGGTGGGAAGAAAAGTATAAGAAAAGAGAGAAATTTTTGGAGATTTTTTGAAAAAACATAGATTTTGATTCACTCAACCAAAATGAGTGATTCTAGTGAGAAATTTGGGGTGGGTGAATCCTTATATGATATATAAACCAAATTTTACAGTCCTACTGATGGAGTTCTAAGTATGGTTGATCTCTTGGATGGTAAAGAGCTTTTAACCCAAAGTGGTGATGGTGAATCTCAACCAAATTTAGAAACAACCCGACAAATTGAAGAATCAATGGCTAAAAGTAGTCAGGTATACCTTAACTTAGCTCTAATGTCCTTTCCGTTGCTCAAAATTGGTTAAAGTACGTAAAAAGATTGATATATTTAGTTATTCGGGCCTATTTACCAGTGAGTTTTCCCCTTTTGACCAATCACAACAATATACGGTTAGGTTACGATGAACTCTTAACCATAACTGGGTAAAAATTGGGAAAACCCAATCGTAACACATTTACGGTTGGGTTTTGGTATATCGAACCCAACCGTAACTCATTATGTGCATGGGTATTTATCGCATCAGTCATAATTGGGTATTCAAGAAATTATCCAACCATATTTCTAATTACGGTTAGGTTCTTATGTTTTTTTTTCCAAACACTAATTCTTTTTGTAGTTTGCTTTCGGTTCTTACAGTTGGGTTTATGGGAAAAAACCAACCGTATGTGTTTTTACGGTTGGGTCCGAGGTTTTTTACATATATGTTTTTGTATATTTTATAGATTAATGATGTGATATTTTTGGTTTAGTGTGTACTTGTAACTCACTCAAAGTATGATCAGCCTACTGTGATATTCAAACTGAAGAAACTACCGATCACTATTTGAACAACTCGGTAGGTTTGTAATAGATATGTTGTTCATTCCTTTGGACATATTGCTAAGTCTTTTTTTCTAACTTTGTTTTCTTGTACCATGTAGACATGGAAAAAAAAAA
>JAJJMC010029624.1:4297947-4331779 GCA_023531435.1 Papaver californicum
AAAAAAAAAAGCAAAGCAGTGGGCTAGAGAACAGGGAAAAATAAGATGTGTGTGACAGTTTATAACAATCAAGTGAATGACCGCCGTTTCCAAATGGTTTGCGAGTGTAGTGGAAAGCATAAAATTCATGCGAAGAAGGGTACCGTGTATGTAGGAAAGACGAAGAGGAAGAATATTTGTTTCACTAAGAAGACCGGATGCCTTTCAAGCTTCAATTTGAGATCAACACTGAAAAAAATGGTTTTTGAAGAAAGTTGTATGTGGTCGTCGTAACCACCTACTACCAGAGATTTTCTAACACATCCTTATATAGCACGGCTCACTGAGGAAGAAAAGGTGATCATTCCATGACCAAAAAACGTATGAAACCTCTTAATATCCTTGATCACTTAAAGCATAGAAACCCAAATAATGTTTCTACTTATAAACCATCTAGAACGCAAAAGAAAAATTGAAAAGTGAAAAATAGGAAGAAAGGGACCAAATGAAACAATTAATGTATTTGGGGGAGAAGCATAATTACACGATGTTCCATGAAGAAGATGAGGAGAAACAAATAAAACATCTTTTATTGGCTAACCCCGAGTTTATGAAGTTGACACAGTGCTCTCATAAAGTTCTTATAATGGATTGCACGTACAAAACAAACAAGTATAAACTCCCGGTCTTGAACTTTGTCGGACAAACTTCTACCAAGTACCCTTTTAGTGTTGTATTTTGCTTCTTGAGAAAGAAGCTCGAAAAAAAGTTATGTGTATGTATTAGAACAAGTGAAGTTATTTTACGTAGAAGGATATACTCCTAAGGTGATTATTACCGACCAGGAACAAGTATTGATGATTGCAATAGAGAGGGTTTTCCCGGATGCTTATAACCTTCTTTGCACGTTCCACTTGTGGAATAATATTCAAACTAAGTGCAAGCCCATTGTCCGACCAACAAAGAAAAATGAAATGGAGAGAATAAAGAAATTACTGGTAGATCAAAAACAAAAGGACAAAGAAAAATTTGAGGAGGATGGCAAGTTGGAGGAACTAAAATGGGATAGTTTGCAAAGAGAGCGAGAAGCCTTTACATGGTATATCATCAAGGAAGATTATGAACAAAATGCTCGTATGTTAGCGGTGCATTGGAAAAGTTATCCAAGTGTTGTGAAATATTTGTTGGACAATTCATTGATTCCGCACAAAGAGAAGTTTGTAGGGGTGTTCACAAACCAATATAAGCACTTTGACAACCAAGCTACAAGTACGATGGATTCATCTCACAACTGATCGAAGAAAAAGCTCCATAGTTATGATGGTGGATTTGTTACGGTCATCAAAGCTTTGCACGATTATTTCCTCCGTGATATCGATAGAGTTAAGGATAATTTTGAAACAAGATGATGTAGAAAACACGTTAAGTATTTAGACGATCCTTGGCTCGAGAGAATTACTTATAAGGTGTCGCGTCGCACAATTGATAACATCATGTACGAAATGAATCAATTTAGGTTGGGAAACTTGCACGGAGAAGAGTGTGTTTGTCCTAACATGTCAAGTTTGGGACTCGCATGCCGGTATGTGATGGCCAAATACCAAGACGACGTGACCACTATCTTTCAATGAAACAATAGTCGAACAAGATTTTGGTGGAGTGTTTGTCGATACCAACACTGGAAAAGCTTTAGCCGAGAAATATTCTATATTAAACCGCGCACAAAGGAAAATATAGTTGAGTAAGTTAATCAGCTTCGTGTTTCCCTATACTAGGTATGATGTCAAGGAACTAACTAAGGGAAAGAGAAAGGGTAGGCCTCCTACAAAAGAAAAGAGGCGTGTAATGCGAAAAAAATGAGGGAATTGTTGGAAGAATCAAAGAAAGGAGAACCTTTGGGTTTTGAGCATTTGCAAAATTCTTATAAAGCGTAGGATGAGAAGGAGGAACATGTTCAAAGTAGAAACAAATAAAGAAGAAGTCAAACGGAACAAGGAGGACCAAGCCGTCGAGATGTTAAAGGAAAAAGTCCCGAGCTTCCATCTCAAGAAATTTCAACAATCCAAGTTGGTCTTAAGATAAAATGTCCGATATTTCACTCCAAACAAAACTCAAGAAGCAATGTTGAGGTGAATCAAAAGGCACCGGTGGTTGAAGGGGAGCAAATGACTTTATCAAGTGGTGAGAAAGAGACGATCCGTATTGCAAAAGGATTGATGAAATCACCCTTAACATTGGAAAGATATGGGAAAGGTAAAATTGTTCGACTTACGTACATCATATATGCCAATTACTTTCTATATTTTCCCGATTTATTCGTGACCACATTAAGGCCACCGGCGATGGTAATTGTGGTTACCATGTATTTGTCGAACAAGTTGGACCATTTAGAGCGGGTGTAGACGAATGCACTTATGTAAGGCATAGGTGTTTGGTTGAACTACGTTCTTACCCGTACTTTTACAATCCAATGATGACATCGTGGGAAGTGGGAGAACAAGAGTCGAGTTAAATGAGAAGTTTGTTACATTTGAACATCGTTTAGTAGGCAACGCTAGCTTGACATGCGACTATTGGATGAGCTCCTTGATTATCTCCATACAACTAAGTACTAACTTTGATAAGGGTGTTAACTTAGTGAATCATAACCCACAAGGTGCCAAAGTAAATCCTTGGATCTAGATCCCAATCCTTCCTTGATCAACATCTGGTCTCCGAATTGTGTACTTACGTACCCTCATCACAATCTGATCATGACTATTCAAATTCACTCGAACTAAACTTAAGATGAACCCTTGGGACATATGGAGTTTCTCATGAAGAGTGTTTACTTACCCTTACTTTTAACAAAGGTATTGAAATTATAACACTTGCTGCAAAGCTTTTAGCTTTTCAGAAGTTCCCTATTTATATGTAGAAGCCTAAAGAGTGACCTGGTCTCCAAATTACACCATTTTCCTTATCTATATTATAAGGAAGAAGGGTGTCTGTCTCCTGGATATATCTGAACGTCCAAATTGTCATCCTACGGCCAGGATCGATGATTCGTAAAAGATATAGTCGTCCATTGGATCAAAGATATAAATCAAAGTATATATCTGCTTGTTGAATCCCAAGATCTACGTTCGAGATATAATTATTTTTTTAACGGTAGAGATTATATAGTGGCCCGGGATAAAGCTATCCTTAGCATGCCCACTGGTCCTAACCACGGCTAGCCTTAGGTTGCTGTGACTAAGTTCATTATAATTGATTTCCTTATTTGTTAGTTTCCTAATTCATTAAAAATACATTATACAATATCTATATTACAAAAATACATGGTGTTTGTCCAGGGGATAAAACAAGATATCAGACGGCCAGGAACGATTTGGGGGTCCCATTCGACGCCCAATGTCGTCTGGATGGTATTTTTTTGATCCTACGACCAGGAAATTTTGGGTAATATTAAGTGTGTTGGTGTGGGTGAACGAAACAGGAGGTGGGTCGTGCTCTGCGCTCTCTGAGGCCGTTGATGCTATAGATGGATGATCACAGTCGTTGATACCTCTACTCTGAAACCGAACGATATTAATCGGTTTTTTCTGAAAACATACTCATTCTCTTCCCCTCTTCATCTCTGAAAACACTTCGACCAGATTTCTGAGTTACTGATCCTAAACCTAAAGAAAAACTTACAAATTCAGTTTCTTTCGAACCTTAAAACGTACAAATCCTTCCATAAGATAGTCTAGAGAAAACATATGTTTCTTTCGAACCTTAATTTTTCAATTTCTTATATGATGTCTATAGTTTTTGATTCGTTGTTATTTCGAATTATGGATTTACTTCGTTTTATGGTTTCTTATAAGATTCAGATTGTTACTTCAAATTTAGGGGTTCTCCAAATTGGAGGTTTTGAGTTTAGAAAATTCTAGGTATTTTTACTCCCACGTCTCAGCCAGCCATTAGCGGTTGTTGTACTGTAGATGATGTTAATCCGCATGTTTATTTTTGTGAACAGAGAAAATTTAAGAATCCGAGGAGGAGATTACGGAGCTTGAGGTGATTATTGAGGAGACAAATAGAGAAGTAATTTAAAATTCACTTTTGTGTTAAAGGTTTCACCACTCTGATCATACTTCTCCACAATGACAGTAATTTTTTAAAATTACGTAACTTGGCTTTGTTCAAATCTTTGTCACCTATTTAGATGCTCTGCCTCTATTTTCCCCCCTTTTATGCATTAAAAATGTATTTCCGCTTTTGTTTCTAGGTCCATCATAGTTGTTTGTAGAGTTTGAACTATTTTCATCAGTTTCTTGACTAGCGATTGTTTATGTGCAGATTTTTGCTGCATCAATGAAGGGTTTTATAGGCCAGCGTGATAAGTGGTTGAAGGGCCTTGGAACGTAATAGGACGTTGTCCATTCATTCTCTTCAAAAAGGCTTTGAATCATGGCTTCATTAAAGGACATGGTTGAATGGCTATATATGGATGATATAGTTCAGGTAATGCGACAGACGCAGGAAAATAGTTCGCATAAGATTGAAACTGCTATTTATGTATGTTGTACTATAGGTAGTTGATAAAGTTGACTGTAAATCAGTTTATGAATTGTATTTTTAAGCATGTGATTTCTAACTACAGTACATGTTATAAACTACAACTCGTATAGCTACAGATACTCACCTATTTGTATCTAATCCAGATGACGACTGCGATACAAGTGATTATGATATCTGTAGATCACAACAGTTATGACCAACAGAATATAAGCGTTTAAAAAGTCGCTGAAGGTTAATCCTGATAAGGTCGAAGCCGTCAAGCCTTTGAAAAGGCTACAATATCAAATGGAACAAACACTGGTAGGTAATTATATCATATCTCCAATAAAATTAACAATCTGTTGTTCATTATTTGAGGAATTCATATTTGCGTTTTTTCTTTGTATTTTCGATGGTAATTGACTTCTTCTAACTAATGAATTTCATATTTTGTTAGATTTACCCAAAAGAATCTACTGAGGGTATATCCAAAAGGCACACGAGGTAACTCCTCCAATTACAAACCATTATTTGCGTGGATGCACAAAACTCTAATGGTTGTGTTCAATATGCAGGTTCGGTTCTACATTGTAGCATAGAATTTCAGTGTTTTTTGTATTCCATCCAGTGCCTGAGTTGCATGGATGTCATTGAACGAAGGCGCATGCCTGTTAATATTTTGTGCTTAGACTAAACTATGGGTTCTTACTTCTTTTATATCAAGGATATGGTAGAGCATTGTGGTTGATGCAGGGTATGTTCAAATCCTATATAGGGTGTGATGCGTCGGAAACTCGACTTGGTTTTAAGCAAGCGTACAATGACGAAAGATGTAGACAATAGCAAATACGGTTCGTTTCCACGAGGAGTGTGTATTACTTATACTAATTAATTCAAGTAACTTTCAGGTCAAAAGATATTTTTTAGATTTTTAAAATAAAGAATTAAACTAACGAATGAGTTAAAACTATTTAATAAAGATTGAAATCAATAATATAAAAGCCTTAAGGTTTCGGGAATCCGTTGTAGATTATGGTTTACTTGCGTTCATCACAAAGGGTATCGATTTTACTCGTGCAAAATAGAAAACCTAGCTACTAATACACGGAAGATATTTCGGTTGAGAATCGAAGAAAAGAATTTTCAAAAAGAATTGTTTGTTCTCAACCTAAGGTAGAATTTCGAAGTACTAGGTATACGTGACATAAATAGTCAAAGAATATTCATAAAACGATTCAAAACAAGGTTTCAACGAGTTCTTCTACTAATCAAACAATGAACTATACGTGGCATAGAACATGAAAAATCATCGAGAAAGATAAAACATTGAAAGAGAGACAAAACATTAACATTAAGCTTTTATAGTTGAAAATCCTAGTTTTGAAACACAAGAAAATCTATCTTTACAATTTCATTATTTCACCCTAACAAAGAGATTTAGCTAGACATGGATTTCTTAAAAGCCATGGAAATTAATTAAGAAAATAATAATTTTAATTAAAATCGAAAAAGAAAAAAAAAAGCTAAACCCTTAACAGAAGGTGAGCGTAACTTGTGTTGAGAAGGGATATCTCTCGGTTGGTGTTGTGCTCCTCTATTTATAGGCTTTGGTAACCTCCTCTTTATCCTTATCCAACTAGGAAACCTAATCTCATTAAACTTTTCCACCTCCTTTTGATCCTTATCCAATTAGAAGACTTAACCTCCTCAAAAACCAACAAAACCCCTAATTTTCGCGTCATAGGCGAGCCAAAACGCTTCCCTTATTTCTTTTCCCGCGCAGGCCCAATAAGGCCCAACATATATCAAATCCAAGTTGGTTTCACAGTTTTGCTCATAACTTCTTCATACGAACTCGGAATGACCTCATTTTTTTTGCGTTGGATTCATTATTCAATTGTCTGCAAGATGAAGGGTACAAATCCTGTATTTTAATGAGATAAACTGGTTCTTTGATAATTCTTCCCTTGTATTGCTCCATTCACTTCTTTCAGAGAGGTAACCTAATAAAACACATAAACTACAAAAGTAATAATAACACACAGTAATTCACACAAAATATAGCAAATAAGTATAAGGAAATGATACTTAAAATATGTAAATTATGCACTTATCAGGGTGTGGGTATGTGAGGAAACATGATTTCCTAATATGTGAGTTTAATCAGGTCTTCGACCCCAAAGCAAGATTACCCGTGATTAAAGGTGTGCATTTGTTTGAAGTAAGCGCACAATTATTCTCTTCTCAATGAACTAGATAAATTACTCCTTGAATTCTCTTAAGCAGGTAGATGTATACATGGGAAATGGATGACATATAGATTTCGATAAAACACACTTCGGTTCATACTCTCAAAGTAATATTCAATCATTGATCATATAATTGTATGTGTTTCAATTTCTGTGAATGGTGTCTGATTGTGGTTGTTTGGGTTGCTTTTGTGTTATAGGAAGACTACTGTTAATGCAACCAAACCAAATTAAGGTTAGTTTGCCGATGACGTTTGTTCAAGCTCCTTGTGTTATTTATTATTTAATCTCTTCTTCCATGTCTTCTATGCACTTTACTTCAAAGTAGCAATAAAGTGGCAGAAAAGAAAACTCTGAACTGGACCTTCCAAGGACTGAATAAGAAATCCAACATTGAACCCAAGATCTTCTCACCAAGGTTTATGCCATCACCTAAAAATGTTTGTTGGGAAAAGAGTGCTTTATCCCTAAGAATCTAAAGAAAAATCATTCAAAAAGGGCATATCTCTCCATGTCAGCAAATAGAAAAGACTGGGAATATTAGCTTTAAGATAGTTTATCAAGTTGAATTTCCTTTGTAATTCTTATATTTGATTTACTTCCATTCTTTAACGAAAAAGAAGCAAAAACAAAATTAGGGACTAAACAACGACTGAGAGGTGAGATTAAGGTGCAGATTGTGGTTCCTACAATCGTGGAATAGAATTGGGACTTGGAATTAACGACTACTGGGTGGTGGAATTAGCATATACATTCATATAAGTTGTATATGAATTACTAATATTGTGCATTGATGGAAAAATTGAATAACTTTGTATGTTTAGGTCTGTAACTTTGTACTTTTGAACCTTCCTTTACCAATTCACCATCTTCATGATGTCGTACTCATTAAATGGGTAAGTTTCTTAATTGTGCAACATATTGGCTTATGTATTTGTTTTATATTTTTTTATGGTCTATCATTGATCTTTGGTTTGGTTAACGTGCATCAAGTCCAGCAGTTGTCACTCTTGAAGCACATTAAACTTCTATAAACTCCGATTGAAATACCCTACCATTTTGTTACACTAACAAATTCCCTTTACGAAATTCCTTAATAAATTTTAAATTTCTCATCAATCCCTTAAGTGTGTCCTGGATTTTAGCTTAATGATACCTGTATTTGAAAAAACATGCATTGAAGGGAACTTTTTATAGAGGTACTGAATATTATCAAGACCTGTGGATGTAATGCAACCTCAGGGTTAACTTTTGTGTGTATATTCTACTAATAACAGTATGTCTCCCAAGGTTATTATTATTTTTCTTTATTTTCGAACTTGCAATGTGCATAAAATTTCCTCAGATAGGACTTCAGCCTTGGAATGATAGCTCGCTTTGAGTCGAGCCTGCATGAGAAAACTGCCTGGATGTAGTATCATATGGCTACTTCGGTTTATAAACTATATAGTAGTTGGGTTATAGACTAATTTTTCTTTCCCCTTTTGGTGATTATGAGTTTCAAGAATTTGAAGGTTTTTATGCGAGCTCATTCTATAACAAAGTAATTATGATGGATGTCAAACAATGCAGATATTTAATAACTTAGCACCTGCAATAGAATATCAAACATGTGTTATCTCTTTTTTGTTGTCGAGACTCGATAAGTATAGAGAAATATTATGCTATGCTCAGGTTTTCGTCTTTGCTTGAAGAAAATAATATCTTACTCTCAAGTTTCACTTGGATATTAGTTCCTAAAAGGCATTGATATTTGAATCCATTTGGGAGTAGCAAACATGTCAAGGTTTCAAGCGATCAGCATTTTTATTTAACTGCAACTAAGAAATGTAAGGATTTCTCTTTTCGCTTTATATTTTGTTGGTTTGATAATAAGTAGTTGATGAAGAAATTCTAAATTTTTGTAGGTTTGGATTGATTTTCTACAGTGGGTTTACACAATTATATGACCTTATGTTTATTTTTTGTTAGTCCTATATTAAGTATATAAAAATAACATAAATACAATAACCCTCTGTAGACCTTAATATGAATGTTGAACTTTTCAATTTTTATAGTAGTGGACTATTTTCATAAATAGGTATGGATCATGTTCGATTTGGACGAAGTTTCTTTGTTTTGTGTTTTTTTTTTGTAGCGTGGTCATAATAGAAATGCATTTTTCATCATGTTCCCAACTTATGATCTCTGATTGAATGCTCTTTTTGGCGGTAATCCATAGATTATAGATGAAAAGTAGTTTCATGTAAGTACTTGATCCTTGCATACTGCAATTCATATGGGATTCTTTTTGTTGGTTGTAATAATTCAATAATGATGGTTAAATTTGGTGTCCTCATTGTGTAATGATGAATTTGTTGGATATTATCTAATAACAAGATTTTAATTCATTAATATCAACATCATCAACTGGCAAAAGTAATGGAAAATCTATTTAAGTTTCTTACCCTTTTGTCTTCCAACCATGGCCAGCTTCTTAACTTTCCTCTACATAAATCATATATTTCCTTTGAAGGTTAGTAATTACATACGTATCTAAAGCTGGATATGTTCTCGTTCGGATACTAGGTATTTAGCTACTGTCACCAAAATTTTGCCTATTTTCCCAGGGTTTGCTCTTGGTAAATGTCGTGCTTTGTAAATATTTTCGCTGACAAATGTAATAATATTGAGCAGAAGAAAATTTATTATGAAATTAGTTAAAATCTATGAACCTTACATATTGTTCGAAAGAATGTAAGTTGCTCTACCTAAGTCGATTTACTTTTGACAAGTTTATATTACTTATCTCAATTATCCCAATTGCACATAAGTACTACTATGGGTAAAAAAATAATATTCTCATTAATCAGAATTGGTATTGCTGGATCTTTTCAGCTTTGATAACTTGAATATTGAGAGGTTAAAAATAGTTGTAAGAAAGAATGTAGTTAGGCAGAAACACTTTATTTTGATCCCAAATGCATCAATTGGGTGTTTTTTGGGTTTAAAAAATTCCAATGATGTTACTCCTAATCCTCCACCCTTTGCACATGTAACTGTGTATATTTCATTCTGCAGTTACAAGTCTTGGGTTATCGGTCATCTACAAAGCCCTTATCGACTTAGGTATTTATCCTCTCATATAAGTGTGTATTTATCCTCTCATACAAGCACTTATCGACTTACAAGTGTATATTTCATTTTTTTTAGGTATTTATCCTCTATGAAACTCATATATTGTTGTTTATAATAAGTGGATTTACGGATTCATATTACCGTTGTTTTTAGCTTACTTGGGTTTGCAGTGCCTTCGATAGTTCAGTAAACATGCTATTATAAGCTTATTTTTTGCCTACTCTAAGCTCATTCTTTTGAATAAACATTCATATAAATATATCTATTATTTTTTAATCATGATCGTATTACGTTTATGCCTATTATGTGTAAAAACAAGGGTAATGACCATGGACTATATTTTGTTTGGTGACCTAAATCCTAATCAAGTTTGACAGAAGTTGGCCAGAGAAATGATTTCAAAGATTTGAAAATTCGTAAATCACAAAACAAAAGAAATGCATGTGCTGGAATTGCACTTAATGGTAAAAAAGGTAAAAAAAATCCACTTCGTTGTTTCAGATTTGTTGAATTATATCCTATATTCTTTTCACAATTTTAAGAGTTATTTCTTCTTTGTTTTTTTGGAACAATTTTCAAAAACGAATATGAAAAACTTGTATTTTTTTAAATACGAAGAACTTGATTCAAATTAATCGCTTACAACGATTTATATTGCAGTCGTTTAGCATGTAGACAAAATCAACTTTAACAATACAACATTGTTAAAAGGCCTTATAAAGTAATATAGAATACAAACTAACCTTACTGCAGCATAAGTCTTTTTTTTTAAGTTTATCCTTCGATCATCCTGAACACAAATAGTTAAGGTTGTAGAACGACTATTCATATCATCTATTCCTACACCGTTAAAGATAAAATTATGTTACTTATTGTTCAATCAATTGACAATCAAAAATAAGAAGTACTACCTCTGTTTCAGCAAAAGTGTTACTATCACTTTTGCTGAAACAGAGGGAGTATATTGTTTATCAATGACAACACTATTACAAACAACAATATAACATGAATTTGGCATTTTCATTAAAAACGTAGACAAAATCAACTTTAACATGTTGTCACTCACTCCAAAAGACTACACTACATATTTAAGTATGGATTCAAACGATGAGATTCTATAATAAATTTCAATAAAAGAGTTCGATGATTGGCTATTTAATCAACTTAGCTTAAAAGTATTGTAGAATTACAGATAATATTTTTTATCTGAATTACTTTATAAATTTATTTACATTTTTGCTCTCTTAAACGACGTGTTGAATGTAATATCATATATAGCATTTTACGGTATGAATTGCATGATCCTAGCTCGGTCATTTCACCTAAGTAAAGGAATGTCTTAAAAAGTCTGAAAGAACCTTATTTTTTTATCTTTTCTATTAAACTACAAACCTATAATAAAAGGTTGAGCTCAGGTTGTAGACCCGGATGATACCTAGTAGATTAATAATTACGTATATACTGGTACAACCACGTATACAGGAAGTTTTCGTTTTTCATGCGTACAAACAAATTTTTGATCAATTCTTAATTCGTGCTTTGTACCAGTTGGACAAGTACAATTATAGCTTCCATGTTTATTGGAGCAATATTCATAACGGCACGGGCTTGATACGCCGTATTCATTAATATCTGTGTAAAAATTAAGCAAGAAAAGAAAAAACAATATTAGTGTGAAATTAAATCCAAAAATGGAAGATCAAATAGTCTTCATTAAATAAAAGATTAGGCCTTTCAGTTAGATGTTTCCGGTATAGGCCTCTGTGTAAGGATATTCAAGTTATTCTCGAGTTATGAATTTATTTAAAACAAATCAAAATCCAAAATTTTAATTCATAATAATTAAGAAAATACTGTAAAATTTTAACTCATGTACAAAAAAAACAGGTTAAAATTAATACAAATATATGCAACCCTCAATATGAATATTAAAAGAACAAATCAAAATGGCAAATCAAAATCGCAAATCAAAATCCTCAATTTTAATGCATAATTAAGAAAATACTACGTATAAGCTTTTAACTTATGTACAAAAACAACTTAAAATTTAATACAAAAATTTATTGATCTATGATAGATATTTAATTACTTTTTGACGGTAGAGATTATGTCATGGACCGGGACAAAGCTATTCCTAGCATAACCATTGATCCTAAACATGACCAACCTTAGGTTTGATACGACTAAATTTCCTAATATAATTGTATTTTTTAATCTAACTTAATTTCCTAATTAAAAATAACTAATATTAATATCAAATATTAATTTTTTAAAAGATTTTAAGGGTTACGGCTAGGGCCGAAGGCCCCGGTTAATTTTACCCGACCAACAAAACACCGGCTAATCTTAAACTCGACTAACCTTAGGTTTGTCATGACTAATTTTCATAATATAATTAGATTTCTTAATATAACTTAATTTCCTAATTAAGAATGACAAACATTAATACCAAATATTAATTTATAAAAGAATTTAACGGGTACGTCCGGGGCCGTAGACCCCGACTAATTTGACCAACAAAACATCGGCTAATCTACATGCTCACCTCCCGCGCCGTAGATCCGGATAATACCTAATATAGTAATAATCTTGTTCCACAAGTAAACATACCTTCCTGGAATACCTTTGTTTGAGAATTAATGCATTATCAAGCAAAACCCTAACTTATTACCCAAGTATGCACTTTTTATACTAGCTCAAACCTGCCTAAAATATTTCTAGGTTAAGGTTAAAAACGTGTAGCAAAAAGGTCTCAAACATAGAAAGAATCTCCAGAACCAAAGATATGTGCATTGAAAAATGCAATTTTCTGGGATGGTCTCGAAACTAGAAGAATAAGGATTTTTAAACCAATAATGTTTATGCAACCGTTTTTCTCACGTATACCAGAATGTTAGAGCATAGTTCGGTTGACCCCAACAGATACTGGTATGTCAAATTTTAGTTAACAAGTTTAGATGTCAAAACTCACCGCTTGAATTTCTAACTAAAGTCAACTTCGTAGGTTAGACTTAGGTTCTTGAAGTACATACAGAGTACCTTAGTTACTCATGAATAATTGAAGACGGAGACTGAAGATCAAACAAATACATCATTCTTCAAACAAGAGGTTAGTAACTTAACGAACGATCGAGTACTTTGTTTTTATTTTTTTTACAGTCTTTCAGAGAAATTTTATATTACGAAGATTGTGCTTATGGATACGTATGAGAGACTTGATCATTGCGATGATTAATTAAAGTATCGAATGAATGATATACATAAGTTGTGTTCTCCAATTGTATAGATATCTCAAAATATAGTTGACTGATGTTCGATGATTATGGTATAATATCTAAGTTGTACTTGCTAGTTGATACTACTTAATGTTGGACTTTCGGGCACTAGATTTTCTAGTTTAGACTCTTATTCGGAAAATATTTGAATACATGTTTGAGTATATATTCGAATTCATATCCGAATGTTATATGCATAAACAAATTTATATCCGAATGTAGCAACATATATTCTAATGAAAATTCGAATATACACTTGCATCCTTCGAGTTTTTTTTTCTATCTTTGATTGACATATTTCGAAAGTTATGCAAGTTGGGTCGAAAAATTGCAATGACATGAACATGAGATTATAACTCTAACATTGTTTAAACTCATTCCTTTATCACTCAAGACTAAATTTTTTTAATGATTTACATTGTCTATCTTGCTAATGTTTAAAGCGTCAGAGCATGATCCCATTTCCACCCAAGAAGATGTTCATATCATGTAGACATCTTGATCATGTAAGTTAGAGAAGTTAGTGACAACATATGAAAAGTATGGTTTATTTTTCTAACCTAGGAAGAGTTTAATATTTGAGATTGATTTTTGATGCTATACGTAGCTTCGATATTTATATGCTTTCCTTTCCAGTAAATTGCATACAACTAGTATCCGTATTTTGTGAAATGCAAGCTTTGCATCTAGCTATTTACTGAAGTATATCTAGTGGGTTATCTCAAGTATTAATGTGGTATATGTATTATATTATATTCTTGAATAACAATATACTTGTCTTAAATGCAAATGAGTTATTTATGTTAATATAATCAAAGAATATTAAGAATAAAGTCAAATTCAGAAATATCATTTATGTTCTTCTTATATTTTCTGAAATGGTTGATTCTTGTTACTATAAAAAGTATTTTTCTAAACACGATAAGTAGACAACTTTTGTCTCTCTCAAAACTCATCTCATTACACATTTGGTGATCCAAGTTTTTGTAGTATGTCAACATCCTTTGGAAGTAATCTTATTCGATTATGGTGAAACAAGGATTAATTAATATTTTTAAGACTTATTAGGAATCAACAAGTTCTAGTAGTATCGTTGGAGAGAATAACTTATATGGTAACGTAAATATATTTTATACTTGATTGAATGGGATAATACGATGTTCAAGTGAATATAATATTTAGTGATTCAAGTTGTTCAGGGATTAAACAGATAACCTTGACTTGGAAGATTCACAACTCTTATCTTTCGTGATTGAAACCAAGTTGAAATCATACGGTATTTCTTTGACTGTGTCATTGACGTCCCAAAGGAAATCTAGTCGTCCGCTTGGAGGCCGGGCAACGATAGTCTTCACGCCAGACCGTGGAACAATTATTAACAGTAACATACTCATGTTAAGGAATTCACATGAGTGGGCTAAGATTGGTTGTAGGCGCAGGGATACTGCGGAAATAGAGTAACTAGGGGTTAAATGATTCTATCTCAACTACACTAGACCAAAGTTGCATAGTATATAAGAGTGTAACGGCTTAATTATGAGAGTATTCAAAACCTGGCTATGTCCGAATTTTCTGCCAGCGTATTTTTTCTCATTAACAAAATCTTGTGCATTGAGTTGTTTACTTTATTTCTGCATTATAATGTTTATCTTTATAACTAAAGTAAAAAAAAAAAAAAAACTAGTACGTTAATTTCATCTTGCTGATTTTTAATATGTTCTTTCTCGAACAAAGACTATATATCAAAAGTATGTCTTATATAGGTTAAACGAATAAGACTTGGTGGTGTATTCGACATCCTCTTTTTTCACACAGTTATGTAACTTGATTGTGTAATGGGCAGGCTTCGAAACTAACCAATGTTAATTTTGAAACCTATGCATTTTATAAACTTTTGAAAGGGTTTCAAAATCCTAATCATTGGAAGTATTTTTATTACACGGTACCTAGATATACCAGAGTTGAATCAACAACTTCTCACATAACAAGCCCATTTTTTCTACACCTATGATCAATTAGGCTCTACCTAATTTAAGCCTAACTAATTTACTTAAAGATGTGTACAGTTAAAATCAGATACCTCTTTAGACATTACAATGATTAGGTTCTTCCTGAGTTATATATGTGTATTGAGTCTTCAATCTTCAATGATAACAATCTAAACTTAAGACTCTAAACCCTAAACTTAACGGGAAAAAAAAATGTAATCTTAAAATTCATTTTATCATCTAAACTTGACGATTTTTCATAGCTGACATACCAACGTCTATAGAGTTCAAACGAGATATGATCTAACACCTGAGCATTTGGAACAACTATTAACTATTAACAATAAAATAAAATTTTGGTCCAACACAAATTTAAAAAAAACATAAAAAATTAATTATACAATATTGTTATTGTTACACCTAATTTATGTATAGAGGTTTAAAATGTGTGGTGCCGACACATTTATTACACAACATAGCATGTTAAAATTTGGGTACAAGACGATACATCACGACACAATACACGAGCTTAGTATGCCTTATTTAAGATTATAACTTGGACGAGTTGGGTTGAGCTTAAGATTAACCCTAGCCTAACCTGAAGAAATTTTTCATATACCCGAGCCTATAACCAGCATGCCATCGTGCTTAAGATTCTTACCCAACCCCAACCGAATAAAGTCCAAGTTCCTCAGATCGGGCATGAGTTCTTGATAAAAAACAACATAACATTAGCTTTTTATTTATTGTATTTTCAAATCATCATGTTAATTTTTTACATTTTTCTAATATAAACAAATTCTTTCCGTAATTTCACTTGGTGTTAGAATAAAAGAAGACCATTGTCTTTACAACGTAACTATTAAACTATGTTGATAATCTAATTTGATATAAAAATATAATCTAGACAACTAAGTTAGTATATTATACTCCCTCCGTTTCAGGAAAAGAGTTACTTTTCCTATTTGCACAATTGTTAAGGTAAGATGAGAGAGAATAACTTTTGTAATTTACTTCCAGATTTACCCTAATAAAAAGTTTAATACTACATATATCTTTATAATGAGAATAATAACATATATTAAAATAATAAGGGTAGTTTTGAAAGTTTGTTATATTGAAAATGAAAGTAACTCTTTTGTTGGAACAAAAATTTAAAGAGAAAGTAACTCTTTTCCTGAAACGGAGAGAGTATTATATATATCGGGATCAAAATATCAGAATCTTTGCATCCTGATGCAGACTGCAGTAACCCGAATCTCATCTGATTTCTTTAAGGACTAGACAACTAAATCCAGGCCTGACCCAAACCCGACAATAATCAAACCATTCCCGATCATATTTAGTTTCTATTTCACAGAAATATCGTTATTTGTAGTAAATTTGTTGGCCATTTAATTATAGTAATTATGTTGACTATTTTTTCAGATAAAAATATATAGTATCTAAATTTTATTTGTACGAACTTTAAAAAATAAAATATGGGTTATAAAATTATCGTTTATGACGTCCATCTGGAAACAAAGCAGATAGTGGTGTATGTGTACATATCATTATGTAAAATCAGTCATATATTTATTTTCGGTAACACGATTTTTAAATATCATAAAATAAATAACATCATATGTATTTTTTTTGCTAGGAAACCTCAAATCTCATTCATTAAAAAATAAGAGAATTTTATAAGGGGTAAATTAGTACATCAGTGAACAAAATACAACAAAAGATACCAAACACACAAACCGAGAAAAAAAGATTGATAAATCGTTGAAACATCCCATTTGCATATCGAAATAGAACGATGAACCGAAGAAGGAATGGTGCTAGGAGTGATCATATCCAACCATTTAGATAAACTTTCTTCCTTAAGAAGATATGTTCCAGGAAGAATGAGTAATTTGCCCAAATTTAATGATTGATAACATTTTTGTAAACCTTAGTTCTTTGTCTTTTAGAATCCTCCGAAAAAAATATTCAATCAACACAAAACCACGTGTAAAATTGGTTTAAACCTTACAAACAAACACCAAACACCATGAAGATGCAAAGAGATGAAGAAGGATTAATAAACGACATGGAGGAATGCGAACCGACAAGAAAACCATTAAACTAACCCTAGAAAACTAAAATTTAAAATAAAAAAGTAAAAGTGATAAATTAGGAAAAACAAAACCTAATCCTAAAAAGACAGTAAAAGAAGTGAGCTTGTTCGAGCTCGCCTGAATAAGGCCGGAAATGAGTATGGGAATCACCAAGAGAGAGTAGGCGTAGAAAAAAACCTATATTCGGATAATTTTGATTAACTTTTAAAATTCATCATAATTATTTTAAAGATTAGATAAATTATTTGTTATATAGTTGCATAAAATATATTTATTTTTAGAAAAACAAAATTAAGTGTGCTGGTACACCTGTGTTATGCCACATATTCATAAATTATATATTTTTTACAAATGTATCATGCCATGTATGTGTGTCGTGTCAGAATAATATAATTTACAAATATATTTTATCTGGATAAATTAAGGTCTATCCATTTTATTTGAGGTCTACTCAATAAATTAAATAGGGTCATTTTAAAGTATGATCAAAGACTCCTTATTCGACTATTTTTTATGGCTAATTCACCCTTGATTAGTTAGTATTAGTAATTCAATTGGTAGTTAGATTAATTAGTGTTTGAAATTGGATTATAGTTAGTGTTAGATGGTAAGAATTAGAGTAGAGTTTTTTTTTCTTTTTTGAAAGGTTTAAAGAAGAAGAAGAAGAACTTGAGGAAATTTAGGATTTTGTGATTTTAGTAGCAAAAATAAAATTTTATAGTGACGACATATATTCTGGTGTAGATAAAGAAGTGGGTGCATCCACATACCGCCAATCATATTATGGTGCTTTCGATCCTACCGATTAGGGTTATTTGTTGGATGAACAAGAACGGGTAAACTAAAGCATAGTTGAGGATTTTACTCAAGCAAATAAAAAATCAAACCGAGAAAATGAAGATCGTAATGCTTCCAATCGTCAAGTATATATGCTAAAGATCTCGAAAAATGTATTTGTAGCTTATAATCGCCGAAAAGTAGAATCTTTTCAAATTTTGAATGCTTTTCTGGCCAATCCATAACTCAGAATCGTCGGGTACGATGACACCACATCCGTCGATTCTATATCTTCCTAACATATGATGAACCACAATCGGATGGTATAATGATGAACAACAACCGATTGTAGTTCAAATTTGGGGGTATTGGTAGGTGAAACAATCGGATGTTATGGACTCCCATATTGATCGATTATATCAATATTTTGAGATTTTTCCAAAAAACACAAAGTATAAAATCGTATGATGTATGTTGCTCTATGAGACGATTGTAATCGCAAAAAGCCAGAAAAACTGCACTTTGTTGAATGCTAGAATCGGCATACAAGTCATTTTACGTATGTCGATTGTATACTTGGAGTTTTTTCCCCAAAAACAAGACCAGGTGGAATCGGTGAATAAATATGTACACCTAAAGGCTGATTGTTAGCAATTGGTCGACACGATTATTTCTTATCTGCCGATTGTGTTGGCCTAATTTTTAATATATTCTATATTTTTCAAGCATTCGTCGATGATCAACCTGAACTCGTGTCTCTGCTGGGGACTTCTACTTCTACCTATTATTACACTGATTTGGTATGGGAAAACAAGAACGATGCAAAGAAATGGTTTTTGTACAAAGGCATATAGATCAAATGCGCATTAGTCTTAGGCCGTCGTTTGAGGCGTGATCGTTGAGAAATTATTTACGAGAGAAGTGGCAAGATTAAAAGTCACAGGGCAAAAGAAAAACCTTATGTGAAGAGGACGTCGACGGTCTACATGAGTAAATCAAAAAAGCATGATTGCTCGTTTAAGATTATAGTGCATAGACGTAATGGTGTGTAAGCTTTCTAAAGTGAATAATGGTTGTCATAACCATGATGATCTGTAATATCTTATTGCACACTCTCCATAAATAAAATGAACTTGCCTACACTAGTAAATTGCATAAAATGAAACTCTCTTTATTTCTCGGTACGAGATAATTCAATTATCGATGCAACTTCGAAATGACTAAATGGTTCTCCTCTCCATTTGATATATTAATCTTGCGTTGCTGACTCGTCCACTTTGTGTCTAGCTAGATACTCATTTTACTTGTAGAACAATTTTCTAACCGCTAATGTGCGAGAAAAAATATACTCATCCCCATATTGTTGTTGTGGTTTCTTGTACTTACCGTCCTACTTGGGCATGAAAGGACTTGTATTAACAAGATTCCAAAATAGACTATCAAGCCGGCTTTCTTTGGGAAGATCTAACACAATGTAAAATTCTAACTCATTCGGCCTCTCTTAACATCCGCATCTATTTTCATTTGTTTGATTTGGTGATTAATTTATTTGTTTCTTTTGAGTATCTCTTTTTCCATTACAACAATTTACTTGGTAGTTGATGACAATAAATTATCCATTGTAGTAGGATTTCTTTGAATGAAGTAGTGAATGATGGAGAAGGATTTTTTTGAATGAAGTAGTGTATGATGGAGAACGGGTTATCTTATTTATATACATAAAGGGCCAACGGCTATATTTTCAGGAAAAAACTAGTCGTTAAGCAAGTTTGACTCATTCATAATGCGTATTTAAACCTTAGTTAGTTCGTTCATTCATAAAAACTATTAAACCTTATAGTCATTACAAACCAAACCTAACAAGTCTTAGAAAAAGCATAAACTATTGTTGTGACAGACCGAAAAATTTCCCTTTCTAACGGGTTGGTTTTCAACCCAATTAGCAAGGCTAAACCCCTAGTATATCACTCGAAAGCTAAATAAAAATAACAAAAATATACATCCATTAATCAAACAACCATGCGTTCAAGGTCCACAACAAGAATGGAAGTGAAAATCAAAATCACTCATCATAGTTCCGGCAAGGTCAAAGGAAGTTCTTTAAAATTTTCTAATTTTGGACACTGCATACATAAAATACAAAAAATAAATCTCTGTAGCGGCACTCGATGTCTAAAACAGTAAGACAAAAATTTTAAAGGGATATTTTGCGTTACCTCCCCTTTAAAGATTGTTAATTAAGAAAACCTCTTCTAGAGATTGAATATTAGCAAATCCTCCTATCGTTAAGTTTTTCATTCATTTTCCAGTTAGCTGAATCAGCAGTAATATACACGTGGAAAAAACAAAAATAAAATTATAAAATATCCAAAATAACCTCATCTTCCCCAAATTAATTAAACCCATTACACAAAATTAGGGCATTACACCAATCTAGTGTTGCTTGTGGTGTCAGCGACTTGTTCATTTTGAGTGTCATGCTACTGCTTTCATGAAATGGGTGATATTTTTGATTTGGGTCCATTTAAAAGGCTCATCTTATCACCTCTGTTTGTTAAGGAATTGAATCGTACTATCTCAACTGGTTTTTTGAGTTCAATCACTCAAGAAGCTAACGAGCTTGCATCTACCGTGTGTGTAAGAATCAAGATTTACTGTAAGAAGCACAGACGTGGGAATGAAACCTCTATCGACACTGCAAAGACATCAAGCACCTGCGATCAGTCTATAGAGAATGCTGCTTATACTAATCAAATACCAAAAAGTTTAAATGGAAATGGTGAAAGTTGTAATGGTAATACGGAGTTGCAAGTAACTCATGAAGGTGGTGAAACAAATAACAAGGTGAAACTGAAGCCAAATCACCGAAAAGTACTATCATCTAATCAGAGAGACGATTCTCAGGTTTTAGGTGTAAAACAGAATTATGAGTTGATCGATTTGCCTCTAGAATTAGGGTGTAATGGGTTTAATTAATTTGGGGAAAATGAAGTTATTTTGGGTATTTTATAAAAAAAAAAATTTTTGCCACTTGTATATTGCTGTTGAGTCAGCTAACTGAAAGACGGATGGAAAACTTCACGATTGGAGGATTTGTTAATATTCAATCTCTAGGGGAGGTTTTCTTTATAGCAATCTTTGAAGGAAAGATAACGTAAAATATCCCAATTTTAAACAACAATTTTATACAATAAAGTCAGACCAAACTACGTACTGGATTTTTTACAATTAAATGGACACTATTCGTGTCTACAGAAGTTGCTACCAAGTGACACCAATTATAAAAAGAATATAGCCAAAACACGAATAAGAAATCTAATTTACAAATTAGAGCACTATTGCCATGTAGAGAAACGTTAGGTACAAGTTAAGATTATAAACAAATTAGGAAAGAGCAACATACAATAATTTTCAAAAGTAATAGTTCAAGAGCGAAATATAGTAGGTACCCAGTACATTTCAAAAAAAAAACCATTCGACCCCTCTACGACTATGAAAAACTTCGCACAAAATCCCAATGTTAGGTACACAGCAAAAATATGATAAAAGCATGGGCCAAAAGAAACTAAAGACTACCCAGATAACCCGTGATATACATATTAGAGACGCAAGTAAAAATACCAATTTTTGTTCAGCCGCTTCGAGCGGCAAGCTCTTCCCAAGCTTACTGCCTCAACCTCTCTTCGTACTCCCTGTGGAAAAACAAAACAAAACGGGTGAGCCACGGCCCAATAGAGGTTATAGCAGAAAAATGATAATGTTGACATAAAATATAAATGAGTAAACGAGGAGCAACAATAACAATTAAGTAGAGAAGGAAATCCTTAGGCAATTACAATTTAAAACAGAGAAATAAGATTCACAGTTAAATTTATTCTACTATTTATATGATCGTAGCCATCGTCAGGGTAGTCAGATACCGGCTATCGTTCCGAACAACTTTCTGGGTAGCCACTGAGGTGGTGGGATGCCAATTAAGGCCTGACAATTCTAAAATAGAGCTCACTGGTTTCCAAAATCTACTTGTCGCAAAGGAAACATCCAAGTTATGAAAACCTCACAAATCCATAACTAAAAACTTATACAAATATAATTATTGGCAGCAATCGTAAATAAACTCCAACGTACCGTAGCTCTTAACTTAAATACCATTAACCCAAACCGTCAAATATATTTGCAAAACAAACAAGATTGTATATCATTTTCTTTTTACTGTTGCAAGGAGTGTGGCATAATGAAACAAATTAATAAAAACCAAACAACTTATAACTCAATAGAAAGATTCAAAGGTGGTTAAATGCCCACAAACAAAATGGTAGTAATTGGTATATAACAGTGATAATCAAATTAAGTCAACTAAATGGTTAACCAATTAAACTTCATTTTCTTTTTAAATAGATAGCAACCATTAAACAAGGCTAAGAAAAATTTAAGTTATATACAAAAAAAAAGTAACAGAGTAAAAAATAAAACTAAAAGTGACTTTTGGTTGTAATCCGTTTACCCCTAACCAACATCAGAATGAAGGCTTAAAACAGTAAAACGATGTCAATCCGCCAATGTTTCAAAATAAAATAAAATAACTCACTGGGTTATTTTAGCAAAGAGGTCATGGGCAAGTTTCGAAATTCATTACAAGACAGAGATATGTGATGGGAAACAGGACTTAGATGCTGCAAAACATTCTTAATCTCCGAAAATCTTTTATATCGTTCAAAATCTTACACAGTTTAATAAGCATGGGTTAACTCAAAGAAAATCTATGAAGTGAGTTCAAAGGGTTTCATCTACGAGTGGAGTTTTAAATACAAAACTCATTTGATCATTTTAAAAAACAGTTTAAAAGGTTAGTTTAAGAAGAAAATAGTACACTCTAGATTTAAGATGATTGTAGTTGCAGGAAATTCCACAATACACCTTAGTACTTACCTCACGAAAAACTCAATTAAGTCTAGATTAAAATCAACTACCCGGATTCACACAATTGCTAGTTAAATAAAGAACTCAAGAGATTTTTTACGTGGTTCGATGTTAAAACCTACATCCACGGTGATATTTTTACTATGATTATGATAGTGATTACAAGTTCTCAGCACATGCTTTAGCTCTCACAAAACCCTCTCCTACTATGCCTGACACTAGAATCTATCCTCTTTACATGGTTTTCGCTTATATTTATAGATAAACTACGAGAGTGGATGACAGCTCATTTTACTTCGCATGTTATCACCTCGCAGGAACTATCTTCGCTTAGAATTTTCTTGGGGAAGAATTTATCTTTGCAGATTTTGGCTTGCCCAGCAGCTTCTTCGCTAACGTTTTCTTCGAGAAGAATCCACGCTACAAGAAAATTAGGCTCTAGCGACTACCACGTTTTGGTGGCTAAACATGTGTTTTAGGTGGATAGATACTTTAACCAACTACATAGCAACTGATTCGCTTTGCTGCTAAAGACTATGTGGCTAAGGATCTTGTGCAACCATGGCGTTGGTAGAGATGTTCTGCAATTAGTCCTTAGCGACTCACAACCAATGTAGTCCATACCGGATTTCGGTTCGTACCGGTCGATAACGATACGCTGGTACGCCTTTGTACCGGGGAAATTTCGGTTTCAAATATCGGTCCACATATTTTATACTTATAATTATTATATCAAACGTTTTTTCCATATTGGACCTATTAAGATATAAAACTAGTACTCATTTTTCTAAAATACCATAAAAACATGAGTAACAATTGAAAACCCTAGAACAATGATAAGGATTTTTTTAATTTTATTTTTTTTGAATTGAAAACCGGTCGTACCGGTCCATATCGGTCATTTCGGTCAACTCGTACCGGTCAATATCAGCCGATATTTTCGGTCAAATACCGTTCTAGCAATATCGGATATTTCGTATCGGGTGAGGTTCGATAACAATAATTTCGGCCGTACCGGCGGGTATGGACTACATTGCTCAAAACACATGTTGGAAGAAAACTTTAGTAACCGAAATGTGGTTGGCAAGTATAAGTCTCCAGCCACTTAAAATATGGTTGTTGTTAAAGGGATTAATCCACTCATGTCTTGTTGATTTAGGATTTTTGGTGTCGTTGGTTAATGGTTTTAGCCACGAATGCTCAGTTGCTAAAGGGTCTTAGTCACTAAGTACATAGTTGGTTAAGGATTTGAGCCGCTAGATATCAAGTTGCTTAAGGTGTTTTCTGTTAGTTGGCAAGGGGTTTGGTTGTCACTACAAATTCAGTTGGCTAGGGACTACAATTCAGTTGCTTGAGGATTTGAGCCGCTAAAGATCAGTTGATCAAGCGTTTCAGCAACTGAGCGTATAGTTGGTGAAGATTTGTATCCCCAAAATGTTGAGTTGGTAGCTAGGCAAGGGCTTAAGCCACTAAATATTGGGTCCCTCAAGTGTTTCATCCACTACAAATTCAGCTTCTTAAAGAGTTGGTTAAGGTAAATATAAAAATATATAAGGATGATTCAGTAATAAAATATAAAATCCAAAACAAATTCAGAATTCCTTTTATTTAGAAAATTTCTTTTATTCATTATATGAAATCATTCGATCACAACAATTACAATAGATATTACAAAGAAAATCTAGTCATTAAGCTTTACACAAGCATTCAACAAGTTAACCTTGCACCTGCACCTTATGGATATTTGTATGGACTGCACACTTCAGAACTGGCCACTCAAATAAGCAAAAACTTGATATGTAGGCGCCACCAATTTTGACACTTTCAGCTTTTGAACCAGGGTTTTATCCTCTAAAAAAAGCATGAAATATTTGTCCTTGTTGACACTATCTTCGTTACCGAATAGCAACAGTTCTAAAGCGAGTGTGGCCTTCTCAACACCACCAGTAGTAGTTGTAGACTTACGAGCAGCCTTAGACGCATAACTTCAGTTGCATCTCCTGGCCTTCATGAACACAGCTTAACCAAGATTCTCTATTTCAAGAGATAAAGAAAGGAATTACCTATATTCTTTGAGAAGATAAGCTTTTTCAAACCAGCTATATGACCATCAGCTAAGTATGACATGAATGTAATCTCGTACCTATACATCACAGAATGAAGGCATTAGAAATTGAATTCCTTACAAAACTATCAAACAAACAAAATCAAAAATATACGAGAAACAAATCAATAAGTTCATTCTTACCGCACTACCATCCTTAGTGGGATAGTCATGACCATACACATTCAAAACCTAAAAGCTAAAATATGAAACACAGGACCTTTTCTTCCGCAGAGAACACCTTGACCTGATAACCAACCTTCAAAAAAGTAACAACACAGTGACAACAATCAAACCCTAAAAATCATCTGGGTTATGAAAACAATCAGTAAAATCTGAAAGCCTAGATCTACAAAATCAGATCCAAAAAAAAGCAATAAAAAAGAAAAATCAGTAATGAAAATTCTGTTTGAGATACCATTACCACTCTAACATGAATAACAACTTCAAATTCTCTCCATGTCCGCACAATCAAATATCATTCAAAAGAAAAATTAGAAAATATGCAACTGGAAACAACAATCAATGTAATTAGTTTCTGGATAACTTATACAAGCAAGAGAAGAATATAGAATGATGCCTAACACCACGGAAATTGATACAAGCAACCAAGTCTATCAAGGTCTTTCCGAAACGGTAATTCTGTAATTTTAAGCAACCAACTAGGCAATCCATGAAATGTTTACCTTCTCAACAGAAGGAGGATCTAAGTAACTAGGGCCTCCTATACTCAAGATCAGAACATCCATCTTGGTCAAAATGGCATACTTGAAGGTATCTTTAAGATACCTGCAATAGGCAGAGTACACACTTCTCAGTTTTCACAATCTTGCACAATAATGACATCTGAAAGCGACAATCTAGGATACATACTTATCATATTATCTTTATCCGTCTATTTTCTGTGAACAAAAGATAATTATTCTAACATACGGCAGGGTAGATAAGACAGTAGTAGCATCATTCACTAGAGCCATTATCCATCAACTGCACTACCATTACTAAACTATACCAAGTAACACTATGAAGCAGCTTATGATTGAACTTTAAGAAGGTTGGAACTCTCACAATATATCCTTGTCAAGAGCAGGGGCAGCAACACCACAGGGGATTTAGACATCACCAGATAGTCTGGTAATAGTTTTCAGAGGCCTCTGTTATTAACCAAGAAAGAAATGAAATATCAGTGAACCTCCTTGTGATATCTTGCAACACTTGTAATTACGTCAAAAATGTTTCCCAAAATTCCAGGTCCCAACTCCACTGAAAGAGGTTGCAATAGCATTTCAGAATTCGTAAGTCGGAATAAACCACACACTCAATCTCTATAAAGGAAAAAGGCAAGTATCCAAAAGTACCTTGTGGGTTCGTAAAACAGGGTCATTCACAGTCAAACCAGTTGTTTCCTCGTATACAGAAATACACAAAAGACACAAATAGTTAATAGACAAAACATTGTCCCACCAAAAGAACAACTCGTAAAAGAAAGGAAAGTTAACTACATGAAAATCAGTCTGCCAAAACAACAAAAATGGTTACTAAGGGAGGAAAAGGATTTAAGAGTACTTAAGTAAGATTGAAAGGAAGTGAAGGAAAATAATAAAATGATGCAACATTCGACACAGCTCATAAAATTTGTATATACCTTGAATGGTAGCAGAAACTCCTTCTAATCGAATAATTTCCCTAATAAGACTCATGGCCAACACGTACAAGTTCGTACATAGCAACCCCTGCCATCCCATCGGCAACCACGACTGGACCTGATACCTGTTCAACAATACATAAGTTAAAGTTTACAACAACCCAGATAGTAAAATGTTATATGTTCAATGTATAGAATCAGTACAACAATTCAATTCAAGCACAAGGCAACTTAATTTGCAAGTCCAGCTACTTTTCAAACATAACCAAATCTGTGCAGTTTACAACACCATAGAGCTACATTCTACACATAAAAACTTGTAACAAGACATTCATCAGAATTTCAAAACTATAAAAAACTAACCACAAGATCTCAAATTCACTAATGTAGAAGAGACAATTGGAGACTTAATCTCAGCTTAGATCATACTTCCCTAGCTTCTGATCTATCTAAACTTGAGGTCATCTAGCACGGTTCAAGCCAATGAAGACTTATATCTTACAAGCTAACAAAACTGCATCTTACTTACAGAAAATTCAGCTTACTGATTAGGTCATCAGAAAAAAAGGATAGTTCAAAACATCAGAAAAGTAATACACCTTACTCTGTTGATTCTTTTACTTTATTTTTGATCCATAAAAGTCAAGAAGTTAAATCAGAAAAGAAAAAAAAAATCCCTCGATTCCAAGTAATGTACAGCTAAATTGAATAAGAATGAAAATGGATCGATCACCATCTATCGCTGAAAATCATATCAATTTTGATCATTCAAGTTTGAAAAACATACTCCAAGCTTCTCCATCTCTTACGAACATCAAATCGATCAAGTTTTACTCAAAAAAATATGATCAAATTCAACTTCAATTCTAACATCAGAAAACCTAACTAAACAGATAATCAAATTTTTGAGATTCAGTCAAAACTCAAAACAATAGTTGAATTATTATTATACCTTACGAACGTATCCATATCGCTTTCTTTCTCTTCATCTTCAAATGTTGTTAATCTAGCTCCATATACAGGCGGCATTTTCGACCAGATTAGATCAGATCCAACTCTCAATGAATCGGGACGCATCTAGTAGATCTAATGATTTGTTACTGTTAATGAGAAGTTGTAGCCGCAGTTATTGGGAGTGAACTGAAGAATCATCTAGTAGATCTGGTGAGTGGAAAAGGTAGCTTAGAGCATCCACAATCACACGATTATACCCAAAGATCAAAGATTAAATTTTTTGATCTTTGGTCTGGGTCAAAAACAGCGGTGAATGATCAAGTGAGGCCGTAGAGTACCGTTTGTATGTAAGCGAAAGAGCACGATATCGCTTGTAAAGACAGACGAAATACTAATACTTCGCCTGGTACAAGCGGGATAGTGGCTTTCCGCCTGAGAAACAAACATATAGGCGAAATCTCAACACCCCGCCCACTCCCCAAGCGAAATTTTAGTATCCCGCTTGTATAAGCGAAGTACCAGAATAGCGCCTGTGAATTGTGCGAAATAAGCGTGCGAAAAAAAAACTGGGCGAGATGCTGTAGTAACGCTTGAACTCAAGCGAGATGCTGGAGTTGCGCCGTCTGGGGGAAAAGGCCGGGCGAGCTACTGGAGTCCCGCTTGGATTTAGGCGAGACTCCAAGATCTCGCCTGTCCCCTTCCCCCATTTATAACCGTAATCTCTATTTCCTTTTTCCATCTTCACCTCCTGTCCATTTCCCCCATTCCAAACCCTAGCCGCTCGCCTCCCACACCACCATTTTTCCAACACTTCCATCCTTTGACGAGAACCCAAAGCTTCGTTTCTCATTTTATTACTTCGGTCAAACATATTCCAAGCGAAATCAAGGTATATCTTCTACAAACTAAAATTGAATTTACTTGTTTTAAATTGCATATTTACTTGTTTTGATTTGATATGCAATTTAGATGATGTTGTGGTTAAATTAGTTGTATATGTTGTTTAATTACCATATTATAAACCCATTATTGAATTATAAATTTATGTTCTAGTAATAAAATTTGGATTTTAATTAGGGTTTTTGTGCATGTTATCAATTAGGTTTAAAAATTTGTTTATATTTGTTAAATTGAACATATAATAGAAATTCTTGTTGTTTAATTTTAGTGGGTTTATGTTTAATTTTAGGTTGAATGTAGTATGTTGTGTAGAAATTAAAGGAATTAATTTTGATTTAATTTTAAAATAATGTGTATGGATATATTTGAAATTGTGTATTTTGTCATAGGGTTGATGATAAATATTATAAATTGGGTATACTATTATTGATGATTATTTGTTGTTGCATGTATATAATTTATTAATTGGTTGTTTAAATTTAATTGGTTGTGGTTAAATTGTCGATATGTATCGAATTGCTATTTTATGTAGATTCTGAAGATGAATTTCGATGATATGTATCGAATAGTTAGAGTGCCAGGACATCCACATGGGTTGAGTCAGCTCATCAGGATAGAACCTGAAGATGGTGGAGTAGTTGATCCAACAAGGGGGGTTGAAACGGGGGAAAGGGTAGTTCAACCATCAGTGGTTGACAATCGAATTTTAGCGATAAAGGATAGAACCGATTTGTTGGTTAGGAGACTGACTCGTTCGATTGAGTCTAGGGAGGTGATGAGCATAGAAGAACAACAAAGAGTTCGAATAGTGCTACAAGAGATAACAACCCTTTGTTCTGGTGAAAATTAAGATTGCTAGAACAAACTAAATTTGCTAGTTATGGTTTTGAACTTTATGGTGTGTCCCTTTATCTTTCAAAGTGTTGAACTTTATGGTGTTAAACCTTTTTAGTTCTTTTAATTTACTTCTGTGGTTAAACTTGTAAGGATACCAAATGTAGTTGGCAAGTTATTTATCAATTCATCTCATTGCGTTGTCAAGTTATTTATCAATTCATCTTAATTTATTTTGAATTATTATGTAGTCATTCTATTATCATTTCATCGCAATGCCTTGTCAAGGGAAAGCAAAATATCTCTGACCAAGTTAAATATTATAAATATTATTTAGTTAGTCTATTTTTATTTCATCTAATGTTATAAATTGCTAGACATCTCATGTTTAATTTTAGTGGGTGAGTTTATGTTTAATTTATGGTTGAATGTAGTATGTTGTGTACAAATGAAAGGAAATAGACATTGTTGGTGAATTGGGTAGTTTGAATGAGATTGGTTATAATTGGTGACATTGTTGTATTTTGATAATGGTATATGTATTTTTCGAATGTCTGATGTATAATTGTTGGTACAAATGTGTATGGAAATAGACAATTACATTCAAATTTAGTTGGTGTTAAATTAATTATAATTGTTTAAGCATTGTGGTGAATTATAATTAATATTGACAATGTTCTATTATTTATTTGGACAGATGTCTAGCAATGTTGTTTCGAGATGGGTAGGTAGAAAGAAGAAAAGCAAAAAAGCTAAAATCGCAACTGACTCTGAACCTGAATCCATGGTCCCCGAGTCGGTAGATGTCCCGGGGTTGGAACACTATAACGTTGTTGAAGATACGGAGGAACACGTTTCGACAAATATTACATATTCCTCCGACGCCAACTTCAGGTTTGACCATCGTGGCTCTCTCAAATCAGTTATACAGATGTACAAGAAAATCACTAAAGAGTGTAATAGGGTCCAATATATAATAGAAAGGGGAGGTTGGGGCAGATTACTATCCCTACCTTTAGTAGATTCATCCCACGCTCTTATTGATTATATTGTCGAGCGGTTTTGGGATACAACAAACACATTTCACTTTTGTTTTGGAGAGCTTGGGTTCACTCCCCTCGATTGGGTTATGTTGACCGGGCTTAGTATCGGTGTCGGGAGATCTGTTCCTTATGACCCAGCTAAGTACAAATTTGAGTATGTTCGTGACAATATCTTTCCTGAACTGAAAGATAATGCGGTATGCAAAAGAGAAGGTGTTCCCCAACAGTGGGTTTCGGATGCCATTACTCTCAAGTTTTTGACCACCTATTTTGATAAAGATACATTGCACGCGGCGAACGATGATAGTGTTCTTGCTGATAGAGTAGCGAGGGCGTTCTATATGTATGTTCTGGGGAATTTCTTTTTCCCAAATGCAAAAACCTACATTGATGCAGGATGGTTGGCTGCCTTTGATAATCTAAATGAAGTTGATCAATACGACTGGGGTGGTCCTGCATTATCAAAATTGTATTCGGGTCTTGCCACGGCTTCAAGGGGACAAAAATCAGTATCCGGGGCCGTTCCAAATTTTGGAGGTAATTTAATTAACCTTATTCAAAATTTTATAGTCGAAATATTTAATTGTTATGTTGTTAAATCATTTTTAAAAAAAATTTATTGTAGTTTTGGGGCTACGAATATCTGGGGATATGTCGTCCAAATATCCCTTCGGCTGAAAGTGAACATGAATGGCCTAGATGCCGTAGGTGGGTTGCCTCCCGGAAGAAGGGTGTTGACATAGTGAAGACAAGGACTAAACTGAACCAGTTATCCGTAGACGCCGTGACGTGGCAACCATGGGTTACTGCAATTAACTACATACCAGAAGATATTGCCCGCAAAGCAATAAAACTTTCTGGACAACGAATAACGTTCACCTGGCTTTGCACTGTATGTTCCCTAGTCCTTTTCTTATACTCAATTTTTTTCAAACTCGTACTGTTCTGAATGGGTAGGTATTCATTTATTTTTATTTTATTGGATAAAGCACAATATGTATCTCGGAGATCGCTGTTGGAGGCAGAACAACCCAACTTGGGGTATTCCTGCAAACCCCCCTGCTTGCATCTCCAACTTTGTAGACGACGAGATTGAGGACATGACATCAATTTCTTGCGTCAATGCAAGTGAATACGTACGTGTCGTGGAGTACGATGTTTATTATGAATATTGGAGACATGTTACCAACCTCTACAAATATGTCGCGCAAGTTGATTGGGAGGTTGAAACGTATGGCTATGCAGGTGACCGTATCAAACACAACATCCCACGTCCTCGTGATCATGTGCCCATTCCTCCCCCCCAACAACTACCATATGTAAGTTATTAACAAAGTTTTGAAAAATTGAATACAGATTACACATTTAAGCTTGTGTGGTTATTCTAAATTATTATTATCGCAGGTGGCGGCTTATGATTTGGTGCAACAGTTTGCAGATTTTACGCAAGAGTTGCGGGATTTTACATTATCTGAAACCAAAGATCGGATGGACTACATGATTCGCAAAGAAGCGGAGTTCCACCATTTTCGGAATCAATCAGCCGCTCAAATGAGCCTCCTACAAGATCAAAATACGTTGCTGACCAGACAGCTTACCCAGTTTCAAACTGCAGAACAACCTCTTGGATTCGCCTCATATGCTATGACCACACCTCCGGGACCTTCATCAACAGTTCGACCAACGCAGAACGTCAGACCATCTTTCCCGCCATTTATTCCACCCAGATCAAACTCCGGTTAAACAATAAATTAAAATTTCGAATTACGATGTATTGTACGTGTTCGGTTATTTTTATTGTTGATTTACGGTTATATTAAATGTTACTTTTTAGTATTCCGTTTATGTAGTATGATAATTTGACAGCTCATTACGAAATTTAAATGCCTGTTTTATTACCGTTATGCTACCCTTATGTTACCGTTATGTTACCGTTTTATTACTGTTTTTTTGTCCTTGCATAACGGCTATTTTTTTTGGGTTTATACTACTATAAATAACATTCAATAGCTACACAACTCATTTCATTATTCCCACATTTTATTTTTCAATGTCTGGTTACGAAAGTTTTACCCTTAATGCAACCAATTTTACTTTAGATGAAGATTTATCCATATGTCGAAACATAGTGTTACATTATCCAGCAAGGGGTCAACAACGTGATATCAGTGGTTGTATGACCATGGAATGGTTGGAACACACACATGCTAACTTTTGCGATGAAACCGGTAATCCCAACAACCGGAACAGAGCAGGCCTTTTTTGTCGATATGTGGAAATTACTAAGGAAGTATTAGAATTTTCTTCTTTAACTGCTAGGGTCAATGAATTTCGTCTTAGGAATGAAACTGATGATGAAGTTGTTGCTCGATCACTACAGGAATGGACAAGATGGAAACGATGTGATTTCCGGTACAAACCTCATTTTGAGATATTAAGGGTAATGGAAGAATTCAACCCTTTTGTGTTGATCTTTGTACCTAGTAGGGTAGCACTTCGTCAACGTCGTCCGACAAGCCAATCCTTTCGGTTTTACTAAAAGGTTTATTTGTTAAAATATTCCTCTGTATCGGGAGTTTATTTTTCTTTCCCTTTTCATGTATTTTTTTTCTGATTTAATAAAAGTATTGTATTACCTTAAGTTATTGTTCATTTAACGACGATTCAGGGGATATTATGAGGTCATTAGCATTTTAAAAATTGAAACTCTAACAATAAATAACCGTTGAACTTTAACTTCAATTGATAATTTTAGGAGTTACTTGCGATTACATTTTGGATTTCATGAACTCATAGCTTGCTACAAATATGAATTCTTCCCCCTTTTCCTGAAAGTAGTGCATTTTAGCAATTTCCTCCTACACAAGGGAAGAAACAGTTATATAATTTGTTATTTGTAATTGTTGTTAATGAAAGAGTACACAACTTTTGTAATGGTATGGATACTTACAAATTGTTGGATCGATAATCCTAAATGGGTGTCGTTAAAGATGCGTTGTTGTATAGATACATAATCATCTATTCCCTTTCGAATAACTTGGTATCTATCATAAATCTGTACAATAGATCTTTGGTTTGAATTTCCATATTCCTCACCAAAATGTCTGTAGATCCTCCCCCATACAGTTTCTGGATGAACAATTCCTACTATAACATCTTCACGTAAGGTTTCGTAATACCAGGATTTTGTTATAGCCAAGTCTTCGTCTGAATGAAATGTTGACATGGGTGTACGTAAGTTATGAAGTTAACAAAGAAGGTGTTGGGATTAAATACAGAAAAATAATATTTTTAATTACATTGGCTTGTCAAGTTATATTAAATGTGTCTGACAAATCTGAAAAATAATCCTTTAATTGAAATGTGGTCGGTGTATTGTCAATTCATGTCATTGGCTTGTCAAGTTATATAAAATATC
>JAJJMC010029624.1:4331789-4404397 GCA_023531435.1 Papaver californicum
TGTATTGTCAATTCATGTCATTGGCTTGTCAAGTTATATAAAATATCTCTGACAAATCGGAAATTTTAGTCGTTTAATTGAAATGTGGTCGGTGTATTGTCAATTCATGTCATTTGCTTGTCAAGTTATATAAAATATCTCTGACAAATCGGAAATTTTAGTCGTTTCATTGAAATGTGATCGTTGTATTGTCAATTCATGTCATTGGCTTGTCAAGTTTTATAATATCTCTGACAAATCAGAAAAAAGATTCTTTGCAATGAAAAATGTGGTCAGTGTATTGTCAATTCATGTCATTGCCTTGTCAAGTTACATAAAATATCTTTGACATAAAAATAAATTGTGTTTAAAATTCTCCCTTTTTTATTATAAATAACCACACTAGGTTGTCAATCAATACAAACCGAGTTTTATAATCATCTCTTGCTCCTTAAAAAATCCAGGACATAACAAAATGGCAAACTATGTAAATCATATAGACAAGTATGGTTCCTCTTCTAGTTATCCTCACTATGTTTCTTATACTTCTTCTTCTTCTGGTTCATTAAACGATGATGATAACACAAGTTACTACTCATCCGATGAAAGTTCACTTGAAGCGAACAATAATAACCTAGCAGTTACTGCTGGTTTAATGTTGTCAACTATGAACCCTCCACATACACGTATAAAAATACCAAGACAACGTGATGTAGGTGCTAAAGGTCTATGGAGAGACTATTTCTGCAGCAACCCGACATTTCCCCCCAATTTATTCCGAAGAAGATTCAGAATGCGTCGACAATTATTCAACCGTATTTTGGGTGATGTTGTGGCTGCAAATAGTTATTTTGTGCAAAAAATAGATGCTTGTGGTGTTCCAGGATTAACCCCGCACCAAAAAATTACTGCAGCTATTCGTATGTTAGCTTACGGATGTGCGGCCGATGCAATCAATGAGTATTTACGTATTGGGGAAACTACAGTTTTGGAAGCAACTCGTAGATTTTGCAGGGTGATAGTCCAATTGTACGAGGAAGAATATTTACGGACACCAACTAAGCGTGATGTTCAACTCCTTCTTGATGAAAACCAAAAAAGGGGATTTCCAGGGATGATTGGTAGTGTTGATTGCATGCATTGGAAATGGGACAAATGCCCATCGGCGGAATCCGGTGCTTATACCGCCTACAAGGGTAGCGAAAGTATTATCCTTGAGGCAGTTGTATCGTATGATCTTTGCTTTTGGCACGTATTTTTTGGTATGCCGGGTTCAAACAATGATATCAATGTGATGAACCGTTCTTATATCTTCAAAAAGCTTATCAACGGTAAAGCACCGGCAGTAAACTTTTCAGTCAATGGAAATCAATATAATATGGGGTATTATCTTGGGGATGGAATATACCCAGACACATCAACTATTGTAACTACCATTAAACATCCAGACTCCCAAAAGAAACAGAAATTTTCTGCGATACAGGAAGGTTGTCGAAAAGATGTAGAACGGGGTTTCGGGGTACTACAAAATCAATTTGCAATCATCAAACAACCCGCACGTATGTGGAATCCGGACGTGTTAGCGTATATAATGAAAACAGTCATTATTCTACATAATATGATAGTGGAGGATGAACGTATTCCCGGTGATTGGCCGCATGACTATGAGCAACGCAGTCACGGTGCTCCGGTTGTTATTTCAAGGGACAACACTGCTCAACTTTCTAGAATGATGAAGGACCAACGTAGACGTGCAGTATTCGATAAACAAACTGGGGTTCGTTTGAGAAATGACCTGATCGAACATATATGGTCATCTGTTGGGGAAGAGTGAACTTTTATATGGGCTTTGGGGGTAAATGTGTTGTTAGTGGACCCGTGGTTAAAGCGGAAGATATCTTATCTTTACTTATTTTAGTCGCGTTATATTTTAATTGTTCTTCGACTCCACCTAGTTTTAGAAGTAATTTTAAAAATTAATTCTAAATTAAATTTTTATTTTAAATTAGGATTCGTTAAAAACATAAAAATCCATTGGTTAAAAAATATACTAAAAATTCTTAATAAATTGATCAAAATTAAAACTCAATATGACAATGGTAAATAATAATCCGGACGTTATGATTGGTTTAATCTTTTCATCAAAATTTCTCCCTTCCTCAGTTCGATGTACTGTCTCGATACAGCATCCATTTGGGAGATATCCATCGTCATTATACGAAATTCCTCTTCTGCTTCTTGCCTAGCTTGTATTGCCGTAAACTTTTCATTTGAATCAGCTAATTTAGCTTCAAACTTTGCTTTATCATTAGCTAATTTTGCTGCAAACTCAGCTTCTCTTTGTGCAATCTTCATATCTCTTTGTTCGGTACATTTGGCGTTGAAGCTTTGTTGCTCTCTATAAATATTTTCCATCATTTGTTGTTGTTCACCAAATCTTGCTTTCCCTTTTGTCTTCTGTCGTTTCGCCTCTTTTTTCCCCATTGGACGGATTATTGTGTTGGGGATATCTCCAAGGTCTTCAAAGGCGCTGGGACCATCAAGGCTTAAGTCTGCTGTGTCCTGTACGTCCTGAGATTCGTTGTCGTAATCAGACTCTCCTTGTGATGAATCAAAAACAGATGTTGACCTTCTAGAATATTTAATATTATCTAACATAACTGTGTAGCAATCTTCATGTTTAAAACTTCGACCAGTTGCTTCCTTGAAAAGCCTACGTACTTCTGCAAACTGGTGTTTCAATACAATGTTGTTAAAGGATATACAATCAAATAGATTCATGTAATAAGCATAAATAAACGAGTTGTTACCTTATTTTCGGGGCCCCATCCAGTATGATGTTCCCTTTCAACTTCACCCTCCTTTGCAGACATAAGCGCGACATCCTTACTTATAATTTGAAATCGTTTCTGAAGGAGGTCCAACTTCGTTCTGGCATAGAAGGTATAGCTTCTTTCATCCGACATAGTATACGTGACCATAATTTTTCTTCACATTGATCAGTACCAATGCTACAATCTTGAGAAATAGACAAATGAATCGTACACATGGTAACATCTTCGAAAGACGAAAAATTTGGACCTCGGGGTTTTGATGGCGCCATTTTACTAATCTAATTCAAAACTTATGAAATAAGAACTAACTTTTGAATTTTCAACTCTACACAATGTATGAGTTTAGTAAAATGCCATTGGTTTAGTATCACATATATATAGGGTAAATATATAGCCGTTAAACGGTAACATATCAACGGTAACATATTAACGGTCAAAAATTAACGGTCAAATACAAGCGGACCGTTGGGATCGCGCCCAGCTCCTAGCGGAGCCTTGGCCCCTCGCCCAGACACAAGCGGTCCCTTGGGGTCTCGCCTGTCTCTCCCACCATGCGATATCCCAATTTACCGCCCAACCCAAGCGGAGACTTGGCCCCTCGCCCAACTCCAACGTTGCCTTGGGACCTCGCCCAAACTCCAAGCGGACCCTTGGAGTGCCGCCTAGGTCCAAGCGAAGTCACTGAATCTCGCCCGTGTATTGAAATTTTAGGCGAAATCTCTGCTTTTCGCTTATGAGTGGGCGAGCTTCTAGTTACTCGTCTGGTGGAGCGAAAGTTTAGCGTATCGCTTGAGCTGGCGAAATGTCAACCCTTCGCCCGTGTTTTTAAGCGAGATGCTGGTCCGTCGTCTGTTCACAAGCGAGGGAGTAGAGTTTCGCTCGACTATAACTTTTGATCGTCGATCAGCGACTTTTTTTAATCCTGAACAGTGATTTTCAACGATTATAAATCAAATTTAATCGCACCGCTGCGGTTGATTTTCAACGATCATCGATCAAATTAAATCTTTGATCTTTAATTTTATCGATGATTGTGGATGCTCTTAGGGTTTAATCTTAGGGTGGAAAATAATCTTAGGGTTTTATATAGGATTTTGTAACGGTGGATAAAAATGGTCATACGGATTCCGAAAAACGTTGGACAGTGAAGATTTTGTATAAGATTTTCATACGGATCGAGGAAAGTGTGTGAAAAACATACATGATTCTTTTTATGTTAAAACAAACTCATGCATTTGATTTATTTATCGATACAGTAAAAATCCAAAGAATATTATATAAATTAGAATACTTTGGATATTGTTATCGCCTTTTGAGTATATATAAGAAGGAATCAAAAAAATGAAAAATAATTTTGATAATTGTCGTTGACTTTTGACTAGATAAAGTTTAGCGTTCCTGTGGAGATTTCGACTTAGGGTAATAACACAATACATTGTTGTCATCTTGAAAAATGAGAAATGAATTCGATAGTCATCGAATCTTCATCAAAAATTTGCAAACTTCTTTCAATCTATTATAATTGAAATGTCAAACGCTGCAGTTTAAATGGATTGAATTGCTAATTTATTCAGTTTTACTCGATTTTTCCAATTGTACTTGAATTTTTTCAAATTCGATTTTATTTTTCGTTAATTACTACACTTTAAAAATTACAAATTTTTAGCCACAATGCAAATATTGGCTCACTCAAGACGAACATCTTTAAAAAGATTATTTAAGTACGAGCCACATCAGTATTCCATTAGTTTCACTCAATATCTTCGATTTCACTCAATTTCACATGTTACCATCATACTTCGGCGACTATGCAAAGGCCCAAGAATTTTATTATCAAAGCATGTAAAATTTCATTTGTTTTCTTCCAAGATTAAGGTTGTCAAGGTTCAGTATTTGTGATTCTTGTTTTCTAAATGTATCTCTGGCTTTATTACCACAAAGTAGGACTTTTCTTCCAGAATTTTCATGTGTTTTTGTCTTTGTGATTTTGTAAAGATGCATAAACTCCAAGCAAAAGATTTTGTAAAGATGGTATCTCTTCATATGTCTCCTTGAAGTTCAAATTGATACAAAATGTTTATTTATTTTTTCAAAGAGTTCTTTTCAAATGTTTTTAATCATTTTATCAATTTTTGTGAATTCCAGGATTGAAACTCTAACTAATAACTAGCCCCAAAAAAAAGTTAATTACATTAATGTTGTGGGCCTTTTTAAAAAAAATTGTAATAAATTCAATATGTTACTAGTCAAAATCTTGTAATTCATATTTGCAATGCAATATTGTACATAGTTTTTGGCAAATATTAGATGGATGGAACTGTGTACAAGCATTTGCTTTCGTAAAAATAGTAATGTTGATGTACATTTTTAAGATTATTACGGGTATTTATTTGACATTCCATTAAACATAACTTACTATTTTTATTGAATCCATGCAATTTAGACATCTCTACTTTGTTTACAGGAGATGTATAATTAGGCACTTAAAAATTATGCTTGAATACAAGCTTATCTAATATGTATTTTATATGTAGTTTCCACATCATGGTGGAATTTATAATAGGCATGACAACTATTCGATGGTCGATATAGATGTCTACCAATAGATTGCTTTTATAGCTAACTCTAGCTGGTAGAAACACTTAATACTAGTATACTTTTTAATTGTCATATCTTGGCGGCTGAAAGTTAGTAGCCTTATCAATGATTTGATGGTTAGTATAGGTGTCTAACAACCAACTTTTTGGTGGCTAACTGTTATGGCTAGAAATATTTAGCTACTAGTATGCTTGATAGTTGTCAAATCCTAGTGGCTGAATGTTACTAGCAACGTCAACAATAAGATGGTTGGTATAAGCGTCTACCAATATATTATGTTGGTGTCCAAAACGAGCGGCTAGAAGTATATAGCTTTTAATACAATTTTTAGTTGTGAAACACTAGTGGATGAAAGCTAGTAGCAACACCAAAATTTTGACGGTTTGTAGAGGTGTTTACCAACATACCGTATTGGTGGCTAACTTTAGTGGCTGGATGTATATACACTCTAATGTACTTTTGAATTGCTAAAGTATAGTTGTTGAAAGCTAGTAGCTTCACGTATGATATTTTTAGTTGTTCAAGTATTGCTGCTAAAGGGTTCCACCAACTGTAGTTGCTGAGAATTGCTGGCTAAAGGTTTTTGGCAACTAATTTTATTTTTAGTTGTAAGAAATAGTTGCTAGATGGTTACACCAACTATAATTGGTAAGAAATACTTGCTAAAGCCAATATTTCTTGTAGTGCCAATTTCGTTGGTCTTACCTCGCCATAATGTTCGCCAAGTGGCCTTCGTCGCACCTTTCGTTATGACTCTGTGCTCTATCCTATAGTAATCTTCCATCTGCCCCGACAGCTAACCGCATGGTGATATGACTATTCTGTCTGTGCATTTAATGTCTAACTGCCCCGTTCAAACTTGTTCGTTGATCTTGAGTTAGTGCTTTCCACGCGTCATACTTTTGGGAGGTAGGCGGAGATCCTTAAGCTAAGAGAGATTCTCTTAAGTGCTTACCTTGTATCTGCATCTTCTGTATTCATGCCTCAGGATGCGAACACGTGGCGAAGTGATTTTATTTCCCCATATTTTGCCTCTTCTCTTAACATCCGAATGAGGGTAGGATGGGAAGAAAACTTTATAAATATCTGAATTAAAGCCACGTCTTGTGTTACCGTTGCCACGTCCTCTTTATAATCGACATGTCTTCTTCTTAAACGCTTTTCCACCTTATCCGCCGGTTATCAAGGTATAAATTCTATCCTTAATCAATTTTTTCCCCATTAAATTATATTCTCTTTTGATTTCCTCTTCTCCTCATGCAACTCTGCATCATCCCTTCATCTTCTCCTTTGTCATTCCTTTTCTAACTTGATTGTTTTCTACCATGTCATCTCCCCAGAATCTTTTTCCTCGTCCATCACCAAAGTAAGTTTTATACTGTTTGTTATATCTCAGTCTGATCTTGTGTTTTTTGATTTTTCAGTTTAAGTTGTTGTAATTTTTACCCTCTATGTCCTATCAGTTCCTCTCCATTGAAGAGACTAAGGAAGAAAAGGTACAGAACATAAGGATACTGAATGCCTCTTCCACTACTGTTGTTGCTGGTGCGAAGGCTGAACCGCCATCCCTCAAGCGGAAAAAAATTTCGCAGGTAAAAATCATAACTGTGCTCTTGCTTTACTCTCTTTTGCCTCTGATTTTTATCTGATGAATATGAATTATTTCCGAAGGTCGATGCTAGTAAAGATTCCTCTTGCAGTTCAAAGAAGAAAAAGGTTCGTGATTTGAAAAGAATCATGATAGGATTTTGGATTACCCTATATAAATAAACCGCAATCACACAGTGTCTACAATGTAGACAACGGCAAGTACGGGTCGAACCCACAGGGAGCGGGGACAATACTGCAATCAATATCTCAATAAACTAATCAAGAATAATATTTTTGGATTTTTCGAAATAAAATTAAAACAAGAAAAATAAACTAAACTAATAAAATAAATCAAATGGGAGAAACAGTAACCAGGGTTTTCAGTATCCACCACTATTTCTATTTAATTACTGAAGTGAAACATAACTCCTGAATATTCACCTATTGTTCGTTCTATCGACATCACCTATTATATGTATTAGAGTCGCAAATATCACTGGGACACCCTAAGCATGGCGCATCAAAATCTCTAAGTCTTATGCATACACCATCTAATTGCGTTAGCGAGAAAATAATACGAAACTAATTATAGGTTCACAAATAATATCTGGCTCTTCTAAGCATACCCCATCTAAGAATTTAACCCAAGCATGAAATATCAAATAAGTAAACAAACATATTTGATATCCTATTAATTCTGCGCATAAGTTACTGTATTGTACAGAACCAGTGAAGCGACAACTGATTTTTTATTAAATCAATAAATCAAAATCATGGAATTAATCTATTCAAATCATAATAGTCTGTATCAAATAATTCAATTTAATTGATCAAAACTTTTAAGTGGTTTCAATCATTAAACCCTAGTTACAAATTAATTAGAACATGGAGATGGGTTTCTTAAAACCCATAAAAATAATTAAGAAAAGGTAGACAGGGAAAAGATTAAAACCTTTTTGATTTGTATTCCAAAACTAGAGAAATATCATGTATCCGTACCAGCCGTCACGCCCCCTCTTTCTTCTATATCTCCTACCGTGCATCCCTCTCTTTCACCGTACATGCGTTACACCTTCAAAACCTCGACTGCCTTTTCCTGTACAGTCTGAAAAACCTTAAAAGCCTACCAGAAGCCAAAAAAAAAAACCCTTCTCTTACGCTTCCTTAGACTTTTATACTAGGCTTCACCTCCTTTTTCTATCTTTAGCCGTCTCAACTCAACTACGTGTGACGTCCTTTTGTAGTCAACTACTTTTCCCTATTCACGTGGTAGTACTCTTCAACACCTAATCACTTGTCACGTCACTTTCTCCACACAAAAGAAAGTCCCCATTCTCACGTCTCTTTCCTTTTTTTTCATAGCCTTTCATCACGTGTTCACTTTTTAATCTCTCTCCAAACAGCCTACTTAGCCGTAGCCAACACCTAAAAGAAGGAGTAGCCTTTCAGCCGTCCCTAGCCAACATTACTCTATCTTCAACTCCACGTGCCAACCAGCCACATGTTGTCCTCTCTCCCATATGTGTACTTCGTTCTACTCTACCTCTCTAGCCTCAACATTAATCAGCCGTCTCCCTTCTTCAGAAGACCTCTCTCAATCACGTGGACCTCAACTCCAATCCTTTCACTTCACGCCTATCCTAGCATGACTTCTTTTTTTCTCTTTGTACTCCATGTAAACAACCGTACTTCCCTTGTACATGACATTGCTCCACTTGATCAGACCCTTTAGGTTCCGTCAAATTTAGTTCACAGGCTACTTATTTTACGTGTAACTTCTGATTTTTGGTGTACCACTTATAAAATAAATAAAACAATAATACTAACACAAAATTAAGTACTAGCAAATGTTAATTAGGAGGTAAATATGTATAAATTAAGCGTCTATCAAATACCACCAAACCTATATTTTGCTAGTCCTCGAGCAAAACTAATCTAAAAATAAAATAAAATCCTAACTCACTTTCGCAGGAATCGCGACTACATTTAGCATATGTAATAAGCCTTTAAACCCCTAAGTGGCATTAGTGGACGAGTTTTGTCTCGTGAGGGTTTACAAGAGATATACCCACAAAACCTTTACTCCAAATTTTAGCTATCTGTGAACGATAAAGGATAGACACTAAACAAGCTATTTAGTTGGCGTTCTAATTCTTCGACTATAAGAATCATTACCCTGTATGAATCCAATTGTTGTACACGAGTTTGTACTCAGCGTACTAAAATTCATATAAGAATGCAAACTCCACTCAAATAATCATTGAACATCCATAGCTGGATAAAAATTCACATTGCTCGAAATCAATCAAATTCAAACACAGGGATAGATTAGAAAATGGTTATAGAAGTGATGAATGGTGTAGATCTTGACTAAGGTGAACGGTGTTTCCCATATCTGTCTGAAGGTCAGTGCCAAGATGAATCCTATTTTTATTATTATTATTTATATACATTTTTTTCTTTTTTTTTATGACTACATTATTAGATCTTTCGAATCTAGGCGCATGCTCCTTTTCAGCAGATTACATGATAGTTCCCATGGATCCTGCATTCCACGCTTGCTTAGGCGACGGAGACAGGGAAAACACACACATATTGCTATCAAAGTGTCATTTTTTTTTATTTTTTTTATTATTGAATAAGAATTAAAAATGGGTTTGATCTCAACACTCTATTTCATCCTGGCGGCGATAAAAATTTGATACTGGGCCCCACCAAATCACTTAGAGAAACATAAAATTGCAAAAATAAAAATAGAAAGTGATATGATTATGATGATTCTGAGATATGCTTGTTCAATGATTATCATGTTATTTCTAACACCTGAGTGCATTCAGATATGAATAGACCATTTGGCTGGGCACATCAATTCCTATAGATAAAAGATATATTTCCATCTACCTAGAATGGTTAGTGTCATCCTGAATAATTCACAAGTTTCTAAATTTCGGAGTTTATTATTGGCATCAATTTTCGGAAACTCTACCCCCAAACTTAAATTTAACATTGTCCTCAATGTTTCAAACCGTGCAACCTAGAATGGTACGCAATAAATATAAATAAGAGAAACAAATATAAATCAAAAAGAAGGGATTGGAACGTCTCACCTGATTGACGCAAGAAAAGCAGTATTCTCTGTAACACATATCAAACGATAGTAATAACAAAGAACACCAGAAATAAAAATAAACAAAAATCCTAAAAGAAAATAAAAACAAGAAAATAAGAATCTACCTACTGGATATGTACAGAAAGAATCCTCATACACTAACAACCTGAAAATTTGGGGATCAACCCAAAATACAATATTTGCAAATGACAGTTTCATACTTATGTTATGGTGACACAGAGACACTGAAACTCTCAAAAACAAGGGATTACCCCCAAACCAAGTTTTTACTACACTTGGAAGTGCGTAAAGAACATAATATGGGGATCATATTGGGGAAATATTGATTGGTTCATGCACAGTGTCAGGAACAGGCAACTCCTCTGGGTATTTGGATACAAAGTAATCCAACAAAACTGGAGAAACACACAATTCTAACCCTAATTAGGTAACTTTCGGAAGTTTAGGGTATAGAAACAACCTCTAAGTCGGGTGAATGACCTTGTGAGATAGATTCATCTATGGAATTAGGAAAATCATCTACACAATCATCCACATGGTCATCTATATATTATGTATGGAACAGAGAGTCACTATAAGACTGATCATCATCAACAAATAATTTCTGGCATTCCAGAACTCTCAATCTTTGTTCCAAACTAGGTGGTTTGTGTTTATAATACTTCTCATATAACATTAGAGGCGATTCTTCATTTACCAGAGATGAAGCAAAAACTTCCTTATGTCGTGACCGGTTCATATATTCTCGAAGTGTCATCTTAGATGACATCTCCCTAGGTGAAGCAAGAACTTCCTTATGTTGTGACCAATCCATATATTCCCGAAGTGTCATCTTAGATAACGTCTCCTGAGAAGGAGTCATCATCTCGAAAAAGTACCTGAAAAAAGATACTAAAACACAAAACGAGTCAACTAGAACTAAAAATCATAAAATAAAAATAAAAATAAATAAAAATAAAAACCTAAACTACGATTAGAAAATAAAAAATACTAATTACAATATCTCAAAACCGCTCCCCGGTAGCGGCGCCAAAAATTGATAGGATTTCAGATTACCCTATATAAATAAACCGCAGTCGCACGGTGTCTACAATGCAACAACGGCAAATACGGGTCGAACCCACAGGAAGCGAGGACAATACTGCAATCAATATCTCAATAAACTAATCATGAATAATATTTTTGGATTTTTCAAAATAAAATTAAAACAAGAAAAATAAACTAAACTAATAAAATAAATCAAATGGGAGAAACAGTAACCAGGGTTTTCAGTATCCACCACTATTTCTATTTAATTACTGAAGTGAAACATAACTCCTGAATATTCACCTATTGTTCGTTCTATCGACATCACCTATTATATGTATTAGAGTCGCAAATATCACCGGGACACCCTAAGCATGGCGCATCAAAATCTCTAAGTCTTATGCATACACCATCTAATTGCGTTAGCGAGAAAATAATAAGAAACTAATTATAGGTTCACAAATAATATCTGGCTCTTCAAAGCATACCCAATCTAAGGATTTAACCCAAGCATGAAATATCAAGTAAGTAAACAAACATATTTGATATCATATTAATTCTGCGCATAAGTTAATGTATTGTACAGAACCGGTGAAGCAACAACTGATTTTTCATTAAATCAATAAATCAAAATCATGGAATTAATCTATTCAAATCATAATATTTTGTATCAAATAATTCAATTTAATTGATCTAAACTTTTAAGTGGTTTCAATCATTAATCCCTAGTTACAAATTAATTAGAACATGGAGATGGGTTTCTCAAAACCCATAAAAATAATTAAGAAAAAGTAGAAAGGGAAAAGATTAAACCCTTTTTGATTTGTATTTCAAAACTAGAGCAATCTCATGTATCCATACCAGCCGTCACGCCCCCTCTTTCTTCTCTATCTCCTACCGTGCAGCCTTCTCTTTCACCGTACAGGCTTTACACCTTCAAAACCTCGACTGCCTTTCCTGTACAGTCTGAAAAACCTAAAAAGCCTACCAGAAGCCAAAAAAAAACCCCTTCTATTACGCTTCCTTAGCCTTTTATACTAGGCTTCACCTCCTTTTTCTATCTCTAGCCCTCTCAACTCAACCACGTGTGACGTCCTTTTGTAGTCAACTACTTTTCCCTATTCACGTGGTAGTTTTTTTCAATACCTAATCACTTGTCACGTCACTTTCTCCATAGAAAAGAAAGTCCCATTCTCACGTCTCTTTCCTTTTTTTTCATAGCCTTTCATCACGTGTTCACTTTTAATCTTTCTCCCAACAACCTACTTAGCCTTAGCCAACACCTAAAAGAAGGAGTAGCCTTTCAGCCGTCCCTAGCCAACATTACTCTATCTTCAACTCCACGTGCCAACCAGCCACATTTTGTCCTCTCTCCCATGTGTGTACTTCGTTCTACTTTACCTCTCTCTAGCCTCAACATTAATCAGCCGTCTCTCTTCTTTAGAAGACCTCTCTCAATCACGTGGACCTCAACTCCAATCCTTTCACTTCACGCCTATCCTAGCCGTACTTCCCTTGTACATGACATTTCTCCACTTGATCAGACCCTTTAGGTTCCGTCAAATTTAGTTCACAGGCTACTTATTTTACGTGTAACTTCTGATTTTTGGTGTACCACTTATAAAATAAATAAAACAATAATATTAACACAAAATTAAGTACTAGCAAATATTAATTAGGAGGTAAATATGTATAAATTAAGCGCCTATCAAATTACACCTACTCTAAAATTTCCTATGGTAATGAAGGCATCTTCGAATCCCACAGCTTCGCGGAAGAAGTCGTTCCTTCTGTCGAAAATACGGAGAAAATAGTCTTTCAGGAAGTTTCGTCTTTTAAAAATGATTCATCAATATCTGCAAAGATAGCTGAGGTTGTAAAGGAAATAATTGTTGAAAAAGCGTTGCATGGGGATACTGATGAATCGATTTCTCCACTTTTTGCCAATATTTCTAGTACAAAGCCTGTTACTGTTGTTCTTCTAAAGTCTGAGGCTACTAAATTTCCCGAAGCTGTGAAAGATTATGAAACGCACGAAGAAAAGGATGAAGTTTCCAAAACAGAATCTCAGGAAAGCTATAAGACTAAAACTACTCACGAAATGAATATTTTGCAATAGATGTTCCAAGCGCTCAAGTGTGGAGTAGCATTGAAACTTCCTCCCGATTTTATGATGCGATGTCGATGATGTGCTCTGAATCATTTAGCTTATTAGACTCTCGATCAAGGATTGAAGCATCCATAGCCTTGGACCCTGTTCAGAGAGCTGGATTGTCGCTATTGGTGAGTTCTATTCTTAGTTTTTGGGTTCGAAATGTTTTATCTTGCTTCCAACGATCAATGCATCTTTGTGTGTATGAGTATAATTGCCAGCTTGCATTCTACGAAGAATCCGCTCAAGTTGAGAAGAAATGCTTTTTACTTAGGGAAAAGGTTGAACGACTGAAGAAACAGAAAACCCTCTTGCAAACAAAGTTGGACTCGGAGGCTGAAGCTGCGAACTCACTGAGAAGATGAAATGGTGAACTTCACAGTAAGACTTACTTTTTCTTTTCTGGTATCTTTATTCTTTCTCTTTTATTTTTTATTAGTTGATACTCAGGCTTGTTCCTTCTTCAAGAACGATGCCAAACAAGAAAGTTGGCTAACAAGCAAAATAATCAAGAAATCAAGGTTTTGCGAGAACAGAATAAAGAACTCCAACAACAAATATCAAATATAGAGGAAATAGGTCATCGTGTAAATGACTTGACTCTTGAATTTTAAATCGTGGATCAATTGAACACTCATATTGAATCAGGCATGGCGGATCTAAAACATCGGAATAATGAGCTTCAATGAGAGATTGACGGTTTGCGAAACGAAAGAAAAAAGTTTCTTGCCAAGAAAGATACTACTAAAAGTGAACTTCACATCACCAAGAGAGAACTTCGCACTTCTGAAGAGAATCTCCGAACTTCCAAATAAGAGTTGTGCACCTTGTGACCAGAGTTTAATACACTTCTCGAAAAGCACATAAGTATTCAGATTGATTTGGATAGAACCCGGTCAGATCTTCGCCTAGCTCAAACGGCCAAACATGAATCTGTTAAAACTAATAGTCTTCTCTTAAAAGATAATCAAGATTTTGAAATTCGTTTGAAGGAGAGGGATAAAATGATTGCTCTTTATAAAGGACAATTCGGCAATACAACTGATATATAGCTTGATCAGCTGTCTGAATCTCAATACGAGAAGGCTAAGCTAGAGACCAAAAAGAAGATATTAAAGAAACTTTAAGACTAGATATTATTCATAAAGAAGGTCGGTAGATCTTCCTCCGCCTTTATCTTTCTTAAATCATTATCATAACTATCCATTTTCTTGTTTTGCAGAATCTGAGGAGAAGATGAGTGCTGAACTGAAGCATCTTCGCGAGGATCTGGTGAAGATTCAAGCTGAGAAAGATGCTGAAGTCCAAAAGTACAAAGATCTTACCGAAGAATTTGACGAATTTTTAGAAGAAAATAAATTATACAACAAAAATTTGAATAAGAAATATCAAAAATCTTGGATAAGTCTAGTCAATAATTCATCGATTATCTCTGTGATCTCTGTAAAATTTCCAGGGTAGTTGTACTACCTTCCGAAGACTATTATGATGATGACAATGATAATCAAGCTACCAATGGCGAGGTAGATAATCAAGTTGTTGAAGTCAATCTCATTAATGTTTCTACAAGCAAATGCAATCCTGATGATATTCCTCACCAAGAATAATCTTAACCAGTTTACTCCTTCAGCCTCTGCAATTCCTTTATCTCCTACTTTCTTGTATCCAATATTACTCGTTCGGGATGTAAGGCGTAAGGGGATTAAGAATCATTATTCTTTTGACACAAGAAAAGAAAATTTCACCCTTTTCTTGTGTCGAAGATTAGAAAGAGAAAAAATCCCTCCTATAATAGGTCTTATTTTCTTTCACATCGCTTTGCTAAACCTAATTTCAGTTTTCCGCGTCCATGTCCTTGGCTTTTCCTTTCTCTTTCTGGTTCAACCTACTCTCAAATGATATCGAAAAAAACCCTAATCCCAAAAGACCCGTTTATGTTGTTTGATTTCCTTGATCTCGAAGTATTATGTTTTTGATTTCCTTGATCTCAGATGCTTTCTCTCAGGATTCTAAGATTTTGACATCAAAACCAGAATGGTAACTCTTTCACTGTTCGTCTTTTTCCCTTTTGCTTTTGTCACTTTATCTCTTCTGTTTGGTTATATTTCAGTGATTCACTAATTTGATTTTGATTTTGATTTTACATTTTACAGCCTTCCTCTATATGTCATTTATGATCAAGAAGGTTGGTAAAAAGATGAGACTGACCATCCCTAATTGGATCCGTATAAAACTGATAACACCAATAGGTTTGTTTTTTCTTTCTCTTTCAATCTCATTTCTCTAATCAGATCTGTTCTTGTTTATATTTTTTTCCTTAACATTTAATTTTGCATTAACTTTCTTTTGTTTGTTTCTATGCTTTTGCATTCAGAATTTGTGCTTCTCGTTTGCATTGAGAAGAAATTGCAATTTCTTTTGCATTAATTTCTTTTGTTTGTTTGTTCCTTAACTTTTAAGTTTTGTTAGGTCTTTATCTAGTGATACAAATTATACTTTCAAGTAAGGAAGAAATTGCAGAATACTCTAGATGTTAGATTCTTCAGTTAACGGATTTGGAAATAAGTTTGATTTGAATTCTAGTTTTTGATTATATTTAGCATTCTTAATCTTCTTCTAGTTTGTATTGCATAAATGTTTCTAAGATTTCAAGTAAATTGAATTTGATTAAGAAAATACATGTTTGTTGCTATTGTAAGCTGATGTTGGCTTAGATAATGCCAAAAAAAAGCTAGAGCTTATTGTGATGAATTCAATCATGTTACATGTATGTGTGCATTGCACGTAGATTTTTATGTGATTTAAGTTCATTATCTGTTAGAAGCAAGTAACTGTTGATCTTTATTTTAAATTGTTGTGTATTAGGGTTTATTTTTGATGTTCTTGGTAATAATGGGTTCTTTTCTGATTTTTTATTGTTGCTTTGATGATTTTGCAGACATTGATTTCGTCTTGTTTAGTTTATCAATTTGTTAGTGCTGCTGAAATCATTCCAGCGTCTTAAGACATACAAGGCCAAGCTTGATGTCTTCCCAAGGCATGATGGAAAGTTCAAGGTAATTTTTTTCCTGCATATATGTATCTTTATAGGGTTTCTCTTGCCTATTTACTATCTGGTTACAATTATGTTTATAGTTCTTGCTATATTACAAGGTTTTGCTTTTCCAAGTAGTTGGTCCTCATTTGATTTTCAACCAAAAATCATTTGTATTCAAGATGGTGTGTGCCAATATTTGTTGTTGTATTCGGATGGTTTCAGTCTCTGAAAACACCTTTTGCTTCAAGCTAGAGATTTTATGATCTTATTGAAGTCTGATACAATGTCACTCTTAAACTAGGAAGCTTCTATGTATGCTTCTGGTGTCATTTTTTATTTTTTTTGGAAAAATATTTTATGAATTTGATGACCACTGGTCCACCGCCATATGAGAAGTACTTTGATGATTTTTATTTAAAATTAATTTGATTGCCATATTTTGACATTGGCAAGCCTATAGAACTTATTTGAAAGAGAAATATGTGTTTGAGATATTTTGTCCATCACCTAAACTTGCATTTTCTTGGAATAATTGTTTCTACTCACTTTTGTGTTCTCATTGCAGTTGTGGTGTTAGTCATTGTGTTATTATGCACTTCAGTTGGTGTTAGTATTAATTTGCATTTTACTGCCGATATATAACCCTGCATTTTGTATGCTATCATGCTGGTGCATTTTTTAGGAGCATCTGTTTAAGCTCTCAACGGTTCATATATGATGAAACCATTCCCTGGAATCTATTTTTCTTTTTTAGTATATTAATTTTTATTTATTTTTTTGGTATTAACATAACCATACTCTCCAAATTTGTTAACAGAACTATTCCCTAGAAGATGAGTGTAAATTTTGACGAGGCAGAGAGATAGATAGTGGATCTTGTTCAGAATGCAAAATGTGATGGTAAGATCTTTTCCAAGCTATATAATATGTATCAATAATTCATTACCCATCCCAAATTGCCGGAGAAGAAGAAAAAGAATCACAAGGCCAAGTGAGGTTGCAGATTACTCATAAATCTTTGCCTCCAGCCTCCAGGAATGAGACTATCACATACTGAGAGCCAAGTGAAAATCCAGTCTCTCAGTTGTTATTAAGCCTCCAATCAAAGCATTAGACCTTCTTTCATGTGTCTTAGCATTTTAGTTATCTTCTCTTATTCAACTGTGATTGTGGATGTGATCACACAAATATGTACTTCAACTTTTTAGGCGTTTTTTTTAAAAGCATTTTAGGTGTTTTATTTTGGCTGTGAACAAGTGGTGGGATATATTTTGGGATATTTTGAATATAAATGATATTTAATTTTGTTTCCAAATGAAATCTATTTGTCTTTCTATGATTAAATTTAAATTTGTTTACGCACTATACCATTGATAACTGAACCCTTTAGCAAATGAATTTGTAATGGGTTAAGCTCTTTACTGACGAAAGAACTAACACCTCACCCAACCAAGAGGATGGTGGCTAGAACCCTTGACCATCCAAACTTTAGTGGATTAAACCCTTGACCAGCCAAGAAAATGGTGACTAGAACCCTTGACCAGCCAAACAAACGACATCTGAAACTCTCATCTGTCGAAAACTTTAGTGGCCTAAGCCCTTGGACAACTACACAAATTGCCATGAATAAAGATCCTAACAGCTAAACATTTGATGGCTACAAATCTTCACCAACTATCAATTAAGTGGCTATAAAGCTCCACCAACTAGCCATTCATTGGCTGAAATCCTTGAGCAACTGAAATCTCAGTGCCCAAAGCCTTTAATCAACTCTTAAGCAACTAGGTAATTATTGGCTATACCCATTAACAACCTGATATTAAGTGGATAAAAACCTTTAACCATCAATGTATCAGCCTTCATCAACCAATATTCTTGTGGGTTAAGTATTTCAACAACTTGTGTTTATATGCTCCACCAACGATGGTCGGGTAGTTATCGTAAATTTATGGCAGCTAAAACTCTTAGTAATTGCCAGAGGTCTCCAGCCACTTAAACACAACATGTAGTAACTATTTTAGTTTAGTTGGTAAAGCCAATTTTTATTGTAGTGTACATAATCTTACAAGCATTACTACACCAACCATTGCTCCTTCATCGACTACTCGACATCATTGGAGCATCATCAAATAAAAATTTCTGGTAATATCCAACAATTAAATTTCTTGATTTCTTGATTTATTTTGCTTATAGCAATAAAATAAAAATCACCATGTAGTGCTTACCATGAAACATTAATGTTCCGCGCTAAGTAGGGGACTTAATATTGATGGTGAGTTTTTGACAAGGGAGAAAATTGTAATACTTCTCTTGAAATGTTGTTTTTCGCCTAGCCGCAGAAGCATGAAATAAATATACGTTAACTTCTTACGAGCATTAGAATTATGAACATTACTGCTATCTTACATTCTGCAAGAGAATATAGAATGCATATTCAACTCCTGGATAAACTAGCCCTGTAGCTCTTTGGCATAGATAGGCACCAGAGGAATTTCAGAGCTTTATTCAACGAAAACCTCGTTATTTCATGAACACCCGTAAAAATACTTGTATAAAACAGAATATACTGATTATACAAAAATTACGAACATTCAGAATAAAAGATACACCATATCTGAATAGTAGCGCTAATTAGATACATACCATCTAATTGCAGAGTCGCATCAAGCATAATTTCAAGATTGTAAACTTCCACGGCTGAATCTCTTGAAGGTGTTCTGTATGCAATGCACAAAAGTTAGGCATAAATGCCAACAATTAAATCTCACAAGACTGAGAAACCCTAAATAAGCTATAGTCATGGCATGGTATTAGTCAATGTCAATAATATCATATAAGCAATAGCCCTGGCAACATCAAGTACATGATTTAGTAATCCCTAGCCATACTTCTAACACAGATATGTCAAAATAATAAAGGAGACAAAAGCAATAAAGTCATCCAAAACAATAAAGTCAATCAAACCTACGGAGCTACCAAAGCCACAAGCAAAGTTGGCCGAAGTGCTAAAGGGGATAAGGTTGTGGCCGAAGCGTTAAAGGGACAAGACTGCGGCTGGCATCAGCGCTAGCGCTGCTGCCGCGGCCGCGTCCCATGCTTCATTGCCACGTCTCCCCATTCACCATCTTTGCTACCGCAACCATTGTTGGGCCCACACTTCATTGATGCGCACCACGCTCCATTGTCGTGCCCACACTCCGTGCTACTGGGTCCCACGCTTCATTACTGTCACACATATTTGCCGTCGCAACAACATTTCTTTGCTCAAGTTAGCACCATTATTCGCTCAAGATAGCACCAGTACTTAAGTAATTACTACGACAAATTTAGCACCATTATTCTATAACAAGGCTCATGGCTTTAAATCCATAACCCCACCAACTCTTATGAGACATCAAATCATATTACATGGGGGATAAAATATGGGGTTTGGTCTGGCGGTTACAACAACATGGACATAGCAATGCCCCATGACAAGGAAGTTATAGAGTAAGTGGTAAGTTGGAGCGGTTGAAGAGATAATGGAGTAGTAGTCTAGAAACTTCCAGAAACTTCCCAAGACAAATTGGACGGTTATTCCCACAACCTCCACTTCTCCATCTCCCCACAACTTCCACTACTTTACAAGGAAAGTGTGTGGTACCAAAACATTATAAATAGGCTGCTTAGTCAATTTCAAAAACACGACAGACAGATAAGAGATAGAAAATCATTCTCAAGGTCTGCTATTTTTCCACCACAACACACAATTCTACATACAATTTCTTCAACTTTCTTTGCTTCCCCCCCCTAAGATCAACCATCTCCTCTCTTTGTAACCGAAGCAGAACGTATACAAACGTTCTACTTGTTTGGATTCGTTTTGTACGATTTTGATCCTCGAACCTAAAAAGTACTTCAACAATATATTATTTTGCTTATGAGCAATTTTTAGGTACAAACACCAACTAAATAGCATGTTTAGTGTCTACCCTCAATCATTCACAAGTAGCTATGGTTTGGAGTAAAAGGTTTTATGGGTATATTTCTTGTAAACCCTCACGAGACAACACTCGTATACTAGGCCACCTAGGGGTTCAAAGGCTTGTTGCACACGTTAAGTGCAATCACGATGCCTGCAAAAGTCAGTTATGATTTTATTTTCTAGATTAGATTTGCTCGAGGACTAGCAAATAATAAGTTTGGGGGTATTTGATAGACACATTTTTATGTCTGGTTTGTCTCAATTCTATATATTGTGAGTGCTTATTTTTGTACTAATTGTGTTATTTTATGTGTTTGTAGGTAATTTTGAAAAAATAAACATTGTTGAAAAAATTGGTTCGAAAAAAATACTTAAGCAACCGGGAAAATTACTAAAGGCCCCCTAGCAATTGATAAAGGCACCCACTATGTTTTCAGACTCAAATGAATTTGGAGGGAAAATATCTTCTTCCAAACTGGAGAGGTTTTTGCTTACGTATAAATTAAAGAGTTTAAGGCAAAATATTTTCTTACCTTAATGTGGACACGGACAGACCCAAAGAATCAAGAGACATATCTTGGTTGTATTAAAAATATAAACAAAATATTCCTCTGGTTTTATTTGAAAACGAAGAAAAAAATTCTTTGTGTAATAAGAAATCTTTTTGGCTTTGAAAAGGAAACAACACGATCGTATCTGCTCAAAAGAGGAAAAAAAAAAGGATAAGGACTTTTTATTGAAGTAAAACATCTAGAGAAATATATTCTCGATCTTCCAAGAATATTTTGAATTGATTGGGAAGATCTTTGAATGATGGGGAGTATAGTATAAATAGAAGGGTCGATAGAGAACAAAGAGGGAGGCTGGCATAGGCCAGAGAAGAGAGAAAAATTTTAGAAAAAAATTCTGCTCATAAGGAAGAAGATGAAGAAACTGTGACTAAAAGGTTGAAGAAACCTTGGTCGTAGCTGAAAAACTCCGTTGTCTATTCTTTTATATTTTGCTCTTTTGTAACACATTGAAACATTGATCTTTTCTTCTCTGCAACAGTTATTTATGTCTCAAATTCACTATGTCAGTTTTATTTCTTCTTTTCAAAGCACTTTTGAGCCATGTATCTTTTGAGTGTGTTTTGAGCACCATGAGCTAAACCCCAACTCTGGGACAATGGAGGAAGCATTTTTTCTAATAATTATGTGGTACTATCTATTTAATTAATTTATGCAATATTTTTTATGATTATTTGCATTGAATAAAAATTGGAATAATATTTTTATTAAATAGTTATTTTTTCTCTTGATGGTGCATGCTTGGTCTAGGGATTTTTGATGCTTCATGCTTGCGATTTACATATATTATTTTATAAATCTACTACAGACAATAATTTAGAATCACTTTGAATGTAAGAATTGCATGAATCTTGTTTTTAACTGAATCACATAAATTGGTTAATGATGGAACCCTTTGTATCAACTATTTCATATAATCTTGATATCATCTTCGTTGGAGTTTTATATTTTTAGTATTACAAACTAGGTCTAAAATCAATCTCAACAAGTATGAGTAACGAAACTTTCTACCACTTTTCTACAATCACATCAATTTCTGGCGCCGCCGATGCGGACTTGTTTTTAGATTTGTTTTAGGTTTTAGTTTTTAGTAGTTTTTTTTATATTTTAATTGTTCTATTTTACGTTTTTGGGTTTTTGTCTTTTCACTACAAGTTTTGGATCAAAAAGAAATGTTGATCTAAAGATTTTGGTGTAAAAACTTGGAGTCGAAAGATAAAGCAGAAAAGAACGGAGAAAAGACAAAGATTTTTGTTTTTTGTTAGTTTTTCATTTCCTTATTTTCTCTTTTTGGACTTTTATTATTTTGTTTGTTTGCGTGCTTGTATCTTTTTCTAATTCTATTTATTATGAAAAAAAACACAAGTGCACACACCATTTTGCACCTTCTTCAGATCACTGATTTTTAAGAAAACCCGTGGATAAGTAAGTTGAACCCGTCCATTGAAAGTCCACAAGCCTTGCCTTGTACCTTTGACCAGTCTTTGGTTGTAGGTATATTCTGTTAAGGTAAACCAAGCTTACATAAAATAGTGAACCCCAGCATTTGCATGTGCACATATTCTTGTTAAACACTTGTATTCTTGCTTGTGTATGACTCGTTGGACTCGCCTAGGAGATAGACTTGAAGAAAACAACCTTTTTTATTTAAGTCCAACTCGTTACAGGCATTTAGGTGCTACATCCATTTTTTTCTGAAATGGGTGGTAATAATTAGAATTAGGTCCAGGTAAATAAGACCCTAAGAGATCGTATGAATCCTTCTAGAGTAGTACGTGACCCAGGAGTAGTTATCCCAGCCACTACTGTAAAATTTGATATTAAACCTGGGACAATTGGAATGCTTCGTACATTTAGGGGGATAAAGAATGAGATCCCGTATGCCTACATAAGAGACTTCGAGATGATTTGTGAAACAATGAGTTATCCGAATGTCTCCAAAGATGTGCTTAGATTGCGTTTGTTTCCCTTCTTTCTTGATGATAAACCCAAGGAGTGGTATCATTTTATTCCTTCTAAAATAATCACCACCTGGGATGGTCTTGTAGAGGTTTTTGTTAAGAAATTCTATCCCCACCAAAAGGCTGCTGTTGTTCGTCAGTGTATTCAAACCTATAAGAAAAAATTAGGTGAAAACCTACATGATTATGTTGAAAGGCTTAATGAATTATTATACCACTATCCACATCACGGTTTTGAGAAATCCCACATGGCCCAAATTTTATATGAGGGCCTAGATAGTGAGACCCATATGCAAGTAGAAACAATGCGTGGTGGAAAATTCACCATTCAGAACCCAGATAAATGTTTTGACTCGTTCATCGAGTTAGCTGAGAAAATTAGGCAATGGGCTTCAATGAGAGAACCAGAAATATCTATGAATCCTATCCATAGGGTCGATGGAGTTTATAATGGGTCAGATATACTTAGGGGGAAACCATCCTTCTTTGTATTATGAGTAGCTAAACTTTTATTGATTAAGGATGGATTCAATGTTCTAAGCGAAAAACCTTTATTAGTAATACAAGTTTACTTGGAGTTTTAATAATTATCGTTTGTTTTCACTAAACCTAGGGTTTAAGATTGGTTTATAGATTTTTCAAGTGTACGATTGGATTAGTCTATTGATCAATTTCATGCTAGTATTGAGTTATGAGATAAGTAATCTTCCATCGACTCGTACACAAGTAGAAATCACGAGAGATTATATAGGAAGGAGCAATTGCGAGCGAAGACAACACCAGCAAGTGGACCTTGATCTAAGAGTCTAACTACTGAGATCAACTTAAAGTCACAAAGCCTAAAACATTCGATTAGGTTACACCTTGAGTGATCTATTACTTGGTGGTTCAGAAGAATATAATCTGGTACTCGAGAACTTCTGTATCCAGTGATAAAATGAGTTTTAGGGATGACACTTATCTAGATTCTATTCTACGGTTGGTGATGAATGATTCTAACGAAATATAGAAAAGTATACTAATTCAATCAACGTTTGATAACAACGAAGGACTTCCTAATCATTTCTTTGTTCTTATTGTCTTTTTATTGTGTTTTAGTTAATTCATAATCCGAACCCCCCTTAGTTATTTACTTTTATTCTTAATTGCTAATATAAATAACATATCAATTACACAACTCTCTGTGGGAACGATCCTTACTATCACTATATTACTAGTGAGAAATATCTTGAGTAATTTATTGCACTTACCACATACATCAATGATCCAGTTGGCTCAATACTTCAATCAAATCTTGTTGATGGATGCTACTTATAAGACAAACAATTATAACATGCCGTTGTTGAATATTGCTTTCTACACTTCGGACAAATGCGCATTTACGGTTGTGTGGGGTTTATAGATCCTAAGAATGATGTGAGTTTCGTTTGGATGTTGCAAACATTAAGGTCGATTTATCAAGGCGACCAAACTCCAAGGGTTATTGTAACGGATAAAAATCAAGCCTTAATGAATGTCATATCCGTAGTTTTCCTGGAAGCCCAGAATTTCCTTTGTACGTGGCACTTCTAATGCAACATCAAAGCTAATTACATACATCATATCCAAGTTCCAAAACCAAAAAAAAACGTCAAGAGGTCGAAGGAAGAGGAGGAACATATTAGTAAACTAACCGCGGAAGAACGAGAAGAAGAGAAAAGGTTAATTGATGAAAAGCATGCCAAAGAGGGAGCAAAGTGGTCTATTTTAAAAAAAACATGTGATAAGATTGATTGGTCGATGACCGAGGAAGATTATGAATGCAACCTAAAGAATTTTGAGGATGAATGGGACAAAAACAACCCCAAAGCCGTGAAGTATTGCAAGACACAATGGGTGGCACTTGATAAGGAAAAGTTATTGTTTGCATGGGCATATAAATTTCCATATTTAAAGAACGAGGAGACAAGCATTGCATAGGGGTCCCATGACCGATTGAAGAAGATATTAGTCGGTAGTCAAAATGGGATTGTGACGGTCCAAGAAGCTATCCATGAATACACTAATCGTGATCTCACCAAGATAAACGACACAATGGAAAAAAGTCGTCATAGATTCCCATTTGCGCATGAAAAACATAAAGACATTCTCAGAGGTATAGTTTACAAAGTTTCTTGGTGGACAATAAACTACATGATGATAAAACTACAGTTGTATAGAGACCAAGATACATAGAGTTCAGTTTGCAATTGCAAGACGATGACAGGTATTGGACTCCCGTGTCGTCATATGCTCGGTAGATATGCTCAAGTGATTGATATTAATGATGTTCATCATTTTTGAATATTGATGCACCACTTGGAGGAAGCCCTTCACCCTTTTTAAGGGTCGTTAAAGAACCAACGAAGGGAAAGCCGATGGGTAGGCCGAATATCGAAAATCCAAGGTCACAACAAAGAAAAGAGTTGAAGGCATGGTATTCTAATCAAAAAGACCCTTCCAGGCACGAGTATACCGAAGCTATCTACGAAGAGGTCCCGGGTTCAAAGAAAAGAGGTCGTCTGAGGAAGGATCAAGCTGGACCAAGTGTACGACAAGTCAAGACAAGAGTCTTACGTCTACTTCTCAAGTAAGTCAAGCCGAATGAACCTTAAACGGTTGAATCTTTCCATCCCCTTAAGGATGTTGAAACGATCTTCGTAACAGTAATTTGATCCTTTCCATCATCGTCATTTATCGAGAGATATCGCTATAAATTCATCATTAGTTTCACCCCTCAATCGATATCGATTGACAAGATAAGTTAAATTCACGAATAAATCAACTTCTTTCTTATGCAATTACATCAACAAAAAATATAAGCTCTATTACGGTTATTGGGGTTACCAGTGTCAATGCAGAATTGTTCGTGAATTCTCTCTAAATAACTCATACTCATTACACCATTTTGAAATCGTTCTTCTCCCGTCTCGGATAGAATTGCACATACCACTTATATATATATATAAATATTCTTCTACGATGTATTCTGCAGTATTAACAATGTGCATTATTTTGAAGATTGTTGCTTTGATATTGGAGAAGTAAAATGTAACATGATGTGTGTATGAAAATTAAGATACCCTACTTATACGACGAGGCTGTGCAACAACATCTTTATCTTTACCTTTCTTATCTCTCCTTTCCCTAGTAAGCAAAACAAAGAGCAATCAAGGTAAGTAAAGTTAGTTTTCGAAAACGATTGAATGACAGTTTTGAGTTGTCTAACCACATATTATAATCGGTAGAAATTATAGGACAATAACTACCGATTAAACATAATCGGTAATTTGGGTTCTATACTATCATTTGATTAAACCTAATCGGTAGTAAATGGTCGATTATTAACTACCGATTATAATTCATTTTTAACCATAAAACACATGGTTTTGAGGTTGAGGAAATCAGTAGATAAATAAAAACCCTTTACTACCGATTATAATGTAGGCCCCATTTTTTTTTTTCATTTTCGAACATTATAATCGGCAGTAAGTGTTAGTACTTATCTACCGATTGAGTTATTTCTTTCTTCTTTTACATCCCTACATCTAAAATAATCGGAGAATAAAAAATAAAATTATCTACCGATTGAAACTTCAAAATCTCCAGAAAACATACTAGCAGTTTTAATCGGTTAATAAATATTACTAATTATCTATTATGGTCGATGTTCTTGAGGTATAAAGAACACGACCATAATCGGTAGATAAAATACATAACGAAACTACCAATTATGTATAATAAACGAAAACCCTAGAAATTCTAGTGACAATTTCATTCAATTGAATCAAAATAAACTCAAAATGGTAAACCCTTACCTTATTGGGGCCATTATATACCGCTGGAGAGATGATTGTATGAATCAGTGGTCGAATCTAGATCATCATCTTCTTGTTCTTCGTGTTCTTCACTTTCTTCTTCAACAATCTCTTTATGTTTTAATTTATCCCCAAAATTTGGATCGTTACTACTTTTAGATTGATGACTTGTTTGTTTCGATTAAGCCATCTTTATATTGAAGAATCGACGATGATTTGGTACGGCGATTAACAATGATACGATTAATTGGTTTCGAAAAAATTTAACGAAGGAAATTTTGATCTCAATCGGTAGATATATAGAGAAGATGAGAAGAAAAATAAAAATCGGTAGAATAAAATGACAATGAATTTGAAGAGGTTAAGTTAGGTTTCAAATTAGTTAAAGGGTATATATGATATTTACTCATCACTAAGACATCCCATAACCACTAAGGAAAGATGGGTATAATAAGTAATCCCAAATTAATTTTTTTCAACCCCTAAAAATGCCAGGTAAGAAAAGACTTGGTTGAAGCTGAAATGTCGTAGGGGAGATTTTTCTTACCTCTTAAAATGTCAACTGAAAAGGTTGGTTGAAGCTGCTGCTGAGTTTAATATTAGCATAAAATGATGTCCTTGCAGTTGCAGGCTTGCAGCTTATCCAGATGAGTCCTTGAACAAACATTAAATGCACAAAACCATGAGCTTGTCCAATCAAGTTTATAAAACCATTTGCGTGCCTATCTAAGTCCTTCAACTGACATTGAATGCATAAAACCATATCTTTCAGTACTCTAAAGGCCGTCCACCGACTTGAAATGAGAACAATACCATGACTTCGGTTGCCTATTCAAATCAGTTAATCGATTAAATCTGTTGTCTCAGTTAATTGCTTGATTGACCTTTTCTCGTCCTTTAAGTAAACTGTATCTTATCTTATCAAGGTAACTGTACTATGGAAGTGCTAGATGCACGACAAATAAATGTGCCAAAATACATTGAGAGCTTGTTTACTTATTTTCTAGACGTTCATATATCAGGAGCATATAGATTTTTTTAGTGGACATACCATATAGTGACAAAATAAGATTATCGGGGAGTAATTGTTAAAGTTCCTTATCCAGCGAATTTTTATAATGTTCATATTACCCTTATGCTATTAGTGTTTATATTATTAATCAATAGTATTTAATATATAATGATTAGGCTTAGAGTTAATCATTAATAGTTAATAATAATGATTGGTAGTTAATGTAATTATTAGTTTTAAAAGTTAGAATTAGTGAGAGAATTTTTTTTTGGATTTTTTTTTTTCAAGAGAAGTAGAAAAACAAGTGAAGAAAAACCTAGGTTTTTGATGAAAATACATGATTCAAATGAGAAAGACGAATCTTCATCACGTAAATCTCAGAAAATACACATCAAGATCAAAATGATGATTTTTTTGAGCCAAATCCCGAAGATGAATACATGGTTGAGGAACCCATTGCTAATAACACTCAAGTATGGTCTTAGATAAGGTTTAATCTCGTTTTTGTAGGGTGAATTCATCGAAAAATGGAATTTTTTTAAGGGTTCGGCTTTCCAGGTTTAAATTCAGCTGAAATTGTTTTAGCCGAACCACATTGTCAAGAACAGTTCGCTTGATGCGATATGCACATATTATCAGCCGAACTTTGTATATGTATTTTTGGTGCCAAGGAACAAGTTTAAATTCGGTTGATAATTGGTACCAATAACCAGCCGAACATTTCCATCATTGTTATGTATGGACACAGTAAATTGTTCGGCTAACTATATATTCGGCCGAACCAATTAGTTTGATTTTTGTAAAACACAAATGTCAAGGTTCACCTGAAAATTAAAATATCGAATCAGCCGAACCATCAAGTTGAAATTTATTGGTGTCCACAGACAAATGTTCGGCTGATTTTGAAATTTATAACTTCAGCCGAACTTTTTTAAAAGTGAAACATTCTAGTTACTAATGTTAGACTGATTTTAGAAAACAAAAAAAATTAGCAAAGTTCATGAATATTTGAGATAGAAGAACACAAAGAAATCTGAACTAAGCTTTCTATTTGCATGTTTCTTATATATAAAATGTTGGTATGTAAGTCACTGAGTTTATAAAATGAAGGTATTATTACGAAGGTATAGAGTTATTCTCAAAGATGAAAAGAGAGGATCTTGAGCTAAATATGTGATTACTAAATCTCTGCCGTACACATGTCGAAATTTTAAAATAAAATCATCAGATTACGATAGCTCGAGAAGCACCAGATCAAGAAATAAAAGTCCTTTTTCATATCTCAAAGAAAAATCGACAGTTCAGATAAGTTCAACTGATAGTCAAAACAAAAGGACAAAGGCGCAAAACAGACAGAAGGAAGACAGATGTCACAGACCTGACATCTTTACTGCATGAGAAACACATAACGATCATGCAGACTGCGGGACAGGAGAAGTCAAAGTGTAATATTCAATTTCCCGTATATTATATAATACATTTGTTGTGTGAAGAGCACGTGTCAACCATACAGAGTAGGGGACAAGCATGATACATATGTATTCAAAGCATGACACATCTTTCCCGCATACCACGTGCCAAACATGCAACAACTCAGAAAAGATTATACGATCCACAACTCAATATACTCACACCATAATTACATGAATAATTATGTGGAAGAATCTAATTAGTCAAGCCAAGAAGAAGGACCAAAAGGGGGTTGTAATTTTCCCAACATATGATCGGATAAATCAAAGAAGACCTGCGTCGTGTCCTGCGAAACATGCAAAAAGTGTGCGGGACAAATAAATTAAGGGGGTTAAGATAAGATCAAATAACTGGACATATAATATTTGGTGAGATATCATGCTGGTGCTTGTGCATAATCTTTCATATGACTAGATGTATCGGTGATTTGACTTCGAGCATAATCAACACGATCTGATCCCGGTGGATGTCTGTTGTATCTGCAACAATAAAAATACTAAAATAGAAGATGTTAACGTTAAAATAAAATCTTTGAATTGAAACACTGATTTGCACACAAAGGACAGAGCCACCTGCTCAGCAAATTGTCCTTAACACAATAGTCCGTGGTACTCCTCAAGAATGAGAGATGCTATACCCCCACAACGGAGATGTGTCAAGGATAGAACTACCCGTTATGATTTGTATAAGCACAATACAAATCACCAATCAACGAACTCAACAACAATAAAAGAAGGAAGGAAATAAACAAGCAAAGAGCACAACAAAGAAAGAAGAGGGGAAAAGAGCTAGGGATAGTAGCCTTCTCTGGGATGAGTTGAAATGAAAAATCAATTTGTTTTTATAGGCATAAATTAGTCCAGCAATCAATTATGAATGTCGACATAATGGTGTAAAGATGTTGTAAAGAGAAAACAACATCAAATTGTCAACATTATGTTGCAAGGAAATTATATCCGCTAGATCAGACGCCCCCATTAAGACAAGATTTTCTTTTTTGAAATTCAAATTTATTTAGAAAATATTTCAAAAGAATTTGTCCAAAAAGATAAGTTTTGGTTGACCCACACCCACACCCACATCCGAACCCGAACCCGAGCTCGCCCCTCCCGACCGACCTGACGGAAGGCGGTGGCGTGCGTGCTTCAGTGCGAAGCACCTGTGTGAAATATGTGGTTGCAACAACTAGCCCATAACCTAAGTCATCTCCCTTACACAAAAGTGTGTTGACCCCAAGGGGCCACCCTTAGATGCAACTTTCTTAATATGAAGAAGCAACATCTTTTGTTTCTCCTATGTGGGACTAAAGGTTTCATTCACAAATAGTGAAAATGAGCTAGTGTCCTTAGTGACCCCTTGGTACTAAGTTCCAATTAATCCAAGACCAAAAATAAAACTCATAAAATCATTTTTTCAAACAATCCCCCACATGAAAGAAAAACCGATGAAAATCAGAAATCAGAAAGCGAGAAACACCACTATAGGCAATAGGTGTCCATAAGGTATTGAACCTTTGCTTAGTGAGAAATTACCGGAACTACTCGATGGACAGTGAACGCGATGTCTTGAACTGCCATCGTTTGGTGTAGTTTATCAATAACTTCCACGCGTGATACCACTCTAGGCGATGTCAAGTTCGTGCCGTTGTGTCCATTTTGGCCCTGGACGTATCCCGTTTCTCAGAATGCTCTAGAGAATCAGCTCAATTCTCATAGGAAGCGGCCCACTTCCACATTCAGATAGGTGAGTTCCATCAAAAGTGTTTACTGCTACACCCCACTTCAATCTTAAACTGAAACTATTAAACTCATTAAGACTTAATAAAAAAGTCATCCTTCACATGCAGTCAAACTATTAAGTCTACACCATATGGAAGGAAAAGAGAATGAAATTCTCTGATAGTGTTTCCTTTAATCCACCACAAATTAGTTATCTCATTCAAAACCTTGATCTTGGGATTTCCAGTCAGCAAGGTTGAGTATCCTTCATGGCAAGTTTATTTAATGATCTTAAGCCCATCCCCCTCGATGCATTACTAACTATCTCCTTGGACAAACCTTTCTTCAAAGGGTCTGTGATATTCTCCTTAGACCTCACAAAGTCAACAAAAATAACGCCAGTTGAGATTATTTGTTTCAGGGAATTATGTCTTCTACGAATGTGTATAGACTTCCCATTATAGTTGCTGTTTTTAGCATTATCTATTGCAGCTTGATTATCACAATGTATAGATATAGCTGGCACAGGCCTATGCCAGAGAGGAATGTCTTCTAAAAAGCATCTTAGCCAAGCGGCTTCCTCTCCTGTTTTATCTAACGTAATAAACTCTGATTCCATAGTGGATCGAGCTATACATGTCTGTTTAGAACTCTTTCAAGATACAGACCCAACTGTAAGAGTGAAAACATATCCACTCGTATACTTAGACTACCCTGAGTTTGATATCCAGTTTGCATCACAAAATCCTTCAAGGAATGCAGGGTATCTCTCATAATTTAAATAAAAGTTCAAAGTGTACTTCAAGTACCTCAGCACTCTAATAAGTGCATCCCAATGCTCCTGCCCCGGATTACAGGTATACCTACTCAGCTTACTCACAGCGTAAGCAATGTCCGGTCTCGCACAATTCATCAAATACATCAAACTTCCTATTACACGTGAGTATTCAAGTTGTGAAATGATGTGATTTTAATATAGTGGTAAAAGGGTTTGATTCTCGGACTTGTGAAGATTTAATTTCTAGACCTAATTTTTAATTACTAAAAATAAATAAGATTAAACAGATTTGATTTTAAAATTAGATGGAAGAAAACTAGGGTTTAAGATTCCACCATTCACCAATACTTCTGTGATATGCCTAACAATTCTATGCTCAATTTAATCTAAATATGCCAAAAATAGGTTCTTAAAAGAATAATTGTAAATCCTAAGCATGAGACATCAAAAGCAGTCAACCCAGCATGACTCATCAAAAGAGAACACAACTATTTAAGAAAAACCATTTTTTTTCAATTTTAATCAAGCAATTAATAATAAAAGAATTGTAAAGAAAATATAGATAAAATAGACATACCACTTAATTATTGGAAGAAAGGCTTCCTCCGTCATCCCAGTGATGGTGATTAGCTCATTTTATTGGAAACGCAATCAAAATATAGTTTCATTGCTCAAAAAGTGCTTACAATGACTAAAAAGAAGTAACACAGCTAATTCGATACGCTTATAAGCGTTACAGTGAAGGGTTCAGAGTGTTACAAGAGGAAGAAAAGAGTACAATAGAAAAGGACGGACTGTGTGTGCAATTAATAAAGAACGGCTGAGTAGCTGAAGATGCGACAGTATCAGACAGTATCAGCGACAGTTCCTCAGCGCCGTATGTTCTTCTTCTCCGGCCAGCAGCAAAATTTTCCTGTTTCTCTGAATTTTTTTTCCGGCAGCTCTCCCTCTATATTCTCTTGGTTTCTCTTGCTATTTATAGTCTCTATTAACCCTAGGGATCTTCCTTGATTGATAAGGACTCAAATAAGAGTCCCAATCCAACTTGAATTCCTATTTGACTTTGTCACAACGTGATCTTTTTTTTCCTCCGGCTACAACTCGGTTTTAAAGCATTTTTCACGACATGAAAGGCTGTTGCTCGACGTGTTTGATCTTGTTTTGATCTCTTCTTGCTTTTGGGTCAAATGAAAGTACCAAAAATCCCTAAAATCACGTACAAAAAGGTTATCAGCAGTTTCTCTTCGATAAGACTAGGGTTCCCGCCAAAATCATTTTTTGAAATGTAAAAGGGGTTGCCCCCAATCCAAAGTGAGGGTGCCTTTATCACTTTTCTGGGTGCTTTTATCTCTTTTCGAGTCGATTTTTCCGCAATTGTTTATTTATCAAAAATACCTATAAAGACATAAAAAGACATAATAAGTACAAAATCGAATACTATCGAAACAGATAATCGGGCGCAAATTAGACACAAAAATGTGTCTATCATGAAACTCCATTACCCTTAATCTTTTTGAGTATACAACAAGGATCATACGGAGTACAAGCAGGTTTACAATCAAACTGATTATATTTTTTAAACACAAATTCAACATAATGAGATTGACTAAGACTATATCCATCCCTAAGATCATAAGATTATATTTCTTCTAATCTTCATCCCTAAGATCACATCAGCGGGGCCTAAGTATTTCATGTAGAAGTTATCATTTAGCATGTTCTTTGTAGGATTAGTTACATCCATGTTTGTACCAAGTATAAGCATATCATCAACATACAAGCATAGAATCACACATGCATCATTCACAAGTTTAGTATAAACACACTTATCAGATTCATTGATTTTAAACCACTAGAAATCATTACATGATCAAAATTTTCATGCCACTGTTTAGGCGCTTGTTTCAAACCATACAAAGATTTTTTCAGTTTACAAACTTTGTTTTCACAACCTTTCACTACAAATCCCTCAGGTTGGTCCATGTAAATTTCTTTATCTAATTCACCATTTAGAAAAGCTTTCTTTACATCCATTTGATGTATCTCTAAGTTATGAATGGCAGCAATAGCAATTAACATCCTAATGGAAGTAATTCTCGTAACATGTGAATAAGTATAAAAGAAACCTACACCTTCTTTCTTTTTATAGCCTTTAGCTACTAATCTAGCTTTGTATTTTTCCACAGTTCCATCTACCTTACGTTTCCTGTTGAAGATCCATTTACAACCTATGGGTTTACACCCTAGAGGTAAATCTACAATCTCCCACATACCATTTTGTATAATGGAATCCATTTCACTAATGGTAGATTCTTTCCACCATGGAGATTCATAAGAAGTCATGGCTTCTCTATAAGTCTGTGGATCAGTCTCAGCTAAGCATGCTATGAAGTCTGGCCCAAAATATTTTTCAGTTCTAAGCCTTTTACCTCTTCAAGGCTCAAATTCAACTTCATCTTCCTCTAAAGGTAATGTTTGACTGGTCGAAGGGACGTCTAGGGGATCAACACATATCATGCAAGAATCATATTTCAATGGAAAAACATTTTCAAAGAACACAACATACCTAGATTCCATAATAGTATTCACACAAATTTCAGAAATTTCAGAACTTACAACCATAAATCTATATGCAGTAGTATGCTCAGGATACCCTATGAAGACACAGTCAACAGTTTTGGGTCCTATCTTGGTTCTCTTAGGGGGAGGAATGGAAACCTTAGCCAAAGACCCCCACACTTTAAAGTAAGCATAAGAAGGTTGTCTACCTTTCCATAACTCATATGGAGTTTTGTATGATCCTTTAAAAGGTACTCTGTTTAGACATAGCAAGATGAGAGGATGGCCCCCCCCCCCCACAAGTTTGTAGGTAATCCTGAACTAATTATCATGGCATTCATCATTTCCTTAAGGATTTGGTTCTTCCGTTCAGCCACACTATTAGATTTTGGTGAATAAGGAGAGGTTACTTCGTGTAAAATGCCATGTTCTATGTAAAAATATCCTATAAGAATTACATACTCACCCCCACGGTCAGACCTAACAGTTTTAATGGTAGCACTCATTTGGTTTTCAACTTCTAGTTTATACATCTTAAAGGCTTCTAAGGCATCATCCTTACCTTTAAGCAAATATATGTGAAAGTACCTCGTACAATCATCTATAAAAGTGAAAAACTATTTCTTACCACCTCTACTTTGAAATGATTTCATGTCAACTAGGTATGAATGAATTAATTCTAAGTGTTTAGAATTTCTTCGAACATTTTTTCTAAAAAGTTTTTTAACATATACTTCACATTTATGGTCATTATCCAAAATAAATTTGGTATGCATCCTATGCTAGCCAGTTTATGCATTGACTTATAATTTACATGTCCAAGTCTACCATGCTAAACATTTAGTGACACACAAACATAAGCAAAAGAATAATTTTTATTCCTTTCATCAGAGATTACATTAAGTTTATAGAGACCCTGTCTTATAACTCTTACCCACATAATCCTTACCCTTAGTGATAATAACTTTTCCAGATTCAATTACAATTATAAAACCCTTATCATCTAACACCACAAGAAACAAGATTTTTGCAGATGTCCGGAACATGGAGAACTTCATTCAATGTGAGAGTCTTGCCAGAAGTGAGCTTCAACCCAACTTTTTCTTTTCCTGCAACCTGTATTGCAGATGAGTTACCCATGCAGAGTTTCTCCCCTTCCCCTACCTTCTGATAGGTGGTGAACATATCTTTGTTTCCACATACATGCTTGGTAGCACCAAAGTCTACCCACCAGTCTCTCACATTGGTTACCAAATTAACTTAGACACCGTACCAGAAAACTCGTTCTTGTTGTTTTCAACCAAATTAACATTGTTTTTCCTATTATTAAAGTCCTTACGTTTTCTACAGTGAATTGCCATAAGGCCAGGAGTTCCACAAAAATAACAAGCACCTTTAATTTTACCAATGCCAGATTTGGGTTTCTGAAATATATCTTTCTTGTGAGAACTAGGTTTAGGGTTTCGTTTGCTGCTCTCACCCTTTTCAGTATTGGAAGACTTGTGTTCAATTACATGAGCCTTGTTGGACATGTCCCTTGCAGAAGATATGTTCTTGTCTTTGGAGCAAAGTAACTCTTCCAATTGAATCTTCTTACCCAAATCAACCATACTGACTTCACCAGTTTCATGTCTCAATCTACGTTTGTATTCGGACCAGGAAGACGGTAATTTCTCAATCACAGCAGACACTTGAAAAGTTTCATCTATCACCATGCCTTCAGCAAGAATTTCATTGATAATACGCTGAAGTTCAAGGAATCGATCAACCACATATTTGTCATTTGGTATTTTCCTCCAAAGCAGGCCATAAATCAAAAGCAAAAAAATTATCTTTTGCATTATAAAAGTCATACAATGCATCCTCTAAATTATAAGAGCTAAGGATAGTAGCTTGCTCTGGATGAGTTGAAATGAAAAAATCAATTCATTTTTATAGGAATATATTAGTCCAACAATCAATTATGAATGTCGACATAATGGTGTGCATAAAAATATCGACATTATGTTGCATGGAAATTATATCCGTCGGGTCAGACGCCCCCGTTAAGACAAGTTTTTATTTTTTGAAATTCAAATTTATTTAGAAAAATATTTCAAAAGAATTTGTCCAAAAAGATAAGTCTTGGTTGACCCACACCCACACCTGAACCCGGCCCGTCCGACCAGACGACGACGGCGTGCGTGCTTCGGTGCGAAGCACCGCGCGTGTGTGAAATGTGTGGTTGCACCAACTAGCCCATATCCTAAGTCCCCTCCCTCACACAAAAGTGTGTTGACCCAAGGGGCCACCCTTAGATACAAATTTCTTAGTAATATGGAGAGACAACATCATTACTTTTTCTTATGTGAGACTAAAGGTTTCATTCACAAATAGTGAAAATAAACTAGTGTCCTTAGTGACCCCTTAGTCCTAAATTCCAATTAATCCAAGATCAAAAATAAAACTCATAAAATTATTTTCTCCAACGATATCTTCCTTTAAAATACTTATACGTCCATGAACACACAGCTAATAAAGCACACCAAAACCAGTATAGAAACCACGCAATCACAATGAATAAAACAGTACCTACTGGTATCCATATAAGATAATCAATGGTGAGAAAAAGATTAAACCCACGACTGTTAATGTTAATCCTGTGAGAAATAGTAAAATACCACCTGATATAACTAGTGTTAATAGTCCAACAACTTGGCTTGAATTTGGTGCATGATCTTGAATTCTTTTTCAGAAAAGTATTTCCACCACCACCACCAGTAGTGGTTCCACCATTTGGTCTTGTGGTTGAAGTTCTTTGAGCTTGGGCTTGGACGGAATGACGATCCGCCATTGTTTTTTACTTCTTTAGGGTCTCAATTCTTATGATTTGAGAATGAATAAAGTTTCTAACAACAGATGTAAGAGAGAATCTGAATATTTATATGAATATATTGAAACGGAAAATGAGAAAAAGGGTAAGAGAAAAGAGGTGGTAAAATAAAGACAGATGTAAGGAAAATCGTTTATAGTGGCAAGCAAAGAAACACATATGTTAAACTTGGGAATGACTATTAATTCAGTAAAGACCACTCCATCTCCATGCACTTCTTCTGTCTTTTCTGTTTGGACTTTGGACAACATGCCTTTGTTTATTATTTTTTAAGTCTATATGGGTTCTTTTCTAATCGCTTTGTTGGAAGTTCTTTTCTAATCGCTTTGCTTTTTTCTAGTTTCTTATGTTATGCTGATTTGAGAAATAATTACCGAATCAGCGCTTTCTAATCAATAGATATCGGTGTCCATATACATATATATTCGGTTGATTTTGAAAATTATAATTTTAGTTAAATTTTTTTAATAGTGAAACATTTTAGTTACTAAAGTTCGGCTGATTTTAGAAATTGTCGAATCAGCTGAGCTTTCTAATCATAGAAATTAGTATCCATAGACAAATGTTCTGCTGATTTTGAAATTTATAATTTCAGCCGAACTATCCTAATAGTGAAATATTCTAGTTATCAGAAAAATATTCAGCTGATTTTGGAAATTATAATTATCATCCGAACTGTTTTTCGACACTTTCAGGAAGAAGAAATTGGAATGTTCGGCTGATAATTTTATTGAGTACTAAAAAAATTTCAGTCGAACTTCACATTGAAAGTGTAAAAAACTATTTTTTTTAATAATTTAACCCCTAAATCTCAATCAAATGCAAAAAAAGGAGATGGGTTTGCGGAAAATGCATTCGAATATACATGTTTAGGTTTGATTTTCGCTCTTCACCTTCTTCCCCTTCTCCTTATTCAATTCCGGGTTCAACTCTTTCATCTTGTTCTTCAATTCGTTTCTTCGATGTCTTGCGGCTGGTAGAATTCTTCGAAAGAGTCGTCTTGTAGGTTTGTAGTTGTGTGTAATCGATGATTAAATTTTTACGGATAGACGATAAATCGACGACGGTGAAAATCGAAATCGGGTTTTTTTTTCTTCAAAGAGAAAAGAGAAGAAGTAGGGAAGAAGAAGGGAAGAAATGGTTTTGATTTTTTATAACTGATTTCTTTAATTTAATTACTTTTGATTAGGATTTAATTTTATAATTGATTTGTTAACGATTAATTATGAGTAGAGGGTATTTAAGTAATTTGAGGGTCTTAAAGGGTGTCTTAGTAATTGAACTATCCATTAGACACCCCTTATAAACCATCCTAGATAGTGTTATTATTTTGTATGCCTAATAAAAAAGTTGTATGCCCAGAAACATGATTCTATATCAGCCTAAGTTGTATCATGAAATTATGTATATCTAGGGGTGAGCATATGAACCCAAATCCGTCAACCTGATCCAATCCACCCGTAGTTTGGCGGGTGGACACCCAACTCGTTTATGGACGGGTTGGACATAAATGCATATTTAAAATCCATTAAATAATGGATTGAGTGTGGGTGCAAGTATATAAATCCATTGGATACCCACACCCGCTATGCTTAAGGGTAAATATGAAATTTATTAAATAAAGAGAGACATGTGTATTTTGCAAGCACTATATAACTTTTAATATTTTTATTATAACCTAGTTGTATCGATGATTCAATTGGCAAGCACGCAGTACTGAATATACTCTTTAAATTTTACTTTTGGTTGTTGGGATGACATGATTATAATTTTAGCATTGTTATGTTGTACTGTAATAACTTAATATATTATTTAAATTTCAGTAATTTAGTATTTAAATTAGTTTTCTTTAACATGTTAGCTGCTTTATTTTTCCTAATAAAAAATATGAAATCCGTGGATTTATTCGCATCCAATCTGCCCACTCTTCCATCAATGGGTGTCAAATCCACGGGTGATGGATTTGATACGGATGTAAATCTAACACCCACTATTTTGATGGATTGGATTTGGGTGGCACCAAATCTACAGGTTCCATCCGTTGTTCACCCTACATCCTTCCAACTACTAGCGGGGATACCAAACCAGTGATTTAACTTTTTTTTGTTGTGTTAAATGGATTAGTATCCCTAATTATCAATTATGCATTTAGGGAGCTCGATTTATTAAATTTATAATTTAATTTTTTTATTTAATTTTTCCACCGTCAAATATAAATGGATGGAGGATCAAAATTTAGATGGGATTTTAAAAACAAGGAAAATTTTATTAGTCATCCATCTATTTATATCTGGTGGAGCAGATATTAAGTAGAAAATTAAATCAGGAAATTTAAATCAAATTATCCATTCCGATTCACTAATCACTTAATATTTTGGTCAGAAATATTAATGTCGTTATTAAGCATGACTGCCTAAGTTTATTTTAGATAAAAACCCAAATCTTAGTATCAATCAGCTTTATTCTTCTCCAACTATAAATCTTAAAACCTTATTTTCAGTTTTACCGAGCTATATGGAACTGAAAATTGCATTACTTAATTTCTACATCCAGTTTAATGCAAGCTCATGAATCCATGAGACTATCACATTCAATGATTGATTTTTACTTCACATGGGTTTTCTGTAGATTTCTCATCTTCGGGAACATGGATGAATTCGTCTAGTTGGAGCTAATGACGTGCAGATTATGGTGTACTTCAACAGTATCTGAGGTTCTTTACTTTTTCCATGATTATATATATTTTTTATTGTGATATTTTTTGTCTGGTTATATCAAGGCCTATAAAATTTATTTTGACCCTGTCACTAAAAATTAAAATAGGATCATTATGAGAAAAAAAATCCGTATCCAACTATTTATATTTATTTGTGTTAATTAAATCAAATGTTAATTAAATTAGTTGGTGATTAAAACTAGATTGTAGCTGGTGTTAGATGATAAGAATTAGAGTAGAGTTTTTTTTGAAAATTTGAAGAAGAAGGAAAAGAACTTGAGAAAAACTAGAGTTTTGGGATTTTGGTAGCAAAGATGAAATTTGATTGTATTAACGTATGCTCTATTGATGAAGAAGAAGTAGGTGCATCTACATATCGCAAATCAGATTATTGTGCTTCAATCCTACCCATTTGGGGTTTTTGTTGGACGAACAAGAACGTGTGAACCAAAGCATAAATGAGGATTTTATCAAGAAAATGAAGATTCAACCCGGAAAAACGGACATCTTAATGCTTCAAACGTCAGATATACGTTCTTAGGATCTCCAAACATGTATTTGTAGTCTACAATCTCCAAAAAGTGATTTTCTTGTTGTAAATTTGACCATTTTCTGGCCTCCGTATAACCCAGAATCGGCGATTACAATGACACCGTAACCAACGATTCTACCTTCTTTCAGAATTTACGAACCAGAATCAATGGTTTTGGTCATGAACAACGACCGATTCTGGTTTAGTTTTAGGGGAATTGGTGGGGTCAAATAATCGGTCGATGTGTGTTGATCTATGTAACGATTTTAGTCGAAAAAGTGTCCATAAGAACTGGGCTTTGATGAATGCTAGATTGTTACATAAATCATTTCACTTGTGCCGATTCTATCATTTATGGATTTTTTTCCCAAAATCACGACTAGTTAGAATCGATTGATATTAAAGGACCTAAAGACTGATTCTATAGAATCGTTCGGAACGATTTTTACCTATCCGCCGATTGCTTTGGCCTAATTTTTCGATTTATATTGTAGATTATTCAAGGGGTCGACCACCAACCTGAACCCGTATCTCATATGAGGCCATGCCCGCGACTCTTCTGTCCCCTGAAAGGGATGTCTCCTACCGAATGTAAAAACGAAGGTCAAAGACAAATACCCTTTTAATCAATGGATACTAGAAGCACGCGTAACTAGAAGAAACCTTCCTCTGTTATAAAATCGAGTGAACCAAGACAAAAGTGAATCTAGCCGACCGGTTGAAAGGAAGAGTACCGCCAAACCAACGAAAGCAAAGACAAGGCAGATATGGACAAAAGAAACTCGCTAAAAAGAAGATGAGATGCGATACTGGGACTAACCCACCTAATAGGGAGCCTGTCCTTTGCAAATCCTGTATTGTATATTTTATAACTCGAGTTGACCATCTCAAACTACCGCTAAAATTAGCGCTCTAAGGGCCGGTCTTTGGTTAATCAAACCCTCTTCAATTGGAATTCTGGAGTGGGGGACACATCCTTTTAGTTATGCAAGTTGGATTACCCTTTTACGAAAGGTCCTTTCTTAAATACCAGAGACTGACGCTCTTTCTTGTGACTGGCAGGAGCAACTGGCAATTCCAATCAAGTTCCAGCTCTAAAAATCGCTCCATGGCTTCTCATAGGTCTCTTTTCTTTGACTTTAGAAACTATGGGGACCAAAAGTCCTGAGTTTTCAAAGTTTCTTGCTTACAGGGCGAGGAAGATTGATGAGTGACATCTATTGCCAAGACCTATCTTAAGCACCTTCAACACCAATGGTACTCAATGTCTCATGTTTCCACTCTCTTTTCATTACGAAGATGTATCACGCCAGGATCCGTTGCTCAAACTGAATCATGCCAACGTTATGGAAGTTCCTGGATCGTGTGAAATAAGAGTAGTACCAACACCCTATGATTTCAGAATACAAAATGGAAAACTGGCTATGGAGATTCCGCGTGGTCAGAGATTCATACAAAGGAAACCTCAACATCAAGTCTCTAAGTCCAATCCATTCGATCAAGATGGAGGATCTGTTAGTGACCTAGCACGGCACAGCAGTCTACGAGGGCAAGGAATGTCTCATTTTTCGGTTCTGTCCACTACTATACTGATTTTGTGTGGATAAAGAAGGAGGATGCAAGGCAATGATTTATGGACAAAGGCATGGAGATCAAATGCGCATTAGTCTTAGGCCATCGTTCGAGGCGTGATCGTTTGGAAATTGTTTGCAGGAGAAGTGGAAAGCATGAAAGTTACCAAGCAAAGTACAAACCATATATAAAGAGGACTTCGAGGATCTACACGAGTAAGTCGAAGTCAAAGAAGCATGATTTCCCGTTTAAGATTATAGTGAATAGAGTCAATTGTGTATATAAGCTTTCGAAAGTGAACAATAGTTTCCATAATCACAATTGATGTTAATCGAGTTATTCGACACTCTCCTTAAGCTTTCTAAAGTAAGACATTTTTTTATTAATAGATAAAAAATTTTAAATTACATATTTATTTAAAATTAGGAGTTATTTATTTCTCGGTGCGAGACAAAACTATCATGGCACCTTCGAAATAATAAAACGGCTCTCCTCTCCATTTGGTAAATACATCCTGTGCCTCAAACTTATTTCCTCTGTGTCTAGCGAGAAACTCATTGTACTTGATTCACAACTTCTTAACATGTTTGGTCCTTGAAAAGACATAGTCGGTCGTGTAATCATGTTATGGACCCTTCCACTTCGCGTCCGGCTTGTAAACGTAAGGTCCTGTTTTTACCAGATTCCAAAATATATGCTCATCTCGATGTTCTTCAGGAAGATCCATGACGATATAATAATTCCTAATCTATTCCGTCTCATCCACAACAGACTTTAACCTTTCCCTTTGTTGGAATTGGTCGTAACCTCGTTTCTTGAGTTCCTCTTTTTCCATGGCAGTCATTGGTTTGCTTCTTTTGCATATCTCTTCTTCCATATCCCTTATTGATTTTTTAGTTGATGATGATGGAGTAGTTTGTTTGCATCTTCTGAGTATCTCTTCAGTTGAATTGGTAGTTGTTGATGGACTTTCTATTGGAAAAGAGTTCCACTTTGAAGGAAGCAGTGAATGTTGAAGAAGGATTTGTTTGAATGAAGTAGTGTATGATGGAGAATGAGTTATCCTATTTATATGCATAAAGGGGGCAACAACTATATTTTCAAAAATAAAAAAACTAGCCGTTGAGCCTAAGTTTGACCATGTGCAATGAAAAGTGACACACAAGATGTAATTAAAACCTTAGTTCAAAGACCAATTAAACCTTATACTAGCTACGATCCAAACATAACAAGTCATTCTAAATAAACATAAACTATTGTTTTAGATAAACATCATAAACTAAGTCATTTTCAGCATCCTCTCACTGATTAGCAGTATTTTCCACTTGAAACTCCCTCCATATATCAATGGCTTCGGTTCTGAGTGTTGCAATTCTAATGACCTCGTCAAGTTATTCCAAAGAGAGCTCTCCAAGAAGCCTCTTGACTTGCACCAACTTTGTCTCTCTTCCAAACGGAAAATCAAACTTATATAGGTTCCGCACAACAGGTGGCTCCGGCTTTCTATTCACATCACACTCATAGATTTCTGTATAATAGCTAGTATTCTTGCCATTGTTCTCCATGCCTAAGAAAACTAAATTGAAGAAAAAAAAGATAAGTATGGTTAAAGAGAAACAAAAATCAACAATCACTAATTCAATTAATAATAAAATTAGTAAGGAAATAAAATGAACTCAACATAATCGTTGGTTAATATAATATGTATCCATCGATTCTAACCATAAAAGTGTACAAAAACCGAGTAAGAATTAATCGTTTCTAGATTCATTGGATTAGACAGTTCTTATCCAACGATTCCAATCTCAAAGAAGTAAAAAAAATGACAAAGTAGAACCGTTGGATACAACAGGTTCTTATCCAACGATTCCCATCTCATAGAAGTAAAAAAATAAATAACAAGGTAGAATCATTGGATACAACAGATCGTATCCAACGATTCCCATATGAGAAAAAAAAGGTAGAATCGTTGAATACAGCAGATCTCATCCAACTTTTCTGGATATGGTAATTATCAGCGAGTAATATGGATTAGAATCGTGCGATGTTGATGTATCATATCCAACGATTCTGATGCATGTTCTTCATGGATACGATCTTGATGCATTTTTTTCATGTTCATGAAGATCATACAGAATCGTTGGATACGATACATCAACGTCGCACGATTCTGGTAAAAATTCAGGAATTTGATTCACTAAAAGTAAGATTAAAACACTTAGATCAATCAAAAATGCTATTAGAAGTATGAGTTCATATAGATTTACCTTGTAGATCGAGTACTGATATGGGAGATCCAAGAATTTTTGGAAAAAAATTGGATTATGATTTTTAGGATTTGAAAAGTTTGATGGAAATAAAAAGTTTTTTTTGTTGTTTAGGGTTTTTGTTAGATTTGGAACGTAGTGAAAAATGAAATTTTTTTTATATTTATATTTTGATTTAAGTATTATGGTTAATTAATGAGTTGAGGGTAGTTTAGTACTTTTGATAATTTTTATTTAGACATCCCTTATCCTTCTATCTAATTGGGTACAAAATTATGTACGACCAAAATCTCGTAGGTGGTAGGCCCCAATATAGCCAAGATTTTTTGGCACACATAATATCTCAAAGAATCTTTCAGCTGGAACAAACGCCTATATATCATGTTATTATCATTACTATTTAGTATACAAAACACTTTGTAGAATAGTACAGTATAAATTTTGCAACTGTTAATTTTGCACTATGGTAAAAGGCACGGAACAACATGACATAATTAACTGAGACCACAAATTTAACAAGGACTATCAAGTATCGTTCAAATTTGTATACACGAGAGTGTTGTTCTGTCATCTGTGCTTTCCATTCCTTGGTTGATTTACTTCTAAGAAAATGAGATGTGAACCTGCACTACTATATAGCTCATATAGCTATGTTCGAGATATCACAAACCTTCCTTGGTGCAAACGTCAACCATGACCCTCCTTATCCTTTTGAGTATTTCACAAATATTGGAATAGTACTGTATAACTGTATTGAAAATCCATTAGCTAGCATGTCATGTAATCTTTGTGAGTTAATTCTGATCCATCTAGTAGCGGAGAAGTTGGTTGTTAACTACGTACGTGTTCAGTGTTTCAAGGATCAAATGTTACATGTTACGTGACCAATCTATTCAAGCAGCTGAAAGCGGGTCCTTTTACTACTCTTGTCCTACCGAAGGACAAGTATCCACGTCCTACCCTTTCTTTCAACTCTTGTCGAATTGCTTCGATCTCCATATGGACTTGTTGTGAGCTAGTGTTAGATTTCGGTCTCATGAAATAACAAATAACATCCTTTAATTCTATACATATAGTAACCCAGTGTTTTACTTGTTGTAGATGGACAACACCATATACTTTTTCGATATCCTTCTGGGGTCTACCGAAATCAGGTCTGATGTCGTCTCTGTATTGTTGTATCCTATATTGCATGGATATATTGCCAATATATGTCTATTGAACAACATGAAGGTTGTAGTTACCAAGAATTTTCGAATTACAATAAAAATTATACAATGTATATCCCATATGCGGTAGTATTAAAATCTGCCCATAAAACACACTAATTTTTTTTTTAATAAGAACAATAAAAAAAATGTTCCAGAAACTTGTTGTGCATTTTATCGGCATATTTGATCTATCATATCTGCCGGTAAACCATTTCGAATTTCTTTCAAAAAAAACAACTATGTTAATTTTTTTTAAGGACAAGGTTAAAACATTTTATTAATGAATTGAAAAATAATTACAAATACATTTGGTCCCAAAAATAACCAACTATGTTATTGGTACATGAAAGAGAGTGTCAATCCTTGTCCATCTGCCACAGCTGGAAAGGGTCGACCGCCGCATCAGGAGCAACATGCTGTTAATATGCTGCATGACGACCCAGTAGAGATAAGTTAAAGATATCAGAAAATTCAAAAAATTTAATATTGAAGTTTGATGCAACTCTTGTTATCAACATACATCTATATTTAACATCCCTTCTTCCCATAAGAGTAGTTGAAAGTGTTCACAACTCAATAAGGACTTTGTCGCATTATGGTTGTGCCATACAAACATCAAAAACAACACGAGATTCAGATCTACCTTCAAAATTAACAAGGACTACCCTAAACAACCAAGGATATACCCAGGAGTCTGGGACACTCATCGTGTAAATAATCATTCAGATCATCTATATCCTCTTGCATTATTAGCAATTCCCTTCTGAAATTATCCAAATAATCCTTTTTGATTTTGGATGTGTTCACCTCAACCATTGTCCTATATTTAATATCCAAACCACGGGTCGGCATCTGAACCACCTCACTTGTCGCATCTTTCTTAACTTCCTTCTTCCCAGACTTAAAACCTTCTGCTTTGGCACACCCTTCTTCGAAGCTGTCTTCTTCGCTACCATCTTCTTAGCCTTCTTATCAACTTTCTCGGCAACAACCTCTGCGGTTTTAACAAAATCTGAAAAATTCATCTTCTTCTTACAACGCATGGACTCATCCGTATCATCGACATCCTCAGCTGAACTTGTAAGCATTCCACGCCGAGTTGTCATTGGAGGAGTAATAGGTGACATCAGACTCGCCGCAAGCTTATTTTGTTTGCCACCCTTACACACATCTACGACAGACTCAATATTTTCCCTGTCTAATGCACTAACAACTCAATCCTCGGCTTCTAAAATGCTAGGGGTAATTATCTACTATGGTCCTCTTCATCTGGCTTTCTTGGATGACTGGTGATAAAAGGACGGCCACTTGGTGAGATAATTTCATTATTTCCATACACCATGATTTTTGTACTAGCAGCCTGTTATAGCAAAACAATACAATCTCAGTTAAACATTTATATAGGAAATTATTTCACACAAAAATCACAACAATTTGCAAAATCACTCACGGTCTTTATTTTTAATGACTCCAACGTCTCTTGTTGTTCAAGGACTTTATTTTGTTGTTCAAGGATCAACTCAATAATTCTACGATTCTCACCACCAATCTTATCGACCTTATCCTCGATAAGGTTGGTGACTTGGTTCATAAATTAAGCCATCATATTACTAATTCCACTTCCTACATATGATATATTAATATCCAGGTATTCCATTCCCGTTGGCTTCGGAACCCCCTCATCTATATCTTTATCCTTATGCATGTCCTCCTTGGCTTGATCTTGTTTAACCAGGTAACCATCCGCAGAATCATCCTCCAATTGGCTTTCCCGCATGATGACTTTATTAGGGACTGCTTGTTTCACGACTTCACTAAGACGCTTACAGGAAATGACTCTCTCTCATAACACCATAAGAATAAGAGGGCGTCGTCTTTTTATATCTAACTTTCTTCAGGAATAACATCCGGGAAGAGCGCAAGGAACCAGATCTACAATACATACGAAAATATATTGACAACAATTGCTAAATGTGTTGTGAATGCAGAAAATATGAAGCTTATCCCTCTTACTACCAACACATGTGGCTTTTCCTGTGGCTTGATAGACGGATGACAAGTAGGCTTTTTTTTCTCGCTTTGAAATTCATACGCTTTCTGAGTTTTGTAAAAAGTGGATAGGTACGATCTTTAACCCCACGGGGCTTCGTTGAAATCCGAAAGGTTAGCCACCAAATGCCACAGATCTTCATTAATAAAATATTTGCCTTGTTTCCCTAATAAAAACATGTGCACAGTAAATAACAAAGCCACCTTCACCCTATCCTCAGCTGAACATGGAATCGGTTCCACGTCTGTATATTTCACGAAACGTCGTATGCTTTTATTCGATACTATGGGTTTACAACCATCAGCTGGTACCCTGGCTACCAAGGGTTTCGTTCTGAATAAAAGAAAGTCATACAAATCCACTGCCATGATTTTCCCTAATTTGGGAAAATACTTGTTTATGAGTTTCGACACCCCCGTTGTAGTGGAAAATTTTCTAACAGACTGCTTGAAGGAAAGACACGTAATCGCCTTGAAGCTTTCCTTGTTAAAACACAATCTCTACCTTAAACATTGAACCAGATTTCACCTTGCTGTGTTTTTTTTGATTCTACATTGATCTGCCTACCTATTAAATATCAAAATATTGGCGACGACCAATTTTGTTTTTCCGCCCTGTCCATCAAATGCCCAATTTCAGTTTCCATGATCAGGGATTGCTCATCTTCAGACATCACTCTCCATATCTCTCTTAGTGTAATCAAGCTGGATTAATTGGAAATATGGCAGGTTTTCTCCCTGAACTTTTTGGGGAGGTAAAAATACCTACTGCAAATCAAAAAAAAGGTTGCAAGAACAAAATGAAAAAGTTGCAGATAAAGGACACCTAAGTTCTAAAATACCATCAACTTTATCAACATGGAATTCACTGTCAGTGTAATGGGATTTTATTGAGTTCTCGTTATTATCGTAAGACGAGTGCAAAATAACTTTATTTGTTAGTCAAAGCTACAAACATGTGCATACCCCCCTCCAGCTGAAGATTTCAAAAAAGGCAAATTCTAATAAAACATTTGACATAAAATTTTAGTCGACTACCGTGGGGGGCTATTCCATAAAATGAATTGGATTTATTAATTGTATATTAAAAAGAACCTACTCAAATGAATTGGATCTTTTATAATTAGTCTAACTAAAGTAGAGGCAAAACAAATGAGCAAAGAATAAAAAAATTAAAGTAAATCTAGGATAGGGCACTTCATCAGTTGTCTGAATATGACCTCCTAAGTTCTGATGATTTCAACTTGCCAAAATATACTACATCGTTATAGAAAAAAGCTTGAAATAAAAGTTTATAACAAAAAAGGTTTAGCTTGCAAATCTAGGATAGGGCACCACAACAGTTACTAAAAAAGGAAAGCTTGTAGCAGAAAAAAATTATACTGTGAAGAATTAGTAACCAACTCCCTGGTGAAATAGAATTCATAGCATCATCATATACTATGAAGAATCAATGACCAACTATAGTATCCCAGGTGAAATAGAATTCATAGCATCATGATATGTAATCAAGCAATGCACAAACAACAGTTCTAAATAAAGCACAAACTAAAGACTATGTCCAAGGTTTGCAGCCAAAGATCAGTATATGGACTAATGGAGATGCAGCCAAAGAAACTTGGTGTTTCATTTTCTACTTTCTAAAATTTTGTATTCTACACACTTTGCAGAAATGCTAACTTTAGATGAATTATTTTAGGATACAAAAGGCTGACCAAAGTCCCGATGTTTTGATTGCATAATGTAGTCTTGGCTAATGCTTACAAAAGGTCACTAAAATATGAAAAGCATAAAACGTATGAATATGGACTTGGAGATGAACGCCTAGAGCTGACGAATCATCTATTCCAACTATAGAGACTTCCTTTGGTTACCAATAACTACTTCTTGAACACCTAGAGTAATGAATATTTTTAGCCATACTCTAAAAGGCACTGAAACTAAAATAATATCAACTAGCAGTGACCATCTTTAAGTTCTTGAGACATTCCCTCCCGATGAGGTATCAAAACAACCAAGAAAGAAAAAAAAAACGCAAGCATCTGGATAACATTACGGGACTACTTGTTCAACTGTAAATAAGAGAGTATGTTTGTTTCACCTAAGTGAAAGAAGCATAGTCGGTACTCAATGAGAGCGAGAAGGAAGCTGAGGCCCAAAAACTATCCGCATAACCAACTCTTTTTGCTCGAAAACAACAGCAAATGGAGAACTATATGCAAAAATATAAGAATCAGAAGGCTTTAAAACAAGTAGCAGATGGAGAACTATATGTGAAAAGATGAGAATTAGAAGGTTTAGCAACAACAGCAGAGGTACAAGGAATTTACATTCGAACTTTATTACAAGCATTTAAAACAAGTTAATTCACATTATCACACTTAGTAGTAATGCCTTTTTCCAGGCGAGTTGACTAGATAAAACTTTCTTACCTATAGATTTTAGTTTACCAATTGCGAGCAATTTCGACACCTCACCTCGGTGATCGAGCACAACTTTCTCCCTAAATTCAATTTCCTGTTCCAGTCATCCAAAACCCATAATCATATTTCTCAAAGTTATGTTAAAACGGTAAGATTAAGTGATCGATTTGTTAATGCATCACTAACCCAAGTCTTTATAAAGCCCAATTTTGGTTTTGGTTTCAACCAGTTCAGTTTGATTGAAAACTATTCATTTCATCCGAGGTCTTACAAATAATCGATCGATTGAATCCACAATGTATCAATGTATGTAAACAAGAAAAGTAGTAGAGAAACAACAATGGTTAGTACGAAGAATTATAGGTACTCAAGATAATAGGTACTTTAATGAAGAAAGAAAGAATGATTAATTGGTTTTTGGTACTCAGATTTTGACTAGGTTTAGTGTTTGGTCTAACATTTGTCCAACGTTTGTGCTTGGTACCTGGACTAATGGTTGACCGCAGTTGACTAGGTTAAGTCTAATTTTAATTTAGCAAAATTATTAATTTTATGTTATTTCATTTGAACCGTTGATCTTAATGACATGTGGACGACTATATGAAATAAGATCAATGGTCCACATGTCATTAAGATCAACGGTTCAAATAAAATAACATAAAATTAATGATTTTGCTAAATAAAAATTAGACTTAAAAGCCATTAGACACCGGCACCCATCTAAATTGGTCCTTACCATAACTTGGAATCCTAATATATAAAATATCTCTAACAGTTCTATCATCAAACTGACTTTTCAACACATTCAAATTCCAAGTTTTTGTATCATGGTCAATCAATTGATCAACTTTCTGCATATAAGAGGAGGAAAATTGAGTGCATGGTGGTGTTTTCCATCCAGGAATCCAAGCATCTTTCCATATGGAAATACTCCTACCATCTCCTATTTCCCAGCACTAGTTTTGTCTAATAACTCCGAGCCCCCTGCAAAGACCCTTCCAAATCCAAAAACCTTGTTTATCATTAACGTGATGAAACGGGTTATGGTTAGGAAAAATACTTACATTTCAAAATAGAAGAACATAACGAATTAGTTTCTATAATCATCTTCCAAGCAAATTTACTAAGAAGAACATTATTCATAACTTCAGCTTTCTTAATATTCAAACCACCTAGGGCTCTAGGAATTATGTGCTCTTGATATGGGAATGTTGGACTGAGGTCAGAGAAAAAACCCTAAATTTGGAAACCAAATGGAGACCTAGAACTAGAAATAACATACAAATAGAAATTGATTTCTATTTTCGGAATTATATTCCCAGTGTCCACTTAATTCATGGCATTGCCGTAAATAAGTAGAAATTAGTTTACCTTTTGGACCATGATGTCTAGATTTGGTAATTACGAATATAACTGTCCACCTAAGGTTTTTTTCCGTAGGAAAAGTGACTGTTTAGTTCAATTTCTACTACTTCCACACTGTTGATGGCAAATTTACAGATTGGTTCTTGAGCTTTAGGTACAATCAATGGAGAAAAAGCAAAATCATGCCAAGTGAACTGCCATTTTGCCGAGTAGAGGCATGCATACTATAACCAAAATACTACTACCTGTTTTCAGGATTTTGTTGGGTTTGTGCTGCATTCATTGTACAGCTAATTTGGTTTTTGTTATAGTTTTCATAATGAGATGGTCCTCCATCTGCTTGATTTTTTTGGCAGTTGTTAACATTAGTGTATGTCAGTTGTAAACGTTGATTCAGCGCGTGAAGATTTGCATTGGATGGGACTTGAATGAATTAGCTAGCTATTGCTGTTAATAGTAATTAAAATAAGAGGTTCAGGTGGTGACTTAGGTGTTGAATACAATATGTAGCTCTTGTCAGATGACTTAGGGTCTGCAGAGGGGGGAATGCATATGAAAAACTAGATGGTTCCACGACTGCAGCCGGTCTTTAAATTATACCAACTCCAATGGGTTATAGTTGCAACTACCATGAAAATCCGACCGTTGAGAATAAATTAATTCTGCTTTTCATCAAAAAAGAAAATAATGAATTATATGCTCTTTAACTTCTGGTACTGTTAGGTCACTGATAAATTTTAGGGTAAATAAAGTAAATGGATACTTAAGTTTTGGATTATGTAAACTAGAAATTATTTTCAATGAAAAACAAAAAGGAAACAACAGAAGTAATCATTAAGTATCATTTGTTTTAATATGATATAATGGCTAGTGCTTCTTTGCGGCATGGAGAAATAAACTATAATTGTGCTTAACATGAAAATTTATGCATTTTTGTAGAACAAATACTGCAGCTTGAACAAAATAAGCATGATAAACAATGCATGCGTGAATTTGATGAAAAAGATGACGGGCAACAATTTTAACCTTACTAGTTCTGTTCCTAGCCTTACAAAATCCTTCTCTTGATCCCTACCTTCAACCCGTTCTTGGTTTTAAGCGTAAGTGATGGTTTTGGCTGAACATTCTGACCTTCTAACACTTCAATCTTGAAGTTAAAGAGCATGGCTGAAGCTGCCGATTTTATTATCATGAATGCCATGTCTTTACCAAGACAAGTCCTCGGCCCAATGCTGAACGTAAAAAATTTAGACATGCTTTCTAGGTTTCGCCCCCCATCCATATCCAACCATCGCTCGGGTTTGAACTCCAAGCAATCTTTTCCCCACACCCATTCCATTCTTCCCATTGCGTATGTAGAGAATATGATCATCATTCCCTGTTTCACAACAGTCCCATCAGGGAGGACATCATCTTTTAGGGCGCCTTTGCGATTTAAAGGAAGCGAAGGATATAACCTTAGACATTCATATAAGGCTGCCTGTAGATATACCATCTTCTTTATGTCTTGTGCATCAAATAACTGTAGTCCCTTTGCTGATCTAAGATCATCTTCTTCGCCCTCCTTATCCTTCCCTGAATATATTAACTGCAATTCCTCTAAAATCTTTGCTTCTACTCTAGGGTTCTTCGAAACCATGTAGAGGAGCCAAGTGAGAGCCGTGCCAGTAGTATCACGTCCGGCAAACATGAGTGTCAAGGCAGTGTCTCTGAGAAACTTGTCTTCATCTGCTAATAGTTGCTCATTTTCTCCTTCTTCTTTATTACTCATATACACTTGAAGTAGATTGGTTTCTTTTGTTTCTTCAACTATATCTTTTCTTTGTGCTGAAACGTATTGTGCTAAATGGCGATCCATAGTCCTCCATGCATTTTTCATCTTTCTCTCATTCCCGACCATCAGCCAGTGACACAATTTTTTCCAAAGACTAGGCACTACGTGCCTATAAAAAACGGCCTCTGAAGCATTATCCATGGCATTCGCAAAATCGTTCCGAGGGAAATCAGGAGAAAGATAATTTGGGTTTGTCCCGAAGATTATACTAACAGAAGTATCAAAAGTATACCTCATGAACACATCTTCTAAATCCACTATTGATGATTGCCTAGCAACATGCTCTAACAAAGGGAGGAGTGAATCCTGCACCACCTTCTGAGTCATCTTATCTATGGTATCCCGAGCCTTCTTGGACGCAAACGTCAACCGTGCCATCCTCCTTTGAATGTGCCACGACTGGAAGTCTATATTGAAGAGTCCATCGCCTAATACATCGAATGTTTCTTTGTATTCAGATCCTTTTGGGTAGTTGGAGAAGTTGGTTTTTACCATGTATTCGATGTTTTGAGGATCACATGTTAACAATACATTCAAACGGCTGAAAAATGGACCTTTCTCTACTCTGGTTCCGCCAAAGACTTTTGAAATATCAACTGTCCATTCGTTTATGTGGTGGTAGTTTAGGAGAAGCGATGGGAGTATGTCTAGGATAGGCCAATGCACAATGGGTTGGTTCTTGAATTTAAAGTACCATCTAATGGAGAAAAGGCAGATGAATGCCAAGTAAAACTCAGGCCATTTTTTCAGGTAGAGTTGTATGGAAGACAGAATAGGATTGATATAATGCATGTTAGTAGGGTTTGCTCAATTGGGTTTTTGGTAGTAGAAGACTGATAATTTTTACTGAGTTTTATATAGAAGTGTTTACCTACTATTTTTCAACTACCTGTGAACTGTATGTATCAATGTCTTCATTTTGGCCAGTGTAAGATTTTTGTATTGCTATCAGAATACTGTTTTCATCTTTGGGTCCGCCAATACTTTCTTATTTATTAGTTACTGGCAGTTAGGTCTCATTAATTTACTTAATCGTACAAATGAATTGGATCTACGGATAGCTGTAGATAGATATTTGTTTTATGCATTGTATTGAAATATCTTCTTTCCTAGCTGTAAAAACAAGTTCTTGCTGACTATATTTGGCAAAAAAGGAAAAGAAAAAGAAGTTGCATCACATTGTAGGGTGGAGTATTTTTTCAGCTGACTCAGGTCTGGCTTAGGATGTGTTAGGTTCCAAGCCTATTGTTTCCTTGTGAGCTTGGGCATAATTAGCGAGATGGTGAAACATCTTACTAGTTAAGGGGCATTGCCATGACGATTGGCGTATTACCGTGTGATTGTTCAGACAAATTAGGCTAGTAATCAGTTACGACCGAGTCAGGCCAAACTCAAAAACAAACGACATATTTGGCAGCAGAGATAGCTTGCTAGTTAACAATGAAGCAGGTGAATGGAACTAACCAATCAAGGGAACATCTTGCTTTAGGTCAGTTTGCTGAAGGGACAAGGGGCTGACGTAGGCCCAAGTTAATAGGGTAGGAGTCAGATTGTGGAAACAATCTAATAGGAGGCAGATTTGGTTACCGCTGTCCCTACTTGCGCAGTTAAGCCAAGTCTTCACTGACATATGCCAGCTTATCTAAGCTGGTTGATCATATACACCTAGATTTGAATTTCGCTTGAATGTTGGAAAAATATTGATGAAGCTAGAGCATAATCCAGAGATGCATATACTATCTGATATCGTAGTTTTTTTTTTCCTGGTGTTGGTAATGCAGTTTCTCTATGTTCGGTTTCACTAGGGTTGTTCCTGTTGGAACAATTGCTGAATTATACCTGTAAAACAATCATAAAAAACAAAACAAAATAATGTTACGGTTGAGTCGCGAAGTAGGTCGCTATCGTTAAGACGTTTCGCGGCTCTGTCCAAGATTGTGCAAGCAGTTCTTCGATGTCGCGTCGACCGCAGGATAAAACTATCAATTTCAATTTCTTTCACAATCACTCTTGCAGAAATTTGAAATCATTTCACTCTTGTTATTGATGTTAATTTTGTATACTTTCTTTCATGTCACTAGATTTATATTCTTGTTATTGATGTTGTTTCTACTATGCATGATTTGTCATGGTCGTAAGTAGAAATAAATATACTTGATTGTGTAATTTAAAGATAAGAAGAATCTTGTAGTAGTGCAATGATCAAATTTCTAATCTCAATCTCATTAAAAACAAGTTAGGCGGAAACCAGATTCTTTCTCATTTCAGAAGTATGAACATCTTTAACAAGATTGTTCTACCCGAAGTAAAATTTAAAACTATACCAATAACGAGAATCCTAGAGATGTAAGTACATCTCAACATCACTTTCTTTTAAACAATTCGGTTCAACTTTTGAACAATAACCTAGCTATCAAAACAAACATGGTGTAAAACACCCATAAATACCCACCTTTCACCGTATCCACAATTCACATTAACTTAGCTTGAAAAGCATCATGAATAATATTTGATATCCTTGCAATGCCGAGCCACAAGACTTGGTCTAATGTAAGCATAACAAACAATTTCATAATTAAAATTATGTTCATTTCTTGATGAGAGTTTGTTTTGACTAGATTTCTTACTCTTTCGGTTTTGGTTTGGATTCAAATTCTATCTCATAAGTTTAAGACTTATACAAGTCACATTTTTATTGTCATAAACAATAAGTAATTATTCATAATATCTTGTTTCGATAACATCATTTCAAGATTCAACATTCAAATTTTTTCAATCTAGAAAACACATAATTGATCACCACAACAACTAAAATTAATTCATCAAACATACCTCATTTGCATTGAAATCTATATTGGTCATAGACCATTGTTCACTCTTTTTACAGCAATAAAGAAATCAGCAAAACCTTTTCTCCACACATCATTTGATTTTCGGCATTTGCTCGCAATTTTTATTTTCATTGAAAATATAAACTTACGCAAATAAGTCAAATTATCACCTGTCACAATCATTTACATGTGAGTATACATATCCCCGAGTAAATAAGATATATACATATACTCATACAGATGCTTCAAAATCAATAAAAATTAGTACTCCAAGTTGCTATTAAGTATACAAATTCAATAGTTATAACGTCACATATTTATAACTTTCTACTAAGCATATTATCAAACATATGTGGTGCACTAGTTTGATTGCTAACAATGATCTTATTTGTTCATTACTAAAATAAGAATATGAGATATGTATTAGAATCAAAATATATGATTTATTAATGTAATTACTTACATCTGTAATTTCTAATCTATAATCTCTAATCTCAATTTCACATCTCATATTTTGGATAAACATGCAAAATGATTTTTAAATTACAATATTTCCCACACCACAATTGCAAATAAAGAATTTCAAAGTGGATTTCAAAGATAAGATCTTGATCTACAACTTTTATTCTATACACAAAATCAAAGTATGTATGTAAAAAATAAGAAAAAACGATTTCAATCAGGACCAAATTTTTATCCGTCAGAATTTTTTCAGCAACGTTAGGCAGTTTTTCTAAAATACTTTAAACTAGTTACCGGACTCTAAAAATTATGAAATTTGATTTAAATAATCCTCAGGATGTCTAATATATCTGATTAAAATTCCTAGACCCAATTCATTTTCATTAAAAAGATACATTAAAAACTCTATAACATTTTACGACTATGATCTATCAAGACGGACATCAAAATTTAATATTTGTTATCAATAATCTAAAATCCAAAGCATCATTTTAAATTATTAATGAATTATTATACCATAATGATCTAACAAAATAAACAATGATACTTATCGTGCTTCAATAATAGTTTTTCGTTTGATCTTAATAGCAGAAGATATCGTCTTAAAATTGTTGGAACAATTGTTGAATTAAGCCTGCAAAACAATCATAAAAAAAAAAACAAAACAATTTTATGGATGAGTTGCGGACTAGATCGCTCTATTTAAGACGTTTCGCGGCTCTGCCCAAGATTGTGCCAGCAGTTCTTCGATGTCGTGTCGTCCTCAGGATAAAACAACTGAGTTCAATCTCTTTCACAATCACTCTTGCACGATGAGAATATGTGATACTACTACACTTTCATTCTTGCTCAGAGTCAGCCTTGTAGAAACAAAATGATGATCACACAGTTGTTTTTTTTCTAAAAATTATTTTTCTTCTTCAAACTCAAAAACATAAAACTAAACTCTTCGTGTTTTTCTAGTCAAGAGTTTCAGTAGAGTTTAATGAAAATTAATTATGTCATAACTAACACAATTAAAACCCATTAAAAATAAGACGGTTTAAGACACTAAACTATAATAAATTTCTTTTTTATGAAAAAAAAAAAGTAATAAAAACAAGTTGATGGAAAATTAATATTTTTGTTTTAAAACATATATTCCCAACAGTTTCAAAGGGATCAATAACATGTGGGTCATGACAAACAACAACATGGGAGTATTGCCGAGCAAAATTAAACTGAATGATTTGGAAAGAGATTCTAAAGATTGGGGAATGATAGCTTGTGAAATCTGGTGGAACTTGTGGATCGAATAGAACGTACCTAGTGTTGTTTTCTGCAACAATAAAAATACTAAACAAAAGAAGATGTTAACGTTAATAAAATATTTGAATTGGAATACACACAATGGACAGAGCCACCTGCTCATCAAATTGTCCTTAACAAAATAGTCCGCGGGTACTCCTCAAGAATGAGAGATGCTATACCCCCACAACGGAGATGTGTCCAGGATAGAACTGCCCGTTATGACTAGTATAAGCATAATACTAGTCACCCTCAAACGAAATCAAAAGCAATTTAGATAACATGAGGGAAATAAACAAGCAGTGCGCAAAACAAAGCAGGAAGAGGGGAAAAGAAGGCAGGATAGTAGCTGCTTCTGGTGTAAGTTCAAATGTAAAATTGTGGTTCTTTTATATGCGAGAATAAGAGAGAATTCAGCCAGTAATCAATGAAAATTAATTTTATAATTAATCAAAAATTTATTTGCGAATTAAATTTGAACGGTAAGAAAACGGTCAAGAATAATACTCGCAAGGTCAGGCGCCCCCCATATTAAAAAAAAAATTTATTTTAGTTTTAAATTCTTTAAGGAAATAATTTTAAAATATTTTGTCCAAAAAGGTAAGTCTTGGTTCACCCACACCCACACCCAGCCCGAACCGACCCGACCCGACCCGACCGAGGGCGGTGGCGTGCTTCAGTGCGAAGCACCGCGCGTATGTGAAATGTATGGTTGCACCAACTAGCCCATATCCTTAGTCCTCTCCAATACACAAAAGAGTCTAAACCCCTAAGGGGCCTCCCTTAGATGCAAATTTCTAAGTAATAAGGAGAGGAAACATCTTTAGTTTCTCCAATGTGGGACTAAGGGTTCATTAACAAATAATGAAAATGTGCTAATTTCCCTTAGAGACCCCTTGGTCCTAAGCCCATTTTCTCCAAGACCAAAAATATAGTCACTTAAACCAAGCCCATTTTCTCTAACAATCCCCCACATGAATGTAAACCCGATGAAATTCAGAAATTAGAAAGCGAGAAATACCAGTATAGCCAATAGGTGTCCATAAGGTCTTGAACCTTTGCTTAGTGAGAAATTACCGGAACTACTTGATGGAAAATGAACGCGATGTCTTGAACTTCCATCGTTTGGTGTAGTTCATCAATAACTTCCAAGCGTGATATCACTCTAGGTGCTGTCAAGTTCGTGCCGTTGTGTTCATTTTGTCCCTGGACGTATCCCGTTTCTCAGAATGCTCTAGAGAATCAGCTCAATTCTCATAGGAAGCGGACCACTTCCACATTCATATATGTGAGTTCTATCAAGAGTGTTTACTGCTACACCCCACTTCATTCTTAAATTGAAACTATAAAACTCATTAAAACTTAATAAAAAGTCATCGTTCACATGCAGTCACACTATCACGTCTACACCATAGGGAAGGGAAATAGAATGAAATTCTCTTATAGTGTTTCCTTGAACCCACCACAAATTAGTTGTCTCATTCAAAACCTTGATCTTGGGATCTCCAATCAGCAAGGTTGAGTATCCTTCATGGCAAGTTTATTTAATGATCTTAAGCCCCATCCCCCTCGATGCATTACTAACTATCTCCTTGGACAAACCTTTCGTCAAAGGGTCCGCGATATTCTCCTTAGACCTCACAAAGTCAACAAAAATAACGCCAGTTGAGATTAGTTGTTTTAGGGAATTATGTCTTCTACGAATGTGTATAGGATTCCCATTATAGTGTTGTTTTTAGCATTAGCTATTGCAGCTTGACTATCACAATGTATTGATATAACTGGCACAGGCCTATGCCAAAGAGGAATGTCTTCTAAAAAACATCTTAGTCAATCGGCTTCCTCTCCTGCTTTATCTAATGCAATAAACTCTGATTCCATAGTGGATCGAGCTATACATGTCTGTTTGGAACTCTTCCAAGATATAGACCCACATGCTAGAGTGAAAACATACCCACTCGTAGACTTAGACTCCTCTGAGTCTGATATCCAGTTTGCATCACAAAATCCTTCAAGGACTGCAGATTATCTCTCATAATTTAAACAAAAGTACAAAGTGTACTTCAAGTACCTTAACACTCTAATAAGTGCATCCCAATGCTCCTGCCCCGGATTACAGGTATGCCTACTCAACCTACTCACAGCATAAGCAATATCCGATCTCGTACAATTCATCAAATACATCAGACTTCCTATAACACGTGAGTATTTAAGTTGTGAAACTCCATTACCCTTATTCTTTTTGAGTCTACAACAAGGATCATATGGAGTACAAACAGGTTTATAATCAAGCTGATTATATTTTTTAAGCACAAATTCAACATTATAAGATTGACTAAGACTATATCCATTACAATTTCTTATAATTTTCATCCCTAATATCACATCAGCGGGGCCTAAGTCTTTCATGTCAAAGTTCTCATTTAGAATGTTCTTTATAGAATTAATTACATCCATGTTTGTATCAAGTATAAGCATATCATTCATAGTTCCATCTGCCTTACGTTTCATTTTGAAGATCCATTTACAACCTATGGGTTTACACCCTAGAGGTAAATCTACAATCTCCCAAGTGCCATTATGTATAATGGAATCCATTTCACTAATGGCAGATTCTTTCCACCATGGAGCTTCATAAGAAGTCATGGCTTCTCTATAAGTATGTGGATCAGTCTCATCTAAGCATGTTATGAAGTCTGGCCCAAAAGATTTTTCAGTTCTAAGTCTTTTACCTCTTCAAGGCTCAAATTCAAATTCATCTTCCTCTAAAGGTAATGTATGACTGGTCGAAGGGACATCTAGAGGATCAATACATATCATGCAAGAACCAAATTTCAATGGAAAAACATTTTCAAATAACACAGCATCCCTAGATTCCATAATAGTACTCACACCAATTTCAGAAATTTCAGAACTTACAACCATAAATCTATATCCAGTATATGCTCAGGATACCCTATGAAGACACAATCAACAGTTTTGGGTCCTATCTTCGTTCTCTTACGGGGAGGAATGTCAGTTTTATCCAAACACCCCCACACTTTAAAGTATGCATAAGAAGGTTGTCTACCTTTCCATAACTCATATGGAATTTTGTCTGATCCTTTAAAGGGTACTCTGTTCAAGACATAGCCAGCTGAGAGGACGGCCTCCCCCCACAAGTTTACAGGTAATCCTGAACTAATTAACATGGCATTCATCATCTCCTTAAGGGTTCGGTTCTTCCGTTCATCCAAACCATTAGATTGTGGTTAATAAGGAGGGGTTACTTCGTGAATAATGTCGTGTTCTATGTAAAAATCTCCTATATGAATTACATACTCTCCACCACGGCCAGACCTAACAGTTTTAATGGTAGCACTCATTTGGTTTTCAACTTCTAGTTTATACATCTTAAAGGATTCTAAGGCATCATCCTTACCTTTAAGTAAATATATATGACAGTACCTCGTACAATCATCTATAAAAGTGACAAACCATTTCTTACCACCTCTAGTTTGAACTGATTTCATATCAACTAGGTCTAAATGAATTATTTGTAAGGGTTTAGAATTTCTCTGAATATTTTTCCTAAAAGGTTTTTTAGCATATTTTGATTCTACGCATACTTCACATTTATGTTCATTATCCAAACTAAATTTGGGTATACAGCCTATACTAGCCAGTTTATGCATTGACTTATAGTTTACATGTCCAAGTCTACCATGCAAACATTCAATGACACACAAACATAAGCAGAAGAGTCAATTTTATCATTTCATCAGAGGTTACATTAAGTTTGTAGAGGCCCTCAGTCTTATAACCCTTACCTACATAATCCTTACCCTTAGTGACAATAACTTTCCCAGATTCAAAAACAAGTTTAAAAACCTTATCATCTAAAAAACCACAAGAAACAAGATTTTTACAGATGTCCGGAACATGAAGAACTTCATTCAATGTGAGAGTCTTGCCAGAAGTGACCTTTAGCCCAACTTTTCCTTTTCCTGCAACCTGTGCTGCAGACGAGTTACCCATGTAAAGTTTCTCCCCTTCCCCTACCTTCTGATAGGAGGTGAACATATCTTTGTTTCCACAGAAATTCTTGGTAGCACCAGAGTCTACCCACCAGTCTCTCACATTGGTTACCAAATTAACTCCAGACACCGTACTAGAAAACTCGGTTTTGTTGTTTTCAACCAAATTAGCATTGTTTTTCTTATTATTAAAGTCCTTACGTTTTCTACAGTGCATTTCCATATGGCCAGGAGTTCCACAAACATAACAGGCACCTTTAATTTTACCAATGCCAGATTTGGGTTTCTGAAATATACCTTTCTTGTGATGACTAGGCTTAGGGTTGCGTTTGCTGCTTTCGCCCTTTTCAGTATTGGAAGACTTGTGTTCAATTACATGAACCTTGTTGGACATGTCCCTTGCAGAAGATACGTTCTTGTCTTTGGAACACAGTAATTCTTCCACTTGAATATTCTTACCCAAATCAACCATACTGACTTTACCAGTTTCATGTCTCAATCTACGTTTGTATTCAAACAGGGAAGACGGTAATTTCTCAATCACAGCAGACACTTGAAAAGTTTCATGTATCACCATACCTTCAGCAAGAATTTCATTGATAATACGCTGAAGTTCAAGGAATTGATCAACCACAGATTTGTCATTTGACATTTTGTATTCCAGGAACCTAGCTACCAAGAATTTCTTACTTCCAGCAGTTTCAGTTTGGTATTTTGCCTCTAAAGCAGCCCATAAATCAAAAGAAGAAAAATTATCTTTTGCATTATAAAAATCATACAGTACATCTTCTAAATAGTTCAAAATATGATTTTTAGCCATATAATTCTGTATAACCCAACTTTCCAACTCCTTTTCATTTCCAGCATCATTCAAACCCTCATCAAAAGATTTCAGAACTAATTCATCTAACATATGAAAACTCAGAAAGAACAACATCTTTGATTTCCATCTTTTGAAATCTTTGCCAATGCATTTTTATGGTCTGTCAACATCATTTTTACCCATTGTTACTGAAGAAATCTATTGTGCTAAGATTGTTGTTTTCTGCAACAATAAAAATACTAAAAAAAAGAAGATGTTAACGTTAATGAAATCTCTAAATTGATATACACACAATGGACAGAGCCACCTGCTCAGCAAATTTTCTTTAACACAATAGTCCGCGGGTACTCCTCAAGAATGAGAGATGATATACCCCCACAACGGAGATTTGTCCAGGATAGAACTGCCCGTTATGACTAGTATAAGCACAATACTAGTCACCCTCAAACGAACTCAACATCAATTTAGATAACATAAGAGAAGTAAACAAGCAGTGCGCAAAACAAAGCAGGAAGAGGGGAAAAGAAGGCAGGATAATAGCTACTTCTGGTGTAAGTTCAAATGAAAAATTCTGGTTCTTTTTATAGGCGAGAATATGAGAGAATTCAGCCAGTAATCAATAAGAATTAATTTTATAATTAATCAAAAAAATTTATTTGCGAATTAAATTTGAACGATAAGAAAACGGTCAAAAATAATACTCGTCGGGTCAGGGCCCCCCCACATTAAAAACAAATTATAATTTAGGTTTGAATTCTTTAAGGAAATAATTTAAAATATTTTGTCCAAAAAGGTAAGTCTTGGTTGACCCATACCCAGCCCGAACAGAACTGATCGACAGCGGTGGCGTGCTTCGGTGCAAAGCACCGTGCGTGTGTGAAATGTATGGTTGGACCAACTAGCCCATAACCTTAGTCCTCTCCCATACACAAAAGAGTCTAAACCCCTAAGGGGCTTCCCTTAGATGCAAATTTCTAAGTAATAAGGAGAGAAAACATCTTTAGTTTCTTCAATGTGGGACTAAAGGTTTATTCATAAATAGTGAAAATATGTTAGTTTTCCTTAGTGATCCCTTGGTCCTAAACCCATTTTCTCCAAGACCAAAAAACATAATAACTTAAACCAACCCTATTTTCTCTAACACCTAGGAGTTTCTTTAGAGGCAAATGAAGGGATTTTCAATTACTACTGGTGGCAGTAAAATCATTGTACTACTTAGGCAGGGAAGATTTCTTCTCATTTTGAAGGAAAATAAGAAGACAGATAGTTTGGGTTTTGTCCCGTAGATTATATTAACAGAAGCATCAAAAGTATACCTCATGAACATATCTTCTAAATCCACAACTGATAATTGCTTGGCATAATTTCTAACAAAAGGATAAGTGAATCAGCTCCACCTGGTACCTGCTGAGTCATATTTATATAGCAAATGCCACGAGTGGAGGTCTAAACTGAAGAGTCCATCGCCTAATACGTTAAATGTATTTTCGTATTCGGATCCTTTTGGGTAGTGGGAGAAGTCTGTTCTTGCAAAGTAGTTGATGTTTTCAGGATTACATGTCAAATGGCCAAAAACTGGCCCCTTTCTACTTTTGTAACACCGGAGACCTTTGAAATATCTGCTGTGCATTCGTTGATGCGATTGTAGTTTAGGAGAAGTGATGGGAGTATGTCTATGATCGGCCAATGCACAATGGGTTAGTTCTTGAGTTGTATAAGTACCATCTGATGGAGAAAAGCAGAATAATGCCGAGTAAAACTCAGGCCATTTTTTCAGGTGGATTTGAATGGAAGAGAAAACAGAACATATATGTCACATTTTCTTGGTTTTATGAAATGTCAGGTTTGTTTGCAGAGGATTGAACCATGTTACGAGTTTTATATAATAAGTTTGTTCACCTGCAATTTCTTGTTCCCTCAACTACTTTAAATTATTGTCATACTTCTGTATCAATAAGCACTTCATCTTCACAAGGGGGTACGTAAAGGTCAATTTAAATTCCACACTGTTTTCATGTCGGGTCCAGGTCTTCCATCTAAATTCTTGTTTATCACTTTGTAAGTGGTTTTTGGCAGTTAGATCTCATTAATTTACTAAATAGATAGATACAGATTCAACGCACGGACTTTTGGTTTGGACGGATTTGAAAAATATCTTTGCTTCCCAACTGTAGACTCATTATTTGTTAGCTGGACACTCAAGCTCATGCTTAGGCTTGCTTTTGTTTTCGGCTAAGTTGGATTATAACGATAGAAATAGAATTCAAGCTAATTTAAGATTGGGTCTTATGGAGCTTTCCAAGTTCTTCCTAATTCTCAATCCACGTCACTTTGGGAAGTTCTTAGGTTCAGTAGTGGTTCCGGATTATTATCGTAGGCGGATAATCATTATCTAGTTTCAAAGAAAAAAACAAAGAATGATTATCCGTTTTTCTAAAACCTGAGAATGGTAATCCGTTTCATAGAAACCGGATAATGGTTATCCATTTAACTAGTCAAACCTATAAGACCCGGATAGCCATTATTCGTTCCTAGGAATGTTTCAAGAGAATCAAGTTCTCCTTTCTCTCTTCATTCTTTTTTTGAGTTTTTTTTCGCTTCAGACATAATGATTTCTCCACTATATGCTTAAAATCGATCACTCTACACTATTTGTTTTCCTGATTTTTAAATTGGGTTTGTACTTCATCGTTTCAAGATTTCATACCTATCTCTTGACGATTTTGATCAACTAAATAATCAAATGTAAGATTTTCTAAACATAAACCCTAACTTTTAGTTTTGTTGAATTTGTATGATTCTTCTAGGTTTTTGGATAAATAACATGAATTGAATGGGTTTATTGTAGTTACTTAATGATTTATGGTGATTTGATGATGAAAATTTCCTGAAGTATTGATTAATATGGTACAATTTTATGCCATGTTGAGAGTGATAATGATAATTGTATTTCCAATTGTTTATGATGTGTTTAATTAGTGGTGATGATGTTGTTAGTACCTAAAATTTACTTCTAGGCAAAACAATGCACTGTTGAAGTACTTTATTTAGATTCGGAAATCAAAATCGTACATGACAAGCCTAAACCACGATATTAGCCGTTCCGTCCTGCTTCGGTCACAAGGAGAGAAATTGGTTGATCTTAAGGGAGGGAAGCAAGGAAAGTTGAAGAAAATAAATGTGATGAATTGTGTGTAGAGACGTTGAACTATTGAGAACAACAAAACTTGTAAAGAATGGTAAGCTTGTTTTGTTTTCTGAATGGGCTAATTTTCCTATTTATAATAGTTTGGGAACACACGTTTTCCTTGTAAGTAGTGGAGGTAGTGAAGATATAGAGAGGTGAAACTCGTGGGGATAATGGTATAACCGCCTTGGAATCTTCGGGAAACCATTACTCCATTACTTCCCTTAACTGCTTCAACTGTTACCACCACTTTGTAACTTTCCATCATGGGGTGTTACCATGCCGTATGTTGCTGTAAGCCACCAAACCAATACCCATGAAGAATCCCCCCATGTAATTGTTTTGATTTCTCGAAGGAGTTAGTGGAGTCATGGACTCAAATCACGTGAATAATTCGTTAATTTGTCGTAAGATAATGCTATCAATGAGTTTATGTCAACATAATATGGTAATGGCCTAGTATTGGCGCTAGTAGAAAATGATAATGCTGGCACGAGCAAGTGAGGATGGTGCTAGCACGAGCAAGTGAGGATGGGATAAACATTGACACAACAGGTCATGTGCGAAGAGGCGCTCAAGGAGAAGGTGAGAAAGGGGCTAGTGCTAGCCAAGCGCTGCAGCTAGTGCTAGCGCTGGTTCTGGCCAGACGCTGCAGCTAGTGCTAGCGCTGGTTCTGGCCAGACGCTGCAGCTAGTACTAGCGCTGGTGCTGGCCAGACGCTATAGCTAGTGCTAGCGCCAATGTTAGCGTTGGTGCTAACTTATCGACTAATGGCTTGTTATCTATTGGGTGCTAGCTTGTTGGTGTCAGCGCGTTGGTGTTGTAAGCATGGCTAGGGCTTGTTAGGGCTGGTACCCATTGGTGCCATGGTCATTGCCTATGTGTCATTAGCATTGGCATTTGCTAATGACGTGGCCATAACTATGGCCTATTTAGGGCTTCTCAGTCACATGAGATTTAATATTGGCATTATGCCTGACTTTTATGCAGTGCATACAAAACATATTCAAGGATTCAGCCGTGGAAGTTTGCGACTTGAAATAATGTTCGATACGACTCTTTATTTAGATGGTATGCATCTAATTAGCGTTTTTATTCAGAAATGGCATAGCATCCATACGAATATTCGTAATTTTGCATAATCAGTGTTCTGATTAATACATAAATTTTGCATGGACGCACATGAAATGACAAGGGTTTAGACAGGTAAAGCCCTGAAATTTTGAGGCGTATACATATATAAAAGAGCTACAAGGCTAATGTATCCATGAGCTGAATACGCATTCCGAATTCTCTTGCGAAATGTAAGATAAAAGTACATTTCATAATTCTGACGTTGGGTCAGAGATTCGTTTATTATATTTCTGCAGCCAAGCAGAGTAATCTTACAATTCATGCCCTTGTCAAAAACCCACCATCTACAGATGTATTGAGTTTTTACAATATGTGAAGTTCATGATAGTTGTATTGAACTAAAATTATATTGTCTTGATGATGTTGTATGTATGTTTAATTTTGTAACATCTATTTTTTTGTTTTATTATTAGATTATTATGAAGGAATTGATTATATTGTCTACAATTGGTAAAAACGTTCATATCTCTAGTAATCAATCACCGAAAATCATCTTTAGGACTAGTTGGGAAAATATCAATAATTTCTACAAAATAGTTGCTCGAAGTCATCCAACCACACATTGCATACTAGATAATTGTGGGGTTTCTCAATATTTCATTTTAATTTTGAAGAACTTGGATGTTCAATTAGCAATTTTTCTTATAGCGAGGTGGTGGAAGATCACTAAAACTTTTTATTTTCCGGGATTTGAATTTGGATTGACACCTTTAGACTTTGTTATGTTGACGGGAATTCCCATGGGAAAAGGTGAGCTTCCACCTTTCAATAAGCGTTTAAGTAAAAATATTTGTGAAATTTATGATAATTTGTACTTTGGTGGTGTGATTGTCAACCACGAACGTCGTGCAACCGATCCGCCACTACAAGAAAAACGGTCTTAAGCGTCTAAAATCTTAGCAAGAGCCCGGAAATTTAGTCGCTTAAATATTTTAAGCGTCTAAAATTGCTACTGCCCGAAATTTTGGTGGCAATAAACATGTGTCCACTATTATTTAGCAACGAATAAATATACTTAATCGCTAGATCCTTTGTTCAAGTAATTTATAGCAACTAAAATAGTGATCATGTAGTTATTTACTTTGAGGCACCGACTCGTAGCAACAACAAAAATATTGGTTGGTCAAACCTCTCTCAGCAACTAAGTTTGAGCCACAACCAGATATGTTTAATTGCTAGATCAGTTTTTCAAGTAATTTATAGCAGCTAAAAGTTGATCATGTAGCTATTCAGTTTGAGGCACCGACTCGTAGCAAAAACAAAATAAATTGGTTGCTCAAACCTCTCTCAGCAACTAAGTTTGAGCCATAACCAAATATGTTTAATTGCTAGATCCGTTTTTCAAGTAATTTATAGCAGCTAAAAGTTGATCATGTAGCTATTCAGTTTGAGGCACCGACTCGTAGCAACAACAAAATAAATTGGTTGCTCAAACCTATGTCAGCAACTAAGTTTGAGTCACAACCAAATATATTTAATTGCTAGATCCGTTTTTCAAGTAATTTATAGCATCTAAAAATTGATCATGTAGCTATTCATTTTGAGGCACCGACTCGTAGCAACAACAAAATAAATTGGTTGCTCAAACTTCTCTAAGCAACTAAATTTGAGCCACGATCAAATATGTTTAATTGTTATATCCTTTTTCCAAGTAATCTATGTAATATCCAAAAAAATGGTCATGTAGCTCTTTACTTTGAGCCACATACTCGTAGCAACAGAAAATTAATCGATTGCTCAAACAGGGGTCAGCAACTAAGTTTAAGCCACCACCACCATTTTAAAAATGAAATCAATTTTTGAAGTAGAAATTTTTAAGATCTTAAATTAATCTAATAGTGTTAGAAGAGTTGTTTTCATCCTTTGTTTCTTTCCTGAGTTCAACACCAAAGCTTGCATATTATTGTTGCTTTGGGTTTCAGGATGATTAAAGAGGAAAAAAAAAAAAAAAAAAAAATGGACTTAACGTGAATCGAACAACCTTCTGATCTAGAGTCAAACATGCTCCCATTGCGCCACAGATCCTATAGTTGACAGTTTACCTCACATAAACGAATTACTATCTATGAATTGTTCAACCTTGTAACTACAACAATTACAAATTTAACATTTACAATCATCCATGAGAAGAAAAGAGAAGGATCCATTTACATGGTTAGAATAACATTATATTGAAATTTTAGTACCATTTTTCGTATAAAATCTAAAAGCAAATGAATTTTAAGCTAACAATTAGTAGGCAAAAGAATATGTGTGGAATCATCTTCACACAAATCTATACAAGCAAGGGAAATTTTAGACCAACGTTAACAGAAATGTTGTTTGCCGAATATGATTTTGAACTGCTCTTAGAATGTTCTAAAGGGTTGATCATACTCAATCCTTGTTATGCTTTCCTGCAAAAAATACAGGTTGTGAAGGAGATGCTAGAGTGATTGAGTAGCTAATGAGCATCAAAACAACAGAAGACATGGTGGGTATATCTTCGATACTATCTTGCACACATAACAATCCAATATGTATACTTCTGATCATTTCATTTATTAAAGTTCTTCGTGATAAAATTGGATCCATCAGCTCCAAGGGTGTACCTTCTCTTCAATTTTTCCATGCCTGCATTTAGGAAATGTGAAGAGGTTATTTGCATATTGACAGAGGTATTTCATCAATGGCAGGTTCCTACTTACCATGCTAGGTGTGGTCAACCACTATCCATAACAACAACACCTAAGCATCCAACATGCATTTGCAACTTTAGGGAGTTCTTTTAGTAGTTGTTGGTTTCCCACTGCCGCTATTTCTAATCTATGGCTACAAAACACCTAGATCAACCACCAAAACATCAATGACCCCAAATATCACAGATCTTTAGAGCATTATACATTGTTAGCCTAAACTTAGTTTATAATTGACGTCAGATGCATTGAAAGAATATTTTGACGAAGTAATGTGCAGCTTAATGGGACTGTTGACCAAATCAAAACAAAGTCTGAGGCTCGGCTATGTGTCTGAATACTGGTTTAGAACCACTGAACGTATTTAGAAAAAATAAGCTATGAAATAAAAATCAAGATGATAACTTGAATCCTAAAGTTAAGGAACTAACACAAACAAAACCCGAAGGGTAGTTGCATACCTTGTAGGATTGAAATGGTGTAAGTATATAAAGCTTGCATCTCCAGCTCTTCTTCTTTTGGATACAGAGTAGAAGAAGTTCCGACTTCTGCCGTTGGATGGAAAGGGTGCCATAAGAAATCTACAATGCAAATCAACTTATTAAAAGATATAGCTACACTAGCTATTAGCATGAATCAAGTCTAAGTACAAATGGGGCTCTAGGTAATGATGAAGAGAGGCTTTTAGGCAAAGAACTTATCATTTATCATTGAGCTTTTTTCTGCTTCTGTAGACAATTTTCACTCCACAGCTTCCAAGTTTCTTATCTTCCTATAATTTTTCTACAATACCACCTATGTGGTATTAGTAAACATAACAAGAGCGTACATAAGACACAAAACCTGGGGAACTTTAAATTATTGCGAGTTTCTTTTTTCACTCTACATGAAAGAAAAACGAAAGGAGATGAGATACCTGCATTTCTGCAGTATATATTGCAAGGTGCCAACTATGAACTATCAGCAGCTGAAACATTGTCGAGGTCAGAGAATCAACTTCCACAGAAGCTGGACAGTAAGGATAGGAGGTAGCCTCTAAGTCCCTCTATACCCAACCCCTATATCATAAGTAGGACGATGAAAAATCAGTCCTTTGTGGTAGCAAAAAAAAAACGGTTTCTCAGGCACTTCCTGCAAACATTAAGAAAAAGGTTATACTAAGTAAAATACAAAAGCAAAAGATAAGTGAGAAATAATTGAATAGTCGTGGAACCATTACATGTCTTGCAACGGCCAATGATCGCAGGCCACGTTCTGCATACTTGTCAATGACGGAATGAACCTTGTTTCTTACATCCTCTTTGCAGTTGCAAAGATCGATTATCTGTTCAGGTGCTAGTGAAGGTGATTAGGACTTTGGTGCATGTGAATAAGTGATGGTGCATGGGAGGATTTGGTGGTGGAAGGCCAATAAATACTTCTAAGAAACAAAATATTTATTCATCAAGTTCTCTCTTTTTCAGTAGTAAGATGCCCGAAAAACTTGGACCCTAAAGAGATTAAATATATATATATATATATATATACGTTCCTCGCATTGCTGATTTGCCACACACCTAGATCATACATCCAACATACACAGAAGCCCTATATCCGTGGACGAGCAACCCACTTAGGGATAATGGCTTCAAATCAAGGGTTAATACATTAAAAAAAATGCAGCTACACACTTTTCATTGTAACCTTAGTTCTACATACTTCTTTGCCTTACTGAACATAGTATCAGTTTTACCACATATTATACTGTATATGATCTGAAATCCCTAAAATGAAATAAACAAGTGTTCATGTGAATCATGTCAACAAATCAACAGGATTCATGTCCAACTAGTGAAATCAGAAAAAGAAATCATGTCCAACTAGTAAACAACTGGTAAAAATATCTTAAATTAAACAACTGGTGATGAAAAAGAAAAAGAAAAAGAAAAATGGATTATTTTGCACTTCTTACACAAAAGATAAAAACATGATATTACTCATCAAAAGCATGTAATTGACGTAAATTGGAGTTAACCCATGCTTACCCACACCATGAATTGAATCTTAAACTCTTCAATTCCTAAAAACCCCCAAATTAGGAACAACCCTAATTTTACTCTGATCAATGAAATTGAAAATTGAAAGTGAAGTTAGAACAATATAACCTGATTTCAGCTTGAAACGAGAGTAACGACAGCAAACCTAATGGTTGATGTGAGCATGCAAGATCAAATTAAGCTTCCTTCCAAATTTCACCCGTAAACAGATTTGAGAAGCACAAGAAGAACAATCGAAGTAATCCAACGAAACTAGTTAGCAAAAGTTGATGAATTCCGTAGCAATTTGATTTCACCTGATTTCCAAATCCATGACTGCTACAGAATTCAGGTGAGGGAGAGAACCGACAGCTCCCTCTTCAGTTTTTTGGCCGGAGAAAAAATGAGGAAGAAGATCCTCCCGGTAAGAGAGATTCACGTGAGGTTATAAAGGATTTTAAGTGAAAAGTCTAAAGCTTCCCTTTCTCATGGTGTCTGAAATTAGGAAAAAAAAGATAATGGCATGAAATCCTCTTCAATGTGCGGTTAATGTTTGGGTAGATAATTAAGTGTGTTTGAAATCTGGCCCTTTAAGTTAGAAAAATCGTGTGGTTGAGCAATGATACAGGTCTATGAGTGAAATTTTTTAAATATTTTTAAAATTTTAAAAAAAATTCATCTCAAAAAAAAAAAAATTACACGTGGAAAATTTAATTACTTTTTTTAAACATAGAAGTTTAATTATTTGATTATTATGTGAAAACATCTCAGTAAGATTAAAATAAAAAATATATTTGTTGCCGTATAATTTTACAAGTCGGTTCGATAAAAAATTGAGTGAATTTTAGTGAGATTGATGAAATCATAGTTTCGTATCGTTAGATTTGTTAGATTGATAACAAAATGAATAAGTTTGATTGATATTGAATAAAATTCAATAAATCTAAGTGAAATCGAGTGAAATTGATGAAAATTGATATCATTTGAGTAAGATCGATCAAAATTGAGTGTATTCAAGTCGGTTCGATAAAAAATTGAGTTAAATTTAGTGAGATTGATGAAATCATAGCTTCATAACGTTAGATTTGTTAGATCGATAACAAAATGAATAAGTTTGATTGAGA
>JAJJMC010029624.1:4408087-4552615 GCA_023531435.1 Papaver californicum
TAGCAAGCAAAATCATTTGATCGCTTAAAATTTTAACCAAGTAAAATCAGGTTAAGTTGTTCCATGTATCTTCCAACTACAGTAAAACCTCTATAAATTAATACTCGATAAATTAATAACCTCGATAAAATTAATAATTTGTCCAGTCCCAACTTGGGACCAGTATAAAATTGGACCCCAATCGATAAAATAATAAGATAATAACTTTTTCTAAATCCCAGTGTATATATATTGGTCCCAATGAAACTATAAATTAATAATTACTAAAAGATTCCAAATTCTAAGATTGTCTAGTAAAAAATGAATCTTAGTCATTTGTTTTTTGTTGAACTTCAAATCTATATTGAGTTCATCTTTAAATCTCCTCATTGCACTTAAGAGTTGGGGCATTGTCTTCTCGTATTGCAACAAAAAGTTGTGAAGAGTTGTTGCTGCTTGCAATGCTTCCTTCCGAGTGACCGGTTGCACTTAAGAGTTGGGGCAATTCAATTAATTTGTGAATGTACATTCATAAAATGTGCCTTGGAACTTGTTTTTGTAATTTATTTTTTATCTCTAACTAATATACATTGTAACTAGTACATTGGACTTGAAAATTTAAAGGTAATACGTAAAACCTCTTTAAATTAATAAATTATTAATTTATCGATATAATAATATCTCGCTAAATTAATAAAATATCTCGGTCCCAACATTATTAATTTATAGAGGTTTTACTGTAGGTAGTTTAATAGCTCCTAAGTCACAAGTTGCTTTTAGAGAGTAAAAGATTTTGTACCTCAAATGGTTGAGCAACCAACTTCAGGCCAATCAAAATCAGAAATCACTTTTAGCGAGGAAAATCATTTGATCGCTTAAAACTTTAACCAAGCAATTTCAGAAAGAGTTGTTCCATGTATCTATCAACTAAGTAGTTTACTTTCTTTAGAATGATTGGTTTATCTGAAGCGATTGATATTTTACTTGCTATATTGGTTGATCTAGATGTTAAGCGATCACAATTTTACTTGCTCCATGTTAGTTCGTCTAAATGTTAAGCAATGAGAAAAGTACTCGCTTTAGGTTAGTTGGTTTATTACTAGAGCGATTGCATGGTCGCTCAAGGCTTTGACATACATGGCTTTGGGCAACCAACGTAGCGAGTGCCACTTTAGTCAATATAACAGTTATAGCGACTTAAAAGGGGCTTTAAGCGACTTAAATCGAGTAGTCGCTTAAACCCATTTTTTTTGTAGTGCGCTAATCCTCCTTGGGGTGAGGAATCAGTAGCATCATGTGACATTTGTTCGAGAGTTTTGCAAATCTCTCACCTTTCATTTTATATTGACAGTGGGGAAGAATTAGACAACTTCCATAATCAGGAGGATTTGATAAGAATATGAGACAACGTTTTATGTGAGGTTGATGATGGAATGAAACTTGATATGTTTGGTTTAAAAAAATAGTGTTTCGTGTATTTATTGTGTAGGAATTTCCTGTAATTGAAATGGAAAAAACGGATTATGGTTATCCGTTTTCTGATCATAACCGTTAGATCAACATTGTTGTGTTGGGATACCGTTGGAGATCTTATAGATTTGACAAAAATAGCGGACAACCATTATCCATTTAAATGAATAATCATCATTCGTTCTTTTGTCATACAATATAAATTTGATAAATTAATTTGCGATAAATTAATATTTTTGCTAAAATAACTAAAAAATTTGGTCCCAACTAGGCTTGCATAAGCTAAATTTTGACTCTGATAAATTAACAATGTTGCTAAAAAAAAAAAAATTGATCCCAAGGATATTAATTTATCAAAGTTTTACTGTAATTGTTAGATCCCAACGGGTGCACGACGACTATGTTGATCTAACTGTTATGATCAAAAAAAGGATAACCGTTATCCTTTTTTCCGTTTGAATTTCAACAGATAAATTGATATAAAACATTATATATACAGTTGTATTTACTTTAATCATTCTCACTAAATTCTCCTCAAAATTCACTTGTCTTTCTCTACCAGATTTGCATCTACTACTCTTCTCTATTTGTTTAATTTCTTTTAACCGCTCAAAGAAATGGTTAACTTTAAAAGGGGAGAAGATGTACCTTTAACAAAAGCTTGTATAATGTATGACACAGATTCATCAGTAGGTAGGTGTAGGTGGTGGATTTTTGTCAAGGCAAAAATCGTAAAAAAAAAAATTATTTCTGCTTTTGTTCTCAGAAATATTGAACTTTAGTGTATTTTCATTCTGCAGAGAATTTTGGGAATATACTAAGTCCTGATAGGTGTCAGTGCTTGTCTCTCTCTGTATGTATATAATCATATGAATGCTTCAACCGGTTGAACTCAGAAGATTATTATGTAGACAACTATATTTACTGGATAAATCTGTACTCATCCTTGTACAAAATTATTAGAATAATGATGGTGCTTGTTGCAATATTTTCATATATTCTATGATTTTTACAAAATAAATCTCAAGCTCCTAAATGGATTGCACACTAGTATAGAACAGCTTGAATATTCTTTAGTGATATATTCTACGAATGAATTCTTAAAAAATTACCTTGTGTCAATACTCATGCTCAACTGGATGATATTACTTTATTACGGTGCCTATACAAACCCGTATAAAAGTATTTAGCAATCTACATATAAATGTACTTGACTAAAACACAGTTGTGTTTGGATATCAAGTCAAAAACAATGTTAAACGCAAAAATAGAGCCCTGACTAGCCAAATCTAACCTTGGCTGAGCTCAAGAGTCATATCTCCCATGACTGGTTGCACTAAAAACCCAATAATAGTCAAAAATAATAGAACCCTAACTTTTTTGAGCCTGGACGACCGATTTGGGGCATATTAAAAGAAAGTAAGTCTTTTATTATACTTGGTTGGCCACCTTACTTCCCGCATGACCAAGCTGGTCGGATGAAGCAATTATCATGATACTGCCGACAAAAGTCGAATTTAAACCTAGAGGTGGGAGTCCCAACTCCCTTTTTTGCAACGTTTACCAGCATTGCAAATATTAAAGATGGAGTCCCAACTAACTGTAGAGCTTGAGCCCAATTCCTCTTTTGAAACGTTTATAAGCGTTGCAAATACAAGGCTTGGTGTCCTGACCTTTTTATCTTCTCAGTTAATTTTATAAACATTGCAAACTTGAAAGTTAGGAGTCCCATCTTCTTACTTATACTTAAGATCCACTAACTAAGACAACTCTTTTTTTTTCTAGGGTTTTCTTCATTCAATTAACAGTGAATCTTTATCATAGAGCTAAATCAAAATTGATTGATTGGAATTGGTAGGGTGGGAATTCGGATTTGTTGTTGAAAAGGGATTATTGAAAGGAAATGTCTGCAGGAGTCTGTGGGAAACGTTTATGGTTCGAAGAAATCTTCGGAACTTCATCATCACCTTCTAATAAGAGATCAAAAAGGTATTTACCAATTCGTGATTTTGGATTTGGTTTTTCTATCTTACTTCGTATATTCCCTTTTATGGATCGTGAGGTAATCGCAATCAATATCTTCTATTTCTATGCAATATGATTTTGATTGATGGAATCACATTTGTATGTTTTATTTGACTGAATTTGGGATTATATTTAGGGTTTTTTGTTTGTAATTTGAAGTTTTTGATTAGTTTTTATGGATGCTTTTTTTAGTAGGTGGAAAGTGTTCAGGATACACATAATCATAAAATTGAAGATGCAATTGAGAGTCTTAATGCTTTGTGTATTGGGGTTATTTCCGAGAGAAGTGAATTACAAAGTCCTGATTCTATGATGATGGCTAATAGTCCTTCTGTTCAAGGTTAGAGAATACGGCCATTGTTTTTTACTAAGCCTTTTCGTAGAATTAGAATACCAAAGGGTTAATTTGGTTTGTGTTTTTAAGTTCAGAGAGTACTCAAGAAGCTGAGGGTTAATTTGGTTTGTGTTTTTAAGTTCAGAGAGTACTCAAGAAGCTGAGGAGAAGATGGAAGAATTGTAAGAAAAGGATGTGACTGCTGAATCTAGAAATCCTATGGATAGGGCTCCGTGGGTGGATATCTTTTTTCAAGAAATGAAGAGTGCTTCGGACATTGATGATGCCAGAGGACGTGCTGCAAGGATATTGGAAGCGTTTGAGAAGAGTGTTGCTGACAATGCAAGAGCATTACATGAGGTATCATATGCATTTTCATCCAAAGAAATTGTGATGGGTAATGTATTTTCTGTTTATTTTTGTGTTTCATAAACTATATTTTACTGTTTATAAATCTCTCTGCTGTCTGATGCGGCAAGTGCAGTACTATTCATTAATCCATTGTTCTTTTTAGTCTGGTCCCACAAACTAAAGACGCTTTCTTCTTTTTCCATTTTCTTCTATTTCATTTTCTATTGAGAAAGTAGACAGAGAGAAACAAGAAACTGATAACAATTTTGAAATAATCTTTCCTTTAACTTTTGAATTTGGAAAGACGAGAATTATATTATGGATGATTGTGTTGAGGTTTGGATTCCTTCTGGTTGCTTAAACTGTAAGTTTATTACTATTTCTTACTTTTTGTTTTTCCTTTTTCTTTGTGCTTTGTTTTCAATGACGGTTATTTGATAAGTATATTTAAGATTTTGGGTTTTTTTGAGCACATTTATGGAAGGTTTCATAAATCCGTTTCTCTGGCAGTTTAAAACCCATGCATAGGGCTGTACAAACCCGATCTAACCCGCCAACTCGACCCGCATCCGTCAAAAAAACCGATCCGCACCCGTCGCTGAACGGGTTGGGTGCGGGTGATTTTTCTTGAACCCGTCTATCAACGGGTCGGGTGCGGGTGATAACACCTCTCACCCGACCCGACCCGTCCGCCCGCCATTCCCTCATAACAAAAGCATCGACTCAATCAAGCCATACTTCAGTTCTTCTCTGTTGAGTCTGTTCTGTTCCATTCTTCTTCGTTTCTTACAGAGGTAACAGAGCTGAGAGCAGAGTCACACCACAACCACCACCACCGTGAACCCAAGTTTCTTCTTCTTAATCATCAGTTCATCACCACCACCACCACCGTGAACCCAAGTTTCTTCTTCTTACAGAGCCGTACAGATAGGTACTGTTTCTTTTTGCCCTAATTGAAATTAATGTGTTCATTACATGATTTAGTAGCAATTGAAATTTGGGTTTTATTAGTTTTGAGTGTTTCTAAATCTATGATAGGGTTTTACTAGTTTTGATTGAGTGTTTGTAAATCAATTTTAGAACTAGGGTTCTTCAAGTTAAAATTTGTGGATTTTTCCCAATTCTGTTTCTAATGTCAATACATAGTTAATGATTGAATGGGTTGATGTTATCTATTAAAATTGGAGTTTTAATAACTGAATTTGCAGTTTCAATGCTTGAATTGGGTTGATGTAAAACCACTGATTAGTATACTGTATTGGGTTGAATTGGGTTGAATTCAATTGTTTCAAGTTTTACTGTATACTGAATCACTGATTAGTATGATAGAGGCAGAAGAAGAAGATTGATATGCTAAATTGCTAATCTGTAGTAGTTTGTAAATTTGTGTTCCATTTTTTTTTCTGTATCAAAGTCTAATTTTACTGTGAAGTGAATCAAGTGATTACTGATTAGTATCGGGGGCTGCAAAAGGTCATCCATTTGGTATGGGGGGCTGCAAAAGTGATTACTGATTAGAGCAAGTCCCTTTGTCTAGTTTGAGAAACTCAAGTATTCTTCTGTATTACTCCAAAAGTTGATTTTTTCCATCATCTTATTGTCTGTAGACTAGACTCTGTACTGTAACTAGTAACTACTGTTCATCTTAGTTCATTGTTGTACATTGTTGTTCTGTTCATATATTAAGAATCTAAGATCCAGTGATTGCTGACTTGCTGTGTAGGTACCCTTAAGTGTGAGCTAAACGTGACTGCATTCTGATTCTGCGGACAAAAATCTTGGACAGTTCCAGACTTCCAGTGATTGCTAAAGATCTCACTGTATGATTATCGCCTCGGTTGTAGGCTTGTAGCTGAAATTTGGATATGTATTTTATGTACTTTATTACATTATAGCATAATTGATGTATGAATTTATGAATTTGGATATGACAAAAATCATTTTTTAGTGATTTTTTTAGCATAGCATCTTGTTTAACAATATTTAGTTTATAATGTAGAAGTAGAACTGTTTGATGGAGCTGATGTCTCCAACTTCTATGCCTAACCTAACCAAATCACAGCTTGCTAATGATAAAAGAGAAACTGGACTAGGCACCAGGGCATGAATAACCACAGAGTTGGAAATGCAATGAAAAACAAATACAACTTCTGTTTGATTTAGCTCATTCTAATTTCTAACCACAATGAAGTTGGAAAATGTAGAAGTAGAACTGTTTGATGGAGCTGATGTATAGAAATTGTGACATGTATTCTAATTTCTAACCATGAGGAAATGTTGTATGCAAGATTATTACTGCCGTTGCAGATTGCATTTAAATACATGTATTATGTAAATGTATCGAACAAATCTTAGTTTTTCTTTGAAAATTTATAAAATGTGTAATGTGTTATATTGTTTCAACTTCTAATACATATGTATGTATGTATGATAACTCACCCCTTCTGCCATCTCTGCCTTGTAGGTTATCAACATGGTTGAAATCTCAGAAGATGACGTTACTTCAGATCTTCCACTTGTACAAGGAAGACCATCCCAAAGTTGTATGGGACCTCCACCTCAACGTCAACCGGCATCTTTAGCAGGGACAAGAAGTACAGCTGGGTCATCAACGTCACCATCTAGTCAACCTTCATCATCCGCGACACCATCTTCTCAACCTTCATCATCAAATAAGAAGCCTAGAGTTGGTGTGAAGAAATCTTGGGTATGGAATCACTTCGATATTATAGAAGATGGTGCTAAAGCAAAGTGTAAGCATTGTCCAAAGGGTCGAGGTAGTTACAAGATTGGTGGTAAAACACATGGGACTACTAATATTTCTCATCATTTAGAGAAGTGTATTGAGTACAAGAAATCAGTTAATAAGGAGCAGGAAGGACAACAGACACTTGGTTTTCAGCCGTGCAAGTCGGGAGAGGAACCACAGTTGGTGGGGGTCAGTTTTTCTCAAGAAGGATGTAGAAAAGCATTGATTAGGTTTATTATTACAGATGAAATGGCTTTTAGAATTGTTGAAGGCGAAGGTTTTAGGGCTTACAGTAAGTTTCTTGAGCCGAGATTTAAGATTCCAAGTCGTATGATAGTGTATCGTGATATATGCACGTTGTTTTTGAATGAGAAGGCCGTATTGATAAGTTATTTCAAGACAAATAAGACAAGAGTATGTCTTACTACTGATACTTGGACATCGATGCAGAACTACAATTACATGGTTGTAACGGCTCATTTTATTGATCGGGAATGGAAGCTGCATAAAAGAATCATCTGTTTTTGTTTGATTGAAAGTCACGAAGGTAAACAAATTGGTAAGGCTTTGGATAAATGTTTGGTGGAATGGGGGCTTGAGAGAGTATTCACTGTCACGCTTGATAATGCATCTGCGAATAAAACTGCTATTGATTATCTGAGAAAACAAGTTGTTAGTTGGGGTTCTTCATTACTTGGAGCTAAATTTTTGCATGTTAGATGTGCGGCCCACGTACTTGCTCTTGTCGTTAAGGATGGTTTAAAAAAGTACCATACATTAATTCTCAGAATCAGGGCAGTGGTAAAGTATGTCACAAAATCTCCCGCATGATTGAAGAAGTTTATGGATGCTGCTGAGATGGCAAGGATAGATTGTAGAAAAGGTTTGATTTTGGATGTGAAAACGCGGAGGAATTCTACTTATTTGATGTTAGTTGCTGCAGAGAGGTATGAAAAAGCTTTTGAAAGGCTACATGATTCAGATAGGGCATTCCGTGAAAAGTTTTGTTATGATATTCCAGTACCATCTTTTCATATGGGTGACGGTGATGACAATGTTGATATAGATGCTGATTTTGATCTAGATTCTAACGATGAAGAAGAAGAAGTAGATATTCCAGAAGAAGAAGTAGATGTTGCTCTTATAAAATCCAAGAAGAAGAAAAGGCCTCCAGTGCATGCTCCTGGAAGTTATGATTGGTGCAATTCCAGAGTTCTGATTCAGTTTCTAAAGGTATTCTACGATTCAACTGTTGCTTTTTCAGCTTCTACATATGTTACTTCCCACTCATTCTTGGAGGAACTCGGTACTGTTCAAGAATTAGAAGATTGGAAAAATAGATACGAGGATCCTTTCTTAAGTCACATGGGCGATGTAATGTTGCTCAAGTACAACAAGTATTGAGGAGATTTTGAAAAAATGAATTCGTTGATGTTTATTGCTGTACTTCTGGATCCACGAGAGAAAGAACAAGGATTGTATGTGACTGTTGAATATTTAGTTGTGCATTACGACCCTGTGATAAAACAAAGAAGGGTAAAAGCTTGGGTTGATAAAGTTAAAAAGGATTTTGATGAACTGTTCACAGCTTATAAATTAGAACATAGAACTGAAAGTGTGATATCTTCATCTGAGTCTCTAGGTAACTCTAGTTCTACTTCTGCTCAAGGTTCTTCTATTTCTGGCAAGGCTAAGTATAAGGAAGAAAGGAATAAACGCAAAAACCAATTGAGTAATGTGGAGGATCATAGAACATCTGAGGTGGAAAGATACTTGGCCGAGCCTATCTACTCTCCGGCCAATGAGGAGGATTCTTCTTTTGATATATTACTTTGGTGGAAGATCAACTCTGCGAGGTTTGGCATTTTACCACTCATAGCCAAAGATATATTTGCTATACCTGTTTCTTATGTTGCTTCTGAATCAGCTTTTAGTACCGGAAAACGAATTTTGGATCCTTTTCGAAGTTCCTTAAAGCCTAGAACACTTGAGGCGTTAATTTTATTGCAAAATTAGTTACGTACACCAATTGACAAAGATTCTTCTAACCTTAGAGTCGAGGAGGAGGAGGTTGAAGTTCTTGAGTCGGGTATAGTATAATTTGTACTTCATGGATCATGGTTCTTAACTTCATATACTTTATTACTATTGGTATTTTTAATCTTTTTCATTCTAATTGTTCATTTCTTTTGTTGCAGAGCTATTTGGTAACCTTGCTGCTTCTTCCATCATCATAGATGAAGATGACGATTGATTCCTATTCGATGACCTGGATGGTGCTGCTACTAAGATGAACTTGTTTTTGTTGCTAGTGGGAAATGTCGTAGAATTGCATATTAAAACTCTAGTTTTATTGTATAATTTTGAATGTTGGGACTTAAATTTTGAGATTATCGATTGTTAGTTAAAATGGTTTATCAGGTGGCGCGCGTGAAGATCAAAAAAACAGCCAAACCCATGAATTTTTTTTGCAAGATTATCTGGGCGGGTGACTCTCACCCGCCCGACTCGACCCGCCATTTGGGCGGGTCAGACCCGACCCGACCCGAGGACCAGGCGGGTCGGGTGGTGAAAAAAAAAACCAACTATTGGCGGGTCGGGTGCGGGTGAGGCCAAACCCGACCCGACCCACCCGTTGTGCAGCCCTGCCCATGCACGAAGCTGTAGTAGGTTAATTAGATTTTATTCGATATTGTTCTTGAATTTGAGTTAATCGCCACTTGACTGAGGATTAACAAAAAAAATAATACTGTAATTGTTCTTTAGCATTCTGAGTGATTTCTTTCTTTTGATTGCCTGTGTGGAGGAACTACAAACATTGTCTTGATCCAATTATTACTTTTTGTGAGTTTTGTTATATTTATAGTCTATATATTGATTGCTCAAATGTGTTGTGGTTTTAATCTTAATTTGGTGTTTATCATCTGAAAATTTGGATTAAGAGTATTTGATCTTAGGGGATACTTTTCAACTAGAGAGACAAAGTATCCATTGAATTATTAACTTATCAGAGCTTTCAATTTTACATGTATTTGATTTACATGAGAGAACCCACCTAAATAGAGTTAACAATTTAACGGATTGAAAGAAAAAGAAAAACTAGTTCTGAGAGAACCAGCTCTTTGATCTCAATCTATTGTTAGTTCTATAGGTTGCAATCATGTTTTATTTTGATACTCTCAGAAATGTATATATATCTTAAACTTGATTGTTTTGTTGATTGCATAGGCGGGATGCCGGATTTAGTTCGCATCATTTGAATAGACAATTATATCAATGACAAATACTTAGTCAGAGACAAGCATGGGTGAGTCAGAATTTCAAGTTTCAGTTCTGTCGCTGTAAATTTGTTTGCGACATTGGACCAACTGATAACGCTGTGAAATTATAATTTTCGTATTTGTTTGAGTGCCCTTCACAGTGATTGAGTGCTAAGCTTATTGGAATTATTTCAGTTTCTGCTCAAGAAATTAATTCTGGAAAGCTGTTTAAGGATTGGTATCCTATAATTGGACCTTATGGGAAAACATCAAACGAGGGGACAACTCTTTATTTGGAGATAAAATTTACCCCTTTTGAGCAGAACTCTTTGTATAGACGAGGGATTGCGTCGGATCCGGAGCATTTGGGTGTCCGGAATACTTATTTTCCTGTTAGAAGAGGTGGATCAGTTCAACTCTATCAAGATGCACATGTTCCGGTTGGAATGATGGAAAGGATTTTCGGTCTGGACAGTGTTGTTAAGATATTTGTCATGCTATAGTAGAAGCTCATCATCTGATTTACATTGTTGGTTGATCAATTTACCATAAGGTGAAGCTGATTAGAGAACCTACAAGGCCGTCACCGTGAGGTGGGGATTGACTCTTGGCAAGCTCCTTAAGTACAAATCACAAGAAGGTGTTAGGGTTCTTATGTTGGTTTGGGATGATAAAACTTCCCACAATAGTTTCCTTCTTAAGACTGTAAATAGTTCAATCCCATTACTGCAAAGCTTTAGTTTTTCTTATGAAATTTGTTCAATGCAGACATTACTCTCTGGTCCTTAACAAACAGAGTGATGATTTCAAAATTGAAATTGAAGTATGAGTATAATTTTTCACTGCTTTAGTATTTGGGTTGTTTATAAATTTGGTTTGGTGTTGAGATAGAATAAAGTTAGGGTTTTTATTTGGTGGACTTTGATTAATAAATGCAGAAAGCTAAGTCTGAACCTGCAATTGTTTGCGAAGAACATTGGAAATTGGTTACTTTTATTGTTCATTCTTCGTGTAGATCAAGTAGAAAAGTTCTAAGTTTTTTTTTCTTTCTGTGATATGAATATATTAGTTGTTCCGATGATAATTCGCAGTTGTTCTATATTGGCTCCATAACAACATTTGAAGCCCCATGCTATTTTGTAGTGATGATAATTCGTAGATGTTCCGATGAAATTAATAAAACTCCTTCCAATTTTGTTATTTATAATTTTGTTGTTAGTTATGTTTTGGGTTAATTATGTCGTAAGTGGGTTTGACTAAATTGGTGCCTTTCACTCATTGGATATTTATATTGAATTGCTCTTGGTTAGAATAGTTTATGGCTTTAATGGATTGTGTTCTGCAGATAAGGGAGGCCAAAGAAGAACTGAGCTTTTTCAACTGTTGGCAACTATAACTACATGGATTTATTAAAGTTGAGGTAAGATAATTCATATTGAGATACTTTAAAGTTTAGACTGGGCCCATTTTAGGATGATGCATTTCTCACATGTGTTATCGCAGCATGCGGTAAATGGCATGGTTGAATAACTTTTATTCAAGTAAAGCTGCATTTCTCAAGGTTCTTGATAAGCTCATTTTAGTACAGCTGCATCACTTGAGGTGCTTGAAAAATTAGCCACCTGAACTACGTTAACATGATTTGGACCCCGGGATATGTTTTAAAGGGTTTAGTTAATTTGATTTTGTCTACACTTTTATAGTGTAACAACTCCTGGTGACCATTGAAACAATCCTATTATTGTTTATCTAGGTCCACAATCATTTTGAAACTGAAGCCGTGAACCCAAATTTGGCTGTTACCACTTCCAACGCAACAGGCAAATTTGTTCCAGAATGCCTGATGCATCCTTTCATTGTGCTTAGGCAAGCTCCATAATGGCTTAAGCTTTCTCAATTTCAGCAGTACTTGAAGTTTTGAACCCATGTCTTGAACTGCCAACTTCTTTGTGAACCCTCAACCGAATTCTTGCATGCGCTTTGATTTTAGACCAAAGCTCGTGATTTCTTCTATTCAAAATTTTTAATTATTAGTGATTGTTCTGAGTTATCCATACATAACATAGGGAAATCTAATTACTGTCATTTATGCCCATGTCTTTATTTTCAGGAACGTGCACAAATATGGTAAAAGCTCGACAACAGAACACTGGGATATTATCGTCGATGAGGATAACTATTACGAGCATGTCTTGAAGTTGATGAAATTGATGTTTCCAAAAAAAATTATGGTAACGCAAGTGTGTTAATTTCATACATAAGCTTTCTGTACCTGAATACTTATATGCAAAGCTGTTTATAATTATTTTAATCTTAATCGAGGTAATTATGTGCACTCCTCAACAGGCTTTTGGATGCCAAGTTTGGTACTGCAGCAACAAAACTACACTTGATCCAACAAAAGTGAATGTTAATGGAGGTGCTATGGCCTTTGGGGGTGTCCTCTTCGTACCACAGGTGCATACATATGCCTTGGTTATCCTAAATGTGTTTCATTAGTAAAACGTGTTGTGGTGCGTGTCCATTAGGAAATGTTCTCGGAGACGTTTGAGAAAAAGATGCCATTGATACAGTTCGTGAAGCTTTTAATCTCGGCATCAATTTCTTTGATACATCTCCGTATGTTGTTTGAACCATAATTCTTCAATTGCCAGACTTTTTTTTTGTGAAATTGTGAATTTGATTGTTTTTTTATTGGAAAAAGGATGATGTTAATGGTTATGTCCGTGAATCTGAAGTTGTTTAAGGGAAAAATCCTAAAGTGAGGTACATGAGGAGTCCATGAAGCCTTTGCCATTTTCTCAAAAGATGCCGCTACGTTATCCAACATGAGTGCCTGTTATGCACGTCTGGATGACGGAATCACTGCGCATGATTATGCCACTAAATGCATGTATGAAAGGCCTGAATGGCCTAAGGCATACTATAGGTTAGGTGTCGCGCTCAATATACAGAGTATGCATCTCCCCTCTATTTCTTTACTCTCTCCAATAAACAAAATCCCTTATTGACTCTTCGCTGCAGTTTTTGTCAGAGGTATACTGATGCAGCTGATGCCTTTCTTGAGTCTTTGAGAAATCTACGTACATTGTCTTTCGAAATCCACAGATTGTTTGAATGATCATCCCCTTAACTGTTTTTCCTTTGAGAAAAAACTGTTAGCAACTCTTTTCTGGATCGAGTTCATAAGATCAACTGTTACTTAATGGCTAACAGTTAACTAGGCCATGAATACAACTTAAAGGAGAAAACAGATAAGATAAAATGACACTCCATGAAGTTTACTTTGTTAGAATTTCCTAAGCGGACACTAGTGGGAATCAGGGTATGCTCGAAGGCTAGAGCTACCAGAAAATGCGGATTGGAGGAATATTGAAGCATATATCAACGACGTTATATTTTTAGGGACAAGAATTACGAAAAAGACTACAGGAAAAGTTTCTGGTAGTCTTTATATATTCTAAACTGGAACAGTTATTCAAAATATTCAGATAGGAATGACTGTGGGTTCCTTTAAGTTTTGGGGTATGACACATAAAGTCATGATACCATATGGCACTTTTCAAGTTTGGATTACTTCACAACAGGCTCTATAAGAAAAAGTGGATTAAAATCTGAATTTTGGAGTATACGATGGTCTAAGTGATTAACTGTGTGAATTTTGAGGTAGAGGAAATAGGACCGTAGAGCAGTATATATATGTCCACGGAGTGAAAATAAATACACGGATGTCACGTTTTGGGATGATATATACACGTTTTGGGATGATATATTCATATTGAGGTTTACAAATTTTAAAATAATACAATGTTGCAGTAACCAAAAATCAGTAGGACCGTAGAGTAGTAGACCTATAAGTGTACATTATTTATATATAGATCCACAAAGTGAATAAATGTTAAAGGTTACGGCGTAAGATATGTCACACTTTGGGGATATATTCATATTAAAATTTACAAATTTTAAAATAATACAACTTTGGGATAACTAAAACCCGTGCCGTCTCGGCATATGTTATACCCTAGTTTATTATATATGATATATCATATATATATACAATTAACATACGGATGACCATAAATGGTTAATCATGGCGTTTCGTCAAAAATATATTATTTCACGTGGCTCACATATGTGTCCTGCTACACATGCTTGATCACTTTAATACTTAAATATTTTATTTCACGTGGCTCACACATGTGTCCTGCTACATATGCTTGATCACTTTAATACTTAAATATTTTATTTCACACTCTTTCATGATCATCCATCACCTCTCGCTGATGACGTGAAAGACAATGTTCGACCTACTCAATGCCTGCATCCGGCATCACATATTCATTTAATCATGTCGATAATGGTTGGCATATTTGAACTCTCGCTTCTTCTCGGAAACTTAAAATAAAATACGTATTTTATTTTAGTTTGCCTATTTTCTACAAGTCACACTAGTCTTGTCAGACTTATCGAGACTCATCAGACTAGTCAAGCATGACAAGCCAATAGTCAACTGACTAACTGAGCAAGTCTTATTTGACTTCAAAGTAATAATATTTAATTCTAATAAAATTACACGAGACATCAAAGATGTCACAAATGGGGGATATTCGCTAGGGTATTGGTCTGGTGGTCTACGACGTGTGGTGTAGCAATACACCCATTAGAGGAATATGTATGGAATGTTCAATGGTTGGTTAAGTAGATGAGTGATGGGTGTGTAACCGTCCAGTCGTCCTCAAACAAGTGGGGGACGGTTTTCGGCACACTTTCCACCATCTCCACTTTACCAATACTTCCTAATCATGACTTCCTACAAGGTTAGGGTGAACGGTAACTTACAACTATTATAAATAGATTCTTCAATCTATTGAAATGAAGACAGACAGAACATAGAATCAACTATCTGATTTTCATAAAAAAAGATTTCTCAGTCATACAAAGATAATTCTTCAAAGCAATTACATAACTAACACATCTAATAGAGTCTGGTACTCTGACCTTAATATTTCCTTTGCTTCCCACTCTAAGACCAACCCTTCTCCTTCTTTCGTGACCGAAACAAGATTGAAACGAATATTTCTTGGTTTAGGCCAATCTTGCGTGATTTTGATCTCTTGAATATAAAAGTACTTCCACAGTACAAATGTTTTAAGGTTTAGACGTATTCTTCATCATCTTACCCCTATTTTTGCCTTCTTACCCTTGAATTCATTTTTACCCACAAACAGTAGGTATCTAGATATGGAAACTTTTGGGGGGAAAATAGTGGAAGAATACCTGTTGATGGTGAGTTCTTGAAAAAGGAGAAAATTGTAATACTTCTCTTGTAATATTGCTTTTCGCCAAGCTGCAGAAGCACAAAATAAATTTACATAATTTTCTGACAAACATCATAATTATGAATATTACTTTTATCCCATATTCTGCAAGAAAATCGAGAAGGGATACTCAGCACCTGGAAAAGTTATCCTTGTAGCTCGTTTTGCATATATATGCATCATAGAAGTTTTAGAGATGTAATCAATTAAATCCTCATTATTTCATATGCATCTATGCGAACTATTTGTATAAGATAAAACACATTGAGTATACGAAATTGCGAAAATTCAGAATAGAGTCTAAGCCATATCTGAATAAAAACGCTAATTAAATTCATACCATCTAATTACAGAGTCGCATCAAACATAACTTCAAGATGCAAACTTCCACGACTGAATCTCTTGAAAATGTTAAGTATGCACTGCATAAAAATAAGTATAAAATACTAAAAGAATCTCGTACAATTGAGAAACTCTAAACATGCCATAAATATGGACACGACATTAATAAATATCAAAGCTTGTGGTGCATAGTCAATAATCATGGTACTATCAAGTGCTAGTCTGTGCGAACCCTAGTCACACTCTCAATACCAATAAGTAGCACACACATGTGCCAAAAAGCCAGAAAAAGTCAAAAAAAACTAACAAAGTGCACGGCAAACAAGCCATAGCGCCGTCAGTGCTGGACTAGCTTTAGTACTAACTCGTTAGCGCTAGGAAGCGCTAGCGCTGCATTAGCCTCAGCGCTAACTTGTTAGCGCTGGCCAACGATGCTAGTAATGCGCTAGCCCCAGCACTAAATTGTAAGCCCTCGCCTTCTCCCCAGCACCATTGCTGACATTTTCCTTCTTTTGTGGTGCTAATTTTGCTAGGACTTTCTAGTAAAATCGTGGTTAGTGCTAGCACCATCCTGAGTTCATGACTTCACCAATTCCTACGAGAAATCAAATCATGTTACATAGGGGGATAATTCATGGGGTTTTGGTCTGGCTGTTAGAGCAACATGTGGCGTGGTAACACCCCATGATCTGGAAGTTACAAGGTAGTGGTAAAGCTGGACCAGTTAACGGGATAATGAAATCATGGTTTTCCAGAAACTTCTGGGGATAATGGGCGGTTATACCATTATCCCCACGACTTCTACTATTCCATCTCTTCACTATTTCTACTACTTTACAAGGAAAAAATATGTGTGTTCCCAAACTATTATAAATAGGCTCCTTAGACCATTCCAAAATCACAACAAGCTTACAATTCTCATAAGCTCTGTGATTTCTCTCAATAGTTCTGCAACTCTACACACAATTCAACATACATAATTTCTTCAAATTTCTTTGCTTTCCTCCTCTAAGATCAACCCATTTCCTCTCATTGTGACCGAAGCAGGGCGGAACAGCTACTATCGTGGTTTAGGCTTGCTCTGTACGATTTTGATCTCCGAATCTAAATAAAGTACTTTTACAGTACATTTTTTTTCCTAGAATCAATTTTTAGGTACTAACAATTGGTTACCACAGTGGGAGATCAATCTCTCCGTCACGAATCCAATTTTCCAACTATCTGAAAATCAATTCTTCAATCACTAAAAAATGGTGGATCTCAAATCAGGTTCAGTAACTAATCCCAATTCAAGTTCAAAACCCACTTTGAATGATGGTATCGCCAGTGGTGGATATCCATAAATTGTTCCTCAAAACAACACCACTGAAAACACCAAAAATCCTCTTCATACTACTGAAGGTGCCAAAAAGAAGGAGCAGGCACCACCTACCATGACTGATTTGATGAAACGACAAGATACCTTGGCCGAAACTCAAGTAGTCATGGCCACTACCCAGAAGGAATTCTCGATTTTCTTAAGACTCTAACCAAGTAATTATCACTGGAACAGCGCCATCGTCAAATGCAGAAAGCTAAGAACACAACTTCTGGTGGTGCCAACACATCGAGAGCTAACACCCAGGAAAATGACAAAACATATTATCACCAACATCAACCCCCTTAAATAACTGAAATCCAAAGGATTGCACTACAAAACGGATATTCTTCTCCCCTATTATCTTTATACGATGGCACCGGGAATGCTCGAGAACATATTTTTTGATTCTTGGAATCATTGGGAGTGCATGAATATAACCAAGTGTTGCGGCTCTAGGAATTCTCCAAATATCTTACGGGAAGAGCTTACACCTGGTACAAAAATCTAGCCCCCAATAGTATTTCCAGTTGGTCTCATATGGTCAATGTTTTTTACAAAAAATATTTCTTCGTATATGAGGAAAGCACTCTCTCGGATCTGGGAAGAATATTCCAGAGGAACAACGAGCAACCAAACAAATACGTAGAGAGGTTCAGAACACAATCTCTCGACCGCCATGACCAGAATGTAACTGAACAACAATTGGTGGAGCTTTGCATTAACAGTATGATTCTTGTTTATCGTGTTTTATTAGAAAATTTCAAACATTCTCTGAGCTACATGAAGCCGCCAAAAGATCGGCAACGACTGCCACAACATTGTTGAAAAGAGCGAGGCCCGTCAGAGAAAAAAACCATGGAGACACTCGTGGAAGTAGAAGCCTGGTGAACAAAAAACAGTCTACCCAACACTTCATAGGTGTTGTTAATGAGGAAGGAGGAAAAAGGAAGGAAGCTTCTCAATCAACGTCGTAGACTAAGCGCGCCGCGTCAACTCCAACAATATCCCCAGTATAAACTCAAGGACAAGGCTCGACCGAGACTTCACGTCAATCACGACAGACCAAGACGGATCTGCCAATCCCAGATTTCCCCTTTCCCATGGAGGAAGTCGTCGAACTACTAGAATTATGGTGTAAAATGGAGCTATCAAGTCACCACTTGTGCGACATCCCCCACCGAAGAAGATATGTCCAATCTGAAATACTGCCACTTCCACAGATTCATCAACCATCCCACCAGTGAGGGCAATATTTTAAGGTGTATCTTCAAAGAAAAGATCGACTCAGGAGAACTATGTCTGGGGACTGAAGGCGTCCACAGAGATCCTCTCCCAGTCAGAAGATTCACTCTTTCTGGGGACTCAGTCAACAAAACTGTTCAATACATGATGAAGTGCATATGTAAACTCATTTACTTATCAAAGGCGCATCAAAAAAATATTTTTACCGCCCTCAATCATGTTGTATCGGGTAAGCGTCTACTTTTCGCTGAAATTGAAACTGCATATCCCAAGTCCACTTTAGACGTGGTCATCCAACACAATAAGAAGCCTAGCTGGGGACTGCTCACTACTGCTTGCCTCAAGGATACCGAGATCAAGCATACACTAATCGACGCAGGCACTGACATCAACTGTAATCAAGAATTCTGAAGGGAAGTCCAGGAGTGCCTACGACTAAATCACTCTTGAAGTAAAAACAAGTGACACCCGAACGCCAAGTTTAACATTATCAAAGAGGACCTGAGTTATTACATGATTTTGGGATGCCCGTGGTTCCGTAACAACAAGATGGAAGCAAATATATCTCCTTTACCGGCGCCCACACCTCCGAGACTTTCAAACAAGTCGGCCAATCCCGAAGATTCTCTATCAGACGAGTTTTGCCGCACAGTGAATCTGGATACGAAGTAGTTACCAGAAGAGGAAATGGCATCATATGTTTGAAGGTTTCGCACACAAGTAAGTCACATCTAACCAAATCCTTTGCAACCAACAACCCCACGTCCCATCAAATCTTGGGGACTTGACCCGAATATTAACCCTACTCTGACTCGGCGATGTGAATGGGAAGTTGATCCTTTTTAAAATTTCATCAAATGGGCATGAAATGTCTCTACTAAAGATAAGGAAATTAGTATCCCGATTATTCAGAAGACATGTCCTGAAGTTGAGGGGCCTGAACACAATGCCTTCCATGTCGGAGATATATTGAAAAAGATAACAGCCTCTCATGAAGAAGAGTCATATTTCATCACCAAAATCTTAATCGACGGTTACTGCAAGCTTGTCAATACGGACAAGCCAGAAGGGATGGTCATACATGGCAAGTGGTTGACAGCTCACAACGCCTAAAGCATCTGGTCACCATCACGCTTTATTTCCTTGTTTTATGCAATATTTGTAATTCCTCCAAAATGTTTGTAATATCTTGCATTCTAACTTGGGATTTCAATTCAATAAATCAATCAAAGTATTATTTCCTTTCAAAAATATATCCTTATAAATAATTCAGAAATCTCTATTTACTCAAAAATCCCAAAATAAAACCACAAAAAAGACATATGTCTCAAAACCTATGAGAAATTAGGAAAACCTAGAAAAAAAATCCTTGAAAGATGGCTCGGCACCTTCAGCATATGCCTTCTCCATTTACTCATGCGCATTAGTTGCAAGCTTCAACTCTCGAGAAAGTCTATCAACTTCACATTTAGCCTTGGCGACCGTCTCCAAGCTACAAGATACACCTTTCTCCTGCAAATACTTTTCGATAGCTTCTAAATGATGACGAAGCCAGCGACATTAAGCTCCTCTCTTTCTGCCTCATCCAAGGCATCATTCCAGTCTTGAAGAACTATCTAAGAAATTTTTCTACGGGGAATAACAATCATCTCATTCACAGTTAGCAGAAGTGAAGATACATTCCTCTCCAGAATACGATAGTTTTCAGGATTACCAACGACGAAATGGCCAAATTTCTTCCATATATTGGTATACATATCAGCATGGTCGGACGGAACAGTAAATCCCCCAATGTACACATCTTTGTGTCGAATCCTATCAAACTTGAAGTCGAAGCTAACTCCAGCGTTCGGATACTCAACTGGAACAATCTCCATCACATCAGTATTCTGTACATGGCACCACTTGGAGTGTTTTATCCAACAGTCGCGTTAGGAGAAACCTATTCATGGTTCTGGGTTAAAAAAGATACATCACAAGCAATATAGTTCATGAAACATTGTCAAATAAACTTACTTGAAGCTACGACAAGCCATCAGAAGAAGAAGGCATCTCATAATGCGACTCAACACAAAGTTCCTCGTCTTCAGCTTCAGAATCTTTAATTTCTTTAGTTTGGAACGATCCTTCAGGTCCATGGTCATCTCGACCTTCTTCCTCAGTACTTCTAACCACATCAGTACTTCCAACCACATCAGTACTTCCATATACTAGAGTATTGGTACTTCTGGTCATCTAAGAATGGAGATTACTCACAAGAATCAGAATTCATTGAGTACAGCAAAACGAAGATTCCTACACTTTAGAATTTTTAGGAGAAACTTCACTTAAAACATAAGGTGTTGAGGATCCAATAACAGCTGGGACACCAAACTTGAAAGGTTGAACACTTGAGTCACCCTGACGAATTACACTCCCAAACTGTGTAAAGATATTTGTCAAGAGAAGATATATCTTTATTTCATACAGAAAGGAAGAGTAAAAAGAGACACAAGACGCTTACCTTTTTCAAAGGACGGTCTCCACTTCCAGGCATTACTACCCGTAGTCTTTTTCCCCAGAATGAGAAGTGACGCTTGCCACAATACCAGACGCAAAGTGCTTTGGGAACCACGACTATGAGAAAAGAATCAAACATCCAGTCACTGAATTAAATAAAATAATTAAACAAATAATGATTTCAAATACCTGCGTCAAGTTAACGATCAAATCGCGTCTCAAAGTAATTTTCAATTTTGGACGATATACTAACTCCTTCTCATAAGGCTCACCGTGTACCTCATAAGGCTCACCAGACACGAATTTCTTAGTGCTTTCCAAAAACTGGTATATTCATTTGTAGTACATCCTTTTCTATCGGCCTGGAAGAAAGGAATACTTCGACCAGAAATGGTATGGGCACCCTCAGATCGCTGAAGCTTGTCTATAGAAGGCGCCTCGGTACAGTAGTGAGGAACAGATTGATCAAATCCCATTTTTCGAGCTACCATATCAATATTATAACTCTACATGATATACATGTCAGAGCGAATAACAAGAATATATCCTGGAGTGCAACTATTCACAAAATTGGCCTCGCCATCTGTAGTAATATTACCCTCATCACTCTGGCCAGAACGTAGAATAATACTAGAACTCTCAATAAAAGAATCTGGTGGAATCACGTATGGAAGCCTTGAACCCCAAGGTCTGAAATTCATCTTTTTCTCACTATCCATTAAGCTAATAAGACTAATAGAAGAAGGTTTCTTCTTACTGCAATGGAGTATTCTAGCATACTCTATTTTAGGAAAATGTGCTCATAGCCAGGCTTACATAAACATAACATGGATAAAAGATTCCACCTTGGCATAGCCATTGGAAATTTTCATACCATGGATAAAATAATCCAGATGAGAGTATAAATAGCCTAGAAACAAATTACCAAGAGGAAGGGTATTTCCACCAGCGAGCACAACAACAAGCGAAACAAGTCCAGACTTCAATTGACCTCCAGGAGAATCTTCGAACACATATCTGGTAAACCAAAGTATAAGGAACGCCACAATGCACAAAGGACTGTCAACAACAAGGCCATTAGCACTTGTACCTTCGTTCCACCAGTAATCAATCCAAGCTGAATAATTCTTGTTATTGCAACGGTCAGACTTCGGTAGAGCCGCTATCTTATGAATAAGGATGACACCTTTGTTCTTCTCCTCGTCAGACCATTCAAGTGGAATACTACCAACAACGGGCAGTTGCAACAAAACTGCCACATCCTCTAAAGTGATGGTTAATTCACCCCAAGCGCATACTGCTGATTGGACTAGACCACACCAACGAGAAGCAAATGCAAGCAAACCATTTGTGTCCTTATTAAGCCTCAAAGTCTCAGACACTCGCACAACATAGAGTATCTTGGTAGTTTCTAGAACCAGCTTCACTTGAGGATTCTCCAACATAACTTTATCCCATTTTGGCTATTCAGGCAAAGGGATCTGGAACGTTTTAAAATTAACAAATGAAGGCATGTGTTCTCTTCTTTGTAAATAACACCTAACAACAGCTCACGGATAAATACTCTGAAGTTAAGGACGACTATTGATGTTCAGAATAAAATTGCCAACATAAACAGGACCAGCAGCCTTTGAAAAAACATTGTTAAAGAATTCATCTTGCATACTGGGCACATCATCTAGAAAAATCACATCAGATTTTTCGCTTCCACCATGACTAGAAGCAGTGATAATATTATCCTCCTGATTGATAGATATCTACAATGGGTTCGCATAATATTCATGTCAATAACTAAGCAATCATGTGCAAGGTATGGTTCTATTTTATGCAAATATATGCTTATATGTATAAATTAAAATCAATTTCCACGAAAATTGCTACAAACTCTAGCATACCTGGTTAAAGCTAAACAACGCTGCAATGAAGCCAATGAAGAATTATCACAATTAAAGACAACAATTGTGGAGGTGAAGCTAACCTGCAAAAAGAAGTCATTACCGAGTCAATAACATGCTCGTGCAATTAGACTGAGCTAATGAGTTAATATTCTCATATAAAAAAAACATTTTTACGTGAACGAGCATTCACGTCAAATATATATACGTGAAACATAACTCGCGTAAAAAAAACACATGGTCGGTGTCTGAAACTGGCAGGAAGTCGTCAGCGGTGACTGGTCGGTGCCTGAAACGAACAGGAAGTCGCCGGCGGTGACTGGACGATGGTGTCGACGGGAGAAGAGCTGCAGCTGTTAGACGGAAAGACGTGGGAGGCGCTGAAATTGGTGAGAGAAAAAAATAAATAAGGGTCTACTCCCTTTTATAGTTATTGGTTTCCAAAATTTAGGTCAAACAAGGATTTCCTAATTGAACCCATGTCCCCGTGTTGTGCACGAGTAAATTTTGGTCTCTTCACCATATAAATCAGCCATGCCTCGTTAATTTACACTCCCCAGATGATTATATATTATCCTACATGCACTACTACATCAACTATTACTCCTTTAATTATTCAACATCGTTGGAGCGTCATCAAAATCAGAATGTCTGGTAATGTACGACGAACTAAAGACTTCTTGATTTATTTTGCTTATAACAGTAAAATAATATGTATGTATATATATGAAAATCACCATCTAGTGCTTACCACAAAACGCATGATCGTTCCGCGCTAAGCAGGGGACTTAATGTTGATAATGAGTTTCTAACAAAGGAGAAAATTGTAATACTTCTCTTGTAATATTGCTTTTCGCCAATCTGCAGAAGCACAAAATAAATATACATAATTTTCTGACAAGCATCAGAATTATGAATAATACTTCTATCTCACATTCTGCAAGAAAATCGAGAAGGGATACTCAGTACCTGGCAAATTTAGCCTTGTAGCTCATTTTGCATATATACACATCACAGAAATTTCAGAGTGGTAATCAATTAAATCCTCGTTATTTCATATGCATCTATGTGAACTATTTGTATAAGAACACGCTGATTATACGAAATTACGAACATTCAGAATAGAGGCTAAGCCATATCTGAATGAAAACACTAATAAAATGCATACCATCTAATTGTAGAGTCGCATCAAGCATAATTTCAAGTTGCAAATTTCCAAGACTGAATTTCTTGAAAATGTTCTGTATGCACTGCATAAAAATAAGCATAAAATGCTAAAAGAATCTAGTACAATTGAAAAACTCTAAACATGCTATAAATATGGTCACGATATTAATAAATATCAAAGCTTGTGGTGCATAGTCAATAATCATGGTACTATCAAGTGCTAGTCTGTGCGAACCCTAGTCACACTCTCAATGCTAATAAGTAGCACACACATGTGCCAAAAATCCAGAAAAAGTCAAAAAAAGTAACAAAGTGCACGCCAAACAAGCCATAGCGCCGTCAGTGCTGGACTAGCTCCAGCACTAACGAGTTAGCGCTAGCGATGCACTAGCCTCAGCGTTAACTTGTTAATGCTGGACAACGGCGCTAGTGATGCACTAGCCCCAACACTAACTTGTTAGCCCTGGACTTTTCCCCAGCACTATTGCTGGCATTTTCCTTCTTTTACGGTGCTAACTTTGCTAGTCCTTTCTAGTAAAATCGTGGTTAGTACTAGCACCATCCTGAGTTCACGACTCCACCAATTCCTACAAGAAATCAAATCATGTTACATGGGGATATAATTCATGGGGTATTGGTCTGGTAGTTACAACAAAATATGGCGTGGTAACTCCCCATGATCTGGAAGTTACAAGGCAGTGGTAAAGCTGGACCAGTTAACAGGATAATGAAATCATGGTTTTCCAGAAACTTCCGGGGATAATGGGCGGTTATACCATTAACCCACGACTTATACTATTCCATCTCTTCACTATTTCTACTACCTTACAAGGAAAAAATATGTGTGTTCCCAAACTATTATAAATAGGCTCCTTAGCCCATTCCAAAATCATAACAAGCTTACAATTCTCATAAGCTCTGTGATTTCTCTCAATAGTTCTGCAACTCTACATCTAATCAACACACAAAATTCCTTCAACTTTTTTTGCTTCCCTCCCCTAAGATCAACCCATTTCCTCTCATCGTGACCGAAGCAGGGCGGAACGGCTACTATCGTGGTTTAGGCTTGCTCTGTACGATTTTGATTTCTAATCTATATAAAGTACTTCTACAGTACATTGTTTTGCCTAGAATCAATTTTAGGTATTAACAATACCTAAGAACTTTAGGACTACATACAAACAGAACATTGAAGGCATTGTAAAACAGATTGAGCGCACTAAAAAAGAATGTTAATATATACACATCAAATATGGCGGTTTAACATAGGAACCTACCGAGTGGATTGAGCGAGGATCAGACAGTAGGTGTATTTATATAAACATTTTAATTACATTCTTCATATAAATGTAGCATACCATAAACCTTTTCCTTAATTATTGCAGTACAACGAAGCTAAAGTAAAATATACAGAGGGAAAAAACAGGAAATCATGGAAACATGACCAAGTTTTCAAAATATTGAAGCATAATTTGGAAGGTTGTAACCAGGGACTATAAAAAAGAACCATGCTTCAACCACTTAATTCACCCCGGGATCGACTTCTTATTTGCAGGCTCTATCCGACATTTATAATGATGAAGAAGATGATGGTTCAACACCAACAACTGGGGGTGAAACTCATAAACAATTGTTTTGCAAAGACAACCCAAGGGAAAAGGTAAAAATCAGGGTAATATAGAAAATACTACGGCTAAAGTTACAGAACAAGGATGGAATAATATGCTCAATTTTTTTTTAAAAAAATAATAAGAATTGCAACCAAGGCCGAAGAATATGAGATGGTGCGAAAGTTAGTGGAACAAAAATAAAAGGAAACCTTGACCATAGAAAGGGAAAGCTATTTTATAGAAAGAGAAACCAAAATGAAGAACTTGCCATCCTTGAAAAAAAAGATACAAAGACATGGAAATATTATTGATTGATGCTGACATGTTGCGTGACTGAAAAAGATGTGTAATTTGAAATATACAGGACGATATATGTCTTCGATGAGATTTGATCCTCGCCAATGTTTATTAGTTATGTTTTTTATTTCTAAGTGATTAAATTAATTAATGTCATTTTTAGTTTTAGTTTTAAATTTAAATCAATGTATGATTAATATGTTTTAATATAAATCTGCGATTTTAGTTTCGAGTCGGTATACTATCTTTTGAAATTAATAAAATTAACCCCAATAACATAAATAGACCACAATAAACCACATTACATATTTAAAATAAACTGGATTACACTTAAATATTCATTCTAGATTGTAACCAGGAACACTGTCCTTTAAAAGATCGTACAATGCATCATACATATAAATGGTTTCCTCGTGTCTTGATGAAATCCAATCGGAGCTCTAGTTTTCTGAATTACGAAAATAACAAATAAGTTAGTATGAATATTAAAAATACCTAATATTTTAGATGATCAATTTATTAAAGGAAATTTAAAATTACTTACTCAAGCTTCGTAGGACAGTGCAGGATGACCTGTGTTTACTTCAACCAGAATCTTAAAAAAAATTCAACTTTACTGTTGATCAAATTGAATTTTATTTAACAGAGATCTTGGTTCTACAATTTTTATTCCCGGTAAGTTCTTATAAGGCTTGAAATACACAGTCCCAAACCGTATTTCATTTATTTTCAGATGACCAGAGAGTCACATAATTTGTAACTAAATCCAGGCCTCCATAACACATCTTCTTCACTACTAACTCACATGATTAATTTCCTATAAGTTATTTAATAAATAATTAGAATACACTTAACTACTCCCTCCGTTTCAAAAACATAGGCAAGTTTGATTTGGCACAAAGATTAAGAAAACCAATCATTATAGTCATTTTTTATGTTTTTTCCTAGTTTGTCCTTCTTCTTTTGATGGTCCCCTCTATTTGATATTAGATAAAAAGAGGAGAGAGAAGTGGTCCATCCATGGGTAGATTAGTAAACTAATAACCTCTGACTTTCTTTAAATGGAAACAAGCCTATTTTTTTGACATACGTATTTATGGAAACCTTGCCTATCATTTTAAAACGTAGGGAGTAGTAGATATTAAATTCTATTGTATAGAAAAATCTAAGTTATAATAAGTGGTTCTTTGTAAACGACAAGACGTATAAGTATCGTTGATATAAATTAACGACGAGGTGCGCCAATAACAGTGATTTAAAGTAACGACGAGACACATCAATAACAATAATTTAAAGTAACGACGAGACGCATCAATGCCTATTCCCTCAAAATTATTTTTATGCATATTCTTAGAAATTTTTCTATACATTGAGTCCCTCTCGGCCAAAATAACACAACACAATTCTCAACATTACTGTTTCCATCTTCGAATATTTTTTTTTATTAGTTTTAAAGTTATGGTTGCTAGATTTACTTCGTAGGAATATATAGCACCACAACAACTTGGGTGATGTTGTTTTTTCGCATGATGTTAAACGATACCTGGTTACAGGTGTAGACATTTGAGAACGGGTGATGCACAATTTATTAGTTAGCTATGGGAATCCTAACTAAAGAAATGTATGAAATAGGGTTGCAACTATAAAAAAACAGCAGTAAATTGTATGTATCCAAATCAATTTACCGAACCAGGCCACCTGGTATTATGGTTGAAAATATTGTAGGTGAATTTCAGTTAACTACATATTTTTAAGAATCCATCTCACTTAAATACTAAATTACTTTTTGTTTGTTTCATATAGGAGGAACTGGGGAAAAGGTACCACTTTGAAAGAACAAGATATGCATTCAAATTTTATGAAAGCTCTTTAATTTTGAAGGACAACTTTTCAGAACTCAACTCGGAATTAACACCCTGTAATTACTGGAGATTCCGATGAAGATTTAGACAAATATGGGTAGATTTTGTGGGCACATCTCTCTGTAAACCCTCACGAGACACAACTCGCCCACTAAGGTTACCTAGTGGTTTAAAAGGCTTATTGCACATGCTAAGTGTAACCGTTATTCCTACGAAAGTGAATTAGGGTTTAAAATTAGGATAGGCTGATAGTAAAGTTTTTGTACTTATATTTAATGTGTACTATTATAACATCATGAATTCATAATAAAATAGTATTACAATAAACATTTCCATCTTATTAATAAAGTTGAAACTCAACAAGTGTGTACTGTCAGTTTCTTACTTTCGATCTTGTCCTTCTATTTAAAATTAACGCCTCTATCTTATTTCTTAACGAATGTTTTTGCGAAAAAATTACTTTATCAACGGTTTTTTTGAAAATGTCCTTATAAATTCACTTCTTCTACACCAAAAAACACACGCCAAAATCTATCTCTTATGCTCTCCATCCCCGGTAAATATTAACTTTGTTAACTCAAACCTTTCAAAAAATATGTTCAAGAATTATGGCTACCTATGATTTAGAAGAAGATTTAGTTATCATCAAAACTTGGTCACTCAAACACTTCGTTCAGATGTCTTGCAAGGAGCATGTCCAAGTGATACCTTATGGAACCGGGTGTGGCACTATTATAAAAGAGATTATGGAACTTCTCGCCCAGAGAACAATGTAAAACATATATGATAGGTATCAAGTAATCCAGGAAGGAGTAATGTATTTTATGGCCCTCCAAACCGGTATTTTCAACAAGTGCAGCTGCCCTGAATCAATGCATCTGAAATTCTTGTAAATCCTTATCCATTTACTTTTAGATATTTTGATTTATTTATCTTCCAACTAATAAACACTAAAGTTAATATTTGAATGTTGTTGGAGAGACTGGCACAAATGAACTGTTGTCAACTAAAAGGCAGCGAATTTGAATTTTTTGAGTACTATCAAATATTTTTAAAAAAGTTCCCTGATTTATCAGAAACGAAACACAATCCTGCTCCCGGAGATTCCGATGAATATTAAGGCAGATTATAGTATATGTTATGGGTGCATCTCTTTATAAACCCTCACGAGATACAACTCGTCCACTAAGGTCGCCTACTGGTTTAAAGGCTTGTTGCACATGCGAAGAACTGTGATTCCTCCGAAAGTGAGTTAGGGTTTACAATTAGGATAAGTTGGTTGCTTAAGTTTTTGTATTTCTTCTCAGTGTACAATGATAAATATCCTGAATTGATTAATAAAATAATATTACAAACCACATTATATCATATTCATGAAATTCGAACTCTTAATTAATATAAAACATAACGACATTTGATTAGTCCATTCTACCAAATGACACCTAGGATATTTCCATAAATATTTTCCATGTGAGTCTTTTTCTCTAAAAGTGTGACTTTCCATATAAGTGTTAAAATTAGGGTTTGAGCATTCTGTATTAAGTTTGGATAATCCTTTTTTTGTTGATTTTCTTTTCCACAGTGTTTGCACTTAAACTTTTTCAACTTTCTTTTAAGTTTGAAGTTTTTCCATAGTTCATCTACCTTTTTGTCTTCTTTAGCTTTCACAGCATCATCTAGCAATTATGCTTCTTCACGACAGTTAGAAAATTAACAATGCAAATACCTAATCTTTTCCAATAGTGGTTCAATGACCATATTAATAAAAATCAGTCTATTAACAATGTAGTTACACCTGAGCCTGGATTTTATGCTTTTTTTTTCTTTTTTTTTCTAGATTTATAAAGAAAATCTTGACTACCACATTGGGACTAGTCATTGCTACCATTCTGAGATATTTTCTCCCAATCATTTTTTTTTATTTCTTCAATGTTGGGACTTAAATCTCAATCAATTATTAACTTAGCTATAACATAATGGCAATACAAGGATCCCATTTAATCACTTAGATAAACCAATTGCAAAAAGAAAAACAATAAGTGATCTGATAATGATTGATCAAAAATATATGATTCCCACATCGAGTCATCATATTTTGGACTCACTCTATTAACGATGTAGTTACACATGAGCCAGGATTTTATGCATTTTGTCTCTTACTTTTCTAGGTTTATAAAGAAAATCTTGACTACCACATCGAAACTAATGATTGTTACCATTCTGAGATATTTTCTCCCATCCATTCTTTTTTAATTTTCCTTTCTTTAATATTGAGATTTAAATCTCAATCAATCTATTTTATCCTAGCTATAACATAATGACAATACTAGGATCCCATTTAATTTATTAGAGAAACCAATTTTAAAAATAAAAATAAAAAGTGATTTGATAACGATTGATCAAAAATTATGCATATATTAAACTAAAAGGTTTTCAATGATTACCATGTTATTGTTATACCTAATTTAAAGCGTTAATTAAAACGTGAATAAACCACTTTTAGGAAACATCAATTTCTTTTATTAAAATATTCATTTTATCTACATAAAAGATTCTAGTATCATCATGTATAACAGTATGCGTTAACTATTGTTTTAAGGTAACCTCACCCTAAATCCAAATCAAACATTGTTCTTAATGTTTCAAACCAATGTATAGAAGAACGTAAGTGGAAACGTAGAGTACATGAAAAAACAAAGGAGGTAAGATTTGAAATTGTGCACCTGATTGACACATTCCCAAATAGATTCCCCATATATCAATAGTCTAAAAATTTGGGGATCCATCCTAATAGGATTTTAATTTATACCGTAAAAGCATGGCTTTCGATGAGACAGTGTACAAGTACGGTTCGTTTCACATAGATTTCAGAATTGTAATTTCTAGTTTTTAATTAATTGATGTGCTAAAATAAAGAAAATATTTTTGATGAATTTTTAAGAAATAAATAAAATAAAAAGATAAAATAACTATACAAATTAATTAACCAGGAAGAAAAAAATCTAGGGTTTCGGATTCCACTATTTCCGAGTTTTGTAAAATTAACAATTTATTATCTCAAACAATTACTCTCAAATTACTCAAAACAATATTGAACTCAATCTCATGTTTTGGAAGATAAAACGTTTTAAATTTAATATCACAACTTTCGTTGTTATGCAAAAATCTAATTTTCCTTCGCTTATAAAAGATCAACAGTCTAAAGACTATTCAGAACAGTTATAATAAAGCTTTATAAGAAGAAAAAATTATTAGTCAAATAAAAGCACAAATAGAGAGTATAAATTATGTCTAAGAAATTAAAGGTTAAAAATACACATCAAAAATAGCTTCCTCCTCTACCCTAGAAAAATGATTTAGCTACTCATGGCAATTTTAACACAAGAAAGTAAAGAAGAAGTCTTTTTATTCATTATTTTAAAATTCACAAGAAAGACTGACCATTAGTATCGCTGAAAGATTAAAAACTTAACGAATCAACGACACCTTTCGTTTGCATTTATAGAAGCACAGACTTTCGGTGTATTAAAAGCATGAACCGTCGCTGGAAATGAAGCTAAAAATGTTACAAAAGCAGTTGAGTTTAAGAGTTAAGACTAAGGTTTTTAACGACAGAACCAAACTGTGGTATGTTCTTCTTCTTCTTCCTTCTTCTGCGAACAAAGTCTTCTTTCCGAATTTTTTCTTCTTTGAATCTGGCAGAGCCAGCCTCCCTTGTTTGTTCCTCAATACTCCTATTTACACTAAAGCTCCCATATCTCATTTAAATATCGAATTAACTTCAATAATCTCTCACGAATCTTCTCATTAAAGAAAAATTGTCTCGGTGAAATCTTGGGAATGATTTTCTTTCTCTAGATCATCTCTTGGTATTTAAATCCAAATAATCTTCTTAATGGTAGTTATCACTCGAGAATAAAATCTCTTCCTTATTGATTCTCTACTTCCCTTATCGAGAATATATTTTTTTTTTTAACGCACAACTACCCTTTTTTCTATGAATATTCTCTTGGATTTTTTTCTAGTCTTTCAAACTTGTAAAACTCTTACAAGTTAGGTTAGAGAATATCTTGTCTTTAATTCTTTTAATATCTCCAAAAACCAATTGCCACATTACAGATTCGTATATGAGAGAATTAATTTTCCCGCCAACTTTTATTTTAAATCCAAAGAAGGTGGTTGCCTTGAACAATGTTTGGGTGCCTTTATCAAATTCGTTGGGGGTCCCTTATCCAAAGTGAAGGTTCCTTTATCACTTTTTAACCAATTTTTCCATAATTATTTATTCTTCCAAAAATACCTAAAAACATAGAAAAATAATTAAGTAATAGCAACACAATCATGAGAACAAATAAGACATAAAATTGTCTATCACATCCTGGAAACAATATGCATAGAATAATAACAGTGAAACTCTAATGTGCTAGAAGTTACCCCCAAACCTATTTTTTCTACACTTGCAAATGTATAAAAAGCCTTATATAAGGGAACTTCTATGAAACCCCCTCTTACTTAATCTGCACAGTGTTAGAATCAAGCATAACTAATGGTAAATACTTATAATAAAAATAATCCAAAAGAGCATTATAAACAAAAAATTCAACTTAAAGTAATGTATTTTCTTAAAAGAACCTTTTTGTACTCAATATGTGATACTTCAAGGATTCTTTGGAGGCTCCATTGTTCTTCCAAGCAATCAATCATTTCAACCTCATTCTCAATGAATTTATTTTAAAACTTATCGTCATCAGACGAGAAACCAGGTTTATCCTTCATACTGCTCCATGTGTATTCATTTCAAATGTCATGATGAGTTGATTTAAATGATATATTATCAATAATGTCTATTATCTGTGAATCGTGAGATAACTCACAACTATAGATGAGGTGACTTGAAACATTCAAACAAGACAATGATGAATAGTACTAAGTTGCACATCAAAAGAAACAAAGAGAATTAAAAAGAAATACTAACCAGATTTGCATTCAAATGTTTGTCCATAAGAGAGTCTAGAGCAGTAATCCTTCTATTCACAAGTTTTGTGATTACAAAAAATCTAAACCTTTGGGTCACAACCATCAAAGTTAGAGTCATACAAAGATCAGATATTTTGTAATAAAATCAATACATGTTAACAATTAGAACATGTTAGTAATAAGAAGAAGAAATTGTAACATGAATCAACAAAAGTATTTAACATGGTTCGACAATCATATTGTCTACATCCACGGGTGGTAAAGATTTGAATCATTTTTATTCATCATTGAATGTTACAGTAAAATGTTATGCTATATAATTAAAGTCAAATTAATCAAAGAACAATTGAACTATGAAATTAACACAAGTCTCATACCTAAACTCTTTTCTATGATTCTATTCATTATGTCCAATTCTCTCCCAATTTTTCCAGTCCCTATTCCTTTTTGAGAGTTTGGTATTTATAACAAATTTCATGGGTCCCTCCAATCTAACTTTCCACCTATTTGTTCTTATCCAGGCTTTGGAGCGAAGTGTATCCCGCAAGACTTGATTTGCGTACTTCGTATTTCCCTTAGTTTCTCGCTTTGTATCCCGCACTTCCTTTGTGGAATTATACTCAAGTTGTTGTATTTGGATTTGGATGAACGTTGCCGTCTTATTAGAATTATGGCATGTCTGACATGTGGCTATTGAAAGTGACTTGTCATGCTTCATTTTCTTTTGTTCCGCAACTTGTACAACTGAGATGTGTCACTACAAAAAAAAATGGGTTTAAGCGACTACTCGTTTTAAGTCGCTTAAAGCCCTTTTTAAGTCGCTATAACCATTATAGCGACTAAAAGTGGCACTCGCTCCGTTGGTTTCCCAAAGCCATGTATGTCAAAGCCTTGAGCGACCATGCAATCGCTCTAGTAATAAACCAACTAACCTAAAGCGAGTACTTTTCTCATTGCTTAACATTTAGACCAACTAACATGGAGCAAGTAAAATTGTGATCACTTAACATCTAGACCAACCAATATAACAAGTAAAATATCAATCGCTTCAGATATATCAATCATTCTAAAGCAAGTAAACTACATAGTTGATAGATACATGGAGCAACTCTTCCTGAAATTGCTTGGTTAAGGTTTTAAGCGATCAAATAATTTTGCTCGCTAAAAGCGATTTCTGATTTTGATTGGCCTAAAGTTGGTTGCTTAAGGTTTTAAGCTCCGAATTTTTTTACTCTCTAAAAGCCATTTGCGATTCAGAAGCTATTAAACTACCTAGTTGCTAGATACATGGAACAACTTAGCCTTAAGTTGCTTGGCTAAAGTTTTAAACGATTAAATGATTTTGCTCGCTACAAGTGATTTTTGATTATGATTTGTCTTAAGTTGATTGCTTAAGCTTTTGAGTTATCAAAGTTTTTACTCAAGTTAATTGCTTGAGCTTTTGAGCTTCTAAATTATTTTGGAATTCAGATTTTAATTGGCATGTTTGAATTTTTAAACTATTAAATTTTGTGTTCATTAAAAACAAATTATAATTTAGATAATTCCAAAATTTAATTAAAATTAATATCAAAAAAATTATGAACAAAATTAAATTTTATTGTATCACATAATTCAATTTTACATAACATTTCTTAAAAAAATTACACTTTTTACATAGAAGGAAAAAAAAATTACACTTTTTACATAGAAGGAAAAAAAAATACTGCAAGTATATTATCGAGTACTGTCCCAAATGCCGTTACCACAGTTGGGGCCGAAGAGAATGTTTTATTCAAAATGTTATTGAACTGCAAATCAAAACAAAAACTATTGTGAAATACTTGGAAGCAATTACTTAACTAACATTTGAGCATCTCCATTTAGAGAGGTAGACTGGCGAAAGATTATTATGACTTACCCATAAGCCGGTTGTGTTTACTCGTCCTCGGCTGCTAGTTGCATCATTAAAATACTGCGGGATCAATATACCAAGGAACAATGAGAGGCCAATTGTGTACAGGTTCCTCTGAGAGTTACTGTTTGTGAACTGAGTATATGAGATTCCAGTGGCAGCTAAAGAGACAGTAGGAAAAATCGTTACTAACTGTTAGTGTCTTGCCTGCTTCTTAAAACTGCTGCAGAAACCATTATGTATTTCGGCAAGTACTTGTAAGGACTTACATACGTGACCGAAGAGAACACAGTGAATAGCTGCAAATATAGGGAACGCAATCGATGCAAAGAAAGCACCAAACTTTCCTGCAATTTTTAACAAGAGCAACAAAAATAAAACATTTCATAATTGTTGGAATATAAAATGGTTTTGATTAATTATAAGATGTTGTGTAATAGTACAAACCAAAGATTGAAAAGAAAATCATGAAAACGGTAGATATCTGCACCACTCTTCGACTTCCAACACGTGTTAATCCGAGAAGCCCAACATTTTCTCTGAAAGATAAACACGTAATTACCGACTTCATTTACACAATATTAAAGAATAAGACAATATATATATGATGGTTAACCCAGGTTTAAGTGTGCCTTACACTGATACATCTGTACCAACAACTGCTCCAAACAAACCATCAAACAACATCCCCAAACCCTATTGTAGGACAACACAGTTGAGTAAGTTACAATAGTTTAAACGGGGACTCACATTTGCACTTGGTTTTGTTTCATTTGGACAAGTATCTCTAAATGGATGTCCATATAGAGCGGGAAAAGAGACAATGGTACTATCTATGTAAACTGTAAGACAAACCTGTAGACCAACGCTTTCGAGTAAGCACATTAGTTGGTGGAGGTGTAGCACCCGAGAACCGTGATGCAGCAAAATATGTTCCTGTTGAATGCAATGGACACAAGTAAATTTCTCTAGTATAGATAAGTACCAGGAGTGATAGCCATCCACCAGAATAGTACACATTGTTATTAGTAAAGCAAAGGAATGCAAGAATCAAGTGATCTGCACCTCAGAAGTTGAAACAAGTGCGGCTCCAATCATTCCGAAGATGGGGCTAGCTTTGAAGATAGGTGCACCCCATTGAAAATGGTATGGTATTCTAATCCTACGGCAATATATCGAAAGAGAGAGTAGAAAAATAAACCATGTCAACACTAATCGATTAACCTTATAAGAGCAAAGCTAAACAAGAACAGTACATGTAATTCAGTAATTCATAATGAATTATATACCAATTACCATCGAGATGCTGACATAAGATTGGAACGATCAACACGGCATCTCAACTTAGTTTGTTCACTGACATGGTTGTATGCACCACCTACTGTAAGTAGGGCAGCAAAGGCCCAGACAATTCCAACACTAAACAGTACACCAAATTTCTCAAATATAGCATTTTTGCTCCCACCTATAAACTTCATATACTGTACGTCAAGAATCACGAATTCTAATTACATTCATGTCTTACTTTTCCTTTCCACAGTGAAAATATTATTATGAATCATATAAAGAAACTATATCAATCCAGAATGCATTACCTGTTGACAGATAACAAGTAGAATTAGCATGGGAAGACCAATCTCTATGCACTCTCCAAGCTGTATATGAAGACCACATAAATTAGGCAATGTAATTGGTATTATACCTGGTTCCCCCGTTCACATAGGTACCCAATTTCATTGTGCAGGCAAAGTATGCAGGCTCCAGAGGCTCAGAGTATTCTACCTGATCCATTTTAAGACATGTATGTGTACCATCAGCAGTACTTAATGTAACTTCACCGAAGTTAGCCATCATTTGCTAGATTTTTACTTAACATGCTATATGATCTCGCGGTACTTCTATAAAACAAAAACAAAACCAAAATCAATAGCGTTTGATATGAAAATAAAATCTAGGGTTTGAGAGATAGAATAGTTATGTCCAAACCTTAGTTCCTCATTGTGAAACTGAAAATTAAATCAACAAAACAAAGATTTGTTTTCCTGCAACCCTAACTATGGGGATATCTTTCTACGCAGTCAAAGAGGTTCAAAACAACATCTCCATTAGCAGCAGCTTCTGAAGTTGAGAGCGAATCCAAACAAATAGAAATTGTAGAAATTACAGAAGGTGGTTTTTGCGAGAGATAAACTTTTTGAAGAGAGGGTTAGGATTTTAGAGGTTAGGGTTTTATCTCTTTCTTCTACTTCATTTTCCTTAAAAATAACCAGGTAGCTTGGTTGCAGAAAGAAAGAGATATTCAGTGAGTGAGGCAGAGAGATCAGGAAGGAGGCGTTGGAAATGAGAAGTGATGAAATAACTTAGGGTTTGGGTGTTTATATATAAGGGTACTAAATGTAAATAACAGGAACTTCGTGGTCAATGAGTAAAACAAATAGGGTTAGATTCATCTGACGGTTGAAGATTAAAAATTTACGCTGATCGGATGGTCCTAGGTTTTTCATCTTCTACTCATACGGATCATCAATCTGACGGTTCAAAATTCACATCTTATGCTCATACGGATTAGGGCTGAACAAAACCGACCCTACCCGCCAACCCGACCCGGACCCGCCCAAAATAACCCGACCCGCACCCGGCCCGCCGTTGAACGGGTTGGGTGCGGGTGATTTTTCTAATACCCGACTTCTGGCGGGTCGAGTGCGGGTGAGGCCAACTCTCACCCGACCCGACCCGCCCAAGTTTTATCAAAACAGAACAGAAACAAAACTAATTCTTCTTCCGTTCTTCGGCTCTTTTTTCTTCTTCTCTGTTCTCTTCTCTGAGTCTGAGTCTCTGGTTCGATTCTTCTTCTACAGAGTAGTAGAGCATACCACCACCACCACCACCTTGAACCCAAGTTCCCTGCATCATCACTTCATCAGTTCATCAACACCATCAGAGATTCAGACATCAGTTCAATCTCTTACAGGTAAGTTTTTGCCCGAATTCAAATTAATGTGTATATTACATATTTACATGATTTAGTAGCAATTGAAATTGGGTTTTATTAGTTTTGGATGTTTCTAAATCTGTGATAGGGTTTTACTAGTTTTGATTTAGTGTTTTTAAATCAATTTTAGAACTAGGGTTCTTCAAGTTAAAATTTGGGGATTTTTCATTAGTGTATTAAATTGATGATGTTGATGCTTTATTGACTAAATTCCAGTATTCATAGGCTCTGATTCTGTTTGGTGGAGCTGCTAGGTAGTTTGGGTATGCATTTTTCTTCTTTTCTATTTTTGTTTCTTCAATTTGATTCCTTGTGTATAGTTTGTGTGATAGTTGCTGAAAACCATTCATATGTCAAAGTTGGTGGAAATTTCTGTGTCATTTTCCTCAAAATTAATAATTTAAGAGTGTTGATTAATTAGTGAATTCACGTCCTGATAGATGATACTCATGAGCTTAAATTAAAAAAAAAATTATGGGGAATGTTCTTGAAAATATTTAGTCTGAGTATGAACTATAAAGAGATGATGGAATCTTAATTAACTGTTAGTTATCTAGTTGAATTTAGTTTTTTATATGGTTGCAGGTTTAGATTTGGGTAACACCAAGTACTAGTAGATGGTCATATAAGCTTTGAAATTATAGCTGCAGGTTCAGATTTGGATGACACCCAACTAGTTGTAGTTAACCATACTAAATGAAACAAGGTCTTGAGCGTAGTAATGTGCAAACAGCGAGGAATTCTGGTTGAAGCCACAAGTTCCATTAGTAAGTTGAGTTACAGGTTCAGATTTAGGTAACACCAACTAGTTGTAGTTTGACATACTTATAAATCGAGGTCTTGATTATAGTTATTTGCAAATAGTGAGGAATCTTGTGGTCAAAATTGCTACAAGTTTCATTATAAGTGCCGTGTTTCTTAAACTGGCGATGAGACTGTCGATCAATATTAATTGCTGTTACATGTTTCTTATGTATTTGCATCCAAAGATTATAGATAATTAGATTATGCCACATATTTCTCTTTCTCAAACTGATTTAAATTCTTAAATAGTTTAGACATGAAGAAATCAATTCAAAGTCAATTGTTATTTTATTATGGTGCACGACTGTTGGTTAAAGACTTAATAGCTGAACCCTAACAGCACTAGTGCAGCTCCACCAATCCATGGAGAAGGACAAATTTTAGTATAAACTATGTAGGATTCTATCAGCACCCATATCCAGCCTTTATTTGTGTTATTGTTGAGTTTTTTGGTTTTTGTTGACAGTCTCTGATTGTACCAGTTCTGAGTTTACAGAAAACTTAACAAGGATAAATTTTTGTATAAACTATCTGGGATTCTATCAGCACCCATATCCAGCCTTTATTTGTGTTATTGTTGAGTTTTTTGGTTTTTGTTGAAAGTCTCTGATTGTACCAGTTCTGAGTTTACAGAAAACTTAACAAGGACAAATTTTTAGGTTGTAATTGTCGTGTCATAATCAGAATTCATATGTAACAGTTTTTCACTAACATCTCTTATTCACTTTTAAGTCTCTATTGAATCTCATTATGTGCTCCTCTTGCTGCAGATTGGTAGATAAGCTTACTGTTACGGTGTTACCTATAAGGAAGCAGCACTGAGAAGAGTTCGTGAATAAATCCGAAATCAAATTCTTGACATTTTGGTCTTGCTTCAGAAGTAAGTGATGGTTACCTATACGCCAACTGACTATTGAATGTATATGAAAATTCAAAACTATCATGTATATTTGCATTCATTTTTTAAATCAAAATATCTTTATGACCCTCTATGTTATTATATTGTTTATGTGATCAACCAATAAAAGAAGCATCTAAATTTAATATCTCCCTCAGACCCATTCCTTACAAACAGAAAACCAGAATTACGACCACATGCTATAGGGATAAAACTTCCAAGCCAAAATTTGGAAAATCAACTCTGCTCACACACCAAGTGACATGTGTTATACTTTTCAACTTCTAATACATATGTATGTATGATAACTCACCCCTTCTGTCATCTCTGCCTTGTAGGTTATCATCATGGTTGAAATCTCAGAAGATGACGTTACTTCAGATCTTCCACTTGTACAAGGAAGACCATCCCAAAGTTCTATGGGACCTCCACCTCAACGTCAACCGGCATCGGCACCAGGGACAAGGAGTATAGCTGGGTCATCAGCGTCACCATCTAGTCAACCTTCATCATCCGCCACGACACCATCTTCTCAACCTTCATCATGATATATGCACCAAGATGACGTTACAGATGAAATGGCTTTTAGAATTGTTGAAGGCGAAGGCTTTAGGGCTTTTTGTAAGTATCTTGAGCCGAGATTCAAGATTCCAGGTCGTATGACAGTGTATCGTGATATATGCACGATGTTTTTGAATGAGAAGGCCGCATTGATAAGTTATTTCAAGACAAATAAGACAAGAGTATGTCTTACTACTGATACTTGGACATCGATGCAGAACTACAATTACATGGTTGTAACGGCTCATTTTATTGATCGTGAATGGAAGCTGCATAAAAGAATCATCTGTTTTTGTTTGATTGAAAGTCACGAAGGTAAACAAATTGGTAAGGCTTTGGAGAAATGTTTGGTGGAATGGGGTCTTGAGAGAGTATTCACGGTCACTCTTGATAATGCATCTACGAATAAAACTGCTATTGATTATCTGAGAAAACAAATTGTTATTTGGGGTTCTTCGTTACTTGGAGGTAAATTTTTGCATGTTAGATGTGCGGCCCACGTACTTGCTCTTGTCGTTAAGGATGGTTTAAAAAAGTATCATACATCAATTCTCAGAATCAGGGCAGTGGTAAAGTATGTCACAAAATCTCCGGCAAGATTGAAGAAGTTTATGGATGCTGCTGAGATGGCAAGGATAGATTGTAAAAAAGGTTTGATTTTGGATGTGAAAACTCGGTGGAATTCTACTTATTTGATGTTAGTTGCTGCAGAGAGGTATGAAAAAGCTTTCGAAAGGCTACATGAGTCAGATAGGGCATTCCGTGAGAAGTTTTGTTATGATATTCCAGTACCATCTTTTCATATGGGTGACGGTGATGACAATGTTGATATTGATGCTGATTTTGATCTAGATTCTGACGATGAAGAAGAAGAAGTAGATATTCCAGAAGAAGAAGTAGATGTTGCTCTTACAAAATCCAAAAAGAAGAAAAGGCCTCCAGTGCATGCTCCTGAAAGTTATGATTGGTGCAATTCCAGAGTTCTGATTCAGTTTCTAAAGGTATTTTACGATTCAACTGTTGCTTTTTCAGCTTCTACATATGTTACTTCGCACTCATTCTTGGAGGAACTCGGTACTGTTCGTCAAGAATTAGAAGATTGGAAAAATAGATACGAGGATCCTTTCTTAAGTCACATGGGCGACGTAATGTTGCTCAAGTACAACAAGTATTGGGGAGATTTTGAAAAAATAAATTCGTTGATGTTTATTGCTGTACTTCTGGATCCACGAGAGAAAGAACAAGGATTGTATGTGACTGTTGAATATTTAGTTGTGCATTACGACCCTGTGATAAAACAAAGAAGGGTACAAGCTTGGGTTGATAAAGTTAAAAAGGATTTTGATGAACTGTTCACAGCTTATAAATTAGAACATACAACTGAAAGTGTGATATCTTCATCCGAGTCTCTAGGTAACTCTAGTTCTACTTCTGCTCAAGATTCTTCTATTTCTGGCAAGGCTAAGTATAAGGAAGAAAGGCGGGTCGGGTGCGGGTGATGAAAAAAAAAAACCAGTGATAGGCGGGTCGGGTGCGAGTGAAGCCAAACCCGACCCGACCCACCCGTTGTGCAGCCCTAATACGGATCACGAATCTGACGAACCAAATTTAACATCTTTTTTATATACGGGTCACAACCAGAACGCCCAATAAAACGTACGTCTCTCAATATATACAGTTCCAAGTTCCAACGACCAAAAGAACATGAAAGGTTATTAACTTCATAAAAATAACCATCATATAGGAGCGAACATAGACTTAGGTCAATCTCACATATAAGTTATTAAGTAATATATACTTAGATCAATCTCACACATACTTTGGTCAATCTCAAATGATATCCACAAATGATATAATTCAAACAATATAATCAAAGTTTTAGATCCGAAGAATATTAACGCAAACCCAAAAATAGATATTTCGGCTAATCGGAGATGACACGAGGCATACAGTGGTTCACCCGATATAAATTATCCAAAATCATACAATGAGCCCCTCAAAGCAATAAAAATGATTTACCCAAAATCTAAACATGTTAATACACATATGATAAAAATAAATGAGATCGAAACAATTTAAGTGAAATTTAAGAATATTGAAAAATAAAGAGCAAAATTGAACGAGACTGACTAATTTAAAGTGAAATTGAGTGAGAAGAGTGAACACAAATTAAGAAAAAAATTGTGCATTCAACTAAAATTGAGTTCAAACTCACTAATTAATCTTCGATCTATGTTGAATTTAGTCAATTTTGTTCTTATTAAAAAGGACATTATCATCAAACCTACATACGACAGATCCAAAAAATATTTATGGAAATGAATTATGTAAGTATATCCAATTAGATTGAATGATCTTTAGAGTCGGATTGATTTGTACATACAAGAATAAGTATCTAAGGGCTCAAGTGTAATAGTGGTGTTAAGTATCTAAGGGCTCAAGTGTTTGCAGGTTCTGTAAGTGGGCTAAGGGCACGAGTCCTAGTTATACTAGTCAATATTATACTAGTTAATTTTATAAATACCAATCGTTGTAATAGCTATCTAGTTCAGTTTAATAACAAGAGAATTTATATTACATATTTATATTTCACTAAACTTCAAAAATAAAATTTCTTTTTTTTTGTTAAACCATAGGATAAGTAATGACTCGAATTCTTTGGAAGTGTTTGTGCCTTCTTATGCAATAATATTTAGAATATTTATGCACATACGTATCTGACCTTTTTTTTCTAGTAATATTTGGAGTAGTTTATATTAAGTTTATGGAAACATCTAATCTTTTTTTATTGAAAACATTCTGATCATTTATTCAATTAGCATATCATGCTTTAATTTAGGTAAAGTTTAACTTAATTTATTCAAGAAATTAAGCAACATCCAAATTCCTTTCCCAATTCATTAAATCATAACACTGAAACAAATGACAAACTAAGAACCCTAATTATAAAAAAACCCAAATATTTTTGATGAATCCTAATTTCCAAAATCCGTTACGTTTTGCTTCCGACATTCGAAATCCGTTATCCACCTTGTAAGTAACACACAATGGTAACTAACACACTTTGGTAAGTAATACACAATGGTAACTAACACATAATCCGTATGAGCATCCAACATCGAATCTGGACCATCAAAAAATTTCTATGATCCGTATGAGGTGGCTTAACCACCGTTAAACTTTTCTTTTCAAAACCGTAAAAAACAATTCTCTTGATTTTCGTTTTTTTTCTCTCTCTTCGTCTCTCTTCATCAACTGCACCATCACCGACGAATCTGGAATAATGGGTAGAACAAGTGCTAGAAGGGTTGGTTTTAGAGTTTTTGCTTCTGGAGCGAAACAAGAACCAGATCTAAGTGTTAATGTAAATGGATTGCATATGCCAAATCCTTTTGTTATTGGTTCTGGACCACCTGGTACTAATTACACTGTCATGAAGAGAGCTTCTGATGAAGGTTGGGGGTGCTGTCATCGCCCAAAACAGTAACATCTGTCTCTTGGTCTTGTTTTCATATTTTGAATTTGCTAATTTGATGCTTGATTTCTGATCTGAATTGGAGGCAATAGTTATTGGGGAAGTCTCGGGATTTTATTGTAATGGGTTCTCTTTGATTTGGTAGCCTGTTTCTCTTTGAAATTCGAAATTGAGAGTAAGAATCCATGTTTGCTACCTTGTTTCATTGTTTAACAATATATACTCAATGGTTTACTGTAGAAACAGGGGAAAACAGGGAAGTGTTAAAACTTGAAGCCACGGTGAGTAGAAGAAGAGAAATGGGAGAAACTAATGGGTGGTCTAGTTCGGAAGAAGAGCAAAGACCTAAGTTTTACATGATCATTCATAACTCCATCATTCAAGACTGGTCTTTTGTAAGTCAGATTACTAAACTTTCGGACCCTCTGGTGATAATTTTTCTTTTTTAAACATGTGATTTATATTGAGTATGATGAGACTTGTAAACTTGTGTAGGAGTTGCCGGCAAAATTTGTCAAAAAGAATGAAAAGGATCTAGTTGATGATGGTGTTGCAGTCCTCAAAGTTCCAAGTGGTGTTGAATGGAGAGTTAAGATGACAAGAGAATCCGATGCATATAATAGTGGTGGTGTTTGGCTTAGAAATGGAATTCGAACATTTATTGATTGTTATTCCATATCTGCTGGACACTTTCTATTTTTCAGATATGATGGAAATTCTCAATTTCATGTTGTTATTTTCAACATGAGGGGTAGTGAAATTGAGTCATCTCTTTGAAGATGATAGTAATGACAGTTCTTAGGATGATGACTCCAATGACTCCAATTTTAATTTTTTGGTCGTCAGAATATCATCTGAGTTTTAGCCTAGGCCTTGTTTCTTGGTTGTTATGCCATGAATATAAGAAACCTAGGTGCTTGTAATGGTAGTGTGGAGGATATAGTAGATTTTGAGTCTAAAATGAGATCTTAGCAGGCTGTTAGAGCTAGATTTCCACATTTTAACAGCTGTCGTCATCTAGCTTAAGTTTTATCCAAGGTACATGTTCTCTGTTCCTAAGTTCTATAACTATCATGTGCAGTTATGTGACAATATTGGTTGGCAAGCGATTAGTCACACGCTGGATATATGAACAGATGTGAGCTGCTGTTACAAATGGTTCGTTCTCAATTCTGATTTTTTTTGTGTCAGCTCGTATATCAGTTAGTATCCAGAGTTTGTTCATATATGGTTCTAGAAGTCCTCACATTTTATGAAAATGTAATTTGTTTGTATATTATTTGTTGCATGTTGCAGGTCTGGACTCCCTAACTATCCTCCTTCCATCACTAACCCACTCAGGTATATTACTTTGAAAAAAATATCACAAAATCTACAACTCAGGACCATTTAGGTCTTAGTGCCATCTTAGTTGCTCGACTTCTGAACTTGCTTAAGATTTAGTAGAGGACATATTAAGGTTCTCAGAAACATCTACATTCTTATTGGGTTTCCATCTAGTTCATATTGATCAGTGTTGTGTTGATATTATCACTGCACAACATAAGCATGAAATACATATGGACACTTCTGAAAGGTTGCACTCCAGCATAGAAAAACGCTGCATTTAGCATACACTGCCTTAGTAGAATTCACTTTCAATGGGGTTGTGTTTCTGACATTTTAAACTGTGTTATTGTTTCAGCACCATATGTGATCCTTGAACATATTTCGCGGGGTAATTCCATCACTTGGGGGATTAGATCTTTCTCCAATATTAGCATTCCTCGTTTTAAATGCAGCAAGCATCCCTGCAACTGCATTTCCTGCTGAACTTCCAACTACAAACGAAACAACAACAACATCAAGACAAGACAAGACCTTTCTTAATTATGTAATATGTGTTATTGTCTGTCTGCAGTAGAAAAATGAGGAGACGACCACGATTCACCATTTAAATCTAAATGTAATGAATTATTTTTGATGATTAAAATGCATTATACGTTGCTTACTCAGAAAAAATAAATGTATGCAATAGCATATTACCAAGTACATCATCGTAATCATAATAATAATAAGTATTCACGTATTTCCTTCCTGTCTTCTAAGATACTATTTCTTTTTTGGTAATTTCCAATGGAATTTTTTTTTGGTAATTTTCCAATGGAAGATTTGCAGGTTTCATTTATTGAAGCTCAAGGATTAGTCTATTCATGTAGTTTCTGTTTTTTTTTAAGTTATCAATTTCTTTTTCAAAGATTTTAGAATTGGATTTTGATTTACATACACATATTAGTCTCGATTTCTGATAATTCATGTAAGAATATTTTGAAGTTTCTCGATTTCTACATCTGGGGATTGGTTGAATTTATAACTGTTCTTGTTTCAGGAACAAGAATAGAACAAAAACCAGAACAAGGGCGAAAAATTGAATATGAACCGAAAATGCATGAATTTCACTCTCAAAAGGAAGTAGGATCATTAGAATAAATTTACTATGGTAGGCCGTTTTTCTCCCAATAATAACAACCGAGGAATTACATGGTTTTAAACCTTTAGAATAATTACCACATAACCCTTTGTTGTTCTCTAATGCATTTATAGGAGCCTCCTCCACTCGCTTTTCATTGCGGACAGTTAAATATAAAATAAAGTTAATAGATCTGTTTATCTTATATATTACTTATTAATTTTTCATAAATAAATTATTATTATTTAAATTGTAAAAAGGTTACGAATATTTTACTAATTAAAATATATATAATATTTAGAAAAAAATAGTCAAAAAAGGGTGTTATAACCAAGTATAATTGTACTAAAATGGACGGATACGATTTTTTTCCAATGAGTCACACGGATCACAATCCGTATGACTAGATAGAACTAGATATAAAGTGTCGATGGATTTTGATCACACGGTCTATCTTTCTCCCTCAAGTAATTAATTTTTTAACATGTGGTGGTGGCTTAAACTTAGTTGCTGAGAGAGGTTTGAGCAACCAATTCATTTTCTGTTGCTGCGAGTCTGTGCCTCAAAGTCAATAGCTACATGATCACCTTTTAGATATTATAAATTACTTGAAAAACAGATCTAGCAATTAAACATATTTGGTCGTGGCTCAAACTTAGTTGCTGAGAGAGGTTTGAGCAACCAATTTATTTTGTTGTTGCTACGAGTCGGTGCCTCAAACTGAATAGCTAGAATCAACTTTTAGCTGCTATAAATTACTTGAAAAACGGATTTAGCAATTAAACATATTTGGTTGTGGCTCAAACTTAGTTGAGGAGAGAGGTTCGACCAACCAATTTATTTTGTTGTTGCTACGAGTCGGTGCCTCAAAGTAAATAGCTACATGATCATTATTTTAGTTGTTATAAATTACTTGGACAAAGGATCTAGCGATTCAGTATATTTTTTCGTTGCTAAATAATAGTGGACACATGTTTATTGCCGCCAAAATTTCTGGCAGTTGCAATTTTAGACGCTTTAACTATTAAAGCGACTAAATTTCTAAGCTCTTGATAATATTTTTTAGACGCTTAAGCCCGTTTTTCTTGTAGTGTGTCTCTCATGCATCGATGTTTGTCAGTTCCCCTTAATGTGTCAGGCTTTCTCGCAACTTGTGTATCAGTCATGTAACAAAGCTATCTGTTTCGAGCAGTTTGCCATGTTTTCCCGCAACGCACATGTCGATCATGTATCGAAACTGTCTGTTTCAGTACTTATCAAGGAGTTTTGTTTCGGTACTCCTTCCAAATTATTTGAACATGTGTAGTTAAGGATTTTATACCCTCACAATTTGGCCCTTTTTCCTTTTGAATTTTGGGATATGGTAAAATTTTGAAAAAAGAAAAATAGTTATTACTCTTCCAATCTTTGGGTCAGTAATAAATTTTCTTCCCACGTCTAGCTTTTCTTTTCTCGATTTTCACGCCAATAATAAATTCTCTCCCACGTTTTTGTCAGTTGGCGTTTTTCGAGGAAATCATATCTCTGTTAAAGTTTCTCTCTCTTTCACTTTTCGACGGTTTCGTCAGTTTCAGTCTTCTTATATTTAATGTTAGTCACGTCTCTCATCTCATTCTTTATATCCTTTGTCTTCTTCTTCTTAAAGATTTTGTTCTTTTCATTCTTCTGAACTTTTCAAGATTCCTCAGTGCCTTTTCATTCTTTTGAAATTTTGTGATTAAGGATTTTTGCATCGGGATCAAGTCATATTTTCATTCAATCATCAGATTTTCCTTCTGTCTTTTTCTTCGTTACAAGTAATCCTCTTAACTTTCTCCTTAATGTATTTGTTTAATTATCAGTTTCTTTGACTGAATTAGTGATGATGATGATGTTCTTGTTTAACTGTTTATTATTTGTTGGAGTGAACGGTGACCATGATGATGATGATGATATTTTTGTTTTGGTGTCTGGTTGTTCTATCAGATCTGCATTTTGATTTAATGAACATCTTGTTGTTCTTCTGCTTTGTAACATTTCTGTTTTGTTCTTTCTTTTGATCATGGTGTACTTATCTTCTCTTATTTTCATATGCAGATAAAGATTTATCATGACTGGAAAGAATGATAACAAAGTTGCTGGTGGTGCTTCTCATCAGGATGATCATCCTTTAGATAGGAAGTCATCCCGCTATACTGTGATAAAGAAGAAGGGGGTAGATGAATCTGGTGGCACAAGAGTTCAACCTTCCAACTTAATAAAGTCCGCAATGTATTTGTTACGGCCAGCAAACCAGCTTCTAAGAATAAACGGTCAAACAAAAACTTGAGTTTTAGGACGATGAACCTTTCGAAATTTAAAAGGAAGCACAATCTTCAGTAATTCAAAGTTTCCTTCTACGATCATGTTGAAGGAGATGAAATTACATTGGAGATGATGGAGGAGTTTAAGTACAGCAACAGCAGGCTGTTAATACCCGCGGGAGCATTGGATGCGGGCTTGTAACTTCCTCTGTACAAGAGCGGGATTTCTTTCCAACTTGAGGTTCTCTCAAGCCGTAACAAGTCTCAGCACGGTTTAGCCCGATCCGTTACCCAATATAACGGGAATTGGTGGCGCGTGTTGGATGAATGTAGTATGCGTAGCAAGGGAAAAACCAATAAATGTTACGTTCCCGACCCTAAGGAACGTAAACACTACACAATGGATAACTTCCATGATACATATGCGGAAAACATTGCTGTGAAGAATTATAAGAGATGGAGTGTCGGTCCGGGCTGCAGAGGTGGTGAAGGATTCCGTTTGCTATGAGAGATCGACAATTCCAAGCTGATATTCATTCCTGGGACGCGGGATCCTTTAAAGGAAAAAATCTGCAATGATCATGATTTTAGGTGGTACTGCACTCCTCTGATCATCGAAGGTCCATGGGTCTTCGGGTTCATCCAAGAAAGTGTGTTTTACAACCTTCTAATGCGTTTTGATGCTTATTTCCCTTGGCGGTTGAACTTTGAAGGCTTCAGTTTTTCGCTTGTCAATGTGGTACGTAAATTCTCTCTATCTTTTTACATCATTCTTTAAACCTTGTTTAATTGTTTTTCTTCCGTTGTATAGCCGCAAACTGTAGGGGGCGCAAAAGGTGATTCGGGGGTTAAGCGCAAAGTCGCAACTCCAACAGAAAAGGTATTGACTTATCCGAATGAATTCTTATGATCTTTGTGAATTTTATTTAATGGGTTCTTGTTGTATATTGACAGGGTCGGAAGAAAGCTAAGGCTGCGCCCCGTGCTTCTACTGACAGGGAAGAGGGAGAAATCCATAATTTTTCCCTTAATCCATTAACATCGAGAGTTGTAGGTAGCTCTGTTCCAGAGAGACATGAAGAAGAGCAGAATATGCCACTTCAGATTATACATTTTGAGTCTGCGGAACGAGTTAGTGCTGCGATGGAAACTTCAGATGTTGCGGTCAATTTTCCGCACCAAGCTGCTGAGCCTGAACCTTCTTTCCTTTCTCAACTCTCTCCCTTATTCGGTGATGACCTACTTGAACCCTATACAAGTGTAGATAGTTCATCTGATAGAGAGGATCTCCCCCTTCAGGGTGATTCGGAAAATATTGTAGCTGAAGAGGGAGAGCAGGCTAACGCTGCGGTAGCAGACGTGTCGTCCAGTACTAGAGCAGTAGAAGGTGAACCGGCAAATATTATGGTAGAAACTGCTCCAACCGTAGAATAACATCGCAAGTGTGGCTGTCGCTGATGCAGCGCAAATAAATGAAGAAATCCCGCAGAAGAATAAAAGCAAAGGAGTTACGAGAGATTCAAATCTCATAGACGAGGAGGAAGAGGCCTTCCGTTGGTTTATGTCAAAGGAGCTATTATCTGTTCCATACGATTCTCTGCCGGTGGAATCAGATAGTCCTACGGTCGCTAACTTGCGGGAGCACATGCGGTCTGTACCGTATGACGCAGTAAAAGATGCCTGGCTAAGAGGCCAAGGACAACCCGTCGACCCCTCCTTCTACATAAATCAACCTTAGTCTCTTGCGGAGACAGTTGCGCTTGCAGATGGTGAAGTGTATTCTTTCCCGCAACAAGCCCTCTTGCAGGTATTCTTACTGTTTTAATAATCTTAGATTTCATTTTATTTTCATTTATTTATAACTTTAATCCTGCAAATTGCAGCTTTCCCGGGGTCAAAATGCTGCACATACAGTTTATAAATTTTATAAAGGACGATCCATGAAGATGGAGACCCAATTTAGGGCTGTAGAAGAAGAAGCTGCGGGATTGAAGCGGGAAAATAATACGCTTCGTCAACAGTTACTTGATCTTCAAAATCAAGGTTTAATACTTTTTCTCTCTTCATTTTTTTTTACTTTATTTTCATGTTTTCTGAATTAATTTATGAGATCAGCGGGGGATTCAAACCTTGTGGCTAAGATGCAACATAGAGGCATGTGTCTGACAGAACACGTATTGATAGTTAATAATGAAAAGGTGGAGATCAAGAGAAGATTTAATAACCTGGTGGATAAGATAAATGAATTATAATCCAAGCACCAGCTTTTATTTGGAAATTTCATCCGCAAGAAGGAAGAGTACAATCCTACATTGCTATGGACCAAGGATTGTCTTCTTGAAGCGCGCGCACAATCAGAGAAGTTGGAAGAAGAGAATCGCAAACTCTATGTGGAGCATCGGAATATCCTTGCGGGATTTTCTCGTTCCGGGTCACAACACGACTTCCAGCTTTCTTCTTACATTGCGCAACTAATTAAAGATAGAGACAATTCAGCTTCAGATGCCTTTGTCAAAGGGAACGCACTTACGGATGCTCAAGCTAAAATCCGCAGTTTATCTGATTCCGTTCTTTATCGTGAGAGTGATATTTTCCGCTTGCATAAAGAGTTGGAAAAGTTTTCAAGCGAATCAAATCAGTTGCGAAATAATGATTCATTGAAGAAAACAGAGTTTAAATCAGTATCGTCAAGATATTCAACAACTCTCTGCCAATTATCATAAGCTTTCAGGAGAATATGATTTTCTTGATGTTTCTAAAGATGCAATGGCTCTCGAATTAGCAGAGTTTGAATCCTTCGCAAGAGGTATCCTATTTTACTGCATATCTGTAGTTGAATATTATTTCCGCATTGATTAACCTGTTGTTTTTGTTTCAGATTTTGAAAGAAAATTCAAGGATGCGGCCGCAAGAGCTGCTAAGGCTGAAGGAGAGCTTGGTGCTGCAAATGCTAAGATGGAAGAACTCAAAAGGCAGTTGGAGCTTGCTTCTATCAAGGATAATGAAACGCAAAATCAGCTGGAGTTTTTATCCTCTCAAGACAAAGAAACGGAGGACAAATGGAAGCAGGAAACTCTGAAGGCGGAAAGCTTAGCTCGGGACTTGGCTTCAGAGAGAGGGAAAATAGTTTTTTAGATAACGAATGTCCAAAAATCTGCAGCCGAAGTAGATCAGTGCAGGAAGGAGCTTGAAGCCACAAAAGCTTATATTTCTTGGTTGAGGGTCGAAGCTCGAGTTGGAATTGCAAAAGCGGTCAACAACACTCTTGATAGAGTGAAGGCCGATGGATTTTCCAAAATCTATAGCCGCAAAGAATTCCCTCAAACCCTCCTTTTAATGCAAAGCCTCGCGCACCTTAGTTTTTCCCTTTGTTTTCCTGTTGTTTAGCTTTTCCTTCTTTCAAATTGTACTTGCACTTTCATTTTGCCTTGTATTTTTTCCCCTGCAAAACAATTTTTGAATATATATATATTGATTGTTAGTGCATTGAATGAGTGTGTGTTGATTAACCGCAAGTCAATTTTGTACCTTGAGTTACTTTGAGGGTTGTAGTGCATGTCTAACTTCTCTCTGGCCAGGAGGAAATTAAGATGCGATCCCTAGAGCACCTCCCGAAATGGAGAGTACCTGATACAATAATTAACGTCATGTTAGGCATCCCTGTGGCGAAAGATCCAATAGTCATACACTCATAGACATTTACATGGACTTTCTAGAGAGATTGCATTTGTTCTGCTTTACCTAGTATAAAGCCAAATTATTGTAGGATTGCATTGATGGTTTAGGGGTAATATGGTTTGCAAGGATGCCGTAAAATTTTTCCATCCATATTCCGCAAGTGGTATGAACCTTGTCCCGCAATATCTTGTATATTATAAGGTCTTCCCCATGTAGGTGCAAATTTTCTTGCTTTTTTATCCCTTTGGTATTCCGGGATTTGCCGTAGAACATATTGTCCTTCCACAAAGTTTCGCAACTTCACTTTTTTATTGTATTCTCTTACCAATCTTCTTTGATAATTTTCCATCCTTTGAAGCGTCTCTCTTCTTTCTTCTAAGTCATCCAACTTTTCAAGCATTAGGTATGAGTTCAAATTCTTTTCCCACCCTTCTGTCCTTGTTGTGGGTAAAATGATTTCTGTTGGAATAACTTCTTCCGCTCCATAAGTAAGAAGAAATGGTGACTCTCCAGTGGTCTCTCTTTTTGTTGTTCGATATGCCCATAAAGTATTATGAAGTTTTTCACACCATCGTTTATGATGACCATCTAGAGTCTTTTTCAGATTTATAGCAATTGTATTATTTGTTGCTTCGGCTTGTCCGCTACTTTGAGGATAGAGTGGAGTGGACTTGTTCTTTTGAATATTAAATGCTTCGAAAAGCATATCGATATTTTTCCCTTGTAATTGTTGTCCATTATTCGAAACTATGGCTACCGGAATTCCAAATATGCAAATTATATTTTCGAAGAAAAACTTGAAAACATTCGTATCTCTGATATGAGCAAGAGCTTTGGCCTCAACCGATTTAGTGAAATAATCTGTGGCTACAATCAAATATTTTCTTTTTTGAGTGCCTTCCACTAATGGCCCAACAATGTCTATTCCCCATTTTGCAAATGGCTAAGGGCTGAGTACGAAATTGAGTTCCGTTGCGGGAGCTTTGATTCTTTTCGCAAAGCGTTGACATTTTTTGCATCTTTTTACCAGATTCTCCGCATCTTTATGCAGAAATGGCCAGTAATAGCCTTGCGTTTTTGCTTTTAGTGCGAGTGATTGTCTTCCGCTATGATTTCCCGCATCTCCATAATGAATATCAACGAGAATACGTTGCCCTTCCTTTTGTGATAAGCATCAAAGTAACGGTCCCAAAAAAGACCTGCGGTACACAATTTTATCCCGCAATTGATAATTTGCAGATTTTGATTGCACTTTCCTTGCCTCTTTAGTATCTGCGGGCAATATTCTATTTTGTAAGTATTGATGTATTGAGATCCTCCAATCATCTTCAGATAATTCATCTTCTGATTTTTGTGGAAAGTTTGCATCATCTCTAACGGCTGCATCTTCAATATCTTCACCAACTTCTTCTTCCATGTTTTCGACTGCCCATAACTTTATTGACGGCTCATAAATGCGTCCAATTTTGAATGTTGATGTATTCTGATCTTTTATCATTGAAGAAATAAAGGCTAATGCATCAACATGACGATTCTTATCTATGGATAAATGTCGGAAAATTATATTTGGAATTTGGGATGCCAATTTTTGAACAAGATTCTTGTATTTAATTAGGTCTTCATCAAGCGCTTGATATTTCAACTCGACCTGTCGAATTATCAATTGTGAATCACTTGTTAGCCGCATATCACTTATTCCCAATTTGATGATGAGCCGTAGGGCATGAACCACGGCATCATATTCCACTATATTATTTGTATGTTTGCCGAACTCAAGTCGAAATGCATGGACCATTCGATCTCCCGTAGGAGTTGTAATCACAATTCCGATTCCTACTCCTTCTTTACTCTGTGCCCCATCAAAAAATACTTCCCATCTGCGGGAGTTTACAGAACTCAGAATATCCTAGGAATCATCATCTTCTATTCCGGGCAAACCTTGAATTTCAAAATCATCATATAATGGTAAATCCGCAAGGACATATGCTACTACTTGTGATCTTTGTGCAGTTTGTATTTCAAATAAGATGTGGAATTGTTCCAGTTATGCATTCCATTTTTCTATTCTCCCTACTTTTCTCGCATTCTTTAGTACAGACTCTAGCGGGGCTTTACTTGGTACCCTACATAATGTGTTAGAAAATATGTGCGCAACTTCTGTGTACAAAAACTAGTGCTAATATCAATTGTTCAATTTTGGTATAGTTCCTTTCTGCAAGGTTAAGATTTTTACTGATGTAGTACACTGGTTTCTCTACTTTCTCATTTGTCCGTACCAATACCGCACTTAAAACATCTTCTGTTACGGCTATATACAAGGCCAACACTTCTTCAGGATTTGGCTTTTGTAATGCGGGTAATATGGCGAGATAAGATTTGATATTTTGGAAGGCTTACTCACAATTTTCATTCCATACAAATTTACTTTTCTTTTTCAAGGTATCAAAAAAGGGCTTACATCTGTCCGATGATCTCGCAATGCATCTGCTAAGTGCGGCCAAATAACCATTTAATTTCTGGACCTCTTTTATATTCCTCGGTGATGGCATGTTGACAATTGCTTTTATTTTTGTCGAATCAACTTCAATCCCTTTTTTGGTGAGCAAATACCCTAAAAACTTTCCTGACGTAACTCCAAAAATGAATTTGTCTGGATTGACTTTCATTTTTTATTTTCGTAAGGCCTCAAATATTTCTCTCAAGTCTTGTAGATGATCCTTTCAAAGTTTACTTTTTATCAACATATCATCTACATAGACTTCCAGGGTGCGGCGTATCCATGGTTTAAAAATTGCGTCTACCAATTGCTGATAAGCTGCTCCCGCATTCCTTAATCCAAATGGCATTCTTATATAACAGTATAAACCATGTGAAAAGGCAGTTTGTTCTTGATCTTCTTCAGCCAGAGCAATCTGATTATACCCTGAATGCCCATCCATGAAGGATAAAGCCTCATTTCCTTCTACTGCATCCACCAACTGATCAATACTAGGAAGCGAATAACTATCTTTTGGGCATGCCTTGTTTAAGTTGGTGAAGTCTATACAAATTCTTTCTCCCCCATTCTTTTTTGGTACAATCACCATGTTAGATATCCAAGTTGGGTATCGCACCTCTCGAATTAATCCCGCATCCATGAGCTTCTTTAATTCCTTTTCAACTGGAAAATGATATTCGGGTGCTACTTTGCAAATTGGTTTCCGAAAGGGTGTAGTACCCAGATGTATATGCTACTTATGACGAACAATACTCGGATCAATGCATGGCATATCCTCCATTTTCCATGCAAAAATATCCACATAATCTTTGAGTAAAGTAACCAAATCATGTTCCCTTTCTGTTTGCATTAATGTTCCAATCTTAATTATTCTCGGGAACTCTTTTGTTCCTATATTTACATTCTTGGTTTCTTCGACTGCAGAAAAAGTGAATTTGGGAGCTCCTAGTAGTGTGGGACTCCCTTTAATTGCTATTCCGGGATACTACCCCTTTCTTTAGTTTTTGATATGCCCGCTTCTGATGAGTTTTTTTCATTTGTATCATTCACCGATTCTTTAGCCGCAGTCTCAATCAAATATCGATTTATTGTTTCTTCTTTGGTTTTCATCTTTCGTTCTTTATTTCTATTTTGTTGTTGCTGAACTCGTTCCTCATTCATGCGAATTTCTGCGAGGATACAAGATTTTGCAACATTCTGATCTCCTTTTATCTTCATTTCCCCTTGCGGTGTTGGGAATCGCAAGTATTGGTGATAGGTTGAGGTCACTCCTTTCAATTGGTGGACCCAATGTCTACCAATGATGGAATTATATGGAGACGGTGCCTCCACTACACTGAATTTAGTCAAAATGCTTATTGGTCCTGCCATAACATCAAGTAAATTTTCACCTTTTGGTTTTGAGGCTATCCCATTAAACCCATATATAGTGTAGTAAGAAGGTGTAAGTTGATCATCCTTTAATCCCATATTTTGGAATGTGTCATAAAATAACACATTAAGGGAGCTTCCCCCATGCATGAGGATCTTTTTGATATTCCATCTCGATACTGGCAGAGTGAGTACTAACGGATTGTTATGTGTTTCAATTTCCTGGTCAACCTCGTCCGCTGAAAAAGTTAACGGGGAAGCCATCGATTCTTCCCATGTTTCTGTGACTCTGCCCGCAACTTTGAAGACTTCATGCCTGTGAACCCTTTTAAGCAGCTTCTTTTCAATAGCTGCGTTCATAGATGATTGACTCGACTCGGTATATGAAATCATATTAATAGTTTGGTTATTTTGTGGAATATTCACAGTTTTTCCCATGTTGAGTCTTGTTGGAGGATTGGGCAAATAAAGAAATTCTTTCAACTCTCCCATACCGATCAATTTTTGGACTTGCAACTTCAAATTCCTACATATGCCTGTGGAATGGCCCTGAAAGCAATGATATTCACAATAGTCCTTTGAATTCTGTATGTGTGATGGCTGCTTCCCTTTTTCCCATGGCCATTGAAAATCTTGCCTGTTCTTAATTGCATTTAGAATTTGTGAGTATGAGGTGTTGAGTTTAGTGAAAACTCGATCCTCAAATTGGTGGTTGAACTTTCTTTCATCATCTGCCTTACCTCGTTTGAATTCAATATCAGGATTTTCTTCCGCAACCCTTTTTCCGGAACTTGTTGATGGTTCTACAAAATTTTCCCTGTTGGCAACCCTCTGATGTTGGGAAATCATTCTCGGATGTTTTTTTTGAATTTCCTGCAACCTTGCATATTTTTCAATAATTTCCCTGAGATCCCCTTCGGTTTTGGGATTTTTTCCATGGATATCTTCAAAAAGTGGGCTCATTCGGTTGGCTATCCCCCATTTGTAGCAGTTAATAGAAATTTCTGGATTTACGTTCCCTATTACTTGACAGATCGCCTGTCATCGATCTGTGTAGTCTCGAATAGTTCATCTTCCCAAGATGCAAGGGCAAACAACTTGTCTATCCCAGCGTCTGCGGGTTTATTATACATGTATGTTTCCAAAAATTTACGAGTCAGTTGTGCATACGAATGTATTGACCCTTCCGGTAAATTATACCATGTTAATGCTAATCCTTTCAAACTTGAAGGAAAATATCTATACATGATAGTATCATTCTGTTCCCAACGGGTCATATCGCGATTGTAGTATTTTAAGTGAGCCGTTGGATCCTTCGTCCCATCATAACATTCAAAGATGGGAATATTGCACTTATGCGGGATAGACGCATACGCAAGGTGTGAGGCAAATGGTGTTCTACTGGCCTCCTTTAGCACTTCTTCAAGTCGTCCTCCCTCCTGTTTATTTTTCAAAGTTTTGATTTATGATCTCATTTGTTCCAATTCCTCTAAATATTTTTGCCATCTGTTGTTTTGCGGCTCTGAATCATCAAAATCCAATCTATCTGATCCATACCGCTGATTTATCTTGTTTTGTCTTGAGTGAAAATTTGTATCATGTGTGGGTTCCACTACCATCACCCTTTGATCTCGATTAATTCTTGCTTTACTTTTTGCGGATCTATTTGAGCTTGCCTCTTGCTCCTGTATCTTGGTAACAGATGCTTCCGCATCTTGTTGGGCTTTATTTCTAAGCATTTGATTTTCTTGGGTTAAGAGAGCAATTTTTTCTGTACACGTTTTCTGAACCTTGCGCATTTCATTTATTTCTTCAAGTAGTTGATTAATGGGGTCAACCCTGTTATGCGATGCTTCTTCATTTGGTTGATTAATTGATTGATTAACTGGTATATTTGCCTGAGCGTCCAAGGGTTGTGGTCCTTAGGATTCTTCTACTATTTCTCTTTTTGGAAGAGTCTCTATTGTCTGGTTTCCCAAATTTCTTATACACCATCTTGTTCTTGCACAGTTCTATTTGCAACTGTTTCCAATACGTATTGTAATATCTTCTTTGTTCAATCTTGTGCTATCGTAGAAGTTTCTTTGTCAATGTTCTAACAAGAATTCAGATAATGAGATATATGTTTCATAAAATTTTAACATCCATAATATATACATATGAAACCATTTGACTGATAGAAACATTTTAGCTAAAATTTAATTTACCACATAATAGCTAGATAATTTTCCAATTTAACTCAGGTTTTATAAATTCATCAAATCACTTTTTTACGAACATATCATAAGTAAGTTCATGAATTCAATTTAAGGCTTATTTTATTTTTTTATCAAGAATCAAAACTAGATAATTTTAGTACAATTTTAATTCATTCAAACAATTGAATCAGGGATACATGAATTTAATAGTTTCATGCTTAATTCTTTTGCAAAATCATTATATAACATAATATTTTGGTGAAAATTTATGAACAAAGTTTTCAAACCCATGATTAAGAGAACATGTAAGATAATCAAAAAATATTAATATAAAGGGTAGGTATCAGTCAAAGAAGTATTGTATATGATCATATCAGTTAATTCCATATAAACATCAGTTGGGAAGTTTTTTTTGAAGAAAAACTATATGTAAGATTTTGAAATATCACTTTTATAAGAAACCTACTCCTAATTTAAAATAAGGGGTTTTATAGGTAATAAAATTCATAGTATTAAAAATGAAGATTTGGAAAGGTAGAATAAATTCTTTTACTTATCCCTGTTTCTAGCGTCAAATTGTGATTACCAAAAATCTAAACCTTTGGGTCACAACCATCAAAGTTAGAATCATAGTAAAATTAGATATTTTGTAATGAAATCAATACATGTTAACAATTAGAACATGTTAGTAATAAGAACAAGAAATTGTAACATGAATCAATACAAGTATTTAACGTGGTTCGACAATCATATTGTCTACATCCACGGGTGGTAAAGATTTGAATCATTTTTATTCATCTTACAGTAAGATGTTATGCTATATAATTAAAGTCAAATTAATGAAAGAACAATTGAACTATGAAATTAACACAAGTCTCATACCTAAACTCTTTTTTCTGATTCTATTCTTTATGTTCTCTCCCAATCTTTCCAGTCCCTATTCCTGTTTGAGAGTTTGGTATTTATAACAAATTTCATGGGTCCCTCCAATCTAACTTTCCACCTATTTGTTCTTATCCAGGCTTTAGAGAGAATTATATACCGCAAGACTCATTTGTATTTCCCGCAAGATTTGATTTGCGTACTTCGTATTTCCCTTAGTTTCTCACTTTGTATCCCGCACTTCCTCTGCTGAATTATACTCAAGTTGTTGTTTTTGGATTTGGATGAACGTTGCGGTCTTATTAGAATTATGGCATGTCTGACATGTGGCTGTTGAAAGTGACTTGTTATGCTTCATTTTCTTTTGTTCCGCAACTTGTACAGTTGAGACGTGTCTCTCATGCATCGATGTTTATCAGTTCTCTTTACTGTGTCAGGCTTTCCCGCAACTTGTGTGTTAGTCATGCAACCAAGCTATCTGTTTCGAGCAGTGTGCCATGCTTTCCCGCAACCCACGTGTCGATCATGCATCGAAGCTGTCGGTTTCAGTACTTATCAAGGAGTTTTGTTTCGGTGCTTCTTGTTCCATCATAATCCGATACTCCTTCCACATTATTTGAACATGTGTAGTTAAGGATTTTATACCATCATAGGTTTCACCCTTGTATTTGAATGGTTGCTACTTGCTAGTGTTTTTCGATCTGTTGATCCATGCGGTAATTCATGGTAAGTGATGGATCTTTTAAATAATCCCTGTAAAGTATATAATTCAACCATTCTTGTTCAACAAAGAGCTTCTCCACACACTCTTGCTTTTCAGCAGACAACTTGTAATTTCTACCTATATTATATGTATCTTTAACAAATTCACTGAATTCAGTTGTTGAAGCTAGTGTCGATTGAGTTTGACCAGTGAGCTGATCTCTTCATTTACATCAATTTTTAATTCTTGTAGAAGTTATTCATCTTCATTGTCTTGGTCTGCATTTGTGATATCATCCATATTTACATCTTCACTTACTACCTCACCGGTTGTGTAGGTAATTTCAAATATATATTCATAATCCATCTGTGACATAACACCAACACAAGCCTTGCCAACACCATTTTCACTACTTCGCAACGGGTCAACAATAGTAGATGATTGACTTTCACCTGTGCTTGACTCAACTTGATTGCTTGTGTACCAGTTTATTTGAGTTCAAGATAGGTAGAAAGTCCAAGACGTCTTTAAGGTTATAGTCAGGCATTTTGTCTAAATTAGGATGCTCATCCCTTTTGATTTTTCCAACTACATATCCACCTTTGGTAATATAATATCTCAATAACTCTTCCATAGTACCTGCAGTTTAATACGCACAACCATAAACCTTAAAACCTTACATGTTCACTTAACTGCAATAAATTACAAAATAACACACCTTTCTTTCTGTCATAACTACAAACACTAAATATTCTTCACAGTTCACAAACAAACATTGAACCGATTTCAATAACCACAATAATATTATACTATTTAACTATTATGTCACAACTAAAAATTCTTTATACCCAATTTTACAGTTAAAAGTACGTATCAGAAAAGCCGACAAAAACAAATAACAAATAACAAAGAAAGACTAAAAAATTATGGAAAAAAAAAACACTAAATGACAAATGGAAAAACAAAATCAATCGAATTACATTTTCGACTCCAAAGAACTCATTAACAACAAATCAAATAAACCCCTAAATTAAACTAAACAAATTAGGGAAATTTGTTTACTAATTTCAGTCACGAAATTCGACAAAAAAAACAACAAATTTAACTACAACATATTCTACCAAGATAATGATAACACCAGAATCAACTCAAAGCAACCATTTACACCTAATTATATGACGGATTTTAGTAGTTTTCTATTTTCAGACTTATAGGCCAAAAACCTATAGCCGCAATCGCACGACAAATACAAAGTAGAAGCGGCAAGCACGGGTTTATCCATGGAGATTGATTATAATATAGCTAGATAATACCCTAATTATGTGCTAAGACGAGAAATTGTTGTTGTTGATTTTCCGAATTAAATTTGAAGACAATTACAAAAATAAATTGATTGATTGAAAAAATAGGAGAAAATTTTAGGGTTTCGGATTCCACTACTTTTGATGTTTGTAAAACTAATTAATCACTAATTCAACTATTACTCTCTAATTACTCAAAACCTTATTGAACACAATCTCATGTCTTGGAAGATTTATCGTTCTAAAACTTATTATTACAACTTTCGTTGTCATGATAAAAGTATAATTTTCCTTCGCTTATAAAATATCAAGAACCTAAAGACTATTCAGAAAAATTATTATGAAGCTTTTAAAGAAGCAAAAATTATTAATCGCTGAAAATAAAAATATTAGAGTAAAATGTGTCGAAGAAATAAAATATATTAATTATTACACATCAAAAGATACCTTCGTCCTACACCCTAGATAGAAAATTAGCTACTCATGGAGAACAAAACAAAAGAAAATTGTTCAAACATATGGATTTATTAATGTAAAAGAAATCTTACAATTTTCTTTTCGATTTATGACAGAGTTCTAATGCAATGAAAGAAGAACGGACCCTGAGCTAAGTACAAAAAGGTTACTAGTTGGTGTTTTTTAAGAATCCTTTAAGTGCTTTAAACCTGGAACTGTTGCTGTAGGTGTTGAAGAAACTGTTGCGAAAGGTCTTGGTTTTGAAAGAATTGGTAACACTGTCAACGACAGTTTTGAGGTGTTCTATCTTCTTCTTCTTCCTCTCTTCTTAACTGATGAACCCTAAATTGCAGAGATAATTTTTCTATCGACATGTCTCTTCTCTAATCACTCTGCAACATCCCATTGCTTCCCCAACCTCTTCTATTTATACTAATCTATCGAATCAACCCTCAATCACGTCTATCATCTTCAATGAACCTTTATTTAATGAAAAATAATTCTCGTGATGATTTTGTTCTTCGGTGATCTGATTTTATTCCCTTTTTGTCTGATTTTCTTCCCTCTTCTACCAGCTCGATCCAACGATGTTGCCTTATTGTTCTTAATAAAAATATCGAAGAGTACAATAACTACTTCGGTAAACTAGGAAAGTGAAAATTTGTTTCTCGTGAAGAGATATATGATTCTGTTTTGATTTTCTTTCTTTTGTGGGACTCAATTTCATATTCAGCAAACTAAAGCAAGAATATCTTGTCTTAAAATCCCAACATATCTCCAAAACTACTCAAGCATATGAAAAGGTAAGATTCCCGCCACATTTCTATGTTTGAACTTGAGAATGGGTTCTCTTATCCAAGGCATGGGTGCTTTTATCCAAAATTAAGGGTGCCTTAATCACTTTTTGAAGGTGCCTTTATCAATTCTTCTGGGTTGCTTTCAACACTTTTTAAGCCCATCTTTTCCACAATTGCTAGTTCATAAAAATACCTACAAAAGACCAATATTAGTACAAAAATTGAGAAGAGAATTATAAATATGAGACCATTTAAGACACAAAAACTTGTCTATCAAATACTCCCAGAATTATTATTTTCTAGTCCTCGAGAAAATCTAATCTAGAAAATAATCCTAACTTATTGTCGCAGGCATCCTGATTGCACTTAGCGGGTGCAACAACCCTTTAAACCCTTAGGTGGCCCTAGTGGAAGAGTTTTGTCTCGTGAGGGTTTACAAGAGATATACCCACAAAACCTTTAACTTCAAACCCTAGATACTTGTGAACGATTAAGGATAGATACTAAACATGCTACTTAGTTGGCTTCAAAGTTCTTTGGCTACTGGAAGAATTACCCTGCTTTGAATCCAATTGATGTACACGAGTTTTTACTCAAGCGTACTAAAATTCATAAATAAGAAAACAAAGAACTACTCAGATAGTCATACAATGGACCACAATACTCGGAAACTATCAAAGTTCAATCACATGAATAGATTTAGAAGATGGATATGGAGATGATAAAGTTTGCACATGTTAACTAAGGTGAATGGCGTTTCCCGTATCTGTCTGAAGGTCACCGCCGGTATAAGTCCTGATGGATTGAGATACGCTCCCACTGGTCTTAATCTTAATACTAATATTGACTCAGCTGGTATATACAAGGGCCCCAGCGGTCGATTTATTGAAAATAATTATTTTATTTTATTTCGGTCTTAATTAAATACAATAATGGGGTTTTATCTCAATCACTCTACTTCATCCCAACGACGATAACAATTCGATACTAGTGTCCCACCAAATCACTTAGAGAAACACAAAATTGCAAAGATAAAAACAGAAGGTGATATGGTTATGATGATTTCGAGATACGGTGAAGACTATCATGTTATTTCTAACACCTGAGCTTTGTCCTTTTATGAATATACCATTTAGTTGGGTCCCTCAACTCCTACATCCAAAAGTTTTGTTTTCATCTACTTAGAATGACTAGTATCATCCTGAATTGTTCACAAGTTTCTAGATTCTAGAGTATTTGGTAGAACTAAAAATTTAAATTTTTCTCTCTTACCCCCAGACTTAAATTGAACATAGTCCTCGATGTTCTAAAGATAACGAATAAAAGCATGAACAAAGAGAATCACCGAGCCAAGTAAAAGAGATAGGGAAAGATATTACCAGCACTGTGTAACAAAAGCATATGGGTAGCCTCCCATAGAGCGTTAAGTTTAACGTCTTCATCCAGACTTGGTTACCTTACAGATTAGTTCTGATAGACATGATTATTCAGTTCTGATTCTTCCACTGCATGAGTGGTCAATTCCAAAAATGGTTTCAACCACTGACAACTTTGAAAGTTTCTCTATTATTAGGATTTTCAACTTTTACTGTTCCATGTGGAAAAACAATTTTGACATAGTATGGGCCCGACCACCAGGATTTTAACTTACCAGGAAAGAGATGTAAACGAGAATTGTACATGAGCACTTTTTGACCAGGTTCAAATGAATTTCGAATAATCGATATATCATGAAAACTTTTAGTTTTCTCCTTGTATATTTTCACATTTCGGTAAACATCATTACAAATTTCTTCTAACTCATTGAGTTGAAGTCTACGGTTGTCACCAGCAGTTGGTAGGTAAAAGTTTAGCCGTTTAATAGCCCAATAAGCACGGTGTTCTAATTCTACAGGTAAATGGAAGGCTTTACCGAAGACAAGTCTATACGAATACATCCTCAGAGGAGCCTTAAAAGCGGTTCGGTAAGCCCACAAAGATTCTATTAAGCGCAAAGACCAGTCTTTACCAGTGGGGTTTACGGTCTTTTCTAAGATTTGTTTTATTTACCTATTAGACACTTGTACTTGGCCACAAGTCTGCGGGTGGTAAGGTGTAGAAATCTTATGAGTAATAGAGTATTTCTTTATGAGAGCTTCAAAGGAACGATTACAAAAATGGGACCCTCCATCACAAATAATTGCTCTTGGCATACCAAATCGAGAGAATATGTTGTCTCTAACAAACTTGATCACAACGTGGCGATCGTTTGTCTTGGTAGCTATGGTTTCAACCCAGTTGGACACATAGTCAACAGCTAGAGAATTTTAAAAGTTGCCAAAAGAGTTAAAAAAGGACCCATAAAATCAATACCCCATATACCAAATATTTCTACTATCAAGATAGGATTCAATGGCATCATATTACGAAGGATCAACTTTTCTAATTTCTGACATCTTTCAAAACTTTGAAAAAATGTGTGGGCATATTTGAATAAATACGGCCAATAGAAAGCAGACTGCAAGACCTTAGCAGTCGTTTTCTTTGCACTATAATGACTCCCACAAGTTCTAGATTGACATGAGAACACTGGAGATTTCGTTGTCAGGAATACAACGACGGATGATCTGGTCTGGACAATATTTGAATAAGTACGGATCATCAAAAAAAAATGTCTGATCTCAGACAAGAACTTTACTCTATCCTGTTTAGACCAATGTTCAGGCATTTGACCAGTCACCAAATAATTAACAATGTCATCAAACCAAGGCAACTGAAAGATGGAAAAATATTGTTCATCAGGGAATGTGTCAAGGACTGGTCTCTCATCATCTATAGACTAAACAAGGATACGAGATAAACGGTCGGCAACTACATTTCAGAACCCTTTTTATCACAAATCTCTAGAGTAAATTCTTGTAACAGTAAAACCCATCTAATCAGTTGGGGCTTCGAGTCCTTCTTAGACAGAAGATACTTGAGCGCGGCATGGTCAGAGTAAACTTTAACCTTTGACCCAAGGGTATGATATAAATTTATTAAGTGCAAACACGATGGCTAAAAATTCATTCTCAGTGGTTGTGTAGTTCAACTGGGCATCATTTAGGGTCTTACTAGCATAATAAATCACAAAAGGTGTTTTATCATGTTGTTCACCTAGGAAAGCACCGACCACATAATCAGACGCATCACACATGAGTTCAAATGGGATGTTCCAATCAGGTGGTCGGATAATAGGGGCAGAAGTTAACGAAGATTTGATCATCTCAAAAGCTTCAACACAACCCGAAAGTCATACGCCTAAAAGTAAAAGTACCAAATGGACATATAAAGATCGTTTTTTCTTGGTCTTTTGGAGCTATGGGGATTTGGTTATACCCAGAATATCAATTTAGAAAACAGTAATGGCTATGATCGCCTAATCTTTCTAGCATCTGGTCGATGAATGGTAGAGGAAAATGGTTTTTTCTAATGAATGAGTTCAACTTACGGTAGTCTATAAAAACTCTCCACCCAGTAGTAACTCAGGTGGGGATCAATTCATTGTTCTCATTCTCAACTACTGGAATCCCAGACTTCTTTGGGACAACCTGGACAGGGCTAACCCTTTTACTATCAGAGATAGGGTATATGATACCCGCATCTAACAACTTGAGCACCTTTGTGCGGAAAATATCTTTCATGTTGGGGTTCAAACGTTGATGCATTTCTCTTGAGGTCTTAGCACCCTCCTCTAGGTAGATTCGGTGCATAAAGTTAGCATGACTAATCCCTTTCAAATTTTCTATGGTCCACCCAAGGGCATTCTTGTGCTTTCGGAGAACACTAACTAGTTTACTTTCCTAAGTGGGCTCTAAGTCAGAGGCAATAATGGCAGGAAAAGTATTCTCGTTACCTAGAAATACATATTTCAACGTATCTGGTAACGACTTTAATTCAAGGGTGGGATCTTTAACTAAAGATGGGACGGGCTTATCTGTAGCGAGCGGAAGAGGTTCATGTTTACATTTGATTATGGATCTACTACCAGAAACTCAATACGTAATCTCAGCATTCAATGTGTATTCCTGAATAATCTCATTTTTCAATTATTCAACCATTTCATTTTACCGAGTTCAACGTTAGCCAGATTAGTCAACATTTATATGTTTCTATGCAACAACAAGATGTTATTTGTAACAAATAGTTTTTTCCCATAATCTTAAACTGGTGCAGAATCTAGCAACACATTAACTTCTTCAAAATGACTATCCTCATCGTAGTAGGCTTCAAAATAGGCCAAGCAGACCTCTAACGGATCACTAACATTATTGGTGCTAAAAGTGCTCTTAACTAGAGAATAAATCATGTATACAGACTCGTAGTGGTCATGATCCGAAGGGGCTTGGAAAGCTTTAAAAACATTCACCGAGACTTTTTGATTGCCAAAAGAAAATTCCACTTGACCATTTTCTTTTGGTTAGTTGATTATCGCATTAGCAGTTGCTAAGAATGGTCGACCTAGGATGATCAGAATGTGGATTTCTTGGTTTGAGATAGGTTGATTGTCTAGAATCACAAAGTCAACTGGATATATAAAGTTCTTTACCTGAACAAACACGTTTTCAATAGTTCCACATGAAATCTTGATTGACCTATCAGCTAACTGAAGTGTAATCGTACTTGGTTTCATCTCACCTAGTCCAAGTTGTTCGTATAACGAGAACGGTAAAAGATTCACACTAGCCCCAAGATCTAATAATGTATTTTCTATCCGTTGATTGCCTATAGTACAAGTAACAGTGGGACAACCAGGATCTTTGAAATTTGACTAGGTACTGTTGTGTAAGTAGGGAACTAACTTGTTAGGTCAAGAATGCCTTTTTACGGACACGCATGTCTCATTTGACCGTACACATATCCTTTAGAAATTTTGCATAAATTGGCATATGTTTAATTGCATCTAACATGGGAAGGTTGATCTTAACCTTCTTAAAGATGTCTAGGATTTCAGCATAAATGCCAGGCTTTTTCTTGACAAGTCTTTGGGGAAATGGTGCGGGTGGTGTAAACACTTTCTCAGGGACATTTTCCTCATTTGGGCCTAGATCTTTCTCATGCCCATTAGTATCTCTAGGAGTTTCATCAACTTCAGACTCTTTTTCAATTTAATTACTACCCTTAGGTTGCTCTACCATTTTTTTAACCGTTTTGCCACCCCTGAGGGTAATGACTGCTTGAACTTGCTCAATAGAACTGTCTGATCCATTTATCTGGTGGAATCCTTTCGGATTCGGAGTCGGTTGGCTAGGGAATTTCCCATTTTCCCTATCATTTAGCTTGTTTGACAGTTAACTTATTTGAGTCTCTAAATTGCTAATAGCTTGAGCATTAGTTTGTTGGTTACGTGACTCATCAAGACGAAGTCATCGAACCTTTGGTTGCTCTGGACAGCTTGATTGGCTAAGAGTTTCAGAGATTCTTCTAAAGTCATCATCTTAGTATCAGCTGGGCTTAGTTCTTGGGCTTGATTTGGGTTCCTAGGAAAACCTGGTTGTGGATTGCTAGATGGGCCACCCTGGTGGGTACCTTTGAGAAATTGAGGTTATGTCTCCATCCAGGGTTATAGGTATTAGAATATGGGTCAAACTTGGGTCGACCCTCATATTTTGAGTACATACCGCCATGCAATACACTAACCTAGCCACGGGTAGTTTCATTTGGGTAAAATTGAGGCTCATTATTGTAGGTCATACCCTGACTTGACCCTTCTTGGCTTCTAATCTCTAAGGCCTCTAAACGCCTAAGAATATCTAACCCATTATCAACTTGATTGACCCTATGGATAGGGTTACTTGTGACATTTGGTTCTATCATTGAAGCCCATTGCCTTTTTTTCTCAGCTAACTCGATAAGCAAGTCGAAACAAATGTCTGGATCCTGATGAGTAAACTCACCACCGCTCATTGTTTCTACATGCATACGGGTTTCACTATCTAGGCCCTCATACAAGATTTGGGCCATGTGGGCTTTTTCAAAACCGTGATGCGGACATTGGTATAACAACTCATTAAACCTTTCTACATAATCGTGTGGGTTTTACTTAATTTTTTCTTAAAGGTTTGAATAGACTGACGAACAAAAGCAGTCTTATGATGTGGGTAGAATGTCTTAATAAAGACCTCTACAAGCCCATCCCAGGTGGTGATTGTTTTATAGGAAATAAAATGATACCACTCTTTGGCCTTCTCATCAAGGGAAAAAGGCATCCTAAGTACATCTATCGAGACATTTGGATAACTCATGGTCCCACAAATCATTTCAAAGTCTCTAATATGAGTGTAGGAATTTTCATTGTCTAACCCCCTAAATGTACGAAGCATGTTAATTATTCCAGGTTTGATCTCAAATTTTCCATTAGAAGCGGGTAAATCTACCCCAGATTCACGTACTACTCTAGACGGGTTCATACGGTCTCTTAGGGTTTTGTTCACCTGGACCGCATTCTCATTATTACCACCCATTGTAGAAAATAAAGATGTACCACCAACAAATGTACTAGGAGTCGGAATCAAACAATACATATCGTTTTCTTCAGGTCTATTTCCTACACGTATCCAACGAGGCATACACAAGCAAGAATACTAGTGTCAAGCAAGAATTTGTGCACATGCAAATGCAGGGTTCACTAATTTAGGTAAGCTTGATTCACCTTAACGGAATATACCTACAGTCAAAGGCTGGTCAAAGTTACGAGGCTAAGATTTGTGGAATTTCATCTGGTAACTCCCATAAGGCCAACGACACGGATTCAGCGTACTTTTCCATAAGTTTTCCTAAAAATCGGTGATCTGACGAAGGTGCGAAATGGTGTGTACAAACTAGTTTTTTTATAGAATAATAAAACAAAAAATAAAATATGCACAAACACAATCAAAAGGAGATAAATCTAAAAAATAAAAATTAGTGAAATAAAAATTGGATTTTACTAACCTTTATGGTAGGCGATTTTCCAAAAAGTATTTGTAAAATACTACCTGTACAACAAAGACAAGGAACACCCAAATGAAATCTAGAAACTAAAATAAAATAAAATTCTAAACTAACTAGCCTAATTAACACAAAATTAAAGATTAACCAAAAATATTATTTCTCAATCCCCGGCAGCGGCGTAAAAAATTGATAGGCTAAAAACCTATAGCCACAATCGCACAAAAACTACAAAGTAGAAGCGGCAAGCATGGGGTTGTCCACAGAGATTTAGCTAATACCCTAATTATGTGCTAAGACAAGAAATTGTTGTTGTTGATTTTCCGAATTAAATTTAAAGACAATTACTAAAATAAATTAATTGATTAAAAAAATAGGAGAAAATTCTAGGGTTTCGGATTCCACTACTTTTGATGTTTGTAAAACTAATTAATCACTACTTCAAATATTACTCTCTAATTACTCAAAACCTTATTGAACCCAATCTCATGTTTTGGAATATTTATCGTTATAAAACTTATTATTACAACTTTCATTGTCATGCCAAAAGTATAATTTTCCTTCGCTTATAAAATATCAAGAACCTAAAGACTATTCAGAACAATTATCATAAATCTTTTAAAAAATAGAAAATTATTAATCGTTGAAAATACAATTATTAGAAAAAAATATATTGAAGAAATAAAATATATTAATTATTACACATCAAAAGATAGTTTCCTCCTACACCCTAGATAGAAAATTAGCTACTCACTGAGAAGAAAACAAAAGAAAATTTTTCAAGCATATGGATTTATTAATGTAAAAGAAAGCTTAAAATTTTCTTGTTGATTTAACGACAGAGTTCTAATGCAGTGAAAGAACAACAGACCCTGAGCTAAGTACAGAAAGTCTGCTTGTTGGTGTAGTTAAAGAACGATATCGTTTAGGTACTCTAAACCTGGAACTGTTGCAGTAGGTGTTGAAGAAACTGTTGCGAAAGGTCTTGGTTTTGAAGGAATTGGTAACACTGTCAACGACAGTTTTGAGGTGTTCTATCTTCTTCTTCTTCCTCTCTTCTTAACTGATGAACCCTAATTTGCAGAGATAATTTTTCTATCGACATGTCTCTTCTCTAATCACTCTGCAACATCCCATTTCTTCCCCAACCTCTTATATTTATACTAATCTATCGAATCAACCCTCAATCATGTCTATCATCTTCACCGAATCTTTATTTAATGAAAAATAATTCTCGTGATGATTTTGTTCTTCGGTGATCTGATTTTATTCCCTTTTTGTCTAATTTTCTTTCCTCTTCTGCCAGCTTGATCCAATGTTGTTGCCTTATTGTTCTTAAGAAAAATATCGAAGAGTACAACTACTTCGGTAAACTAGGAAAGTGAAAAAAAAATTCTCGTGAAGAGAATATATGATTCTGTTTTGATTTTTTTCTTTTGTGAGACTCGATTTCATGTCCAGTTCACTAAGGCAAGAATATCTTATCTTAAAATCCCAACATATCTCCAAAACTACTCAGGAAGATGAAAAGGTAAGATTCACGCCACATTACTATGTTTGAACTTGAGAAGGGTGTTCTTATCCAAGGCATGGGTGCCTTTATCCAAAATCAAGGGTTCTTTAATTAATTTTTGAAGGTGCCTTTATCAATTCTTCTGGGTTGCTTTCAACACTTTTTAAGCCCATCTTTTCCACAATTGCTAGTTTACAAAAATACCCGCAAAAGACCAATATTAGTACAAAATTGAGAAAAGCATTATAATTATGAGATCATTTAAGACACAAAAAAGTGTCTATCACAGACCAAAATCCCAATGCTCAGTTGCATCCAGAAACCCTGGAAGAAATAATTATGATTTCTTATATGAACCATTTTTATGTTATCTCTTACGCTTTGAAATGGGGCCTTTTTTCATGGGTAACTCATACATTTATGAAAGTAGATTGGATGAGTTAAAAAATAAATCGAAACATAATATTAAGTTGGTCATTTCCGTATTTAACCAGATTTTCTAACTATTAAGGCAGTCAATTACGATCCCAGGACTCAAACTTTAGTATGAAACTTTCCAGACCTAAAATGAAATTTCGTCACCAAAGTATGAATAACGCTTATTAGGACAAGTCATGTGCACCCTTACCAAATGAGTAATTTTCCTAGCCAGGTGGTCGGGCAAACTAGTCGTGCCACTATGGGAGATGCGGTAAGGGACAAATTGTATGTCGCTATCGACTGAATCTCTAACGCTTATAAATAGACACAACTTCCTTCCAGAATTTCACATCCAATTTCACATAAAATTATCTAGAAAACTTTTTTCCAATTTTTTTACTGCAAAAAAAAATCTTCTACCACAATGAATGTAACGCATAAAAGAAACAAAAAAGGAAATCATCAGGCACCCCAAAAAGTAGACTGGACTGGAATCAGGATAAAGATGAGGAGTTCCAACATGTTAGACAACTTGCAGGATTTGGTGTAGTGGAGGACCATATATCGGGCCATAAAAAGAGAAGTCAGTATACCAGACTAAGAGGTGGGTGGACTGAATTGGGTACGATATTTGGGTGGATCCCTAATGTAGTTAAAGAGAGAGTCCGGAGATATGGTATCCTTTATATTTTTAAAGCAATAAGAACCATAGGTTAGTTGTTCTTCAAGAATTATTAGAACGTTGGTAGAAGATTACAAATACGTTTAAGGATTTCGAATGCGGTAAGTTTTTTTGTTCTCTAATTATTTTTTTTGAATTTTTATTTTTGGTTTCGTATATGCGAACTTTAGATTATGCAAAATTTAGGATTTATAGCCAAGATTTAATTTCAAAATGTTGTTTATAGGAGTTACATTGTTAGATATGTATTATGTTGACGGGAATACTATGCGTGGGAGATATGGTTTCATTTGCCCAAGAGAAGTAGTCAACACAATCGAGATAGAAATAACGCATTGTATTGTACTATGTTGATGACCAAGGAAATAATGACCAAAGAGTTATTAAAGCTGGTGGAATCAGAGTCTCTGGGTTGAAGGCTTTCTTACAACGCTATAATCTGAGAGTGCACCATGGTCCAATTTATGAGAACGCCGACCACTTTAATGAGCTCCAAAGAGTGTTTGTGTTATACATGTTAAGACAATGTATTTTTACAAATACTAGCTCAGTGACACGTGTTGGTTTTTTTGAAGCGCTTGATAATTTAGAGTTAGCTCCAAAGTTTGACTGGGGTGCACTGTTATCGGGGATGTACATAATCCTCAGTGAATGCTCGGGCTCCATACCAAGTTTGAATTGTTTTTTGGGAATCTTGGAGGTAAAAAACTAATTAATTTTTTTTATTTTTTAACTTTTTAAATGTTAAATTACTAATTAATTCAATTTTCCAATGTTTTCACAGTATTGGTAATATACTTACTTCCTTGTTAGTGAACCTGCTCTACACCAACACAATATTGTTTTTCCAATTATAGAAAAGTACCGGAATGACAATCGGATCCTCATTCAGGTCGCTAACGGTCAACACTCTGAGGTGTCTCAAAGGATCCAACAAGTGTGTAGAATAAGCCAAAATATTATTATTATGCCATATGCGGATCATCCAGAGTACCAAATTCCTACTACTCAAAAATGCTAGAGTTGAGTTTACATCGATCGGTGTTTTTGATTCCTTTTAACTAAAGTGTTTGGTACTTTGGCGAAAGACACCTTCTACATCTACAAGGGAGAACAGTAAAAGCAATCAACCCACTTTCAAGCGAGGAGATTTCTTATAATGATTACGTCACGTTGATGCAAATTGGTTGACCATGGAAACGTGTTGATGACTTGGTCATGGACCCTATTTATAAGAGTGATTATATCTGTTGGTTCAACACAATTTGCAAGCCTACCATTTCCATGGAGCCGCAACATGTTAGAGTGATGGATATACCAGTTATAGGTAGATTGCCACCTAATGTCGAGTTTCTTCCAATCCAACCTCCACCATCAACGCTCGCCCTCCCTTCGTTTATCCCAGTGTCCAGGGAGGTTTATCTTCTTCGTCATCCATGCCAATGTTTGACTGGGAGGTGCCGAGCATTAATCTAGAAGGGGAGCGTATCACTGTTCCAATTACTTCTCAAGCAATGGAATGAACGTATCCGTATTGGGAGGCGGGTAGAAGCTACACAGAAGGAGTTGTCGGCTAGGTTGAACGATTATTATTGAAAAATACAACAAATGCAGGATTATTACGTGGGGCAGCTGACCCAAATGAAGAACACATTAAGTCTTGATATTCTATATGAATCCAGTCAACGTCAAGGTCAACCAAGTCGTAGAAGCAGTTGTAGAAGCAATCAAAGAAGTGAAACACCAAAGCAGGTGACACAAACTCATATGACACCTAGTGCTGGAGACTTTGAATTGGCTTTGGAAACTCCTGGCAGTGGTCCAATCTTTGACAATCTTTATACCCGACTCTAAGAGGAGCCTTTAACCTCTATCGGACAATTGGTCTCTCCATTTCTCAGGTTCCTCGGGTTCCTTTTGTAGGTTTTGGTGATGAAACTCAACCTCCTGAGCCTACTCAAGCTTCTATCGCATCCATGTTACTTCAAGGGGAATACGAAGGCGATACAAGCTGGGTCTTTAATGGTGGTGCTCAAACAAATCAACCAGGAAATTAAATGTAATTTTAATTTAATGTGACAAAGATTATTAATTGAATTTGATATATATTTTGTGTTAAATCTATGTGTTGATCTACAAATAGAAAAATCCTATTAAATCAAAAAATGGTATTTTTTAATTTAATTTATAAAGAAAGTATATTTATAAATTTACACCACATAATGTTAATGAATTTAAATGCGTGAATGTTAAAAGATATTACATTTGATCAAAACAGTCATTGGGTTTGTAATAATGAAAAGACCGTGATAGAAATAAGTAGTTATATGTAATTTGATTTAGAAAAAGATAAGTAAGCTTAATAATTTGATTGAATTAATAAAATTTATATTAAAACACTAACATCCATTACATTAGTTTATTATACTACGCTATTTTACAAGATATAGACTACGGCAGTAAAAACTTAAATAAACATTTTAAAAAAATCTTGGACAATCTTTAGTCTCATGTTTATCTTCAGTTGACTTAACTTCCAATCGATGCGCTCTTGAGAAGATTTTTCTTGGTTTTTGTGAGAAGTTCTACGGTTAATTTTCAAATTTTCTTTACCTTCATTTTTCTTTGCCTTGAACTCTTCTTTTTCTTTTAGCTGCAGATTTGACTTGGTTAACATCTAAAACTTGAAGACCTCTTTGCTTTTTATGATTCTCTATTTTCTTACAACCATCACATATCTTACTAATGGCAGCTTCAAGTATGATTCCCAAAAAATCAAGTTGTGTAACCAAATCAAGTTGGATTACAATTTGTGTCATTTGAAAATATTTTTGTAAATAATTAATAGTAAAAAGTAGAAAATTAAGAGTAGAAAGTAGAAAATTTTAGTGAAAGATTTTTGGTGTAAAATTTAGTTTGAAAATTATGATTTTATAAGCGGCAAAGAGTTAGACGTTCGTGACATAGCCTCTGTGAGTGACAAAGTCTATGCCAGCGACAGAGACTTTATCGCTCGACAAAGACTCTACCGCGATGTGCAAACCACCAAATTTGACGATTTGTCCAGTCAATTTGCCTATTTGGCATATCCATAGCTACTCAAATTGGGCAAATATGACCATTTGGTAAGTACATACGAACTGGCCTTAGAGAAACTCCAATGGGTATTGGTATATTTGCTAATTTTCTTGTCCAAGTGGATGGGAAAATTAATTCTCTACAGTAAGAAAACTAGCAAATTTAGTAAATAAATATTTCTTTTAACTAATGAAGCCCGTTTTTTTGTATTAAAACATATTTTTTCAGTTAAATGGACCCGTTTTTATTTTAAAATCAAAAATATATATATAAAATATATTAAAACTAATTTATTTAAAAAACTTAACTAACTATTATAAATATAAAACAATTTTTCCTCGGTTTAACTTGAGCCATTCGGCTCAAGTTGAACCAATCGACTCAACCTGAGACACGTCCATTTTGATGGTTTGCCCATCCACTGTAAATCCATAATTAACATTTTAACTAATATACCATGCCCACTGGAATTGCTTTTAGTAACTAAAATGCCAAACTAACCACACAAAAAAACCATCTTAAAAGCCGCTCCTCACGTAACATATTTTTTTTGTAGGGTCTTGTGACATTCATATGGGACTAACTTCCCTAAGAGCATCCACAGTCATGAGATGATCAAAAATTAAATACAAAAAGAAATTGCTCTTCTAGGTGGTCAACCACAACGGTAGAAGAGGAAAATATGGTCAAGCGCAAGTATAATCCACACTTGACATTGGGCGTAAGTATAAAACACGTCTGGGCGCAAGTATAATAACCGCCTGGTTTGGGCGGACATATTGTGAACGTCTGTAGTAAGACGGATGTATATTTTTACGTTTGATACAGACGCACGTATTGCTAAGGCCTGAGTGACAGACGCACGTATTGGTAACGCCTGGAGGGGCGGTGGTTTAATCTACGCCTGTTATTAGACGTACGTAATACCAACACCTGTTAATGGGCGGATCATTACTCTACGTCTTATGGATGAATCTCACATGTACCACTACCGCATGTGCATAGACGTGAATATAATTCACGCCACCCATCAGACGAAGAACTCTATGTTATCCTCCCCTTCTCATCTTCTCAACAGCAACACCAAGCCACCCTACAACAAAATTTAATCTAAAATCGTCTTCCAATTTTACGGTTAGCAATTTACAAAGAAGAAATATTAATTTTTTGAAGATTAGGTTTATCTCAACAAGGTATGGAACTCAAACCACTTCTTAATGAATTTTAATAGATTTTCATGGGGTTGGTTTATGATTTATATTTGTTGTAGTATTTTGTTAATTATATATGTAGATATATGTTTTATGATCAAAGGTGTGATTATGGTATTTTGTAATTAAGTTTTGCAAATTTTAATTCTTAAATTTGGTTTCATTCTTAACTAGGGTTTTGCAAGTTGTAACTTGGGTTTAAGAAATTGATTTGAATTTAGAATTCATTAATTTGAGTTGGTTTGTGGTTAATTTTATATGTCTAGAGATGGATATGTTTGTTGTAGATGTAGAAGACATAATTTGTGCGTATGTAAATATGGATGTTTATGGATTTTTAGAATTATGAATGTTTATTAACCTTTAATGAATGTTTATAGAATTATAAAATTATGGAACTATGATGAATTTTTGTTGAGTTGATAATTTGATTAGAAGATTACTTTGTTAATGGTGAAATTTGTATTTTGGAGGCTTTATGAATGTTAGTAGATTTGATTATCGATTTAGAGGATTACTCTTTTAATGAGGAAATCTTTATTTATCTTGAATTTTGAATGTCTGTAGAGTTGATTATTTGTACAGAGGATTACTCTTTTAATGATGAAATTTGTATTTTTGTGGACTTATGGATGTTTTTAGAGTTGATTATTTATGCACTGTGGTTAGAGGATTACTCTTAACTATAAAACTTGTATGTATCGTTTGCACAGATGTTGAACGGTGCAACTTTGAGATTCGTAGGTCGAAAAAACACGAACAAGAAACTTATAAGTTCTGCGGATCTTGCAATAGACCCTAGTGTTGAAGTTGTGGAGGTTTATGTTCCCAGGTTATCAAACTACCATGTCGTGGAAGATGGTAACAAACACGGTTCCACAGATATTTCATATTCAAGCGATCCAAAATTCAGGTATTTACATCGTGGTTCCCTCAACTCGATTATTGGGTACTATGCAGTTATTACACAACACAGTCCTAGGGTTAAATACATTATTGAAAAGGAAGGATGGGGACGCTTATTGACCATAGATTTAGGAGAAACCTCACATTCATTGATTGACTATCTTGTTGATCATTTTTTGGATAAAACGAACACTTTTCACTTCCCCTTTGGTGAGATGGAGTTCACACCGCTTGATTGGGTCATGTTGATAGGATTGAGTATTGGTGTTGGGAATGATATTCCGTATGACCCAGCCAAGTACAAATTTGATTATGTTCGTGAGCATATTTTTCCAGAAATAAAAGATCTCTTAGTTTGTCAAAGAGAAGGTATCCCCGCACAGTGGGTTTCACAAGCTATTACAGTTGCATTTTTGAGCACATATTTCAAAGAAGAAACGTTGGTTGCGGATGAGGATGATATCAAACTTGCTGAAAGAGTGGCCACAACCTTTTTTATGTATGTTTTCAGACAAATTTTCTTTTCTAATGCCAAGAACTATATTGATGTTGGATGGTTAGATGCTTTTGAGGATCTTAATGCAGTTGGCACATATGACTGGGGTGGTGTGCTTTTCTGAAATTGTACTCCGCACTAGAGGCATCTGGTAGGGGACAAAAGTTACTAAGCGGGCCCTTCCAAATATTAGAGGTAAATTTTTCTCCTATTCCTACTTTCTTTAAATGTTTATTTGTTGGTTATGACGGAGTAGCTTTGGGGGTACGAATATCTGGGCATATATCAACCGAAAACCGCAACGGGTGAGAATGAACAAATGTGGCCTAGAATTTTTCGGTGGAAGGGAAAGAAGAAGAAGAATATTGATATTGTTCACTCTAGGAATTTTCTTAATCAGCTGACTGTAGAGGACATGACGTGGAGACCATGGGAATCCGCCATATATTCCCTTGATTCTGATGTTGGACGCATGACTATGGAGCTCTCAGACTCAAGGGTTATATTTTCTGGCTTGGCACTGTGAGTTGATAATTTATTTTGATGTGACCATTGCAAAATATTAAAAGACAATAACTATGTTCTTTATTTTCTTGGATTTTTGGATAGTTATTTTCTTTATTTTATGATAGTTATTTTATTTGTACATCATAACATGTACTTGGGAGAAAGTACATGTATTTTTGGAGTTCCGAGAAACCCACCTACTCATATTGGCAAGATCAATACTGATGAAGCAAATCAGTTGAAAGAAACCGGTTGGCCACTTGCAACGGAATTAGTGCAAGTTGTTACGTATGGTATGTATATAGATTATTGGCAACATGTAACTAACTTCCAGAAATATGTGACCAAAGTCGATTGGGAGGTCAAAACATATGGGTATTTTGGTGACCGTATTAAACACAATATTCAAGAACCTGCTGAACATGTATTCATCCCGCCTCAACAACAATTATAAGTATACCACAAACTTTATTTTGTAAGTACACAAAAATATGTGCTAGTGTCATCTATTTTTTGCATGACAACTCTGTTCTTATGATCTGGTTCAACAATATGGCGACTTTACGCAAGAATTTCGCCAGTTTACATTTGATGAAATGAAAGAGAGGATGTAGTTTGTCATGGAGGAAGATGAAGAAATACGGGGACTATAAAATCGTAACAACAATTTGGAGGCATATCTTTCCCATTTCCGTATACAACAACCACCCTAGCCTCATCTTGGATACGATAATTTTTCTCAAACTATGCCATCAGAAATTTGGACTCTAATGACTCCAGTATCAGCATCAACAATGTCGTCAGTTAATTACACATCGATAACATTTATGCCTCCTTTTATCCCACCACGATCGGCGCCATCGAATCCAGATAAAGATGGTATGAACGACTAATTTTCTATGACTATCAGATGGCCTGTTATTTCTGTTATGTCTTATCGTTGTTGTGTATAGTTATTCCAACCATGCAACTTATTAATGGCTTGTCTTATCTGTTAGGGAATTGTCATTTTAAATGTCAACTTATTAATGGCTTGTCTTTTATCTGCATGGTATTGTCAATTAAACTGACATTTCTTATCTTTGATGTGTCTATTCTTTCACTTGTCTTTACTCTGTTAATTTTTAAAATACCAATAGTGTGTAGTCATATCAAAACTGAAACATTTTCCTTTTTTCTACTTAAGGATGCTCTCCGATATGTTGATAATTGAACACTCAATTCTCAAATTATACAAACCAGTACTGCAAACATTAACAACCAATGACATACTATGAGAATAACACTCACTATTCTGCTTTTTGTTCTTCTTCTTCTCCTCCTTCTTTTTGTTCTTCTTCTTCTTCTTCTTCTTCTTCTTCTTCTTCTATGATAATAGTTTCTACTCATCAGATGAAGCTTCAATTGCATTGAGCCAAAATAACCTAGCAATCAGTCTGGGAACCGTTAGTACTGCGAATAGTTAAGATTATAAAATAGGAACGATGGAAGGCAAATGAGTAGATGGGTATGAGAACTTGAGAGTTTGTTGTGTGTTATATTCAACAAGAAGTGTTGTATTTATAGAGATAGAACATCGAAATGGTTTCCAACACTATGAACGTCAAAGGGAAAAAAATGACTCATAAGGTGAACATCGAAATCAAGAATAGTAAACATGCAAGGGTGATATTTGCAGTGTCTGGTCTTTTATTGTGTGGTCATTCACTATAGGAGACATGCAAGGCTGTTGTTTGCAGTGTATAGTCTTTTATTGTGTGGTCATTCACAATAGAGCATTGCAAGGGGTGGCCAGATGTCTTTGTAGTTTTAGACTTGTCAAGTTATGTAGAAGACGAGTAGAAAACCTAATATTTGCAGTGTCTAGTCTTTAATTGTGTTTTCATTCTTAAATTTGCAGTGTCAATTAATAAAAACACCAACATCAATTATTACAACTACAACAGTACATCATATTCCTAATATTCAAACCGCTAGTCACACTAAAACATAATGACACTTAATCAGTCCATTCCACCAAAAGACATACTGGACGTTTCCAGAAATGTTTTCCATACGTGTTTTTTGCTTTAGAAGTGTGCATTTTCATATAAGTGTTACAGTTAGGCATTGAGCATTCAGTAACATTAGAGCATTCAAATTGAATTATGTTTGGGCAGTGCTTGGTTTGGTGACCTTCTTCTCCATAAGGTTGCACACACACGTCTTCAATTTGGCTTTAAATTTTGAAGTTTTTGCAGAGATCATTAACCCTTTCATATTCTTTAGCTTTTATAGTATCATCTAGCAACTATGCATCTTCACGAAAATTTGGATATTAACATTGCAAGTACCTAATCTTTTCCAGTTCGGATTCAATGACCATTTTGATGCCAGGACAACCTAATTGCGGACACTTAGAATACATCCAGTGGCATTGCATCAGACTATGGTTATCCATGAAACATAATGGTCAAACTTCTTTTACTTCCACACATAAAATCTGTTTTCCTTTGCTTTTAGAATACATATTGAAGGTGATGGAGTTGCGAAGGCTTTGGGTAAGTTGTGTTTAGAATAAATGATAGAGATTGGTGGTTTTATTCGAAAAAATATAATTGTTTTATTCATAAAATATGCCCGTTAGGCGTTATGTAACCGTTTGAAAAATAGTCGTTAAGGTTTAAAAAATAGAGTTGTTGTCACTTTATGCATATAAATAGGATAACCCATTCTCCATCAAAAACTATTTCATTCAAACAAATCCTTCTTCATTATTCACTACTTCCTTCAAAGTAAAACTCTTTGGCAATGGCAAGTCCATCATCAACTACCAATTCAACTGAAGAGATACTCAGAAGATGCAAACGAACTACTCCATCATCATCATCAACTACCAAATCAATAAGTTCTATGGAAGAAGAGATACACAAAAGAAGCAAACCAATTAGTGCCATGGAAAAAGAGGTACTCAAGAAACAAGGTTACGACAATTTCCAATTAAGGGAAAGATTAAAGTCCGTTGAAGAAAAAACAAAATGCGTTAGAAATTTTTACGTCGTCATAGTATATTTTGGAATCTGGTAAAAATAGGACCTTTCATTCCCAAGTTGGATGGTAACTATAAAAGACCATACTTTGATTACACAGACGACTATATTTCTTCAAGGACCATTCATGTTAAGAAATTTTTCTACAAGTACAACGAGTTTCTCGCTAGGCACATAGGGGACAGATTTACGGCACATGATGCGTTTACCAAACGGAGAGGAGAGCCGTTTTATCATTTCGAAGCTGTAAGTATAATAAAAACTCGTACCGGCAAATAAAGAAAGATTTATCTCTTTGTCGGGACATAATACTATTATCCAGGTCTAAATATATTAGGTCTAATAAGTATCACCTAATCCTAAGAAAATATATAATTTTAAATTTTTATCTATTAATGAAAAAAAGTCTTACTTTTAGAGCAGTTGTAATTTCAATTTTTAATTAATAACGTTTGTTTTAAACTAGTGATCACTTTTTACATAAATATCCGTTGATGTTATTTGAAAAAAATAGAGTCGTTGGTTAAAGTTTTCATCTGACAAATTTAATTACTCAAAATTTAAAAATTTCATTAATTCAAACAACAACTATATTAGAAGTTCATTAAAATTAAAAATAACATTGTTAATCAAAATACTAAACAGGAAATTAAAATACTAAACAGGAAATTAAAATACTAAATTGGAAATTAAAACCTCTTAATTCAATTCAAAAAAATTAAAATTAAAATCCTAAAAATACAAACTAAAACTGCTAAAACTACTAAAACTATTAATCATAATAATTAAGGTTTAAACTAATCCGACAACGCTTTAAGTTTGACTTTTTCTACTCCGCAATATGTCTTCCTTTCGAAGTTCGATGTACTCTTTTGTTACGTCATCCAATTTAGAGACATCCATCATCATTATGTGAAACTCTTCATCTTCTTATTTCTTTGCGTTAACTTTATCTTGCCTTGCTTGTTTTGCCACAAACTTTGCCGCAGACTCAGCTTGTTTTGCTGCAAACTCGGCTTCTCTCTGCGTCATCTTCATTTTTGATTGTTCTTTGTAATGGGTATTGAAATTTTGTTGTTCTTAAATAATGATTTCCATCATTTCCTCTTGGGCATTGTATTTTACTCTCCCTATTTTCTTGAGTAATTTGGCGTATTTTTTTTCATATCTTACGGTTATATGTGTTAGCTACTATATCTCAGTCGTCACTGGACTCGACTTGACTTGTTTCCTGTCTTTCCCCGTCTTCCTTGCCACTCTGAGAATCTTCCTCAACTTCCATCGAATCGAACACAGCTGTCGATCGCCATGAATATTTGATATTTTCTAACATAGTTTGGTAGCACTCTCCGTGCTTAAATTTTTTATCACCATTAGATTCCTTGAAACGATTCTTACTTTTTTAAGTTGTTATTGTCTTAAAAACAGTTTAGTGGATGATGTACATGTAAATAATTATTTACAGGTTAAAAAAAATAACGCTTACCGACCTTCCTTTCGGGCCCCCATCCAATATGATATTCACCTTCCACTTCCGCCTCTTTTGCAGAGAAAAGCGCCACATCTTTACTTATTACCTGAAATCGTTTCTGAATAGAGGTCCAACTGCACTTCGGTTTTGTATGTAAGGTTTGTTCCATCCCAGGTTTGATGCGAGTCTACAATACCTTTTCTCATTGATCGGATCCAATAGCAGAATCTTGAGATATTGATAAATGAATTTTACACATCGTTATATCTTCAATTATTGAAAAATTTGAAACACGTGGTAACGGTGCCATAATTCAAGATGGTTTGAAAGATGAATGATTCGTAAGTAATGAAATTGTTCTGATACACAAATGAAAATGAATTAGTAGTACTAGTGAAATGCTCAACAAATTCATATATATATATATATATATATATATATATATATATGTGTGTGAAAGATAGTCGTTGCAATAAAATCAAATGGTTCGAGATTTCAAACGAAAATATCACCGTGACACTTAGAGACGCCCGTATAATCTACGCTTCACAACAGACGCACGTAATAACAACGCTTCAGTCGGACGCACGTAATACCACCTCCCCACTTAGATGCATGTAATACCAACATCCCACACAGACCCACATTATAACCGCGCTCCCCATTAGACGGACGTATTGGTTATGTCTAGTGGAGAGGACGTATTATTAACGTCTACCGCACACGTACATTTTATGTATGCTCCACCATCAGACGTCCCTAAACTACCGCATAATATCAGACGTGGATTATATAAATGCCTACTATCAAGCACAGTATATACCTATGCCCCACTAAATATGGTTTTGTTTCGGATTGTAGATCATTTTTAGTCTCAGATCCTAGAAAACCAGACTATATATGGTAATACTCCACCCACTCTAGTTGGTTCAACAATTAAATTTGGGTTTAGTCTGGGATGTGATCATATGACTGTTTTGCTTGTACTGTCTAGATTTTTTATTTACGAAAGACTGTCGTACTAGAAGGTGTCATGGTCAAAGTTTGACCATTTTAAACAGCCCAAAGAAACGAATTTTCCAAGTTTCCCTGGTATACACAGAGAGGCCTTGTGTATTTTCCTTACCTCACCAGAAGGAGAATTAAAAACCCTAATTTCTGTTTTACTGATCGCCGTTAATGGCGGTGATCAAACGTAATTTGGAACCACTTGCTACTTCAGAACTTAAACAGAATGGGGTTCCTCCTCCAACTGCCGAGAAAGTAAGTGGAGAAGTTTGGTTTTATCTGGTTCTACTTACTGTTCAGTACGGTGCACAACCCTTGATTTCAAAGCGATGTATCAAGTAAGTGTTTCTTTTCATTAATTACTCTGGTTTTCACTGTTTTAAGATTAGAATTGTGCTCCCAATTTTACTCCGAAATGATTTTGTAGTTATTTACTAGGAGAATTACATGTTCAATGGAATTTGAATTAGGAGTAGGGTTTTGAGCAAATGTGATGTAACGAGAGTGGAAAAAATGTGGATAATGAATCTAATGATGGGAACTTAGAGACTGAAAACTCAATTATGTTTCATAGAATGTATATCTTTACTGTCTCGGGCTTGAATTTAGTATGGTTCTTTCTACTTAAATGATCGTCAATGTGTTCATTAAAGTATAGTAGGTGTATACAAGTAACTGAGGCGACAGTGAAAAGAAGACACTGAGTCTAAGTGTGTTCGCAGAGATAATATCTCAAATGCTAACAAGCTGGCAAGATATGCCAGGATATCTAGGACTAGTGGCTTAGGGGAAGTTACTACTACTGATTGTATGAAGGACTTGATCCAAAACACTACATGTACAGGCTTATCCTCCCTGGAGGTTAGTTGCTTAATATATCCTCTGTTCATCAAAAAAGAATAAAAAGTGTTTTTGGATTTATTAAACAATATCATGCTTCTAGTAGGTACTATGGATTTATAATGCTTTAGCTACACGTCATGCTTGAAATGATGCCATCTCAATCTGTAGGAAAGACTGTAACCATAATCATTACGAGATTCAGTAACAGAAGGGCATATTGGTACTAAAAAACCCATTGAATATTAATAGAATCTCCTCCAGAAACCAGCACTGATTTTTACTCCAAACATAAAACTAGCCTGGACTATAATTTCATTTAAAGATATCAACTAATGGCTGTCAGAGCCGTCTCAGATCCTTTATTTCCAGCCTTAGCACCAGCTCGACTCGATGTATGGAAGTATCAACAAGTATATTCTTCGGATGTACCCGACTATTAGGTAATACTGTTGCATGATAAAACTGAAAAATGCGTAATTTTTTCTGTTAAATTTCATAGGTGTTTAAATTTTCCCTTTGTATCATCCTCCCTTTCCCCTACTGACATGCTATTTGATTTCTTTGATATATCCTCCTTCCTTTTCCCTACTTACATGCTATTTTAATTCCTTCAGTATACCCTCGTAGCAAGACAAATTCACATACTTATTACCGTGTAAGGAAGTTTGAGTCTTCAGTAATTCATGGTTGTCTTTGTTAGTATATTGGTCACGTTTTGTTGGTGTGCCTTCGCTTTCATTCTGCAGCTGTCTGTTGCAGTCCATCTTTTATTTATTTTTTTGGTTTATTCACCTTTCCTATGTGACAGTGATAAGGGTATGTGTGTCGGTGACCTACTCTGACCAAAGATGTTGAACATGGTGAATCGGAATATAACTGAAATGCAAACACCTAAATACTTGTCTCGGTGATTATGTGATGTTAGTTATAATTTGTACTTCTAAAATCAGTTGCTCAAATGGCTGTGGTAATGAGAAGGGCTTTCAGCTCTTACAGCTTTAGATTTTTACCTTTCTTTGCTAGAAAATCGATCTTATTACATTACTATTTTAAATTATTAGTGCTTGGTCACGTCTATTTTTGTTGCCCACATACTGTTATAACGGTAATAACCCTTGGCCAGTTATTTCAACGTCTGTGCTCAAACATGGGTCTCAGGACTCTCAACAAATTCAGTTGTCACTCGTTAATACTGTCTTATAGATGAAACACTTTAATCTAGAAGCATACTTATTTAACTTATCGCGATTTACATCTCCTCCAGCCATTTATTTAACACTTGTTTTATGAGTTTCTGGTAATATCACATTCATGCTTTCCAGCTGCTCTTAATAATTGCTTTCCATCTCCTCCACCCATTTCACTTGGTTCAATGTTGAATGCTTAACACCGCAATGTATTTTCGATCATGTTTGCTTTCCTCTTATGGTTTTAGCAAACTACCAGAAGAAAAATTAAATGTAGAAAGATAGATTATGAATTTATGCTGCGTATTATAATGTTCTCTTTTTATATGCCCGCTGCAGGCGAGAGGTTATCGTGACATCATCTGTTCTGGCATGTGAAGTAGCAAAAGTGAGTCCCAAACTAAAGTAGTTTATTTTGCTGCTTGGTTATTTGTGTTTTATGTAGACATGATTAGAACTTCTTTTTCATAGGTCACTTGTGCACTATTTCTCATTATCAAAGAAGGAAATTTGAAAAAAATGTACAAAGAGTGGACTTTGATTGGTGCATTGACAGCATCAGGCCTTCCAGCAGCTATATATGCACTGCAAAATAGCTTGTTGCAGATCTCCTACAAGAATCTAGATTCCCTTACCTTCTCAATGCTCAATCAGACAAAGCTACTTTTTACGGCTTTCTTTACCTATCTCATATTGCGGTAGGTTTGGCAACTATTATTACTAATTTTGATTGTGACACCATAGTCTCAGCTCCCATTCAATATTTATTTCAGTAAAGTAATCTGATAGTAAAAATTTAATAGACTGTATATGCTTTTCTGAGAATTAAGATATACGCCACAGGCCACGACTATCATATATATCCTGATGTGAGATTTGATTATGCTCGTAAATAGATCAGGATAGGTGCCACTTTCTAAGGTCTTTGACAATGTCTTTCCCATGTATTTCTGAGTTATATCTACAGGCAAAAGCAATCAGTTCAACAAATTGGGGGTCTTGTCTTGTTGATTCTTGCGGCTGTTCTACTAAGCGTTGGGGAAGGCACGGGAAAGGGCTCTAGTGGCAGTGACGTGGATCTGATTTTATTTCATGGTATTATTCCTGTTCTGGTTGCATCTGTACTCTCGGGCTTAGCTTCTTCTCTCTGTCAATGGGCTTCTCAGGTTAGTCACTCGTCACTACTAACTAATATTTTTCAGAGTTGAGACTCACTTCCCAGATCTAAGGCACCTAACTCTCTCTTCCACTATGGGTTCTCTATGTATCAGGTGAAAAAGCATAGTTCATACCTAATGACTGTAGAAATGTCAGTTGTTGGAAGCCTGTGCTTGCTGGCTAGTACCTACAAGTCTCCAGATGGAGAACAGATCAGAAAGCATGGATTTTTTTATGGTTGGACTGCATTCACCCTGGTAATAATCATCCAGGATGGTTCTCACAAGTTATCATTGTCTGCTCATGCTTTCATAAGTGACATGTTTTTTAATTGATATTTACAATTATCATTCACAGCTTTAAAAATGTTATATGGTCTCGAATTTTCTAGCTCTCCTATTAATTTTTGTTTTTTGTAATGTTCTCAGCTTGCGCATGTTCAGTATTTATCACTTATTCATTTCCCCTAAAGACTTCACTGATGGCAATATCTTGATTGCATAAATATAATCCTAAGTGGTATTCTTAACCTTATTGCTTATTTCGGAAATAAATCACCTTATTCTTTCAGTATCTGATGATCCTAAATTGAAACTAGTCTGTATTGGGAAATTTTGGAAGTTTCAAGCTTGAGTTGCATGAAATAAATTTGTGTCTCCTTTTCTGTCATCTTTTATGACTGTTGAATGTATGACTTGGGATTTCGTAATCGAATCATTAATGGTTTTTCAAAGTTTTGCACTGTCGATTAGGTTGTGGTATTATGGTGCTATGTTATTTTTATTTATTGTCTTATTTCTATTTGTGTCTGTTGTTTTAATTGGCTCAGATACCAGTCCTAACCAATGCTGTTGGTGGAATCCTTGTTGGACTTGTAACGGCTCATGCAGGTGGCGTTCGCAAGGCAAGTAGAATACTCAGAAACTTTGTGAATGAAGTAGTCTTCAGTTTGTAGCATGGAAAAATATTCTTGCTTTCCATTTGCTTTACCCAGTCTGTCTGGAAACTTTTCCTTGCAATCCCAGAACACTTCTTTAATTTAGTACTAAGTTTTAAAATGTCCAAAAGAATCTGATAGAGACATCTGTCTAGGCACTTGTTAGAGCCTGCCACAAATTCAAATGAGAAGTCAACAAAAAATGTGGTCGTGCTTTTAAGGTTTTCTTAAAAGATCAGATGATTGGGTGTGTTACAATAAGGAGAGGCACTATCCTTCTTCCCCTCATAGATTGATCTCCCAGAACGGGAGATAATTTGATGCGTTTTGTTCATCTTTTCTCATCTTATCATGTATCTATGCAGGGATTCGTCATTGTTTCAGCTCTGCTGGTAACCGCTTTGCTGCAGTTTATTTTTGATGGAAAACCACCATCTATATACTGTCTTTGGGCATTGCCACTTGTGATCAGCAGCATTTCAATTTACCAGAAATACCCTTACAAGCTTAAGAAGAAGTCTTCTTGAAAGGTGAGTCCGCATAATTTTTTTCTGGTAAAAGTAGTTCACTATCTATATGATGTTATATAACCTGTTGTATAAACTTTATCTTGTAAACATAGAGGGTAAAAGTCCATATTTTGTTCTTCAGTCAGTGTGGCACTTATGTTCCCTTATATGATTTTTTTACACTGCATACTGTGGATGGCCACCCCTTAAAAAAGGATAGAAGGCTTGATTTTTGTTCAGTAAGTTTCATCACCATTTAGAAAAATGATCTTATTTTCCTACTTGTAATTCCATTTTATACCATGAATATCCAACAAAATGGAGATGGGATTGCGAGCCTTAAAAGTTAGTTCGCTGAAAATGGTCTTACAGTCATCACCAAGGAAAACATCTTCATCCTTTTAATCATCTCATCTCATTTATGTTGATTGGTTAAGTTTGAAGAACTTTAGTCTTCAGTAATCATTTTACAATTACCTTTTCACAAATTTGTGCTCCAAAAATCCTCTGGTTTCGATTTTTTAACTGATCAAATTGAGAGTCAGTGTAGATCTCTCTTTCATTTTGCTGAGTATAAATAAATGTGTTAATAATGGTTAGACCAGCTTTCTTTCAAATCTGTAGTTGTATCCCACAACTCAGCATCCTGCCGATTTGCTAGTGGAAGGAATATTGGATTTGATTCTGTTTGTTTCTTTTAAGCTAATAGCACCAATTTAGTGATTCTTATTGGCTCTGGCGACTCTTGATTTGGTCCAAGGCAGCTGCAATTCAAAGTATCAATAAATATCTCCTTCTATTGATTAGTTGAGTATTAAGCTCAGTTCTTCCCTTTAAATATCTCCCTATATTAATCAGTTGATTGTTAAGATCATCCATAAATCCATAAATGTTGCACTTATTTTCACTTGCATATATGTGATTTAAGAGTTACTGCTCTCTCATAGTTTTATAAAGATGAGACACATTTACTGCAACATTGCTAGAAACTCTGTAGCAGGCTGAACATATGCAACTAAGATGTTGTTTTTGTTGTTGTTGTTTAAATGCCTGAAATGAATCTTGGGTCTGATAGGTTAGATTCAGGTTGCCTGAAATGTATCTTGAGTCTGATTGGTTAGATTCAGGTGGAATATACTACCTGAATTCAGTCTCATGGTACCTAATTCCTTCAACAACGGTTCTTGAAATTTCTTCCCCAACAGTTCTTGAAGTTTCTTCCACATTATTGGTCTTTTTGGTATACTTTCATGTCACAGTTTCCAAAAAAGATTTCTCAGTAGCTTTGTCTCCAATTATTTGACCAATCTTTATATCAATGAATGGCGCAGCTATCTATAGGGTTTCTTCATTAGAATCTTATATATAAATTAAGTTCTCACCTTATCTTTGACACCACAAAAGCAACAGTAAATTTCCAGTTTCTCAGATCATCTTTTCCTTTCAGCTTGAAGGGGATGTCCTGTAAATTTCTGTGTCTTCATCTGTTTTCATTTTTTAGGTTTGCACTTCAAACACAACATCCAAGCTATAGAGTATTGGCTGTTTCTTGGAACTCTTCCGTCCGTTTTGTTGAACTCGAATCGTCTACCAAAATGGTCAGCTGTTACTGTTAGTTCACTTGGTAGAGTTTCTTTCTTTGTATATGGATCGATCTTCTCAAAACTCCGATATGTTTTAACTTGTCACCCTGATAACATTAAATATATACCGAAAACCAAGTTCAACAATTTCCCTAAAGGTGGAGCAGGGTTTATGTCAGGAGATTCTGGGACCCTTGTTGCTTGCATAAACTGTAAGGTGGTGGAAGAACAATTAGTTCCATTTTTAGCTCTTGTAGCTGAAACTAAATCCACAATTGATTTGCAAGATGTGTATCAAGATTTGCTTTTGACAGTGCAATATAAGGTAGACATGAAAGTACCTTTCTCTAGAGCTCCCTCGTAAGTCGCAATGAATCAACTGAAGCTTTTGATTGTGTACAACTAGTCGTATTATATAGGCATACAGAGCCTATATTCTTGTGGAAATTTCTGCGTTCACTAGGAAGTAGGAATTGGTAAAGAGAGAAAGTTTACTAATTTGTAGAATACAATAGATGCATTTTGTAAGAAAACATATCTCAAAAGAAAAGAGACTTGCTTAAAGGAATAAAAACATCTTATCTTTCATCGTTTTACTTTTGCACTCTAAAAGTTAAGAATGGCAAGTTTTTATAGAGATGACATGTACATCATGTCATCATCTTTCTAGCTGGAAGAGACACTGCCATTGGGAAGTGATTCAGTAATTAAACCTTCGTGAATCCATTTTTGTTCTTTCATTTCAGTTAACCCCCTTGAAGTATCAACTAGTGAATCCATTTTTGTTCTTTCATTTCAGGTAACCCCCTTGAAGTAACAACTAATTGGGGGAGGAATGATATGAGGCAACCAGTCCTTCCTCTCTTTTTTTCCTTCTTTTTTTCTTTTTTTCTTTCCCGCAATATAGGAAGTTACCAATTCAATTCAGATATCAGAAAGATCAGCATATATAACACAAAATTTCTCCTCTGATTCCTTCTAGCCAAGTGGCGATGTGTGTTTTATTTAGGTGACCTAAAAGTGCCAGTTTACCCACATGCAGCCTTGTGTTGAACCTTAAAATTACACCCTCCACTTTCTATTAACAGCAAAGCTGTATTGAAGGAAAATGTGCTTCCAGATGGTAGTATGAAACCGGGATGCAGGTACTTCATTCATTTTACTCAGCTAGATGGGTGTCATGGATATGAGGGGAAGACTGTTTGGAATTCAAGCCAAAGAGATGCATAGGGAAAGATGGGAAGCCATATTAGGAACCCAATTTTTTTAATATGGAGCCTGTTTCATACTTTGGGAATGAATCCCCTCCCATGTAGTGACACCTCATCACTCATGCACCCCACCTGCTAGAAACAGTTTAAATTTGACACATTAAAAAGAAACAAATTACTTTGTAACCGTTTTACATGAGGTGTCAGTTATATAGGAGGGGATTCATATCCTAAGTATGGAAACGGGCTCCATACTAGCCGGTCGGGTTATGAACTCGTGTCCAAATTCTTTGCATTCAATGTTGGATCGAGGACTTGTGTTGGAATTTGGAAAATATGTCTTTTCCACAAATGAAATCTGTGGTTGAAGGTGATAATATTTGCCCTAAACCATTCTTAAGCCTTCATATGAAGAACGGGTTGAACGTCAGAACTAACAAAAGATCTATTCGTTGTTAATTTTATGTTTGAAATTGTTTGTGACTGGTGGATCTGTATGCATATGCATATGCTGTTTTTCTTTTGAAGTTTAATATGTGAAAGTCTGCTTGTGATCTAGGGTTTGTGTATTTCTCTTGTGCAATCGATTTATGTGCTGCTAAGGTTTTGAAGTTTGGAGTAGTGTTGATATAATTTCCGTCATGCGGTAGTTGAGGTTAGGGGTCGTTCTTAAACCTCTAATCATCAAGCAAACTTTGGGAGGCTAAGATTTTTTTGTTCGTTATTCGTCTTCTTCTTTTTTCTACGGGAAATGAGTCTATTCTAATTCTTCGTTCTGACTTTTGTCCATTCAGATTTGGATAGTTTTATTAATATCAGTGTGGCCATAAAAGTTGAAGACTGGGCTCGTTGTCAATGTGACTAAAATACAACCTGTAATTTATTTTACTCAGCCTTAGCCCCTCACAGAAATCCAGGCTCCACAACTGGTGACCAGTCTCTGGTAATGAACCTTCCAGTTCTTTCTGTTTCTATTGATTTCTAACCTGCAAAGTATAATGAAGTTGGATTATTTCTGCTCTGAACATATATGATCATTTTAGGAAGGGTACATATGAAGGTTATGTATGTCATATGATAGTTAATGGTTTGTTTTAAATTTTAGATAATAGATATACAAGAGGAGTATTGGCAAACAATTTTTATAAAATTCGTACATATGGTACAAGGTGCTGTTTATGTGTATTAAGTTCTGTGTGTGACACACTTACCCCTATGCGTGAAACCCTGCTCATATGACAATCCAAGTCCTGCGGGAGACTTGGTTGTACCTGCTTAATAATTCTAAATAGCTATAAATCTATTTCATTTAGTTGAGCATTACTACCAATATCCATAATTGTTACACCTTTATTTTCCTTAAGTTGGTAAAATGAATGCATAGTTTTTTTTTTATAGAACAAGTTTTGGCGGAAGAGCCTATCCGCACACCTAGGAATTTTTGACAAAGTAGATAGATTGGTCATAGTAATTTAGTCTTCCTTACCGCGTGCATCGTGCTAGGGCTCTGTTTATCCTGTTTGAGTTCGTTTGCTAGTAAAAACCAGCTGTGTTGTTTCAGTTTGAGGATGTAAAGTGTGAGCATCTATTGCGTATCACTTTGTGGGTGGTGTATCTTGCTTTTAGTAGGTCTAACTTATGGATTCCATCTGATGCAACACTGTCCAGACCCAAAACCTCAACTGTTGTATGGTCATATAGAAAGTTTTATGTTCGATTGCTGGTTTGATTTCATTATACACATATGTGAGATACTTTTATATAAAATTTAGATAGTGTTGAAGTTAGAGATACCTTTCTGTGAATGAGATGTTTTCGGACACATTGTACTCATGTCTATCAATAGTTGCTTGACTCTTCATTTAAGTTTATTGAGATTTAGTTGCACTTGTGTGATAATTTTTAGTAGCTACACGTCTTTTCGGTTTAGTTGAGCTTTATTATATGTTGGAGCTATATTTAACTTCGAAGTCGTTAAATTCTGTGTAATTATTTCCTCATTTTCTTTCTTTAGCTCACACTACAGAAGTAACTTAGGATTTTGAGCATCTTCAATCTTTTTGTCCGTACCTCACTTAGGTATCCTGTAATTTGCATTCTTCCTTTGTTTTATCTCCCTAGGACCTAGGTTTATACATCAGACACACCACCCAAGCCATAGATTACTGGATTTTCTTTGGCACATGTCCATCTTTATTATGGAATTCCAATTGTCTTCCAGAATGGTTGACTGAAATATTTAGCTCACTTGGCAGAGGTTCCTTTTACATAGATAAGACCAATGTTCTCAATACTTGGATATCTTCTAACTTGTCATCCTCAAAACATAGAAATACATACTCAAAACCAATTTCAACAATTTTTTTGAAAGGTCCATATTTCAAGGAAGTTTTTTATATACTTGGTGATGGGATAATCCATGTTAAGTTTATTCTTGAGTTGGTAGTTCTACTCGAGACGGTTGTTGCTTGTTGGACAATACGTGTTGGCGTATGAGTGGTGTTTGGTTCTTGTGTGCTTGTGTGCTTGTTGGCTCCCCGCTCTACACGTCGAATGACAAACCCGATTACCTCTTAGCGAGATGGTCACAACCTGCGAACTCGTGAATCCAAGATCCGGTCGAGGAGCGCCATCTTCCCATGCCGAAAAAAATGAACCCAGGGCGCGGAAAGCACCAAGGATTAACTCCGCCTGTGTAGCTTTTTCCTGCACAGCCTGTCCTCAGCCAGGATAAAAGGAGAAGGTAGTGACAGGCTTGGCGAGCCGACGTAAAACTCAGTCATCATCAGGAGATGAAATCTATATGATATAATGCTGGGGCGGTACCCTCTTTGCGACGCGTAATGCTGAAAAAAGCGAGGGGAGCCGTCCTCTAGGTAAATAACTTGGCTTTCATTTCTAGCCTACCCCAACTTGCTTGGGACTAAAGGCTTAGTTTAGGTTTAGGTATAGGGATAATCGATGTTGATTTTGATCAGTGGCGTGTACAGAGATGAACGGCACACGTAGGATTTTTATTATTAGATTTAAAACACTAGTGGCTAAAATGAGTTGTAAGGACGTCGAAGCTCAGTTAGTGTTTCACTTCTAGTTCATGTTGCTAAAACATGAGCAGTTATTGATTTACAAGAAATATGTTTAAAATTTGCTTTTGACAGTAGTATAAGTGTGATATTTGGAGGCATGAAAGGTATCTTTCAGTAGAGCTTCCTTCTAATGAGTTAGTTGAAGCTGCTAGTGATGCAGATGAAGCAATAATCTATAAGGATACACTGTCTGTGTTTTTATGGAAGTTATTTGGTAGTTTCGCATTGGTAGAGAAAGAAAGTTATCAGCAGCACAAAATAAAGTTGATGAAATATTTGAAAATTTTATTTCTAAAATGAGAGAAGATGCGTTCAGGCATTTGATCTATTATCATCTTGCATAAGGAATAAACTTAGTAGTGATAATAAGTTTCTTGGAGATGCTGTTTATCTATTGCAGGAAGAGACACTCATCTGGTCTAATTTTGTTTTTCTGGCTAGTTTCTAAAACACCATCTGTCAGAGACAAAAATCTTGGAAGAATCGAATTATGCATTAACTTCAAAAACAGAGATACCGGAAATTAGCTGTAGGTTTTTAACTACGACGATCTAAAAGAGTGAGTTTACCTGCATGCAGCCTTATCTGAAACACTAAGATTATGCCCACCTGTACATCAAAACAGCAAATGTGTCTGAAAAGGTGTTCTTCCAGAGGGGATTTTGGTGAAACCAGGAATGTAAGTAATACTTTTTCTGTATTCAGTTGGAACTTGGAAGAAAGCCATGGATTTAGGGAGAAGATTGTTTGAATCCAAACCAGAAAGAAGGATTGATGAAATTGGGAATATGATAAGTTTTGAATACTTGTCCAGGTTCTTTGCATATGATGCAGGACCAAGAAGTTGTTTGGGAAAAGAGAGATCTTCTGTTCAGATGAAATGTGTTGTTGCAGCTACACTATTTAACTTTCATATTGAAGTGGTGGAAGATCAAGTGGTTTGTCCTAAACCATTTATAACCTTGAAAATGAAATATGGGTTGAAGGTTAATATAAAGAAAAGGGACTTGAAATTTTAAGAGCTTGTGTCAAGTTTGGCGTAGAGATGCCATGCATGTATGTACTAGTTCCCGGTCTGAGTTACAGGTGGCTTGATGCGATTTCTTTTATGTGGCCAAATACTAAGAGCAAGGGCTATGGGTAGGTAGCAAGAGCCATGAGGTTGAGATTCCTCAATCAAAATGAAAGAGTACTAAATTTGGTGCTACTATGGCAGAGGGAAGGGTCCTGTCATTCCAAACTTAACCGAACACTATTCTATTCAAAGGACACTATTTAAAGGAGTGTCCGAAAGTCTTCCCTATACGGCAAAAATCTGAAAACGGCATTTCAAGTGCTGTTTGAAGTGAAAACTATTAAAATATAATAGACGATCTTTTTTCTTAAAGGGTGTAGAGTGCTGCCTATACCAGTTGTTTTTCTGATGAAGTGTCGTATAGTGTGTTTTTCTCCTTTATCCCATAGTTGCTTCTTTACTCATAATCTCTCAACTGTTTTGAAGGAATAGAATGTTTTGACATTTCATCTCATAGCCCTTGCTCTCCATGTAAGCACTACTTTTCTGTCAATATCCAAGCAAGTGCAAGGAAAATGCAACCCATACGGATCATATTGGTCTTACATACTGGTGGTTTCGGTAATCTGTTTCATACATATTGAGGAATGCATTGGGAAGAATTACCGGTGTATAATACATAGTTGTCTGAGTGAACAAATATTTATCCCACTGAAGTGCATGTGAGAATTGAGCTCCAAACCTCTTGGTACAACCACCATGTGTAACCATTTCAACTCAATTGTTGGATACTCTCAAACAAGAGAAACCATAGTGTAGAGGGATTCCCCAATGATCCCCACACCTGGGGCACGCATAAAGTTAGAAGCTCAAGTTTGAAGTTCTACATTAAAGCAAAAGGTTCATAACAAATGACATGGGTTTTTTTTTATGATAACACACCCACATTTAATTACTCTCAGCTTACACTTCAAAGTCCGAAGTCCAAACTCTGTTGCTCTAGCTATATTCTCACACATGCCTTCTAAGCTGTAATTATCTGTCATTTTTATTTTTTATTTTTTATTTTTTTGAAAGATTAATATATTGACACAAAACAACCTGAAAGTTACAAAAGGATGTTATCCATGTTGATTTCCCTTATGTCATTGTCATTTTCTGATATATGGTAAGCTCCCAACAAGGTATAATCCTCAGAAACTGAACGTAAAGAACTTGCAGATGAAAACATATAATCACAATCTAAAGCAGAAGCTATAAAATTTGGCATTAATCTCCATTGTTGTTTGTGGTGATCTTGTTTCCTTGCTTGTTTAGCTAAAGCATCCGCGATTTGGTTACTACTCCTATGATTAAAACTAAAACCCAAAAAGTGCTTGCAGAGATTCAAAATCCTTATGGATTTAGATATTACTGCCTGGTTTCTCCAATGGATTATATTATAAAGTCCTTGAGCAGAATCCATGAATCCTTTGTAATCTCCCTTTATCCAGAAGTGTTGACAGTCCATATCCTTTGCCCATTTTGCTGCTTCTAGGAAAGTCAGTGCTTCTGCCTCTTCAGAGCTGGTGGCATAGAAGGTCCCAGATCCCGCTTGGATAGCTGCACCTGTTGCAGGGCGCAAAATTATACCATATCCTGTAAGTATTTTCATCTATCCAAGAGGCATCAAAATTTATTTTAAGTTGGTTCAGGCATGGTGGAATCCATCTTTTTTTATTTGGCTGGGTTTGAGTATCTAAGTTTCTTCCTACAGGAGATAATTCACTTTGTCCTATGCTTCCTGTAGGCCTAACAAGAATTTCGGGAGACCAAAAGTTTAGGTGCCTCATAACAGCCAATGATTACTGTAAGCTAGTCTGAGATTTTTCTTGGAAAATCCTGGAGCATCTCGCCTTCCAGATTAGCCAACATTTAGTGGCTGCAATTTCAATAATATTATTTTCCATCTTCCCTGCAATCCAGTTAGTATATAAATCCAGAAATGAAAGGTCTGAAGTAAGGTTAAAATTTAAACCATCCAAAGGTGGCAACATCCATACAAATTTAACAAAATAACAATAAAAAAAGAGATGTTTCAGTGATTCCATTTGATGATTGTAGAAAATGCATGTGCTTTCTATAATATCTATGTATTGGCTAAGTAGTTTCCTAACTGGTAAGACATTATGAATGCATTTCCATAAGAATATTTTAATTCTTTGAGAGATATTTAGCCTCTAAAAAGTGTTCCAGAATTTGGCATTAGAAGATTTGTACCATTATCTTGTAGTTTAGCATACATTTATTTCACAGAGAAGATACCATTTTTAGTTAGCAACCATCTCAATTTATCCTGTTTTAACAAACCATTGTTATCCACAAAAATTTTGATTTTCAGAATCATATCTGCTATAAATGAGGGAAAGCTATTTCTAACTTTCAAAGAATTCCACTTCTGTATATCTGAGTCAATTAGCTCATCTACAAGTGTTACGGAGTTTAATTTTAAACCACATAGTGATTCAAGAGTTTCATCAAGGCCTGGTATCCATTTATCTGTCCATATATTTACCATTTTCCCATCACCCACCTCCCAACAACTGTATTTGTGAATCAAAATTACTCCATGAAGAATACACTTCCAAATCCAAGTTTTATTGTAGTGGTTTTTAGAGTAGAAGACTGATGTTGTCCTAAAATATTTAGCTTTTAGAATACTAGCCCATAAGGCCCTATGTTCAGTAGCAAGTCTCCATACTAGTTTTGCTACCGTGGCCATATTTATTTTATTTGCTTCTTTAAAGCCTTAACCTCCCATTATTATTGGTTTTACACAAAAAATCAAAGCATTTCAAATAACAACCTTTAGTACTTTTTTCCTTTCTCCACCAGAATTCTCTCTGAATTGCATTGATTCGATGAGTGATTTTTTTAGGGAGAATAAAACATCTCATTTGGAAAATGGGTAAGCTCACCAAAACTGATTTTTTCAAAATTAGTCTACTTGCCTGAACTAAGGTCTTTCCATTGAAACTCTGCACTTTATTTTCTATTTTTTATATTATAGTATCAAAAGTTTTTAATTTGGATCTGTTCATAAACAGAAGAGTCTCTAGATAAATATTTGTGGTATCAAATTTTTTAATTTTTAAAAGTCTAATCATCATTCTCTTATATCTAGAATGAATTATCTCATTCTTCTGCTAACGAGAAAGTTCATCATGTAAATGAACATTTGTTTTCTGAGTTCATATAATCTTTATCATCATATTATATCGAACCTTCCCACATAGTTGATGGGATCCAACTAAAGAATTTGATTCCGGGAGGAATTTCGCTTGCTAAGCTTAAGTTATGCTGAACCTTTCTTTAAGAAGGAATCCACCTCTCCGTGTCTAGCTCGCGGTTACTTAAGTTAAAATTTGTTGACTATCCAAACAAAGAACCCAAATCCGTCTGAGGTTCTCACTTCAAAATCAAAAATCTAATAAATGGTCTCGTGTTGTAAATTAATTATTTGGTGGATTCCACCACTCTTACACCCCTCTTACACCACCACCTTATCATCTCCCCTTCACATCTTTCACTTCTTGGTAACCCCCACATTTAGTGTAATAACTTAGGTTTAATACCTTAGTTATGAGAATGCATTCCATTACTTCCTAATGTTAATGCTATCTTTATCATCCTCTCTTGTATTAGCCTATAAATTGAGGCTCATTCCTTTGTAATGTATACGAATATCTAGTAATGAGAAATTCTCTCTTCTTCTCTCTATATTTCTTTTGTGCAATAGTTCATCTTTTGATTTAGTTTATAACACGTTATCAGCACGCTAGCTCTCCTTAGCGGTAAGAAACTAAGATATAATTTTTATCTTGCAAAATAATTTTTTTTTTATTATTCTAAGCAAATAATATGATTTATTTGTTTAACTATTCTAAGCATATTCATGAACATGTTGGTACATTATTTATTATTATTATTATTAAAAAAGACTGTTCCACCTGAAGTTGGAACTCAGTGTGACACAATATGGAAAAAAGAAGTTCACTCGGTTAATCGGTCGGTCCCTGAAGTGACCCGTAACAAAGTGACATCATGTCTCTATCCGCGGTTCCTGAAGTAACATGACCCTGATGTTAAGACAATTTTATTTTACAAATAATGTGTCCACGTGTACACTGGCAATGAATATTTCGTCAAACCCGAAGCTGACGAAATTGATATTTAAATTATGTTGGTACTGTATCTGTGTATGTTCTTTATTTATTTTGATTTTTGTTTATTTTAATTATTGGTCTTGAAAAAAAAAAAAAGGATTCCAGAAGCAATCCATGGGATGTTATTAACTCCAGAAGTAGTCTAACATGCAAATTATAAATTTTTGTAGCAATCCAAATTATTGTGGGTTCCCGTAGTAATCCATAAACATAGACTCCAGAAGTGGTCTATGAATTTTTTTGGATTTTAGGTATCCATAAAATTCTGGGTTCCCGAAGTAGCCCATAGTTACTAAATACTTTTGTTAATGGTTTTATTACTTTTCTCTCGTCAATCTATACTTTTGTTAATGGTTTTATTATCAAAACTCAAAATATATGTCAAATTCTTTGCTACAAGAGCACAACTTTACAGCATTAAACGTTTCCGACATATTGATTGATTAGTACCAATCAAGCGGAATTTCCCGCTCAAATTTTGGTAGACGTACCAATACAAGAGCATATGACTATCGTTTATAATAAATGCTAATCATGGTGCACACTGATAAAGTATACGCTGTCAAATTTTAATTACATATATGAGCATGGGTGATTTAAAATTATTAATTGTAATATTATGATGAACAATCTGAAGAAAAAAAAAGTTTTTCGGATGACCTACTTGGATCCAAGGTCACTCACCCATAATATATTTTGCATGAATAAAACTAGATGTGATGAGATTTCCCGCCGTTAGAGGGAGGAAAGCAGTCGTTATAAGAACGTCATGAATTGGTCTCATCATAATTCTTGCACCAATTCGGTATAAGGTGGAGAAGTTATTCATTCATTATGGTATGCTTGAAGTATTTTATTCTTACAAGAATAATAATTAAAACTCATTTGTTGTTGCACGTATTTTGACATTAGTTTATGTCCCTGCAGGGCATGCCATGAGTTAACAATAATTGAGTCGTCTATAACTCATCTGAATTGTTGATGAAAATAAATAAATAATAAAATAATATAGATTCCTTGATAGAGGAAGCCAATCACGCTGGATCAAAATAGTGCTCCTGGGGAGGCTATTGATAATGTTCTCAATGAGACTATTTAACTACGATCTTTAATTACCGAGCCATATTTATCTCCTAAAGAGGAATTCATTCCTAAGTGGACAAGTGGTGTTGATATTAAAGAATGAATTTTATACGCGTACATAATCGTAGTTATTGTCGAACATGTATTCAGAGTAGCGACAACCATACATGTATTATACACAAAATCCTTTTTCGCAGAGAAACTGTCGTGAAGTATCGACAATATGTATGGTTGACTAATATGGGTGAAAGGCATCCATATTTGGTTGTCCTCTCACTAATAAACATTTTTGGACATAAATAAAAATTGTGAACCCGGAAGGTTACAAGTTTGATGTTTAATTAGTTTGCATGAAAGTGAGACGAGAGGAACAAGGACGCTAATTGCACAGCGCCACTCGTGGCATCTAGTTTCTACAGACACTTGAGATCTGTGAAATTACATCATCTACTCTTAAATGATTTAAAAATACCCAATACTTTGTTAAGTATTGTGTACCCCGTTGATAGATGAATTTTAATGGAAACTATTATTTACCAGTTTTACATGTCATAGTCTGACATAATTGTTTGTTATCGAAGATAACGTTCGTGTAAATTTCTAATCAAAGGTTATACTTCCTTATTGAAAGAATTCAAGATAAAAGATCTTGGAATCATGTATCAAACTTATTAAGCATTATAATGGTCCATGATTTTGTCAACTTTAGAAAGTTTTGACATGTTTACATGGATAAGTACGTAACCTTCTAATAAAACTTGTGTAATAGCAATCTACTTTCATCTCGGTAATGGGTATGTAACACTCTCTCTGGTTCGTATTACGTACTAATTACAAGTTGTTTTTGTGCTTGATTTTATATATAACTTTATATGTTATACTTGAAATTGTTCGGTAGTGAATTTGTTTGCCAAACTTAATTAGCACTAATATGGAGGCATTGTGTATATTGGTTTTTGTAGTACCTCTAACATTTGATCTTTGCTTTGACGGTTTATCCAAAGTATCGTAAGTAATGAACTACATATAATCAGTTTCCAATTGCCAAATTGTTAGACGATACAACATCCTTTTTGCAGCAACAACGATGATCATCTATTATTGTTTGAAAGGAATTTATGAAGAATAAAAGATATATCAGATCCTACAAATCAACCATTGGGAATTTGACAAAGACAATTCAACTTGAGATTTAAATTAAGTTATGGCAACATAAAGCTCTCCATTACCAAAAAAAAAAAAAAATTAGAGCTGAAGATGGTTGCTGATTAGCTACTTGTGGTAAATCAACTGAGATATCTTCTTTCTACTGGAGGATATATTGGACTTTACGAGTTGTACTCTTTTTCCTTAGTCAAGGTTTTTGTCCAACTGGGTTTTCCTTCTCAAGGTTTTAACGAGGAAATATATATATGTCCAACTCCTTTTCTTAATCTATCTACAGTTGTACTCTTTTTCCTTAGTCAAGGTTTTTTCCTTCTGGGTTTTCCCGACAAGGTTTTGATGAGGCAACGAACTTGAAGAAATTTGCTTAAAGAGATATTCGAAGACACTATTGAAGACAAACTTATATCTTGTTTTGAACAAAGACGGTCAGTGATTCTACTTGAAGATCAACATTATGTAATCAGTCTTTCTATACTTCTTTGGGTGCACATCATCAGGGGGAGAACATCAGTATTGTGTGATGGAAATTTATGCGTGTTGTACTCTTTTTCCTTCGCTTGGTTTTGTCCCAATGGGTTTTCCTAGAAGGGTTTTAATGAGGCAATATTTGACGCGTCCAACACCATGATATGATTTGTACTCTTTTTCCTTCGTCTAGGTTTTATCACTTTTGGGTTTTCCTGGTAAGGTTTTAACGAGGCAATATCATAACAGAGTGGTGTCATCCAAGGGGGAGTGTTGTAAATTAATTCTTTGGTGGATTCCACCACTCTTACACCCCTCTTACACCACCACCTTATCATCTCCCCTTCCACCTCTTCACATCTTTCACTTCTTGGTAACCCCCACATTTAGTGTAATAACTTAGGTTTAATACCTTATTTATGAGAATGCATTCCATTACTTCCTAATGTTAATGCTATCTTTATCATCCTCTCTTGTATTAGCCTATAAATTGAGGCTCATTCCTTTGTAATGTATACGAATATCTAGTAATGAGAAATTCACTCTTCTTCTCTCTATATTTCTTTTGTGCAATAGTTCATCTTTTTATTTAGTTTATAACATCTCGTTTATTTTTCAACCCTGGGTAGATATATATCCCTTTCTACGTAGATGTTTAACTTTAGCTTAATAGAGTAAAATAGAACAATAAATTTATCTGCATCTGTCGTTAGCACATCCTCATTTGTATCCATTGTTTTGTTCAAATTGTGGTAAAAAAAGACCAGTTAAACAATTTTTTTTTAAACTTAAAAATCTAATCATAAAGCTAATGGAAAAGGATCACATGAGGTCATTTTTTTTTATAAAATCCAAATATAAATAATTTTAAAGCTAATTTTTTAGTGATATATTCTTCTTATAAAGCTCTTCAATCCTACTAAAAATGAAAACATTCCGAGACGTATAGAACCACCATCTACCACTTTAAAAATCAACCGTTGAAGATTGTACCAGAAAATTAATTTTAAAATTATTTCCGTTTAGATTTTATAAAAAAATGACGCTAATACATTAAAATAATATTATTTTAATCATGTCATTACATCCATAAAACAAAAAAAATGTTAAGATCAAAATATAAACTTTCTACTAAGATAAAGAGTTGACAAGCCAACTAACTATGACTTACTATGGTATTAAGGACCCTGAGGCCTAAAGAATGTGCATCATGTCATACATATATTAGTCGAAATTAGAAAAAATTATCATGTTAACTAAAATCAAAAGACAACTCACAAAAATAAATAAGTTATCTAATACCAAGATTTTCTTCGTAATCGCGTGGGATGATCACAAATTTTTTTCATTTTAACGCCGACTTGCAGAGTTAAGGTTGTACAATGCATATCGCAAATTCAGGAAATTTAGGAGACGTGAGACTTTATTTGCCATGCTGAAAGTTTCCTTTCTCCAGTCGGTTCCAACTTTACTTCTTACTCAGTAGTCAACACACTTCAATGATTTCTTCATCAGAAGGATTTCAACTGGGCCCATAAAACATACTCTTGACCAGATCTGACCCATCATAAACTAAGTCATCATAATATTTATTGCGAAAATGATAAACACACTGCGGGTTGAATCCCACAGTGTGTACCGAGTGACACAAAGGGGTGGGACCCCCCCATAAACCCACTCCCCTGCTAGACCACAGATTGGGTAGAGGACCCATCCCTTTGTGTCACTCGGTACACACTGCGGGATTCAACTCGTGGTGTATAGGGCATTAATTGTTGAGTTGATGGTTGTAAATTGTATTGGGTTTCCCATTATGGTGGATTGTTGGTGAAGTGGGGGGTGCTAGTGGGAATGGTTGAATATTTGGGTTGGTGGGTGGGTGGTTGCCTTGCAAGATGAGTAAAAATTTGGAGCCACAGGTGTTTCGCATTTTTGCAGCCAAAGAGAAGGTGTTGGACTGTTTCTGGATGTGTTTTGCAGTTTGGGCATAAGTTTAATTGTGTTATTTGTTTAGCATGTAGCGCTTTGAATAATGAAAGGGCCTCATGACTGGCTTTCCGCAAGAAAAGCCTGATTTTTGGTGGGCAAATTGCCATATTTTGTGATGTTGGACTTTTTGGGATGATGGTGGAAGTGGAGGGTTGATTGGGGCTTGCTGTACTGTTATATTGGCAGAGATGTTGGTTTCGTTTTAGGTTAACAGTTTGTAGCCAGAGGTGGTGGTATATGTACCAGTTTTTGTATGTAGCCAGCATTTCTGATCTGGTTGTGGTCTAGGTGGTAGATGAATGCTTAGGATTTTTTGGGCAGTTTCAATTGGGAAATGTTGTTCAATGTAATGATGATTCCAAGTATTGGTGAAGGGTCTATAAGAGAACTTACTATTTGATTGCCCAGTTGATTGTGTTGTAGCGGCTCTTTATATGGTGGAATCCAGTTTGAGTTGATTATAGTAGATTTCCCATCTCCAATTCTGGCAGCCATATTTTGTTGTAGAAAAGGTTCCACTCTGCATATGTTCTTCCAAAAAGGGCTTGCTGTTGGTCATGGTGCTAGAAGCTCGTTGTAACTATGAAGATTTTTTAAGTATTTTCTCCAACATAAGGAACACCAAATTCCATCTGGCTTGTCGTGCAGTTGCTAAGCTCTCTTGGTGAGTAGGGATACATTTTGTTGTTTGATATCTATGATCCCCAGTCCTCCATCTTTAGTGGATGTAGTGGCCTTCTTCCATCCAAAGATGTGCAATTTCTTTATATCTGTATCATGACCCCATAGAAAGTTCCTTGAAATCTTGTAATGCACATGGGCTGGTAGCAATTGTGTCTGCATAATGTGATTGGAAGTTGGGGATAAGGAAGTTTTGATGAGCACAAGTCTTCCAGCTTGATTCAAACATTTTGCCATCCAAACTTTAGCTTTTCTTTCCAATCTATTTAGTAGTTGAGCAAACACTTGAGAATTGTTTCCGTCTTGTCTAAAATTTACTCCAAGATATGTAGGCGGGCTATAGGTTGTTGGGATATCAAAAAAGGTTGAAATCCAGCTCTTGGTTGAGGGGTTGAGTTTTGGGTGATGAATGATGGTGGATTTGCGATTTTTGATGGCTTGGCCTACCAAAGAGGAGTAGGAATCTAACACCATTTTGAGTCTTGTACAAGATAATTGATCAGCCATACAAGTCACCAGAATGTCATCTGCATACATCAAGTGAGGAATTGATGGCGCATTCTTGGATATTTTTAGTCATTTGATGTGTCCCTGTTGTTCTTGTTAAGCCAGATTTGATGAAAGTATCTGTGCACACAAAATGTAAATATATGGTGATAGTGGATCTCCTTGTCGGAGACCCCTTTCCTCCTAGATATTACCTTGTGGTGCACCATTAAATTTAATTGAGTACGACACTGAAGTAATACAAGCCAAAACCAAATCAATGAAATGTGTAGGGAATCCTAAGGCTATGAGGGATTGGTGGATGAATCCCCAATCCAAGACTCCAGAGAATAACCACGGATATTGAGGAGAGGGTGGGAAGTCCACATGATGCAGAGGCCACCTTTATGTCCGTTCTGAAAAGAAAAAATCAAATCCTAACATAGTTTTAACTTTAGACATATGCTCGATTGACACTAACGTTTCAGAGAGAAACAACAGATTGATTTAAAAATTTCGCTTATAGTCTCTCAACTTCGATATTGTCAGGGGATTGTGCACACCCTGACAGTTCCATGCTAGGCAGTTCATTATTCTTGCGAGTGTTGGTCCTTGCCAACAACTCGCGATCCTGAGGGTGCTTGGTCTTCAATCTCATTGTCCAGAGAAAGTTTCCATGCTGGTTTGGTTGGTAAAAAACTTTGTGTTTGTGGAATGGTGGGAGGTTGATTGGTTGAAGTAGTAGATGGTGGTATTGGTATTGAATGCTTTGGATATGATTCAGAAGTGATTTGAATGTAGCTTTTGGTTTTTGGGGATTTTGGTTTCCTTGGTCGATGAATGGGAATTTCAACACCATGACTTAAGGTTCTTGAGGGTTAAGGGTTTAAAGTTGAAAGGGAAATGTGTTTCCTTATCTTATAGGGTGGTGGGGGTGCTTCAAACTCAGGGGTTTATGAGATGTTGGTGATATGAGTTAGGAGTTTCTGAGGTTTCCTTACATTCCTTCTTTTGTAGGTTCTCAGGGGTGGTTTGGGTGTTGAAGATGTAGTTGATTATGCACTGTGAGTGACTATCACAAATTCCTTACCATGACTATTTTTAACTTTCATTTGCACTTTATCTTCAGGAGATTGTAAAAATGAGTCGAGGAATTGGGCATACTGTGGTGTAAAGAATTTCTGTAAATGGGTTTGACCCGTGTCTTTCTCACAATTTGGTTATGGGTATTTTGATTGAACATTGGGTTGGAAAGATGGGGTGGGAATAAAACTCCTACTTGTTGTTGTTGAAGCATGCTCATCTCCGACCACATGGCTAGCCACAGGAGTGCCAAAGAAGACAATGTGGGTTTTTGGGAATGATTATGTGTCATAGATAGCTCCTCTAGTATTAAATTGCAGACCAACATTCTTTATCCCTGTAAACTGAGTTGGTGGTGGGTCCATACTGCTTTCCCCTTACTCTGATTTGGCGTCTGGAGTGGAGGTTACTGGCGTATAACAGAGGATGAAGCAGGAGTTTTTCGAAATGTAGGGTTCCACCTAAGCCCTCTGTTTGTCATATCAGTTGTCAGTCGATTCAGATCTAGACACAACTGAGTCAACTCAGAAACCCTAACTGGTTTCGGACGAACAATAGTCGAATTTCTGCTAGGATATGAATCTGCCCGAAAGCTTGCATCTTCATCAAACTGGGTAGAACATGATTTTGGGGTAGTGGTAGAGGTATCTGAAGATTGAAGGGTGTTTGTAGATGGTGGGATAATGAAGTTTGGTGGTGGTAGTTTAGGTGATGAAGCTTTCATCTTGTTATTTAATCTCCAAAAAGGAAATGATGGGAATTTCACCTTCATATTAGCTTGATCCAAATTAGATATTTTTGAGCAATCCCTTAGGATGTGTGCTGGGAAACCACAAATGAAGCCTAACAATGGTATGCTTTCATAAGAAAACTGAATCCAAATTCGATTTGCTATATCTAGTAACACCCCTGACATGAAAGGTTTTTCCAGATCCATCATAAGCTGAACCCTTGGGGATTTGTGGTATAGATCCATGGAAAGTACTGTACCCGTTATAAATTTTTCCACAATGTCTAGTAATGCTTTTTCATCAATGAGGTAGATAAGTAGGTTTGGAAGTTACATCCAGAAAGGTGCAAACTTGAAGCAAGAAGATGGTTGGGTGCTGAAAAAATTCCAGTCTTCAATGATAATAACATAGTTTCCCGTAATCCATGGTTGGTGTTCGAGAATGTTTTCTTTGTCTTCGCTATATAGCATGGATAGTTGAAACACCTCTGTGTTTGGTACTGTTTGCAGATGTTGAAAACGAAGTGGACACCATCTTTTAGTGAGGAGATTTTTTAAAGCATGGTAGGAAATGTTGGTGCAAAGAACTTTAACAGCCAGACTATGATTGTGATGGGTTTGCATGAGGTTTTGAATTCTTTCAGTGAGGATAAAAAGGTGATCTTATTGATGGTGATGTTGAAAAGTTTGTTTCTTTTCTGGCAGGTGGGAATGATAGTGTGGTGAAAGGTTCGAATGTAAAGGGGGTGTTGAAGAAAGTGGCTTTTATAAGAAAGTGGAAGTTGGGGAGTCTGGTGCATTCGAAGGGGGTGGTGATTTGGTGGAGAAGAATTTAGAAGAGGAAGTTGAAGTGGTTGGGTTTTTTGATGTTGATTCATTGTGAGGAGTAGATAAAGGGGGTGCATGTCTCGATTGTTGAGACCCACATGAGTTTGGAATTTTCTTTTCAGCTATGTTGGATTGAGCTTGTAGAGATGTTGTATGAGTAGCAGAGAGAGAAATAGTGGGATTGGGTGAAGGTGGTGGTGGCGTATTTCCCATAAATTAAGCAGCGTTAAAACAGGAAATAAAGACGGAATGTAGAGAACAAAAATCGAATAAATCAGACCAGAAGCTTCTTGCCAAAAAGAGAAATCCAAGAGAGATTGCAACTTTGGAGAATTAGGTAATTGTTTTTCATCCAGAGATCAAAACATTCTTGGATGGATTGAACAAAGAATTATGGTGATAACTAATTTTCCATGTGTATTGGCGTTGAAAATGGTTTATTTTAAATATCATCGTCCATTTAGGAATGTGAGGTCTTTTCATTCGTAACTTTCACAACCTATAAATTTATAAATGGTATGGGTATACAACAAATTCAACCAACTTATATGCATTTGTAATGGTATGGGTATTCGCTAAGATTGGTGGCTGATTTTTATCAAAATGTTGTTAAACTCGGCCCCCAACAGATAACAAAATCCAATAGTGTCTTTTGGAATCATACCAGTCTCTTAACTTCATACAGTGCTGATTAATAATTCACCACCCATGATAGTTCAAACTTCAAAGGTACATGGAGAACATATCCACATTTATGGAAATTTCGTCCCAACTCTTATCGATTATAAAATGTTAAGAGTGAAAACTATTCTTCCCCTTGCAAACAAGTTGTTAAATGATGTCTGAGTATTTATTAAGACATCAGAAGAACAAGTGTATAGACTGCATAGTGCATGTCATGTCTGAGCTTTGTTTACGAAACATAAATCCAAGGACAGATGCAACGTCCAAACAAGCTAAGCCATTTTGAACCACGCCAATTCTATTCTCCCTTACCTTAGTAACCTGGATTATTTATGGGCTTAATAGGGGCTTTAGCAAATTCATACCCACACTATTAATTATAGAGGGTGATAAAAAGTGATGTAAATACTAGTTTACCCTTACCCTAATACTAATTCTAAACTCTATTATACTTAACCAAAATCAGCCCCCATTTTCATTTTAAATCTAAACCAAAAACCTCTTATCTTCTCCTCCCTAACGATTCTATTTTTTTTCGAAATCAAATCAAAACTTTAATCCACGATTCTTCTACAAACATGGCTCGTATTAAGAATCTCCAAAGAGGTGCTAGCCCACCTAGAATTGCAGAGAAATTTAAAGAAAAGTTAAAGTCGAAAAGGCGCAAGAAATCAAATCGGGAAGAATTGAACGATGAAACAGTTCCAATTATAAAGTAAGTAAGCCTAAACCCATTACTCTATTTGCTGGATGTGAATGTATGTTTGTTTTAAGTGTAAATCTAGACTAGAAATCGCAAAATTGCAGTTATAGGGAGAGGGTCGGCATGGTCGATAACCTTAGACCATGAAGATTTATCATATACCTGGTAGAAGTATGAAAAATCGTCATGGTTTTTGATTTTCGACCATGACGACCTTAGTTGGTTATTTCCCCTGAAGACGAGGTTCAATAAGGTCGCATCGGTTGTATTTTTAAACCATAACGACTTTTAGTATGTGACGACCCTTTGATAAACCATAACGACACCCAAAGGAAAAAACATCTACTCTTCCCATTTCAATGATGAGGGTCGTCACTGTACAAATATTGTGTCGTTACTGGTTTTTTATTTTCGACCATGACGACCTTAGTTGGTTATTTCCCCTAAAGACGAAGGGTCAGTAGGGTCGCATCAGTTTTATTTTTAAACCATAACGACTTTTAGTATGTGACGACCCTTTGATAAACCATAACGACCCCCAAAGGAAAAAACATCTAATTTGCCCATTTCAATGATGAGGGTCGTCACTGTACAAATATTGTGTCATTATTATTTTATCTTGTGTTGTTACCGTCGACAATTTAGACCATGACGACTCTGTGACTAAGTCTAAAAAGGAAAAGAAAGGAAAAGGTAAACTTGTACCTACTCATCCTTCAAAAACTCCCCGACCTCATAATTCTTTGGGAAAACGTCAGAAGGTGGTACCTTTCTCTATTTGTGAACGTACACAATATGGTAACGAACCAAATATTCCCCTTCTTCTGCCTCCACTATTCCATCCGTGACTTCATACCATGAGAACGAACAAACCGATGATGAAGTTGATGACACGAATGTTGGTGGTGGTGGTGCTGGTGGGGGTGGTGGTTCTAGTGGTGCTGGTGGTGATGATGATGGTGACGACGATGGGGATGAGGAAGAGGTACAAGAAGAGGCGCAAAAAAAGAGGTACAAGTCAAGGACAAGGGCAAGGGCAAAGAAATAGCCCCACCTGCGAGGAACGTTCCCAAACCCCACTTAACCATGGAAGATGAACGCGGTTGAAATGTTGAAGGCATACTCTTATATGAAGGAAAGGTTCTATTTGTAAATCTCGGCTCGTGGGCTCGTACCATCCATCAGACCATCGTAACAATCTCAACTTTGCTTTTTAACTTCTTGTTGTTAGTAAGTTTGATGATTGGGTTATTTTCTCCCTTTTTTGGCCTCCATTTTGTAGGATCATTCGAATGTCGTACGACTTTTCAGATGCCAGTCGTCCTATGAAAAAATGAATTTTTGGAAACTAGAAGATGAATGTCCAAGAGTTAGAGAGTTAATAGAGAACTCTGGTTTGTATCCTGTTGTAGAGAACTCTGTGATTGCGTATGACAGGGGTTCGCGGTTTCTTGCTTCTGTGAGAGGTATTACCCTAAAGTAGATTTCTTTCAATTCCCGTTTAACGAGATGACTATAACTCCTGACGATACAAAGCAGATTCTAGGGCTCCAGGTCGAAGGAAAATCCACTCGAGACAACTTCAAGGTCAAACTTCTTTGGCCTAAAATTTATGAATTGTCCAAGGAGTTGTTTGGATGGTATGAAGACACGACGAAGTCCAAGTTGGTCAAGGGGGTCAGGTACCCGAAGAGAGAGTTTAACCTGTTGGATTTGAGGCACTCATTTGCTGGGTCACTACAAAAGGAAAAAGATAATGGTCCCCTCACTGAGGTTGAAGTTCATGCTGCCACAGTTGCTTATCTGTTGTACGTGCTAGGGGATGTTGTGTTTCCCAATAACAAAGGAAATAGGGTCAGCACCATCTATCTACAAATCTTGCATCCTTTGGAAGATGTGAATAAGTACTCGTGGGGGACTGCCGTCGTCGCACACATAAATGAGGAGCTAGCGAAAGCATCTAGAGAACGAACATCTCAAATGAATGGGGAGACTAGTCTACTCTAGGTAATGTAAGTGATCAGTTGGATGAACTATTATTATTTTTCAATCTCTTGTTTGATGAATACTAGTTTTATTGTTTTGATTATTATGTAGGTGTGGATTTACAAACATTTTCCTTCATTGTTCAAAGACAACGAACACGTTAAAGTGAACGTGGGTTGGACCAGGGCTCAACCTAGGGGATTGAAATACACGTTCATTGGGGGTCAAGAGAAGTTTTATAAGAGGAAGTTGTTAAACATGCAGGAAAGTTTGGACATGATGACAACTAAAGATGTAGTATTTGATCCATATGCGGGAGAGATAGTTGATAAAAGGCAAGATGTATCTTTTTATAATGGTCCTTTGTTTTACCCTACAAGATTCTCAATCTATGATCCTTCTAGAGTAATGAGGCAACTTGGCTATATTCAAGAACCACATGATGAGGATTATAAACCAAAATTCAACTGAAACTTGATGAATGCAAGTACGATGTTTCTGGCGTTGAGGTGGTTTACGACCCTCTGCCGGGGACCAGTGATTGGGGTAATAGACATGCTAATTCAGTAGACATCTTTTTTTGGGATAATGCGAATAAGGGTTACTAGGCAAATGATGGTTACTTGGAATACATGAACAACATAAGTGAATGTGTCCTCCAAAAGTTGCCCACAGTAAGGCATCCTCATCCAAAATTTAAAACCGGCCTTCTTAGCCCCCTTCCGCCCTTTTACAGAAGACACCAATTCCTTGAATGTATTTTGTTTTTCTTTCTTATCTCCTTTATGGATCATAGAAATATAGAATTCATTGTCCTGAACAAGTTTTACGGTTATTTTGGTTCTTGCATAATGGATTTGGGTGACGTTCTCGTCATCGACTTTATTGAAATGTCCTAATTGTTCTGTTGCAACATGGAAAGCATAATTTCCATCACCGTCGTCGTCGTTGGTGGATATAAGGTAATCTAAGATGACATGAGGGAGTTGTTCCATATACTCTTCATACAACTTATGAGTAACACGATATGGCCTTCCTTGTGAATCCCTAGGGGTATGCATATTTCTCTTTTTTCCCTTTTATTGTAACCATTTCACTTGTTTGGCTTTGTTATCTCTGGAGAACATGCTCATCAACATCCATATTTTGTTGGCCTTCGTTATGTGGCTTCGATGTCATCGTGGAAACCTTCGGTTTTAATTTTCGCTCACTTTGGGAGCATACTTCTTTCTTTGTCCAACCCCTTTTCTTGGGTGCAACAAGATTCTCATATTCATTATATTCTGTTTCGACATACTCATGGAGTGATGGATCTCTTGTGCAACTCTTATTGTCCTTTACTTGCTCTTTCAATGACATCTTTGTGTTGGGTCTACCTTGTGCTTTTTGCTTTGTAGGTTCGTCTTGTACCTCCAAAAATTGACGGAATCCCGGCCACAAGGTAGCAACCAATATTTTTTTTTCTCGCACAATTCATTGTAGGGTAAACTTCATTTATAGCGCGACAAATCTTCGTGTCTCCAAATTGTTCATCATATGCTCCTGTGGGCCTTGGGACTAAAGAAAGTTACCTCCAAAATGAATCAATATCGTCAAGTGGAATGACATCCTTGTACTCACCAATCTTATGAGGACATGGGAGGCTGAGCCACGTTAAGGTCATACAATTACATTGCACCAAAAATACCTTTTTTCTCTTGATCCCTATATCTTTTAAGTTCGACCATCATATAGTATATTGCCCATGCCGACACTTGGTAAGATATACCCCTCAACAAATCAGAATCATCTATATATGCCAACAAGAACATGTCCCTACTATGTTCCATTTGCGTCATTATCCGGTTAAGATCATTCATGGCGTGCTCGTGAATAACTTCCTGTACCGTAACGACCCCATTTTGACTCTCTTCAATGATGCTTTTTAACCAGACCGTGTGATGCCTTTGCCATACTTGTAGACTCATTTGTGAAATGCTTATATTTGTTGGTCCATGCATACACAAACTTTTCCTTGTATGGACGTAACCATGAATTTTGGCAATAATCGACCGCTTTCCTATGTTCCTTGCTCCAATCATCAATAAACTTTTGTAACTTACAAAAAAACTTCACCTCGGTAGTAGAATGAGCCAAATCGTTCCAATCAATTAGAAATTGCTTCTATTTCTCTCCATCTTCACTGTATTGTTCCTTTTCTTTCTTTTTCCCTTCCGCTCGTTCCTTTCTGGAAAGTTGACTCAGGCGCCCGTCTTCCTCCTTCGAACGCTTAGCACCGGTTTTTAGCTTAGGCTTTTGGATATGACGTCTGGAATTCGAAAGGATATTGCACTGAATGTGCCACGTTCATAGAAAATGTTATGCGAGTGGAAAAACATATTGAATGGCATCATCAATCCAATATCCCTGTCGGTAATTATAACCCCTGGAGTTTCTTCACCGTGGTAAATCAACCTCAATTGTTCCAACACCAAATATAGTCATCTTCTTCCATAAAACACTAGACCACCGTGAACGGTTGCTTATCCGAAGTATGACTGACAATGTTCAACATTGGCATGTTATACCTATTGGTCTTATAGGTACAATTATCATCAAAACATGATAAAAACACTAAGATAATGCCACCATTTTCGGATGCGCAAGGAAAATGTGAGACACTTTGTTGTCCGGACCCAACTTTGTTTGCATCACGTAGTCTAGCTTTTCCTCTAACCACTGAGATTGTTGCATGATTATCATCCCATTCGGTTCTTTTGAGCGTTACTTTGGCGGCGTAAATTGTGGAAATTGTAGACAAGTTATCCTTATTATCGTCCTTTTATCTTATTCAGGATCTTAAGAGGTCTACTTTCCTTCATCTTCCGGATCGTCTCCATCTCATGTGGTTTCAACCGGGAATATGCAGTGTGTCCAATCATACTCTGGGGAAACTGATGGTTATGACGACCATCGGGAACACTCGACAATCTCCATCGACCACCTTCAAAGTTCCTATTAAATCTAATCTTAAACGGACATCAACACTTTTTTGTTTTTGATTTATAGACCATCGTCGTCTTCTTCTCCTACTTATAATCCTTTGCTTTGTGGCTTTCATGCTTGCGGCTTCTCTCGCAAGTCATCTCAAACTTTGTAGCCGTGACTTGGTTTTTTTGAACCAACACGCACATTTTCTCTTTGGCCTTTGAGATAACCCATTTTTTTGCCTCAACCTTGGTTGCCCATGTCTACATTTTGCAAATTTGATTTTATGAGAAGTATACTTATGTTGACGAGAGGACTAGTCAAACTTTTTGAGAATATAAATCAATTTAAAAAGTAGATCACATACCTTGTCAGTCATATAGTGGTGGGAAGTATCCTGACCTATCTGAGACACTGGTTCAGGTTCATCGCTTAGTTTTGTAACCACCTACAAAGAAAGGAAAAAAACAGATTTAAGCAAACACAACGAGATGAGTCGTCATGATCTCAAACTATCGACACCGACGACTTAGTCTAGTGTCGTCACGACTCTTTCTAGAGACTGTGACGACATAAAATTTACAATGACGACTCTTTACTAAAACATACCCAATCCTCTGTCCAATTTTACAAACAAGTCGTCATGGTTTTCGAAAAACATGATTGACGACTGTCCAAAAGTTACAAGGGTCGTTATGGTATTACAATACGATCATATCGACCCTAGCAACAGTTATTACGAATTTTGATTTTGCCAAATATGGTTACTAGTCCAACAGTCTTTTAAAAAAACACACTAGTCGTTGGTAATTTAACACTATAAAAGGAAACTATCCCTTTCATCTTAATTTCAATTCTCACCTAATCCTTTCATTCTCATTCTCATTCTCATTTTCCAACTCATTCTCGCCTGTCCCTTTTAAACACTAAATATGGTAACTCCATACACAAGCGATGAAGATGTTGTCATTGTAAGATCGTGAGTTATGATCACAAAGAACGACCATGATAGAGCGTCCATTACCCAAAATAACCAAGACGTTGATCAAGACATTAACATGGATTAGACATCCGATTCTTGGTGGAACAGCATGTTTATGATTTTTGTCGGATTAGACGGAAATCATAATCGTAGGATGTTCAAACCCATTAAGAGAAGGTTCGAGAAGTTGTTTCAACGATTGGAAGCTTTCAAACATGAAATAGAAGTTGTAAAAGAAGCTCATCCCACCGAATCCAGTGTGACAAGAGTAAGTATGACAATCAATAAGTCGTTCATCAAAAATAGTTTTCAAACTTTCAAACTTACAATTGATTTTTCCTTTTCAGTGGGTGATGGCTCTCGAGAGATATGAAATTATCCATGGAAAAACGTTTACGCATGAGAATTGCTATCGTATTTTGGAAGAAAGTGTCATTTGTGATTTTAACCTATATGTTTAAGTGTAATCTAATAATATATTCTATTTCATTTCCTTTAATATAACCCGATGTATGCCTTTTCGATTCAATGAAATGATTTTACGTTAAGAATTGTTTTACAAAAACAAAAAATTCCCAAATGGAATCCTCAAGGTTATGAATATCCACATTGACGACTGCATATTAAACTTGGTTAGAGACGTTATGGTATTTAATATGAACCGATACGACCTTACACATATTTCATACAGGAATTTTTGGGTCCAAGAGTCGTCATAGTATAAACATAGTACAGTGACGACTCTTAATGAGTAAGTTAGGGTCGTCACTATCATTTGTTGGACCATGACGATTTTTCATAGAATGGTAAAGTTACAGGTTAATGTCGTCATTGTTGGATGTTAGGACCTTGAAGATCTATGAAGAGTCGTCATGTTCCTAGCCTCACGACCATGCCAACGCTTCACTACAAGAAAAACGGGTTTAATCAACCAAAATCTTAGCAAGAGCTCGGAAATTTAGTCGCTTAAATAGTTTAAGCGTCTAAAATTGCAACTGCCAAAACTTTTAGAGGTTATAAACCTGTGTTCACTATTATTTAGCAACGAAAAAATATATTTAATCGCTAGATCCTTTGTTCAAGTAATTTATAACAACTAAAAAAGTGATCATGTAGCTATTTACTTTGAGACACGGACTCGTAGCAACAACAAAATAAATTGGTTGCTCTAAATGTCAGCAAATGCCCAATATTTTAGTCGCTTTAATAGTTTAAGCAACAAAACTTGCAACTGCCAAATAGTTTGGCTGCTTTAAATCTGTGTCAACTAATTTTTAGCCATATCCAGATGTGTTTGGTCGCTATATCCTTTTTCCAAGTTATCTATATAGCATCTAAAAAAGTGTTCATGTAGCTCTTTACTTTGAGGCACTCACTCGTAGCAACCAAAAAATGAATTACCTTGTAAAACCTCTCCCAGCAACTAAGTTTAAGCCGCCACCATCATTTCAAAATAAGTGAGTTTTTGAAGTAGACATTGAAGAACTTAATATTAATCCAACAATCTTATTAGGATTTGTTTAATGGAAACATAAGAACTTGTTCAAATCATTGTTTTGATTCACTATGAGCAAGTGTTTGGATGCACAAATTGAAAAAAGAATTAACATGAATCGACTAAATTAACTATGATTTGGTTATAACTTTTTTTTGTTTCAGTGTGTTTATCGGTTCTATTTTATCTTTTAATAGCAATTTATCTACAAATTTGCCTTAACAAATCTTCCAGAACTTTTGATTCAAAGGAACTTTGGATGGATAGTGTAATGTAATAGTATTGATTCAAATGAAATCAAAGACATTCTCAGTATTCAGGACTACAAAGTAACTAACCTTCAAAAACGTAAATACACAAAAAGGAAATCAAGGCAGGAAAACAAAAGCTTACATAGCTCGTACTAGTACATCAAGAGTTAAATCTTGAAATTGCATATCAACAATTCCCTAATACACAACGATATGTTTTGAATGGTGACTTCATATAGGATGGCATATAGGTGACTTCATATAGTACTCAGCACGCTTGCATTTTGAAGTGCTGAAGGAAAACGACAACCAACTACCATTTCTCACTAAGATCTGCATAGGCTCTCTAAGGAAAAGGCCCAAATACATGATCATATATAAATCTGAAGATCCCAAGGAACCTGGAGAAGTAACAAGTAAAAAATAACTAATTTAGGTATCAATCAAAAAGATTGAAACATAATAACTAATAATTAAATGTTATATTAAAATAAAATGAATGGGAAGACAAAAAGTGATAACATTACTTGTGTCCTCTATCACTCACATCCCTCTCTTCATCTATCAGCGCATTTAACAAATTAAGGAAGGGAATTGTTGAAGGGTACTTATCCATCCTCGATTCTACTTCATTCAACTCGAAACGCATATCATAAACCTTCAGTCTAAGAAGTAAGAAAGCAGTATATTGAGCAGTAACTAGCGCAACTGAGTAACTTTCATTTTGCCATGGTTTGAAGGTTCAATTTAAGTTTCACAGTATTTCACAAGGTCTTGCTAATAAAAAATCAGAATACAATTGTCACAATTCAAAATATGATTTTTTTACAAATGTCAGTACTCAAATACAATAACAATAGTAGACTAGATTGTCAATGACCATGTTATGAACTTCAAGTATCCCCATTAATGATAAAACAGTTGCATATTACCAGAAGTATTTTCCTGTGTAGACATCTGCTGCACACTAGACCCAGAGGAAGGCCCAAAAACTACTGGCAGATCATACAGGTTCTACAGAGAACCCATATGAACCATAAGAAGCATTTCACAAAGACACAAGGGACTGCAGGAGCCAATGCTGCGCTATTTGATAGTCTATCCCATAGCTAGAGATTTCACAAAGAGTCGTACTTGAAAGATAGACTTAAAACAAATATAGATGTTTTATCAATGATGAATAGAAACAAACTAGTGCAGTGCACAGAACGCAGCAAAAATCAGTTTGATTACTAGGCAATGACATGCTTAGCATCCCGGACTAGATATTTAATAATTGCAGTGAACTATCATATTATAACATCTCGGTACAGCTACAAATATATACATATTATGTGCAGCAACAAAAAGGGTAAACTTTAGGCTACTTACTTCCTAATCTTCCCAATCAATCAACTTGCTTCGAGGTACATATAGCTTTGCAACTTGCTCCTCCACAATAGCATGCTGGTCTTTCATCAATTGAGAAAAATCTGTAAGGCTTTCTCTGTTGCTTCAACTCTTGTCACATGGGTTATTAAGCATCCACTAGTTTCATAAAAATCTGTAAGGCTTTCTCTGTTTCATAAAATTTGGAACTATGTCCTAAACTACTTGCAGAACAGAGTAGCTAAGAGTATACATCCACCTACAATAAGCTATATGAAACACATATATCAACAATAGATGCCAAAAAATAAACCCTTAAAGCTAATTTACATGGCATTGATTCAACCAACTAAAACCCCAATTCCCACAAAAGATAGATAATATAACCTAAGACTAGAAACTCGGAGCATAACAGGTCCTTGAAAACCCCAATTCCTCCAAAAGCTGTACCTAAACAAGACATCATTCAAAACCATATCCTAAACTACTTCCAGAGTTCAGTAGATCATAGTATACGTTATCTACAGTAAGCATAAATCAACAACAAAGGTATAAATTTTATACAAAATCAAAGAAACTCTTTGTAGAAATTACAAAGCAGCAGATTTTAAATCAAATCTCCATTTCTAGCAGAAAAATTAAGTAATCTGAACAGAACCCAGATCTATACAAAGTGAAGAGAAATCAAACCTGGAAGACAACAAAAGTAGGAGTAATCAAAGAGAAGTTAGATTGAGCGGCACCAGATGAATCACGAGAAAGAGCTTCTTGAACTAATTTCCTTTCCAAATCATAAAGACTTTCTAAAGTTAACACCCAAAACTCTGCTAACAGATGACTTGAATACTAGTATTCTCAAGTGATGTAGCAGACAGTTCAAGATTACCAAGATGACTGGAATCAACAACTTACATAAAACACACTAAGTAAACCTAGAATAAAATATTCCCTAAAGATAAAACTTAAACTGAAAATTAATCAAAACCCAATCTCCAAATAATCTTTATCTATTCAGAAATACCGAAACAAATAAATTAAACCCTAGAAAATCGATGGAACCAGATATGAAGAAAACCTCAATTTCCTATTATTCATCAAAATCCACATCGTAATCAGAAAAAACCCCTAATTAAAACATACTGAAACCCCACTTTACAAACCAGTGAGAAATTGAAAATCCCTGATTTCTTTCTTTTGGATTTTCGATTTCAAAAAGAAAGAAATCGAAGATGAAACTGAGAGATAGGTGAGGGATCATGAGCTTAATTTTTTTAGAATAATTGGAACTGAAAAAGAAAGAGAAAGAGGTGAGATAGAAGTTGGAGTTTTCTTAAAGTCGAGGGTCTTTTTAGGGATCAGGCGAGAGTTTCCGCCTTAGGGTTTCAATTTTAGAGATATACCGAACATGAACTTTAGATTTACTCACACAAAAAAGCGCCAACAAACCCGCCAATTCATTCTCACTAAGATATATTTCGCGCCAACATTCCCGCCCATAAAGATTACAATTTTACCTCTTTTGATTTTGTATAAGAATGATAATCCGTATGAGTTTTTGTGTTTGCATTTATATCCGTTTGATTAAAGATCTGAATTTCTATTGGTTAAATAAACACCATATAAATAATTTATATCCATTCGATTAAATTTTTTGGACCAAAGATAAAATAGTCATTTTACAAATAAATGGTATAATAGTTATTTTCATCAACTTTCAGATTAGGGGTAAAACATTTATTTTATTAAAAAATGGGCAAAAGTTAAAATGATTATTTCAAAGTTTGCCTCAAGACTTATGACGTAGACCGACGTATGAGGAGATATTGATTCAATCCGAGCTAGAAAGACTCAATCCGGCCAGGAGAGGCGCGATCGGTTTCATCGGAGGTCCTTGTCGATAAGCTGGAAAAAACCGATAAAATCCGATTGAATCTTAGTGAGGAGACCGAAATAAATAAAATTGATGGGTAACAAACAAATTTAAGTAAAATGGATGGAAATTCGGTTTGTATTAATAGGTAACAATATAATTAAACCCACGGAATCCATGAGAAATTAAGTGAGGTCAGACGTTATTGGATAAATATACCTCGTCCCCTATCATATTACCCGGAAGATCTATAACGGATCTCTAAATAAACATTTATATTAATAGGTAACCATATAATTAAATTCATGTATTTATACTCGTTGGATTAGATTCTCTTGGCTTTGATGGATATTGTCTGAAATTAAGTAAGTTCGGGTGAGACAAGTGAATATCATGTGAAATTCGCTTTGTTCCATATCTGGTTGATCAAAATATATATCGGAGGTCAATATCTAGTTGTGTGAACCAAAATATGCCTTTTGATCTAATTAGTCTAAATATCTATACCATAACTCTAAACCTAGCAATAAAACCGTGAGAGTAATTGAATGAGGCTAACCGAAATTCTCAAGGTCGACGGGCACTCGGTCAAAATGATGGATAATGGGAGAAACCAATAGAATTTGATAGAACTATATAAACTAATTGAATCCAGGAGAAATTAGTGAGGTCGAGCGATATCGGGTATAATTGATGAATAAATAGTTAATTTTTTATAACGCACTAATAAATTTCGAACCTCACAAATCTTTAATCTTACACTAATAAAATTGTAATAAAACACTATTATATTAATTGGGTGACCTTTAATGACTTATATGTGATGATTTAACTGTAAAATGTCAATAACGACTTGGTATTTCTTCAAAATAAGTCAAAATCTTCACAAGAACTTCAATATACCATTTTTTGTCATATTCTGATTAATGACCTTTTCCACTAAGTTGGAATCTTCATATGAACTCCAAAACTACGAATGTTCGTCATATTATCATAAATGACCTCTTCGTCTAAGTCGAAATCTTCACCGGAATCCTAAACATACCGATGCTCATCATAATATCCTTAATGACCACTTACCCTAAGTCGGAATCTCCATAGAAACCCTAAATATACTATCATTGGACTTACAAACTTTGTCTAATCGAAAGCAAAAAACAATTCTCAATTTTTTTGAATAAAGTCGATAGATAACCGTAAAAATCAATGGGATCCCGAGAGAAATTGAGTAACCTAGTGTCATCCATATATTCAACCTAATTCGACATAGAACTTCACATGAGTTTATTCGTATATACGTATACAAATTCATTTGTCTCTAAAAATCGTTCAATCTAATTGGATATTCTTACATGATTTAATTCCATAAATTTTTTTGGATCAATCCTATTTAGGTTTGATGTTAATGTCCTGTTAGTTAGATTTTTTTAGTTTGAACCCTAAATTTTCTTTGATTAATATTTGTTTGTTTGAATATGCAAGACTCAAGTTCATCATTTTCTAGAGGAAGATATCACTTTATTGATATCAAAATATAAGAATGGACCCTTAGATATGATTTTAATGTGTAATTCTGAAATTACCGTAACAATACAACTAAAGTTCATCTCATAAGGTGACAATTAAAAAATTTAAGCAACATATTACCCATTCAGTGTTCCTTAATGTATCTTGATTTTGCAACCCAAAGTTAAATGTACGTATGTTTGATATATTATACTTAATAACTTGGTTAATTGAGTATATCATTTGAGATTGATCAAAGTATGTGTGAGATTTACTTAATAACTTATATGTAAGATTGACCTAAGTCTATGTTCGCTCCTATCTGATGGTTATTCAAGAGTGTCCCTCTTGGCCAAACGACATAACTAATTATAACCGCAGAAAAGCCTGCAGTGACACCCAAAATGTATCTTATGTTATAAATCACTTTTAACTTAACTACGTTGAAGTAAAATCAATTAAAATAAAAACACAAACGATTAAATAAAAAATTAAAATTTGTAGAATATATAAAAACACTCCTTCACATGAGTGAGATGTGGCTCTGGATGATGTACAAGATGCCATACTTTATAGGAACGCAATGCCTATGTTTTTATGGAAATTACTGCGCTTTTTCGGAATTGGAAAAGAAAGAAAGCTAGCGAAAGCTCACAAAAAGATAGATGAACTCTTTGAAGAATATATTTGTCAAAAGAGAAAAGACTTGTCTGCAGGAGTCCAAACAGATTGTCTCTTATCGACTTACATAAAAGCTCTAGTAGATGAGAATTGTGCTGTTTACTCTTTGGCTAACAAAGACATTTTCCTTCGAGATGAAATGCTTAATTTATTCATAGCTGGGCGTGACACTGTTACGGCGGGTCTCATTTGGTTTTTCTGGTTAGTTTCGAAAACACCTTCTATCGAGACAAGGATCTTGGATGAGTTGAGTTTTGTATTGTGTTTAAAGAATAGGGGAGAAGAAACAATGAGAAACCATGCCTGGCCATGGGTTTTCGATTCGGATGATTTGAAAGGGTTAGTTTATTTGCATGCGGCTTTATGTGAATCCTTAAGATTATACCCACCACTTCCACTAAACCGGAAATCCGTTGTTAAGAAAGATGTGCTCCCAGATGGGACTTTGGTGACTCCTGGAATGGAGATAATACTTTCATTCTATTCAGCAGGAAGAATGCCATGGATTTGGGGTGAAGACTGTCTGGAATTCAAGCTGGAGCGTCGGATAGCTGGAAATGGGAAGATAAGTTTCGAAGCGACATCCAAATTTTTCCATTTAACATCGGACCGAGAACTTGTTTAGATAAAGACATATCTTTTACGCAGATGAAGTCTGTTGTTGCAGCTGTGCTATTCAACTTCCATATTGAAGTGGTGGAAGGTCATCATGTTTGCCCTAAACCATTCATAAACCTTCATATGAAAAATGGATTGAAGGTGAATATTAAGAAAAAAACAATGTGAAGTACTCGTAAATCCTTACATGACTTCAAGTACCATTAAGTCTTTACTTATTTGTTCTTTGTTTGCATCCTTCCCTACGATGTGTGTTCTTATTTACTTGTTTTTATTATGAGTCCGAGTTTTTTATCTTGATTCATGAGTGATGCACACTGAGGCACACTGATTAATTATGACATTTAACATTTGAGTATGTTGAAATCAGAAGATGAATGATTCCCGGTTCAAAATAGCACCACTCGACCTTGTTGGCGTAAGGTCATAAAGTTCGCCGTAAGCATTTCATGAACAGATTATATGTGGAATCTTTACACTAAAACCAAAGATTTCTATCATAAATTTCAACGTAGTTACCATACAATAGAACTGTTGATCAACATTTATAGCAATGGGATAACTCTACAAATATATATCATGAATAAACAAATTGAAGCAAATTTCGACTAAGAATCCTTCAATCAGTTAGCATGTGATGAATTATGTCTATTTCGTTTTTTTTTTATGGGTTAGTACAGTGGTTAGTTAGTGGCCCCTAAATACTACTAGCAATTACAAGTCCAGGAATCGAACCCCTACCTTCTCCAAGAAAGGGAGCATGAGAACCATCAGGCCACCTGAAGGGTGATAACTAGTTTAGGGCAAGGGTCGTGTCCTTCCACCACTTCAACATGGAAGTTGTGGAGAACAACTGCAAACAGGCTTCATTAATTAGTGTAAAAGACATTCTTATGTAAACAAGTCCTTGATCCGAAACTGAATGTCATGAATTTGGACATGTTTTCTTGGCGATTAATTAGCTTCCCACACTGCGGATCCAGGTATTAATATTCCGGGGGCTAAATTTTTTTTAGATAAATATCTAAATTTTAGTGGGCTAAATGATAAATACTAAGTGGACTAAATAGGAAACCAAGAGTATAAAACAAATTTTGGACAATTTACCTTGAGTAAATGGTGGTCAGGATTTAATTTGTGGGGAGATAAAAAATGACTGAGATTTGTTTAGGAATAAGGTGTGGGTCCGGATTTTTCTACGGGATATATAAAGAGTGGTTATGATTTATTTTTGGATGTAGAGGAGATATATAGAGTTAGGATTTGTTTATGAATGATAGATCAATGATTGTGGTTCAATGAGAATACATCCAACAGTCTTAATTTATAATCAAATTATTAATGTCCCATTAATTGTCACATATTTAATGTTTCATTAATTTCCTATAATATCATTAATTATCCAAATACATATCTCATAATAATTTTTTAATTAATTTCTTATAATTTTATTAATTATCCAAATATACATAATATAATTATGTATATCAACGGAAATTGGCAGTGGTGGTGGAGTCGGTGGTGGTAGTGGAGGTGGATATTAATGGGCGGTGGAGGAGGTGATAACGTTTATTAGTAGTGGTCACTACGAAAAAAAAATGGTTTTTAGTGGAAAATAATCATGTCAAAAAAATTCATTTTTTTGCTACAAAAAGAATCCAGAATTTTATCACCTATCGTAAGTGGTAGAAAGTATTTTATGACAACCTTAAAAATTAACACCGAAATCTTTTATTAGCAATAATAAATATATTGCCACCAAAAATGTCTTTTGGCGAGCAAATAAATTTGACACCGTTCAATGATTTGATGACCTAGAATTTTGTCACTCTAGGTATTTTTATGAAGAAATAATTTTATCACTTAAAGTAATTTTAGCAACAAAATATTGGCCTCAGAAAAAATTTATAGTGATAAAACAAATTATTCAGATAAAACCATTTTAACAACAAAATTTGTTCGTCTCAGAAAAAAAATTAACAACAAAATTTGTTCGTCTCAGAAAAATTTATAGTGAGGAAATGATTTTGTCACATAAAAATTTAGCAACGAATAATTTTATCTCAGAATAAAAAAGTAATAACAAAAAACAATTTATGTCTTTAAAAGTACTTATAAAGACCAAGTAAAATTGTCTCTATAAATATCATTGTCTCAAAAACAATTTTACCGACCAAGTCATCCGTCTCAAAAAGTTAGTGTAGGCGGAACATTACCCTCAAAATAATTGTTTCCTGACCCAAATTATTTTCACAACATGCCAAATTGGTCACCAAATTTTCTTTAGTGACTAGTGATAATTGCATAATTTATATATTTTGAATACATTTCGTACACATATTTGCTAGTTGTTATGTAAATTACTTTGTTTTATTGTTATTATTCTATTTTATGTCTCTCATTAGGTGAATTATCCAAAAGGAAGTGGAACTTGTTCAAATTCATAATTTCTTCTCACCATGTCAAAGAGAACGAGAAAACGAAACTAATAGAGAAAGAATGGAGCCATTCCAACTTCATATGAAGAAGATATGGGTGAAAAGTTGAAGTGCAGAAATGAGTGAAAAGTTGAAGTGCAGAAGCTAGTCGTCCAGACTTGGCCGACCAGGATCGGATTGTTGCTGATTTTTCTCTTCTACGCACTAGTCTGATATTTTTGGGACCTATTTTGACCGGGATTTGAGCACATATTCCTCTATATTTGGAGCTATTATATAAGGGACACTTTTAAGGAAATGAGGGGGATCTTGGATCATATCATATCTTTTGGAGAGAAGAGAAGAAGCTTTGGAGTTGAAGACTCTTCTACGACCTAGGGTTTGCTTTACTTTTCTATTTATTATTTAAAGAAATCCATGAGTAGCTTAACCTTTCATATTGGTTAAGGATGTAATCGGATATCATAAACATGCTACTAAATTAATCTATTAGTTTTATCATCTTAATTAAATCATTATTGTCTTGTTCTACTATTTATGATCGCCATGTATGATTGTGAGAATGTTTGTCTAGGAACGCTACTAAATAACCAAGAATGCATATCTATTGCTAGACTAGGGTTTTGAGATACAAAATTGTTGATGAACCTTGTCATAAGTAGCATAATGTGATTGCCAATTGTATTCAAAACCTTTGTGTGATTGCATGCAGAAGCTTGACCTACGTTGAATAGATTACTCATAGTATATCTATTGCATTGATTAGCCTAATTCACAAAACTTAAAGCTCTTGAGGGATTAAACTTGATAGCACGTTGTATTATGTTGTTGTTTGAGTAGTATTTACATATTCATCGTTATGGTATGTGATGACATGAGGAATTTACCGGAGTATGCTGTCGATGGGATGCTCTAGGGCTCTTGATAATGAATGATTAAGTGACAACTCTAGTTATCAGTTAAAGTGCATGTCTTATGATTGAAGATGAACCCTTAACCAGTACTCTCAACCTATTGATTCTCTTTATTCATTCTTTGCTAGTATAATGACTTTAGTCTTAAAACACAATATCCTCCCAGTTTACATCAGTTTTCAAATAAGAATAACAACCCATATCTCCCTGTGGATCGAATCTGTTCTTATAACTATACTCTTATCTATAATTATGAAGTGAAAGAACTTGAAAATAATTTTGCTTGGCTGCCAACCGACCAAATTTTGGCGCCGCTGCCGGAGAGGCATAATGAACTGTTATTTTGTTTCTTATTTTTTTATTTTTAGTTTTTAATTTAGTTTTGAGAATTGTTTTTCAGGTACTTATCTTCTGGCTCCTAAACCGAAACCGAAACCGAAGCATGTCAGGTTTCCACAGATTGGAATCGAAACTCGGAGAGGAAATATATTGAAAGATAAACCAGAGGACAAACAAAAAGAGGAAATAGGTGATGCAAACCGTACACTCAAGTATTTAGCTTCTCACAAGTTGGATGCACATCAATGGTGTATTCAAACAACATATACATTTGAGATCAAGCCAGGGTTGATCCGTGAGCTACCAAAGTTTTATGGACTGACTAATGACGATCCAAACAAACATCTAATGGATTTTCATAATATAGTCATTGCCATGCTACTAAAGGATACAGATGCAGATGGAGTCATGTTACAAGATTTTCCATTCTCCTTGATGGACACTGCTAAGGAATGGTTATATTATTTACCTTCTGGCAGTGTCACAACTTGGAATGGTTTGAAGAAACTCTTCTTGGAGAGATACTTTCCTGCATCAAAGAAAACTCAGATTTCCTGCCATCTGCTTAATGCCACAAATTTCTTTATGGATCTGTGTTTCCTTTGATGCAACTGAGGTTAATCATTTGAAGGCACATAATAGTGGGAACCTCCCTTCTCAACCTATTAATCCGAGAGATTCTGTCAACGCTGTGACATTGAGAAATAGTACACGAACTGTACAACCGGAAGATGCTGAAAAAGAACAAGGACCCTAAGGGGCCGTTTTTGGAGAAAGAGATTTCTGACACTCTTCCCAAACCGCTGAGGTACCTAAAGAAAACTCTAAACCTCATGTTTTTACTTATTTTCCTCCTTTACCTTTCCCTTGCAGATTTGCTAATTCTAAAAAGGCGGAACAAGATAAGAAGATATTAAATATTTTCAAGAAGATTCATGTGAACATTCCACTCATAGATGCAATCAAATAAGTCCCCAAATATGCGAGAATTATGAAGGACTTGTGCACTAATAAACAAAGATTGACCGGTAATAAGGTAATGAGAGTGGGGGAGAATTCTTTGGCTATCTAGCAAAAGAAACTCCCACTCAAATGTAAAGACCCCGGTAATTTTGACATTCCTATTGTTATTGGTAACACAAAGTTTAATAAGGCTATGCTTGATTTAGGAGCATCAGTAAATATTATACCTGCATCTATATGTGAATCTCTTAATTTAGGTCATTTGAAAGAAACTGGAATTATTTTGTAATTAGCTGTTGCAAATCACATGCGTTGTATTATTGTAGACGAAGAAGCTATCCCGTTGCGTGAAATCTTTCCAGATGAGCAACTATTCTCTATTGCAGTTTCAGAACCATGGTACGCTGATATTCTGAATTATTTAGTGTCTAAACAAATCCCAAGTAATTTGTCTCGTTCTGAGAGGGACAAACTTAAAAACATTGTAAATCAATATGTTTGGGATGATCCATACCTATGGAAATATTGTTCAGACCAATTTATACGGAGGTGACTAACCCGAATCTGAATTGAATTGTATCTTGTCTTTTTGTCATTTGTATGCATGTGGAGGACACTTTGGGTCTAAACGAACCGCACTCAAGGTACTTGAGAATGGCTTTTTTTAGCCAACCTTATTCAAAGATGCATACATATTTTGTACTACTTGTGATCGATGTCAAAGAACGGGCAACCTATGTGCTCGAAATCAAATGCCACAAACGGTTATCCACTTTGTTTAGGTGTTCGATGTTTGGGGTATTGATTTTATGGGGCCTTTTGTTAATTCTTTCAGAAAATATTACATTTTACTCGTTGTTGATCATGTCTCTAAATGGGTGGAAGCTAAAGCCACCCCAACTAATGATTCTAAAGTGGTTACATATTTGTTAAAGATCATATTTTTGCAAGGTTTAGAACTCCAAGAGCCATAATAAGTGATGAAGGAACACACTTTCGAAACAAGTTCTTTCAGGGCTTGTTGAAAAAGTACAACGTATCTCACAAGATAGCTACACCATACCATCCACAGACTAACGGGCAAGCAGAAGTATCTAATCTAGAAGTAAAGTCCATTCTGGAGAAAACCGTGAATCCCACACGAAAAGATTAGAGTTTACGGCTTGATGATGCATTATGTTCATATAGGAATGTGTACAAAACACGTATTGGGATGTCTCCTTTTAGTCTTGTGTACGGTAAACCATGTCATCTTCCTGTTGAAATCGAGCATAAAGCCTTTTGGGCTATTCAACGGTGCAATATGAAGATGGATGGTGCAAGAAAGAAAAGAAAACTCCAACTCAATGAACTAGAAGAGATTCGTAATGATGCATATGAAAGTTCACGTATTTACAAGGAGAAGACAAAGATTTTTCATGATAAGATGATTTCTAGAAAATACTTTCGTATTGGACATAAAAATTTTGTTATTCAATTCACTTGTTACTTTATTTCCTGGTAAATTAGGTTCTCATTAGATAGGTCCTTTTATTGTGTTTCACGTTTTCCCTCATGGTGCAGTAGATATTCGAAGTTTAGCCACGGTAAAAGATCTAAAGATGAATGGACATCGACTAAAACCATATTTTGAGCCATTCACATCTGAAGTTGTGGAAGAGATCAACTTAGTAGACGCACTCCTTCTGGAGGAGTAGCAGGCAAGAAGTCTACAGTCGGGATGACGACATTAAACCAAGCGCTGAATAGGAGGCAACCCATCGGTTTTGTATTTCTATTTTATCTTTTTAATTTTGATTTTTCTTATCTTTTCATATCATTTTAGGATTTACATTGGACAAAACAATTTAAGTTAAGGATAATGTACATTTTAAGTGTGGGGGAGTGGTTAAGCATTTAGATTTTTAGTATTCGCTTTTGTAGGGAATGTTTAAACTTTTTGTACATATTTGTATGAAAACTTCCAACTTTTAGATATTTTAGAGTCACTTTGTATACTTATAACTAAGATTATGTACGGAGTTCTTACCGAAATAATTGAACTTATGAGTAATAGAGAACGACATTCAGAGTTCTTAGTGGTTGAGAGGCATGAGCTAACAAAAATGGACAGCGACCGCTGGTAGAAAATATAGCTTTTGAGAAGTTGATCATTAAAAACCCATGAGTGAGGCACCAGACCTGGAATTCTTTGTACCTGTCTAAATTATCCGCTTAGAGTGTTTCATATGCGCAAACTCCGGGTAGAATGATGTGCTACCCAACTTCGCACCAATTTCAGCACTAATTTTTGACCTCTTGAGTGTTATTTCTGTCAATCATTAGGGTGTCATCAGAATTGTTAACTCTATCTTGTAGTCTTGTTTGAAGTTCGGACTATTCTCTCGACAACGATAGGTCCATAGAAACACCATCATCATCAATAAGTGGAACATCAAAAACTTGAAGAAAAGTTGAAGAAGTTCAAGGTTTACAAGCAACAGTACAAGAAAGAGAAAATTTCATATTCAAGTGAGGCAACAATTCAATGAATAGAATTATATATACATGTTGAAGACTTATGTACAAGAGCGAAAGAAATCAAAAAATATGAGTTAGTGAATTTCATGATATCAAGACAATACAAGTAGTGAAGAATCAAGTGGTAAAGTCATTATCCCATGGCCATGGTAATTTCATTGTTCATTTTATTTTATTTATCATTTGTATCATTCTACTAAAAAAAAATAAAAAAAAAGTTGTTTAGTATGTTTTTGTTTTTATATTCATTCAATAAGGCCGTGGGGAAGAAGAAATCTATAAAGAAGTTTCGAGAAACAAGGAATTGAAGAAAAGAGTTACAATTGTCAAGGTTCTACGAAGTTCAAGAGTTCATCATCAACAGTTGAAGACTGAAAACTGAAGACGTTTTTATTGAATGTTGTGATGGTGGTGTTGATTGTGAATCGGGTGAGAAGGTAAGTAAGCGTTCCCATCCTTGAATAATGGTTGATTTCCTTTCTTAGAGGTCATCAAAAAAATAAAAAGGTTTCTTTTTCGTCCCATATCTCTATGGGATAACATCTTCATGATTCGAAAGGTTACCTTTCTTTCCCACCATTCAACGTGTGCATGATTTCTATCTTTACTCCTGCCTACACACATGTGAGAACCATAAAGTGCGTCTTTTGAGTGTCAAAGTCATAAAATCCTATTGGTGAGGTAGAATTCTTATTCGGTTACTCTTGAACCTGGATTCTTTCATATGGTGGTTTCCTCCTAACTCAAGGACTAAGCATGAGAATAATGATCTTTATACTTCTTATTGTTAGTGTGCAAAAAATTTATATCTTCGTAGGTCTTTGGACGCATGTGATCTGGAATATTTGAAAGTTGGAATTTAGGTTATGTGGGTATACCTCTTTAACCCTCACGAGACTATAACTCGTCCACTAGGGACACCTAGGAATTTAAAGGCTTGTTACACATGCTAAGTGTAACTGTATCCTCGACGAAATGAAGTTGTTGTATTTTAGTTTAGTTAGGTAGTTTCATCGAGGACTAGCAAAAGAAAGTGTGGGGGAATTTGATAAGTGCATAATTTACATGTTTTGAGTATCATTTTGTACACATATTTGCTAGTTGTGTACAAAATGATACTCAAAACATGTAAGTTATGCACTTATCAACTAGCCCAAATTATCATACATCATTCTCAAGAAATTTATTACACAAAAATAAATATAAATAAATAAACAAAGTGTAGACAACTTACCTTAGATAAAGAGGGGTCAGGATTTCATTTTGGAGGAGACAAAGAGAAGATGGGATTTTTTCAGGGATAGGGTGTGGGTCTGGATCTCTCTATTGATAATATAGATGAAAAATTGTTGTTTTTTTTGACAAAAGACACAGCCGTCCGAGGGAATATGTAGTCATTTTACATTTATAAAATCTTTTTGGTGTTGTTTCAGGCAGAAGAAGAGAGGGGATGTATAATAAACAATCAAAAATACAAAACAAAATGTAGAAAAATTACCTTAGATAAAGAAGGGTCGGGATTTAACTTTGGAGAAGAAAAAAAGCGGCTGGAATTTGTTCAGGGATAGGGTGTGGGTCTGGATCTATCTACGGATAAGATAGATGAATGGATGATGTTCTTTTTGAAAAAATGCATAGCCTTCCGAGGGCATAGGTAGCCATTTTACATTTGTAAAATCTTTCCGGTGATATGTAGAGAACAATCTCATTATCGATCTAGGTTCCATTTTCTTCTCTGTCTTTCAGTTGAGTATACTCAAATGTAACCTTAAACAGAGAACTTGGTGAAGATACTTAATCAAATAAGCATTTTGGTATAAACCTTCATTTCGGTATTTTCTTTGAGAAATTTGATTTATCATCTCCATATCAAAGATTTCTGTTGATGTTGGTTGTTTAAGACATGATATGAAGTTAGACACATCCTTTTCTCTCTAGATTTAGGGTTTGTCACTTCATAAAAAAGAAATATTGTTTTGTTCACCTCCTATTAGAATCGACTGTTCTTAAAAACAAAATCTTCTAACTAGGGTTATGATTATAGTTAGATTTAGGGTGAAACCCATATCATACAATATCAAGGGCATAAAACCCATTTACAAAAATATTCTGATCTTCGGGATCACTGTGTCCTGGTCACTGAAAGCAATCACAGTTATCATCATTTTGAATACGGAACCAATATAAAAACCCTAAGAAATTGACTTCGAGAGTTGAATGTTATACACTAGAATAGTAATACCCTCAAGGATGATGACTTGATTAGTAGCGGGAAGTAAGTTTTCTTTAGCTAAACAAATTACAAGAAAATCCCTAATAATTTTTAGAGTGTTTTAATAGTTATTTTGTGTTTGTTATTTGTAGATTTCAATTCCAAAAGGTTCTTTCTAAAGGTCTTGATGACTCAACTTGGCCAATATCAAGTGTAAGGGGGCCAGGTAATCCTAGAAATCTTTGTTTTGCTCTATAAGTTGCTCACTTCAATTTATCTTAAAACAATATGCTATTTTGAACATTTCAGACACATTGGAGAAGTTTGTCTCATAATTCATTACCCCAATGATGTTGTAAGTTCGATCTCTCTTTCTGCATTTCAGTATGTCTATTAATCTCAAGTGATGCTTAGTGGAGAAGTAAAGCTTAAACTTTTTATTTTGTATCCTTTTTTATTGCTTCCATGTATAACTTGAGAACTTTTGCTGATTGTAATGTTACTAAATTCATAGTGCAACTTTACTTTGTAGAGCTATGGTAGTATTTATGGTGTTATATATCTGAGTTTTGCATCGTAAGGACTGAAAGACGCCATTTTATCCGGCGAAGTTCTTATGATCGGAAATGGATTTACAATAGATTCTGTCTGTAGAGCATGCTTCAGACAATTTTTATTCTTGACTGATTCTGGAGGAAGAGGGGTAAGCTATCTCATTTGATTCTTTAGAATGTTGCTTCTTTTTTTAATTCTTTCTGGAATGTTGATATTGACATATTTTCAATTCATATGTAGGTTCGTGTACCATCTGGAGGGATATTATTCTGTCATATAGTAGTATAGTTGATAGCAGAAATATCAGAAGTCTATAAAAATAAGTGTTGGGAAATTTTATTTAATATTTGACAAAGGAGTTGAAGATGAACAATTAGGTGTTGAATATTGGAATCATTTGCAGATTCACTCAGTTATATCTATCGCCACATAAATTGTTTCTGCAACTTGATTTCTTTCACCCAAATTTCGTGAAAATTGTTTCAATATAAACTATTTATTTCCCATACGATATTATCTTCCCTCTGGCTACTTAAACTATTGATTTGCAATTTATATTCACATTTATCTTAATTTTCATTCAAATACATATACCATAGGTTTCGATGAAAGGGTTGTTAATCATAGGGTTCCATCGAAACAGTTGCAGTATAGGGAGCTTGGAGTGTTGTTATGGCGTGGTTTCACCATTCAAGAGTTTTCAAACCAGTGCTTTGGAAGTAATTCTGATTATGCAATAAATTATTTCCAATTATTATTTCTGTATATCATACTATTACATGTTGTGTGTTTAAACCCGTGTTATGAAACCAATTATCGTGTATTCATGCCACTTTATCTCTTAGTAGTTCAGTAAGAAAATATAATTTTTTTAGTCTTTCTTTTCTTTTATTTTGAGAATTGCGTTATCGGAGCCGAACCAGGAATGTTGTTAGTGGACACCGACTCGGTTTTGATTTTTTGTAACGATTCGATGTATTATAGTTGTCAATAAGTACGAGTTTATATTAATCTATTAAGCATAGTTGATTACATGTCACGGAAGGACACAAGATATCTTACTTATGTGACTACAAATGCATGGATAAAATTGTTTTGAAAAATTATTGATATATGCAGGTCAAGATTTACATGACGAAAAATATTAATTCCCGTGTCGTAACGACAAGGGTTAAACCCTAGTATAGTACAAAATTAAGGGTTTTTATATAGTTTTGGGGGTTTTAGAGAGGACTGGAGCCAGAGTTAGTCAACCTTGGTTCTGCCCATGGCTTCCCATCAATATCTATCCATATCTCTAGCTTGAACTCCAAACAATCTTCTCCCTAAATACATGGCATTCTTCTAGCTGAATATAATGCACCACTATATTTGTACATGGTTTTACACTATACCGTCGGAATATTGGATAAGGAGTCTCATAGTGTATGTGCATATCTATTCTATTATATAAAGGGAACTCCCCTTAGTTGAAGCTGTAAATTTTTGGGACCATTTTTCCCTACTAATAAATAAAAGAATGTGAAAATATCCGAGGTATCCAAGTTTGAACCCCCTCTCTTTCAAAAACCCATTATTAAGATGATATATATTTGTAGCCGAAAATATAAGATGTACGGTTAACATTAGTAGTTTAAGATTAAATTTAGACTTTCACATTTCCAGATGGACTAATGTAACCTTTATCCATTATGTATTATTAAAAAAATAAATAAATAACAATTCCATTAGTAATGGGTCACTAGTCATGGCGTTTTTTGTGGGCTTTTTTTAGGGCGTCTGTTTCTTTTTATAATTCTTTTTATAATTGTGAAAGATTTAGCTTTCCCCTTGTATTTAGCACTAGTATGACCAAACATACAGAATCCGTTACGCATGTTATCTATAATTTATCTGCGTTTCTGTTTGATGACTTCAAAAACTTCTCTTATGAGTTCAGTTATCATCAGTAAGTTTAATTAGTTATGCATAATGTTATTACAGTAACAGTTTAAACATGCATAACGACCTTTCAATTTAGTTTCGTAGTACCATACCTAGTTACCAACTTTCAATTATCACAGGCTGTGATAAAAAAAATTCTAGTAGACTGTGATAATTCCGTGAAAAGAAATTCAGGACCGGTCATCTTTAAAGACTTACCAAATTCCTTGAAAAGAAACTCATAATTTAATTACAGAGAGATACTAGATAAAATTGTAATTGCAGTATATCTGTACGTTCATTTTTTATGTTGTTGCAGTCATGCTCGGCTTCCTATAAACCAGTAACCCTATTATTATATTGGAGCAACACTAAAGGCATTATGCTATCATCTTGCAGGCTACGCCATTCATTATTACTTAACTTCTTAAAACTTCAAACGTATTACAGTTAATTATTGTTGCACTAAGTTCCAATGGGATGATAATAATTTCAATGAGTAAAGTGATCAAGGTATGAATCGTTCACCTTATATATGTATGATAATTTGATCTTTCACCTTATATATGTATCTGATAATTTGACTTTTCACCTTATATATGATTTATGATTTGATCTTTCACCTTATATATGGATTATGATCTGAATTTTCACATAAGATTTAGGTGGTAGTTGGAACAACATTTGTTTTTGAGGCATCCCGAATCCTTTTTAATAAAAACCACCTATCGAAAAACCTGATTTTTTATATGCCCATGCATCATCCTGTGTACAACAAGTTTTCTGTTAGTGAAAACTCCAACTTTCATCATCCATTACTCATGTGAAAATTCAAACTTTCACTTTTACTCATGTGAAAATTCCAACTATCATCATATTCCCAAGTGAAAAATCAAATTTACAAACATATTGTGTGCATCTTCCTGTTGATAAAGAGATACAATTTTCACCATTATATTGAGGTCTTGTAATAGCTTATTTACCTGCAAATTCGAGTTCCAAAGCAATCTCATCGATCATATTCCTTTAAAAATTCTGAAACACTCCTAATTTCATCCAATCACTACCAAAAATATAATGGCAACAACAACTATATTAGTCTCCTACTACTGAAGCAGTCCACGAGGGACCTCCAACCACAGTAAAAAATCGAATTATCGTGAAATATCAAACAAACAAGGGACATCCCTTTCAAAATGATGGTAGAAATAGAAGTTGACGGAGAGTGATATGGGGTTTTCTGCTCGGTATCGTGATAATGGAGTTTTTGCATTTAAAATGAAAATAAAAAAAAGACGTCAAAAACAACGAAAAAGCTAAATGTGAAAGATTTTACCAAAAATACTGGTAATATTTGATGGCCTAACTTACCATATATAACTGGATGAATAAACGTTAATTTAAGATTGACGTTAATTTAAGGATTGATTCTGAATATTTTACTTTTTAAAACTGCATACTTTATTTTTTTAAAATAAAAAACAAATCTAGAATTATTCTTCTAAAGGTTATTCATATAATCTAATATAAAATAGTAAATTATGGGTTATACTTCCTCTATTTCTAGAAAAATGTTACTATCATTTTTTTTAATTTGGCATATTTTTAGTCTAAAATAAAAAAGTGATGGTAACTCTTTTCCACAAAACGGAGAGAGTATATATATAACATCTTAATTGTGGGTTTTTAAAATATAAAATAAAATAAAATAGGCTGCAAATATTTTTCCCCATAAAAGAATCATAAACAGATATATTAATTGAGGCAAAACGGTAATCTAAGATTTTTTTTTGATAACTTCCTTTACTCAGAATTTTATCAAAATACTATATAAAGATCATAAAATACAAAAGATCTGAATTGTTATAAAACTTGAAATTAATAGGTTCTTGGATTTTGGATCTGATTCAGTCCTCAACTGCACCCAAACCTTGAAATTAATAGGTTCTTGGATCTTGGATCTGATTCAATCCTCAACTGCACCCAAACCTGTGTCAATTACCATTCAATCAACCATCAACAAAAAAAGAAAAATAAACTTGAAATTAATTGATTCACTTAAACAACAAACAAATTAAGAAACCCATTTTAAGTAGTTTAAATTCCAAATCCAAAATCAGAAAATTCGTTTGAAAAAAATCATTGACTAAACAGAAAAGCTTAAAAGCAATGGCGGTATCTGGGGAATAAGCATCGGCTAACTCTGTGCCAGCAGCCGCGGTGGTAGGGTCCTATTCGGGATTTCAAGAGATACAGCACAGGTTTTATTTTTTATAATAGATTTAACTTTAGACAAAGAAGATCCTCTTAGGTACTATAATTTGGAGTGCTTTTTTTGTTTCTTTTGAAGAATTAATGAGTTATTGGTTGAAAGTTGGAACATGCAAATAAAAAAATGAGTTATAATTGTACTTACTTTTAAAATTTTAATAAAATATGGAGACCAACAATGGTAGAATGGAAGAGGAAGGGACGGAGAAAGCAACAGTGAGAGAACTGGGAGAGGAAGAAGAGATGAAAAGGAGGAGTGGATGGCATTAGGTTTAGTTTTCTATTTTTCATTTTCTTTCATATCAAATTATCGTGCTACCTTTCTTTCTTGAAACTTGGAGACATTTGTTTCCCATGGGACGTGGGTTAGCAACGGGTCGATGATTCTAGCACCCGCATACGCACGTGCCCAACGTTTTAATGATATATAGTGCAGTGTAGGAATAGTGAACAGTGTAATCTAAATATTTTATCCATTGAGAGTATAGTTGTAATTTTACATATAAAGTGTATAAAGAAAGGAGTTTCTCGTTTGAGTGAATAACATTATTTCAGCTACTCTCTCTGTTTCCATATTGAAAAAATAGTTATAATTTTGTATATCAAGTGTATAAAGAAAGGAGTTTCTCCTTTGAGTGAATAACATCATTTCAGGTACTCTCTTTCTGTTTTCACATGGTATTAAGCTAGAGGGAAAGATAAGAGAAAACCCATCTTATATCCCCTTTTATCTTAATCTACGATTCAGATCCAGAAGTTAGATCCTTAAGATGTTCATGAAGAATCTGTGAGTTTTTCTTTAAGAGGATTCTTTGATCATAAGTTGGTTTCTCCTTTGAAGTTTTTCCTCATTTTTTATTGAGTGGAAAGTAGATCTATGTCTAATACTTCTGATAATAGTAGTTCTTCTCATTCTAGGAGTTCAACATCTCTAGACTTTTCTCATAATGAGAATATGAATTTCAAAATGTTATCTTGCGAGATAGATGATACAAACTATCTTGTTTGGTCTCATTATGTGAAACTTTGCATTACTGGTAAAGGAAAACTTGTGTACTTAACTGGAAGCAAAGTACGTCCAGCAACCATAGACCCTATATACGAGACTTGAGTACAAGAAAATGCCTTGATAATGAGCTTGTAACTGGAATTAATGGCTCCTGATCTGAAGAGTAGTTATATGTGCCTAACTACTGCAAACGAAGTGTGGGACGCAGCCTCTATACGTTGCGAGTGGTGATGCCACACAGATATATGATTTGGATAGTCGAATTATAGAGACATGTCAGAATAATAGGCCTCTTTCAGTTTACTATAATGGTCTCCAATCCCTATGGAAAGAACTTGATTTTCTACAGCCATGTGACATAGTGTGTTGGTGATACTACTAGGCTACATAAGAGAAATGAAAAAGGTCGAATTATTGAGTTCCTTGCTGGTCTAAATCTAAAATTTGATCCTATCAGGATTCAAATTTAATTTGGGGAAATATCCATTGCCAACACTTCAATGAGTTTATGGGTTTGTTAGATCCGAAGAACTTCGTCGAGCTGTCATCATATCTACAGTACCACAAGAAAGTTGAGTTTTGAATGTCGTTACTGCATCTACTCATGTTCCAACAATTATACTGGAAGGAACCCAAAAATCCGATGAGAATATACTGCGACTATTGTTACAAACGGAGACACACAAGGTAGACCTACTACAAACTCAATGGACGTCCATAATGGGAGAATGGTAATAAAAGATGAGGTAATTCTAGTGGAAACTTTGGAAGAAGAAGAGGAGGTCGCAGTAGTGGTCCAAGTGATACCATACAACTTATGAGATGGAGATTCAACCTATATATCATCATCTTCCAAGTCTTCCAAGTAAAATTCTACTAGGTTTAGTTATATGACTCAATCAGGTAACACAAATAATTTTGGTAGGGAATTAAACTCTACGGGTGATAAGTCTAAGGATTCTTGGATTATCGATAGTGGAACAACTGATAACAATTCCACCAAGTCCAATATTTTCTCCACCTATATATAACCCTAGTCCCAGTAAACCTTGTATTTTGACAATGGATGGATCTCCAACTATTGTTTCTGGTAAATGCCATATTCCCATAAGTAAATCCATCTCCTTATCTACAGTGTTATATGTCCTTAATTTTTCATGCAACCATATCTATATCAGTCAAATAACCAAAGCCTTAAAATTTTGTGTAACCTTCTTTGACTCACATTGTGTTTTTCAGGACCTACTCACAGTAGCAAAGATTGGTCTTGGTAAAAAAATGATGGGGGACTTTACTACTTGGAGTTGCAGGGGTGTAGATGTTGAGTTTTTCACAAGGGTTAAAATTGTAAAATCACCCTTCTACCTAGTTGCGGGAATATGGAAATATCTGCACATACTTGTGCACATACTTCTGACTTCACCTCAAAACATAAAATAATGTATTCCTCATTATATTCTGCAGGCGAATTGAGGATGCAGTCTCTACAAAAGGGCTACAAGCATTCCATGCTAACAATGTAGTCTATAATCTCTAAGTCTCCAACTCCTATATGGATTACTCACTAGTATAGAGAAAACTTGAGTCGTCTCTAAACAACTACGAAAATTCTAAACTGACCTCGTATCCTCCTCAATACCACAATATTTATGCCATATCGAACTAGTCTCAAGTCGCATAAAATTCCACGGCTGAATTCCTTGAACTTGTCTCGAGTGTGCATCAAAGTCGGGAATAGATAATACTTAAACCCCAAAAAAATACTTTAGCTTAACATTTTGTTTGCAACAAACTCGTCTCCAATTGCTCCTCTGAGTTTAAATGTGTTACCATAGCACTTTGCTTAAATATAAGCCACAAATAATGTGCCACTCCTCTCGGACGCGTCACAATCAAGAAGCAATGCCATAAAAGATGCATTGAACCTCTCATCTAGGCTAACCCTAGCCTTCTCTCTTATCAGTTTCAAGTTAGCACTAGTAATTTGACTTAGCACCGTTTTGGCACCAATTAGCCACATAAGTGCTAAAAGCGCTAACTTTCTTGGCGCTAAACTCTAGCTCCTGAGAAGTACTAACTAACTTAAAATGGTCTTAGATAGCATATTTTAGCCTAATAAGGCCCTATCCAACATATCACCACCTTGGAACCTAAATCCTAGCACCAAAGTGCTAACCGTAAATTCTAGCGCCAAAGTGCTAACCCTAAATTCTAGCGCCAAATGCGCTATCTTTTTTGGCTAGTTCTAGCTTGATGTTGCACCCTCGATCAATAGATAAGTTCAATAATCCTCTAGCTGTTTGACGCCGTTGAATTTCTAGCACGAAGACATGTGCACCTGTGATAGGTCGTGACGCCCTTGCTCGCTAACGCTCTTTCCTGGATGACGCCCTTGATGGATAAGTGACCTTGATGGATAAACGCCATTGATATGGCTAGCGCCCTTGCTTGCGCTAACGCCCTTGCTTGTATCTAGTGCCCTTGTTGTGGCCGACGCCCTTGCTTGTGCTAGCGCCTTGCTTGAACTGCTAACTTCAAACCTCCTTGGTACTAGCTTCCTAGTCCTAGTACAATTAATATTTACCAAAAGATGTACATGTTGGTCTTACTCCTGAGATGTTAGCATACTAGCCTTTTATGTTAAGAGAGTGAGCACCTAGTGCTGGCTTTGCTAGCTATTTTGCTCCAAAATAGGCCTTTCTTCTCAATATAGGTATTACATTGAGTCTTATATGAATTCTATCAGGCCTCCTTGCTTAAGAAGCCCTTTATGACATTTGGCCTCAAAAGCCTCTCAGACTTACGATAGGTCTCTCTTATCTAATACTTATCCATTAAATATGCCATGTTACTTTCAAACAAGTACATGACAACTAAAATTCCCAGACTCGACACTAATCAGTCTGGCTATCAATCAAGTGAGTCGCACAACTTACCTCACTGACTTAGCAGGTCATTTGACTTGACTTGACTTAATCAAAACCATGATGGTTTATAACTCCACTATTTTCACGAGATATCAAATACAACATGGGGGGATTCTTATTGTGGTATTGGTATGGAGGTATAAGGCATCATGGGTGGTGACATAACACCCACGAACAAGAAGGTAACAAGAAGTGGGAGGTTACAGAGTAGTTGAGAAGATGAGGAGTAGTGGTCAGACAGGTCTTCCCTACCTTTTTTGGAAACCACCCCATTACAATCTCCACAATCGTCACTTCTCCCTCTCTATCTAATTTCCACGACTTATGAAAATATCAGTATGTCTTTTTCAAACTATAAATAGATGATTCTCATCTATTCAGAACAAGACAGAAACACACAACAAAAATAATTAGTATGAAGAAACCAAAACCTACAGAATTAGCGATTCCTCTATGGAGAATCCATAATTCTTCACACACTACTGATATTTCTCAACCTTTTTTGCTTCCCTCCCCTAAGACCTACCCAAATCATTTCCATCTTTGTAATCGAAGTGGGACGTGAATAATCATTTATTGGTTTAGGCTCGTCCTGTTCGAGCTTGATCTCTCGAACCTACTTGAAATTACCACTTTGAAATACATTTTTTTTCACCCTAAAACAATTGGCAACCACAGCGGAGATCAACCTCTCGATTATAAAAGCCAATTTTTTAATTTTTCACCCTTTGGAGAGGTTACAACTCCTATTGTTGGTTCAGGTAGTACTGGTGGTGGTGATTCTGAAAACACCCCTATTGCTATTGAATCTCCTCGTACAAATTATACTATTGTGCCTCCTCTCGGTGACAAAACCGATGAAGACACCGAGAATACTCAAACTCCAATCAACATAGTGGATCTTATAAAGAGACAAGACGTCATTGCCAGAACTCAGGTGGACATGGCTAGTACTCATAAGGAGATACTCGCTTGTCTCAAGACCCTGATAGATCAACTCTCCCCAGGATAACGTCATCGCTTAACAGAGCATACCAGAACCAACTTTGCAGCGGCTGCTAATGCTGAAACACCCGGGGCTCGAAAAAACAAAGGAATCTTTATCATTCCTGCTCGACCATCATAGAGGTACCAGCAATCTAATTTTATCACCCATAAAGATCTCGAGAAACTCCTACCAAACCATGGCAAGGAGGACTCATCCTTATCCCATAAACACCAACCTCCCTACCTGCCTAAAATCCAAAAGATCCCTCTCCCGGCAGGTTACTATTCTCCGACTTTCTCACTGTAAGACGGTTGAAAACACCAGGAACACCCAAATGCGGCTCAACATTTTTCATCTGATATGGAGACAAAAGTTCATGTCAGAACAAAGAAAGACATAACTACTACTCAAGAGAGGTACTCACTTTCCTTAAGACTCTAATAGAACAATTCTTCCCAAAATAGATCCATCACCAGTTTGCAGCAAACAACAATTCCAAGCCTACCAATGTCAACATTACCAGAATCAATATTCAAGGTGATGACGAGATCTTCATCCAAGGAGGAAAATTTCAAGGAGGACAGTACCTGGAAAAAAATTTACTATTTCATAGAGAAAGGGGACCAGTCTCACTTCAGCAACACCTCTTGGTCCCGGCACCTCCTCTTGGTCTCCTCTTGGTCCTGGTGCATCATCTTTGTTGTAGCAGTCATCTGGTCAGTAAGCACTACAACATCCGATCATCCATCAGGTCTTTTCAGAACAAAGGTGTCACAGAACGGAAAATTCCGCCTCCGGCGCGTTCTGCTAGGAAGACCAGAACTCCCCGATGCGCGATTTAGAGATAGAAACCGGACCTTAAAGCTTAACTTCTCGCTGTGTATGCAGGTATATTTTCTTCTCCAAACATGCTTTGTATGCATGATACTCGAAACATAGTTTCTATATCGTTCCAACTCACCCTTGTTCTACACAGGGTCTAAGGCCATTAAAGCCAATGATGAATGCCTTTGACAAGAATCACATAATTATAATCCTTGTTCAGGCCTAACTCATGCCTTGGACTAGCACCTAGGCCATTTCAAGCCTAAGTTTTCGCTTCATTGATTTTGCTTCGATCATGCGCTGGAGTATGCACTGATCTTATTCTTGCCAAAAGTGCAACATCCAGGCACATGCTATTCCATGCCGTAACGGTTTTTAGGAAGTATGAACAATCCATCGAATAGAATTTCAACTACCTCATCAAGTGTGGCAACAATCATCTCTAGACTTAGCATTGCCAAGCCAAATGTACTAGTTACCATAATATCGCAATCACCTCTAAATTAGATGATATGGGCGACAAGGTGTTGCACCTCAATGCATTGCATTGCGGCTGCCTACGTACCCAACCCGTACCTTGAAGGGATCAAGCATGCCCGTAGTTCAACAAAGTGTTAATTCGAAAGGAACAAGTAACTTAAGCCTATTAAAGCAAAGCCAGCATCAATTCCCACTTCATCGCAAAGCCGAAGACCAAGCAAAGCCTAGGCCGTATAGGCCGAAGGAATTTCGCAAGGTATGTACTAGCTTGTGCATAACTATTGTTATTTACTACGCAAATTTGTGTTCTCGAGTAAGCAACACGATTGAATGATGCTTTCACATAATTCAAGGTTTATGGGCTCAGCTACAAGCACATTGATGCTTAAGCATCAAGTATGCTCCAACGTATAGGCCACATCGCATTTATATATATATATATGCATCACCACTCATGCACAATCAAGATTCATCGTTTAAGCTACAAGCATACTGATGCTTATGCATCAAGTATGCTCCAACTTATAGGACACTTCGCATATATATGTGCATTACCGCTCATGCGCATTCAAACAAAGGTCCCTCCCTATATATGTTTTATTCGTATTTTTACAAATAAATATAAGAAAGGAAAGTGACATCCATCGACTGCACTTAGGAAAAAACGCCAACTGGTTGGCATCTCCTAGGCAAATCCGTAACTGGTTGGCTCCTCTTGGCTAATCCGCTAACTGGTTGGCGCCTCAAGGAAATTCCACCATCTGATTGGCATGTCAACGCAATTCCGACATTTGTTTGGCGCATCAAGGCAATTCCGCTTTCTAGTTAGCATTGCCAAGGAAAATCCGCTTTCTGAAAAGCCAAGTTAAAAATCATCAATTTTCAACCAACACCTCCTCCCTATATATGTTTTATTTTCATTTATACAAGTGGATATAAGGAGGATGTGTGACATTCATCTACTGCACTTCCTAGTGATGCATTCTCAATCATGCATCACGTCCTAATAGTGCATTAGCACTATGATGCTCTCACAAATGCGCAATATTGGTTAGTGATGCATTCTCAATAATACGTCCCGGCATAATAGTGCATTGGCACTATAATGCATTCTCACTTACGCAAAATTAGCTTAGTAATGCATTGAATCATGCATCAAGGCATAATAGTGCATTGTCACTATAATGCATTCTTACTTTCGCAACATTAACTTAATGATGCATTGAATCATGCATCACGGCATAATAGTGCATTGGCACTATAATGCATTCTCACTTACGTAACATTAGCTTAGTGATGCATTGAATCATGCATCATGGCATAATAGTGCATTGACACTATAATGCATTCTCACTTACGCAACATTAGCTTAGTGATGCATATAGTCATGCATCACGGCATTATAGTGCATTAGCACTATAATGCATTCTCACTTACGCAACATTAGATTAGTGATGCATATAATCATGTATCACGACATTATATTGCATTAGCACTATAATGCATTCTCACTTATGCAACATTAGCTTAGTGATGCATTGAATCATGCATCACGGCATAATA
>JAJJMC010029624.1:4552625-4563842 GCA_023531435.1 Papaver californicum
ATCACGGCATAATAGTGCATTGGCACTATAATGCATTCTCACTTACGCAAATTAGCTTAGTGATGCATTCCCAATAATGCATCACGACATAATAGTGCATTGGCACTATAATGCATTCTCACTTACACAACATTAGCTTAGTGATGCATTGAATCATGCATCACAGCATAATAGTGCATTATCACTATAATGCATTATCACTTACGCAACATTGGCTTAGTGATGCATTGAATCATGCATCACGACATAATAGTGCATTGGCACTATAATGCATTCTCGTATAGCAACATTGGCTTAGTGATGCATTCTCAATAATGCATCACGGCATAATAGTGCCTTTGCACTATGATGCATCCTCGGGTACTCCAGATAGGGTTAGTGATGCATTCTCAATCATGCATCACGCATAATAGGGCCTTAACACAAAAACTCGATTTCAAGGCATCTACACCCTAATGCACATCTGAGTAAGCTTCATAAGCTTAGGATGAAGCTTCATCCCATGCCATGACGCATCCTAAGTAAGCGTCATGTTAAAATTGCGAGTGTTACAAAAGGGGTCAAGATGGATACTTCATCTCAGCAAGCGTCAATAATCGGGCGCTCACCCTCATCCCCAGCTTTAACCTCAACTTCAGCACCAGCCGAAAGACAAGCTCTGCTCCACGTCCCAAATGAAACTATACAACAACAAAAGCCAAAGCCAGCTATGACATTCTCAAATTTTTCTTATCGCGTGGAAACCATATCATCCTGGTCCCTTCACTCAGGTACCATTCCATTTCATTCTGGTCCCTTCACTCATCATTCTAGTCCCTTTACTCTAGTATCACTCCATTTTATTCTGATCCCTTCACTCAGGTACCAGTACATTTCATCCTGGTCCCTTCACTCAGGTACCATTCCATTTCATTATAGTACAAATACCTTCTCTCAGGTACCAGAACTTTTCACCATGGTACCCGTATCTTCACTCTGGTACCAGTCCCTTTATCAAGGCTCTACCTATTTTTCGCTCCCGTGTAACTCCCAAATGATGATAAATCCATCCAATACCAAGATCAGAATTCTCAGCTTCACGTACAACTTCTTTCTATTTCGGGGACGACTCAAATTTCACTCTGGGAGACAGATCATTACAAATCAGCATAAACCGATGAAATGGTGAAACCCCCATCATAAGAGTGCCCTGGGAGGGTTGAAAAAGAATCAATACCCATATTAGGGAATTCAACTAGCATATTCCTTGCTACACCATTATTCTGCACATAAACGTCAGTAGGAGCATCATCCTCAACAAGTACGCGAAGGGGAACTTGCATATGGTTTTTAGTATGGGGAGGTACACTATCCACATCAAAATCAATGGTAAGTCCTTTTCTTCTCTAACAAGCCCAGCTTTCTGATTTGATCATTCTGCCACTAAAGTTTTGTATTAGTGTCTACTATAATGTTTCAAAAGGGCGTATCAATTGTAAAAGTTATCTAAGAGTTATGGAAAAAATGGCTAGCGGAGTCGAGTCTGAAAACTGTCAGGATTTTCCTGGATACTTCCTGAGTTCTGCTGTTTGGTCGTTTTGACACCCCCAAACAAGCTCAAAACCTGGATTTATTCTTAGTAGGATTTAGGAAATTGTTTCTAATAAGTATAAAGGGGTCAATCATCCAAAAAGGAGGTCGTATGTAGACTCTAGAGCGTTTTTCCCAAACACTATACTTCAGAAATTTTCTAGTGACGGGAATTTATGAAATCCTTTGTGAATTTGAGTGCGGCTATGCTTATATGAGAATTTAGAAGAGTTTACATGCTCCACCATGATAATAAGGAGTAGAAACTTATTTGATATGGGTCCAAACTAATGGATGAGTCTGGCGTTACTTTATTGCTTACTTCTCCATCGACATCAGTAGATTCAGATTCTTCACAAAGGTCTTCAATGTGGGGCGGCTCGTCCAGGTCTTCATTCTTCAAGTTATCCCCATCCTCTATATCTATAGCGTCTCCCAAAGTCTCAGAAGCATTGAGTAATTATTCGCAGTCCTCTTCTTGCATACTGGGGACTGTCAAAGGCGACAGATGTAGTATCCACTCAAGAGCCCATCACACACACACACCAGCTGAAAGAAATAAATCAATTAATCAAGTCATGGTAGTCCTGCTTTGAGTCAAGGAGATTAAAGAAGAATGGCTTTTCATCTCAATAGCCCAAATCTACAATGATGGCTTCAACTTCAATTCAGATGCTTACCCCAATCCTAGTACTTCAACGACAACAAAGGACAACTCCAACTTTCATGATTTCCCATGTCCTCTCAAAGCTTCTGGAAGCATGGACCTGTGACGACACCAAAAAATATCTTCTGCCTGGTAGCGAATCCAAGTGAGACACACTTGGAGACTGACGACTCCTTCACTTTTGAAACTTTAATATAGTGACATCTCTCAACTGGAAGGTCTTATCATCAAAGATACAAGCAACAAGACTTTTCTACATAAGTACTCACACGACTAGGGAGCCTACTCTTCTTACCTGATCACATCCAGAAAGCAATATGCTCACCATGGAAAAAGTCGCACATCTGGTCCTCCTAGTACGTGACCTGTCTCATGGTAGTTGTCCCGTTTCCTGGTGCTTGTCATGCTTCCTGTTGTCCCATTTCCTGGTACTTGTCATGCTTCCTGGTACCTGTCCTGTCTCATGTACCTCTTCGATTTACAAATTCAGAAATCGACAACAATCGGTGAAGAACGGGTCAAAACATTCTTCACAAGAAATATTCGTCTACGTCTCTAATACGACATACCAGAAGGGCACATCAATCGGAGACCTGAGTCAGAAGATATGGATCTTACACTAAAGTCTACAAGGTCTGAAAATTCACACGGGATTACTAATCACAGTTGTTTACGCATGGTTGGCTAACCTATCCAACTTCGAATCGAGTGATTCTTTTTGCATATGATAGCTTGGTCTCTTGGCTTTAAAAGTTGGGGACAAACGTCAAAATTTGACATCGCATGAAACTTCAACATCTTCGAAATCAAATGGTGTGTAAACTAGTATTTCCAAACGGGATTCAGAAGACTCAGCATTATAGAGACCTTGTCTACCCATGTACTTTCATCTTCTCAGACACATTATCCTGTCAGGTCGCACTGCATCTCCCAAGTAGACCTCATTAACCTTTCGACAACAAGAACATTGGAGTCCACCGCCAACCTCACTTGATTTTCTGATCTACCATCAGTTTTTTCTGCCGGTTTCCAGTATTTCCAAATTTGCTGCTACTAGCTACAACTCAAAGAATCGTCTCCGGGTGTCCTGTCTCTCATCTACTGACGCACTGCTGACGCTATCAGTAGCATTTAATTGCTGCATGCTCAAAATCTAAGCACGCACCGGAACCAACTACTTGCTTACAAGGAATTTTAAATCTAAGGCTTAACTCTACAACAAAGACATTGCCTAGAGGAGACAAAGCTAATAATATTTATTTCTGGACACATACATGAAGAATCAATCCAGCTGACTTGATCCTCTATTTTGAGATGAGGCGGACCTGTTTCAGAAAGAAAGAGAGAAAAACGCCGACCATATCTCAACTTTTGTTCACGGAAAGATGGCATTCCTGGCAAGAACGAGGGCGCCTACTATTCCCAGTGAAGGTTCTTGTTAAGGGGCACATAACTCAATCTCGGGTAAGACAGAGCCAACCAAGTTTCTTCCCTGACCAATGGGGATCCTCATAGGCGTACACTCCATGACCCTGTTGGTAGATGTTCAACCAACATGATTGAATCATAAGTTCAACCCAGCTACACTTCCATTGGCTCACGAGTTGGAAATTCCAAGAAAAAACGTGGGTCTACTAATCACAGCCAAGACTCATGCTAAGGGGCACTTATCCCGTACTTGGAAACCAGAAGCTAAGTATACCTTCTTATACTCTTAAAATTTAAATTATGCGTATATAATAAATATAAGCATATTGTCACTATCTACTGCTTACTGTGCAACATTATTGTTCCTCACTAAGCAAGGGACTTAATGTAGATGGTGAGTTTTTGATAAGGGTTAAAGTTGTACATCACCATTCTGCCTAGCTGCAGGAATATATAAATATTTCTACATACTTGTGCGCATACTTCTGACTTCACCTCAAAACAAAAAACATTGTATTCCTCCTTATATTTTGCAGGCGAATTGAGGATGCAGTCTCTACGAAAGGGCTACAGGCATTCCATGCTAAAAATGTAGTCTATAATCTCTAAGTCTCAAGCTTATAGATGGATTACTCACAGTGTACAGCAAACTTGAGTCTTCTTTAAACAACTACAAACATTCTAAACTGGCCTCGTAGCCTCCTCAATACTCACAATATTTATGCCATATCGAACTAGTCTCAAGTCGCATAAAATTCCACGAATGAATTCCTTGAACTTTTCTCGAGTGTGCATCAAATTTGGGAATATCTAATGCTTAAACCCCAAAACAACACTTTATCTTAACGCTTCGTTCGCAAAAAAACCCGTCTTAAATTGCTCATCTGAGCTTAACTGTGCTATTATAGCACTTTGCTTAAATATAAGCCACAAATAATGCGCCACTCCTCTCAGACGCGCCACAATCAAGAAGCAATGCTATAAAAGACGCATTGAACCTCTTATATAGGCTAACCCTAGCCTTCTCTCTTATCAGTTCCAAGTTAGCACTAGCAATTTTACCTAGCACCGTTTTGGCACCAATTAGCTACATAAGCGTTAAAAGCGCTAACTTTCCTGGCGCTAAACCCTAGCGCCTGAGAAGTGCTAACTAACCTAAAATGGTCTTATCTAGCACATTTTAGACTAATAAGTCCCTAGCCAATGTATCATCACCTTGACACCTAAATCCTAGCACCAAAGTGCGAACCATAAATTCTAGCGCCAAAGTGCTAACCCTAAATTCTAGCGCCTGAGAAGTGCTAACTAAATTAAAATGGTCTTAGACAGCACATTTTAGCCTAATAAGGCCCTAGCCAACATATCATCACCTTGGCACCTAAATCCTAGCACCAAAGTGCTAACCGTAAATTCTAGCGCCAAAGTGCTAACCCTAAATTCTAGCGCCAAATGCGCTATCTTTCTTGGCTAGTTCTAGCCTGATGCACCCTCGAGCAACGGCTAAGGTCAATACGCCTCTAGCTCCTTGGCGCCTTTGATAGGTCGTGACGCCCTTGCCTAGATGACGCCCTTTATGGTTAAGCACCGTTGATGGCTAAACGCCCTTGATGTGTCTAGCGCCCTTGCTTGTGGCTAGCGCCCTTGCTTGTGGCTAACTATACAATTGAAGTGCTAACTTCAAACCTCCTTGGTACTAGCTTCCTAGTCCTAGTACAATTAATATTTACCAATGGATATGCATGTTGGGCTTACTCCTGAGATGTTAGCATACTAGCCTTTTATGTTAAGACAGTTAGCACCTTCTTATTTGCGCTAAGTAGCTAGTGCTGGCTTTGATAGCTGTTTTGCTCAGAAATATGCCTTTATTCTCAATATAGGTCCTATATTGAGTCTTATATGAATTCTAGCAGCCCTTCTTGCTTAAGAAACCCTTTGTGACATTTGGCCTCAAAAGCCTCTCAGACTTACGATAGGTCGCTTCTAAGCTAATATTTAGCCATTAAATATGCCATGTTACTTTCAAACAAGTACATGACCAGTAAAATTCCCAGACTCGACACTAATCAGTCTGGCTATGAATCAAGTGAGTCGCATAACTTACCTCAATGACTTAGCAGGTCATTTGACTTGACTTGACTTAATCAAAACCATGATGGTTTGTAACTCCACTATTTTCACGAGATATCAAATACAACATAGGGGGATTCTGATTGTGGTATTGGTATGGAGGTCTATGGCATCGTGGGTGGTGAGATAACCCCCACGAACAAGAAGGTAACAAAAAGTGGGCGGTTACAGAGTAGTTGAGAGGATGAGGAGTAGTGGTCAGACATGTCTTCCCTACCTTTTTTGGGAACCACCCCACTACAGTCTCCATAATCATCACTTCTCCACCTCTCTCTAACTTCCACGACTTATGAAAATATCAGTATGTCTTCTTCAAACTATAAATAGATGATTCCCATCTATTCAGAACAAGACAGAAACACACAACAAAAACAATCAGTCTGAAGAAACCAAAACCTACAGAATTAGCGATTCCTCTACCGAGAATCCATTTTTCTTCACACACTACTGATATTTCTCAACCTTATTTTCTTCCCTCCCCTAAGACCTACCCAAATCCTTTCCATCTTTGTAATCGAAGCAGGACGTGAACGGCCATTTCTTGGTTTATGATCGTCTTGTTCGAGCTTTATCTCTCGAACCTACTTGAAAGTACCACTTTGCAGTATATTTTTTTTCACCCCAAAACAAGGGGACAACACAAGATGATGGTACAAGAGCTTAATTACAATTGACCAAGTGTATCTAATTCTGATGAACAAGTATGGTTGTGACATAAACATTTGGGACATCCTTTTTTGGGCATTTACAAAGGTTGTTTCCTAAGTTATTTTCAGAACTTGATATATCTAAACTTCAATGTGAAGTGTGTGAGTTATCCAAACTTCACCTTGTTCCATATTCTTCAAGCATGAATAAAAGTTTATTTCCTTTTGTTATCATATACAATGAAGCTTGGGGTCATTCATGTGTCAGCTCTCATTAGTTTGTTACTTTCATTGATGATTACTCTCTAGTCACTTGGGTTTACCTATTAAAAGAAAATAGTGATGTCCACTCTGTTTTCAAGATCTTTTGTAAATTTGTCCTTACCCAGTTTAACAAAAAAAATCAAATGTTAAGATCTGATCGAGGTGGTGAGTACCTAAAACAAGGTATTTCCTCTTATTTCTTAGAACATGGGATTGTATACCAAACCTCTTGTACTAATACTCTTCAGCAAAATAGATTTGCTGCGCGTAAAAATCGTCACTTGTTATAAGTAACTAGATGCTTGTTTTTTTCTATGAATGTTCCCAAATTGTATTCGGGTGATGATATCCTTACTACAACACATTTGATTAAAAAAATGCCTTCAAGAGTTACCAAATTTTAAAAAACTCTTGTTGTCCTTTCTATTGGCCTTTCATTTGAACCTCCTGTACGTATTCCAGCCAAAAAATTTAAGTGTATTTGCTATGCCCATGTCCATAAACAGGGTATGAGTAAATTAGATCCTAGAGATCTTAAGTTGTTTTCTCAGGATACTCGGCTACTCGAAAAGGGTACAAGCGTTGTTACCTCCCTACAATAAAGGTTTTTGTATCTATAAATGTCACTCTTTGTGAAGATAATTTGGTAATTTTTTAAGGAAAAGGCTTATCTTCAAGGGGGAGAGTGCATATATTGAAGATGTATATAGTAAAGATCAGCCTTGGTATGACTTATCTTCAATACCTAACATATGTAAAGATAGTGATACTACTCCACTGGTAATGACTTCTCAGCTTCAGGTTTACAAACGAAGAGACAAGGCTCCTCTTTATATTCCTTGTATAATGTATACTCCACTGATAGGTAATTCGGAACTAGAACCTACTACCATTTATATTGAAATAACCTTGATTACTGATGACAATGATATTTCAGCTGATGAGTCCATAAATGTTGTGGAAGATTATACTTCTTATAGATATCATACTCGTACTCATAACATCCAACTCGTTATGGCTATTCTACTGACTATCCAATGGATAACTTTGTTTGTTACCATTATCTGTCACCCACTTGTACTACCTTTGCACATTAGTTATCTTTTGTGACAATTCCTACAAAGGTTGATGACGCTCTTACCGATCCAAAGTGGAAGAAGTTATGATGGAAGAAAAGAAATCTCTAAAAATGAATTCCCCACCTGGGATGAGGTCAAACTACCAAAAGGGAAGAAGAAAATTGGTTGCAAGTGGTATTTACAGTAAAGTACAAACCTGATGGAACTATTGAAAGATACAAATCAAGACTAGTAGCCAATGGATATACTCAGACTTATGAAATTGACTATCAACAAACCTTTACACCTGTTGAGAAAATGAACATCATTCTTGTCTTGTTATCTTTGGAAGCAAACAAGAAATGACCCCTTCAATAATTCTATGTGAAAAATGTTTTCCTTGATGGTGATTTGGAAGAGGAAGTGTACATGCATGGACATTCCTCCAGGATTTCAAGTAGTTACTAATGAAGGAAAAGTATGCAAGTTGAAGAAATCTTTATATGGCTTAAAGCAATCTCCAAAAGTATGGTTTGGCAGGTTCACACAAAGTATGTTGAGATGCGGATATCATCAAAGTCAGGAAGATCATACTTTGTTTCTCAAACATTCACGAATGGAAAAGTCATCATACTTATTGTCTATGTAGATGAATTTATGATGACTGGTGATGATGTGGAAGATATGGGAAAGTTGAAATATTAATTGGCTAAGGAATTTGAAATAAAAGACCTAGGAGCCTTCCGCTATTTCCTAGGAATTTAAGGGGCAATATCAAAAAAAATAAATTTATATCTCCAAAAGGAAATACATTTTGGATATTTGTAGATGGTGGGGTTTTGAAAAGGGCGTGAATTATAAAATTACCCTGCGTGGATGCAAAAATATAGTAAACGAATCTCTGGCACGACGTCAGAATTATAAATACGTACATTTATCTTATATTCCATAAGATAATTGAGAATGTGTATTCATACCGTGGCTACATTATCCCTTTAACTCTTTTATATGTGCATGCGCCTCCAAAGTATCAGGATTTACCCGCTAAACCCTCGTTATTTCATGTGCGTCTATGCAAACTATTTACATTAATCAGAACACTGATTATACAAAATTGCGAGCATTCAGAATGGATGTTATTTCATTTATAAATAGAAAACGCTAATTAGATGCATACCATCTAAATGCAGAGTCGCATCGAACATTTTTTCAAGTCGCAAACTTCCACCACTGAATTCCTTGAATATGTTCTAAATGCACTGCATAAAGGACAAGAATAACGCCAACATTAAATCTCATGCGACTGAGAAGCCCTAAGCAGGCCATGGCTATGACCACGACATCAGCAAGTGCCATCCCTAGCAAGCCCTACCCATATTCTCAGTACCAACATAACGCAAGACTGCACCGACGCCAACTAGCCCATACACGAACACTAGAAACGCTAGAGCCTTGTGCTAGCGCTAGCACCAGCACTAGCCAGTGCCATCCTTACCTCTCGCTAACGTCATTCTTACCTCTTGCTGCAGTGCCATCTTCTCCTGCTGGTCAGTTGTCAGCCAAACAAGATTATTTTAAGTTCTTTCACTTCATAATTATAAATAAGAGTATGGTTATAAGAACAGATTCGATCCACATGGAGATATGGTTTGTTATTCGTAATTGAAAACTTAAGTAAACTGGGGGGAATTTTGCAATTCAAGTCTAAAGTAATTATACTAACAAATGATGAGTAAAGAGAATCAATAGGTTTATAGTACTGGTTAAGGGTTCATCTTCAATCATAATACATGCACTTTCACTAATAACTAGAGTTGTCACTTAATCATTCATTATCAAGAGCCCTAGAGAATCCCATCGAGAGCATACTCTGGTAAATTCCTCATGTCATCACATACGATAACGATGAATATATAATTACTACTCAAAGAACAACCTAATATAATGTGCTATCAAGTTTAATTCCTCAAGAGCTTTAATTTCTATCAATTAGGCTAATCAATGCAATAGATATACTACGAGTAATCTATTTAACGTAGGTCAAGCTTCTACACGAAATTACACAAAGGTTTTGAATACAATTGGTAATCATATCATGCTACTTATGACAAGGTTCATCAACAATTGCATATCTCAAAACCCTAGTCTAGCAATAGATATGCATTCATGGTTATCTAGGAGCATTCCTAAACAAACATTCATACAATCATACTTGGCGATCATAAATAGTAGAACAAGACAATAATGATTTGATTAGGATGATAAAACTAATGTATTAATTTAGTAACATGTTTATGATATCCGACTACATCCTTAACCAATATGAAAGGTTTAGCTACTCATGGATTTCTTAAAATCCATTGCAAAATAATAAGTAGAAAAGTAAAGCAAACCCTAGGTTGTAGAAGAGTCTCCAACTCCAAAGTTTCTTCTATTCTCCTCAAAAGATATGATATGATCCCCGAACTCTCCAATCTCTTTAGAAGTGTCCCTTATATAGTATTTTAAAATATAAAAGAACCCGTGCTCAAATCCCAAAATAGGTTCCAAAAATATCAAACCTGTGTATAAAAGAGAAAAATCCGCAACCATCCGAGCCTGGTCGGCCAATTCTGGCCGACCATATGCCATCCTAGTCGGTCGTTCCCAAGCGACTAGAAAACCTATTTCTTCTGGATTTCAGTCAGCCAAGTCTGGACGACTATCCTTCATCCTAGTCGTCCGGGTCTGGACTACTAGCCTTCTTCGTAGTCATCCGAGAATGAACTATTATCAGTTTTTTTTTCTTTTTCTTTTAGATTTTAGTCGGCCAAGTATGGCCGACTATCCTTTTTCCTGGTCGTCCAAGTCTGGACGACTTGCTTCTGTACTTCGCATTTTCACCCATATCTTCTTCATACGAAGCCGAAACGACTCCATTCTCTCGCTGTTAGCTTTGTTTTTTCATTCTCTTCGACATAGTGTGAATAAATCCTTAATTTGAACAAGTTCCACTTCCTTTTGGATGATTCACCTAATAGGAGACATAAAATAGAAAAATAGCAATAATAAAAAGTAATTTACATAAGAAACTAGCAAATATTTGTATGAAAATGACACTCAAAACATATAAATTATGAACCTATCACCTGATCGTGCCAACGTCATCCTTCGTTGCTAGCGCCATCACCTAGGCCGTAGCCACGACGCTAGCAGTGCTAGCAAGATATCAATCTCCTCTATAGCACTCGCATGTTCCATTGTTGCTAGCAAAAATTGCATGCTACAAATACGCCATTACCATGTTGTGTTGGCATAAAACTTATTGGTAGCATTATGTTACGCCAAACTCTCAAATTACTCGCATACTTTGAGTCCATAACTCCACTAACTCCCGCGAGAAATCAAAACATGTTATATGAGGGGATTTTGCATGGGGTATTGGTCTGGTGGTTTATAGCATTATGCAGCGTGACAA
>JAJJMC010029624.1:4563852-4626154 GCA_023531435.1 Papaver californicum
CACAATCTACATCTCTCCACTCACTCACTACCTCCACTACTTATAAGGGAAAAGTGTGTATTAATTCCAACCTCTGTAAATAGGCTACTTAGCCTATTCAGAAAAAAGAACAAGATGATCATTCTCATAAGCTCTGTTATTCTCTATAGTTCAACACATCTACACGCAATTCATCATACTGCAATTTCTTCAACTTTCTCTACTTCCCTCCCCTAAGATCAACCCATTTTCTCTCCTTGTGACCAAAGAATGACGGAACGGCCACTTTCGTGGTTTAGGCTTGTCTTGTATGATTTTGATTTCCAAATGTAAATAAAGTACCACAGCGGTGCATTTGTTTTGCCTAGGAGCAATTTTTAGGCACTAACAATTGGCGACCACAGTGGGAGATCAATCTCTCAGTCACGAATCCAATTCTTCAACCATCTGAAAATCAATTCTTCGATTGTTTGAAAATAGGGCGGATCTTATATCTAAATCAATCATTAAACTTAATTCAGGTCCATCAACCAAACTCAATTCTGGTTTTCCATTCCTCAAAATACTTTCACCAAAACACCAACACTACTCTTTCAAGCAATGCTACTGGAAACGCCACGGATAGCCAAGCATCACCAAGTCTCTCAAATATGATGAAGAGATCCTTGCTGATGCAGAAACATACATGACTACCACATAGAAAGAAATACTCATTCCTTTCAAGACTCGTATGGAGAAACCCCCTCTAGAGAAACACAAATATTATATGGAGCAAGCCAGAAACGCTTCCAAAGTTATTATTGATGCTAACATATCCAGAGCCCACAGAGATAAAAGATAAGTTCGTTTTGCCCCTGATCTGGTACCAGGAAACAGTCCACAACAAAATTCCAACACCATTAGAATTCTGGAAAGGTCCCTACAAAATCATAAAGAGAAAGATGGATCCAACCAACGTTCCCGATGCTACCAACGTCAGCACATCCATAATCAACATTCGATGCGATGACGAGATCCCCATTCAAAGAAATCAACCAAGCATCCAGCGACCGAGCTTCGTCATTCATAAAAGTCTAGAAAAACCATTACCACTACCATTTTGTGGTCAAGGGTGTCTGCTACTACTTCATCAGCAACAACCAAATAGATTCATACTACGACATGGTTCTGGGATGTCCGTGAAACCACAGAAACAAGGTAAGGCTCGACGCATTTATGGAGAAATCGTCACCAAGGGACCCACCTGTAGGATCCAACAAGCTAACAGACCCTAAATATTTTGCATCTCCAGAACATCACCAAACAACGGATCTGGACGCTAAACAATTGCATAGAGGAGAGGTGACATCGTACGCCCGTGGATTTCGCCTTCAACATCCTACGCAATGACACCACTTGGAGAAGCATCTTTTTCAGCAGCTACATCTGAAGAATCACGTGAACAATACTCGGGGACTGAAGGTTTGCACGATCTCCTCTCACTATCAAGAACATCTCCAACACAGAACAGACGGTCAACCAAAGAGTCATAACCTTGATGAAGTCCTCCACTCTCCAAAGACACTACATCTTCGCCTTTCCCCAACTACGTCGTCATATCTGGTAATTGCCTGCAACCCCTAACGAGGCTGAGACGCATCCCAAGTCTACTCCAGAAAATAAAACTCGGAAACCAAAGAGAATTGTGACAGGGAACTGCTCACGCGGCATATCTCACAACAATTAGGGATTCAGAAGATGGCTCAAGAAATGCCCCCGGGAACATATTCCTTGAAGACACCCATAGCACCACGTCGGCAACAGGATACCTTTTACCCCATCCTCTTCACCCTCGACGTCTCTAGAGGATCTTTCCCATATGAGCATACCATCATCACATACAGAAGAGTAAAATAAGCTTATGAGCCAAAGAGTCAGTATAAGATACGATTTCATTCAGTCAATGGTCACGAGTTCGGAAGACGTCTCGGTTGAGGCTCAACATCCTTAACACCAACGAAGGATCCAACTTCAATTCAACCTCTTGCTCCAGCCTTAGCGTGTTAACGATAACGACAACACCAACAAAGGAGACCCAACTTTCCTGGCTTCCCTTGCCTGATCATACCCTAGAGGCATGGACTCATGGTGATACTATCAAATCATCGTTCTTCTAGTAGCAGGCCAAAGTAACTACACCTGGGGACTGGAGGCTTCTTCAGTTTTAGAGATTTAATATAGTCATCTCCTTCGACCAGAGTATTTGATCAATAACAGTAGTAGAAACAAGACCTCCCACTCGCATTACCCTGAAAAGAGTGGGGATACACCACTGCTTATATCTGCTTCAACACTAGCTTTCCAATTGAAACAAATGATAGATTCAAATTCATCCTCCCAAGAGCAGACGATGCTTGCAAAGAAAAGAATATAAACAGTTATTCCCTGGAGTTACCAAGTCCGAGAGGGAGATGGTCTCTCACTTGTATGTATATACACAACCTCTCACTTATCTGTCCGAGTCAGTACCCTCTGCTTGTTAACCCATCCTTGGCCTCCCCTCTTGCTTGGATGATCATGCGAACTTGTATACTCGTACTTAGGGCTGAACAAAACCGACCCAGCCCGCCAACCCGACCCGCACCCGGCCCGCCGTTGAACGGGTTGGGTGCGGGTGATTTTTCCTAAACCCGACTTCTGGCGGGTCGAGTGCGGGTGATAGCTCCTCTCACCCGACCCGACCCGCCAACCAAATTTAACAAAACAGAATCGAACAAACGTTACCAACCATTTCTTCTTCAGTTCTTTTTTTTCTTCTCTGTACTCTGTCTCTGAGTCTCTGGTTCGTGGTTCCATTCTTCTTCTACAGAGTAGTAGAGCATACCACCACCACCACCACCTTGAACCCAAGTTCTCTGCATCATCACTTCATCAGTTCATCAACACCATCAGAGATTCAGACATCAGTTCAATCTCTTACAGGTAAGTTTTTACCCTAATTGAATTTAATGTGTTTATTACATATTTACATGATTTAGTAGCAATTAAAAATTGGGTTTTATTAGTTTTGGATGTTTCTAAATCTGTGATAGGGTTTTACTAGTTTTGATTTAGTGTTTTTAAATCAATTTTAGAACTAGGGTTCTTCAAGTTAAAATTTAGGGATTTTTCATTAGTATATTAAATTGATGATGTTGATAACGAGATTATCATTAGTGTTCCCTGTTAATTAGTATTCCCTGTTATATTGCACAACTTAACTTAACGAAATTATCAGTTACCGGACTCAGTTTCAAAATTCACCTCTTGATTGGCAAAGCAAGAAGTTCGATCTCCCTAGGAATGTAGATACAGATGATATCTCAGCTGTTTTGATCCATAAAGAGCTACTTGTTAGTGTCAAGAAGTTGAATAGACCAAAGCAAACCAAGACTATCAAAGTTACTGTGGCTTAAGTTTGAGATCTCATGTACTTCTCGCATTAACGGTTGATTAATCGTGCTGAAATTTCTATTTTATGTACTAGTAACTTACAAGCTGATGCATTAATATATTTGATCGATTTTCTAGTTGCTATACCTGATTGTCTTTTCCAGGGGTTCTCATTGACATGTGTTGTGTTTATGGAGTGTTAGTGCCCCCAATTAGTTCGCTAGGGCCCTGTTTGTACCAGGGATCTCATTGTTAGATGATAGATGGATTCCGTTTTATGGATTTTTATTTCTAGCTGTGATGGATTCTGTTTCTAGGCAGATTCCAGTAAATACCTAAACCTATAAATAGGAGTCATATAGCCCTTTGATTTAAGCATAGTGTGAATTTTGAGAGGTGCCAGAGAAACTCTAAAGTTGTGTGTTCTTCGATTTTGGATAAGATGTTTATTTTGCGGTGGAGTACTCGTATTGCCGAACCAGAACCACAATAATTCTTTGTGTTCTTTTTTCATTTTCATATAGTTTTTATTGTTTTTTGTTTAAGGTCTTGGGGTGCTTCAGAAGTAGATAATCACATAACTAACGGAATATCATTACTCGGATCTTTGGGCAGAGAAAAGGTACACGATTTAAATAAAGAAAATCATGTCAGGGGCAGGCTACGTGGCTATCACAGAAGTAGATAACTTCCCTTCATGTTATTATAAAACCATTAACACTATGTGCACATACTTCATACGATGATTCTATTTTGAATTTGGGTTTTGAGAAATTATCAGTCTTTAGGTTAACTGAATTTTGGTATAGAGGGAAGCTTTCGGGTTATAAGATTTGTCTATTTTGAGTTATATTTAATTGCTCAATAATTTTGGACATGCCTTCATTACACCTGTCCGAACCCAATAAGTTGGCTTACCAGTGCCAGCATTTTTCTTATGTATATTTAGTTGTTGATCACTTCGTCACCTCCATCTAAGTATCTCTTCTTGTTTGTGTCCAATAACATTTACATTGAGACTAATATATTTCCTCTGGTATACACCCATAGTGAAGCTACATTTACTCTACTTCTTTTAAGTGAAGACATCTATATCTTCCCGAAACTTCTGAATAAATTTTTTAGACCTTTATGCATAACATATGTTTGACTGTTAACTTTGCCGCTTCTCTTCGTATACTTTACTCGACCACTGCCACAGCCTTGTATAGGTTGTAGTGTAACTCATTAGCATACTTATCATCAATATAACGAAACTCGTTAGCATACTTATCATGGTTCTTAACTTCATATATTTTATTACTATTGGTATTTTTAATCTTTTTCATTCTAATTGTTCATTTCTTTTGTTGCAGAGCTATTTGGTAACCTTGGTGCTTCCATCATCATAGATGACGATTGATTCCTATTCGGTGACCTGGATGGTGCTGGTACTAAGATGAACTTGTTTTTGTTGCTACTTGCTAGTGGGAAATGTCGTAGAAGAATTGCATATTAAAACTCTAATTTTATTGTATAATTTTGAATATTGGGACTTAGATTTTGAGATTATCGATTGTTAGGTAAAATGGTTTATCAGGTGGCGCGCGTGAGGATCAAAAAAACAGCCAAACCCCTGAAAAAAAATTGCTTGATTATTTGGGCGGGTGACCCGCACCCGCCCGACCCGACCCGCCATCTGGGCGGGTCCGACCCGACCCGACTCGAGCACCCGGCGGGTCGGGTGCGGGTGATGAAAAAAAAAACCAGTAACAGGCGGGTCGGGTGCGGGTGAGGCCAAACCCGACCCGACCCACCCGTTGTGCAGCCCTACTCGTACTTACAAATCTGATCTACTGATGTTGCATCTGATGATGATATTATGCCTTTATACATCCCTTTAAATCATTCCTGACTTGCAGATCTATCAACATGACGATATTCAAAGTTCAAGCCTACTGCAATATCTCTGGTAATATCTAACAACTAAGCCTTGTTATTTTATTTTCATCTAAAATAGTAAAACATTGCGTCTCTGACCCGGGTTTCAGAGACATTAAACTTCAAAATTCTGCAGAGAATTTCAAGAAAAGAGGTTTAAGTTCCTGTCTCCCAAAATCTCAAGATTCTAGATGGATTGACCACTAGTATAGAGCAATTTGAGTATCATTTGGTGCTATAACATGCAGCTGGATTCCCAAAAATAACTCATGTAATATTCACGCTCAATTGAACAATATTGACTCACTAAAAATATCTATATATCTTTATATAGTAGTTATATACGAGTTTAAATCTTAGTGTTGTGACTGAACCACTGCCTCAACGTTTATCTTAGTGTTGTGACGACACCACTTCCTCAACACTTATCTTAGTGTTGTGATAACAGTGTTGCCTCAACACTCTCTACAACTAGAAGAATACTTCAAATACCTAAAAGTACAATCGCAGAAAGAGCAAAACTTGCTCATCCAAATGCTACTCTTCTAGGAATATCTGACCATTAAACAATAAAAGTTATATTTTATTTCGTCCGGAAGACCACCATCTAATGCTTACTACGCAACATTACTCGTTCCGCACTAAGCATGGGACTTAATGTAGCTGGTGGGTTTTTGACAAGGGCAATTATAAAATTACCCTGCCTGGCTGTAGATATATAATAAACGAATCTCTGACCTAACGTCAGGATTATGGATACGTACATTTGTCTTATGTTCCGTAAGAGAAATAAGAATTCATAACTACATTATCCCTTTAGCTCTTTTATATGTGTATTTTCCTTCAAAATCTCAAAGCTTTACCCGGATAAACCCTCGTTATTTCATTTGCGTCCTTGTAAATTATTTACATTAATCAGAACACTGATTATAAAAAATTGCGAGCATTTGAAATGAATGTTATGCCATTTATCAATACAAAAAGGGAATTAGATTCATACCATCTAAATGCAAAGTCGCATCGAACATTATTTCAAGTCGCAAACTTCCACAGCTGAATTCATTGAATATGTTCTGAATGCACTGCATAAAGGCCAAGCTTAACGCCAACATTAAATTTCATGCGACTGAGAAGCCGTAAGAAGGACATAGCTATATCCACGACATCATCAAGTGTCATCCCTAGTAAGCCATAGCCATACTCTCAGCACCAACGCAACACAAGCCTGCACCGTCGCCAACTAGTCCATGCGCTAACACTAGAAGCCTAGGACCAGCGCTAGCCAGTGACATCCTTACCTCTCGCCAACGTCATTATTACCTCTTGATGCAGTGCCATTTTTGCCTGCTCGTGCCAGCATCATCCTTCGTTTCTAGCGCCATCACCTAGGCCGTAGTCACGACGCTAGCATGTTGTAGCAACATCTCAATCGTGTCTATAGCACTCACATGCACCATTGTTGCTAGCACAACTTGCGTGCTACAAACATGCCATAAATACACCATTACCATATTATGTTACAATAAACTCTTAACTTACTCACATACTTTGAGTCCTTAACTCCACTAACTCCTATGAGAAATCAAAATATGTTACGTGGGGGGATTTTACATGGGATACTGGTATGGTGGTTTATAGCATCATCCGGCGTGAAAACACCCCATGATTGGAAAGTTACAAGTAGTGGTGACGGTTACGAAATTTAAAGAGATGATAGAGTAATGGTTTCCATAAACTTCTCAAATATAATGGGAGGTTATGTCATTATCCCCACAATCTCCATCTTTCCACTCCCTACTACCTCCACTACTAACGATAGAAAAGTGTGTATTCCCAACCTCTATAAATAGGCTACTTAGCCTATTTATAAAATAGAACAAGCTGATCATTCTCACAAGCTCTATTATTCGGTATAGTTTCAACACATCTACATGCAATTCATCACACTGCAATTTCTTCAATTTTTCTGCTTCCTTCCCCTAAGATCAACCCATCTTCTCTCCTTGTGATCGAAGCAGGATGGAACGGCCACTTTCGTGGTTTAGGCTTGTCATGTACGATTTTTATTTACGAATCTAAAGAAAGTACCACTGCGGTATATTTGTTTTTCCTAGGAGTAATTTTTAGGTTCTAACAATCTTTTAGTCGAGACATAAATATTTGGTTCCAGGCCCATTGACACACCAAGTGAGCCAAATCAGAAATTGGGATAAGACACCGACAGGATTCCGGTTGACAAAGAAATGTATTAAAAGTTAGTGGGAAAAATAATTTATGTGGCTCGCAGTACTTGTCTTGATACTACGTACGTTGTGATTATTGTAAGTCATTTTATGCATGCTTCACATGAGACACATTTGGATGCACTTTATCGAATACTTTGTTATCTAAAATTTACACTAGCAAAATGGTTGTTATTCTCTAAGAATAATCATGTGTAAGTTGAGGCCTCCACTGATGCTGATTGGGCATGCTCAGTGATTGATCATAGGTCTATCTCTGGCTATTGCAGAAGCAGAGTTTAGAGATATGGCTCATGGAATCTGTGAATTACTATGGTTAAGAATAGTGTTGAAAGAAATTGTATTCAGCCCTACAGGTCCTAAAAAATTATATTGTGATAACAAGGCTGCCATCAGCATCGCTCACAATTCAATCCAACATGATAGAACCACGCATGTGGAGGTGGATATACATTTCATCAAATAGAAATTGAATAAATGGGTCATCAACACTTCTTTAGTAAGAAATGAAAATCAAATTACAAACATTCTGACAACAAAAGTTTCAAGTTGTCTATTTAACTCTTTCCTTGACAAGCTAGGTATGTGAGATATCTATGCACCTGCTTGAAGGGGAGCGTTGAAATGGGTAATGAGTCTCATAGTATGTGTGCATATGATAGTGAAGTGTAGGAATGGTGAGCAGTGAATAGTGATGAGTGTAATCTAGATACTTTACCCATTTAGGGTATAGTTGTAACTGTGCATATCAAGTGTATAAAGAAAAGAGTTTATCCTTTGAATGAATAACACTCTTTCAGCCTAGTCTGGAAGTACATCTTCATTTAATACAGTTTTTTTATTATGAGGAATCAATTGATATAATCTTAGTGATTCAAAGTTAATCACAAGGCGTTAGATCTATGATGTGTTTTTGTAGAAAGTGGTACTAAGATTTGTTACTCATACTTGTAAAGATTTAGTTTTAAACCTATTTTCTAATACTAAAAATAAAGAAAACTAAAATAAAAGTGATATCAAGATTTTAAAAACAACCAAGACTCTGGATTCCACTACTACTCATGATTGAATGATACTCTAAAGATTTCAAAACTCTAGTCACCTTTTAAGTCCTTTTATATCTCAATTCACTAATAATCAGATAAATTTTCAAATATTATTTGTACCTATTAAGTATAGATTATTAATTGATTTAACAAAGCATAACCTATCAAATTGAATGACAAATAATTAAGAAGATCATGCAATCGAGTTAAACTTTGCAAAAATAGTGATTGAGTGAATCAATAATAAAACTAGAGTAAATAAATAATTTAAAGGATATTACCCATCAATCATCCGTAAATAGCTTCCTTCATTGCCTTGATTATGTGAGAATTAGATCATCATGGTAAACAACCTCTCAAAATATTTATTCATGGCTCAAAAATTGTTTACGAAGATGAAAATGAGAGAAAATAATGAAAACATCGAGTTTGCAACGATGTATAGGCATTACAGACTCATTGTTACAAATCAAGTGTTGCTAATTCAAAATATACGTTGCAAATGTACTATTACAAGTTTTTTGAAATAAACAACACTTTGAATAAAATGACTGTTGTTGACAACGTTATGTTCTTCGTGTTCTTCACTCTTGCAGAAGCAGCAGCAAAAAATTTGTAACTTGATTTTTCTCCACTATATTCTCTTCCAAAATCTCCCCCCCCGCGCCCCCCCCCCTTTTCTGAGTCCCCCGAACCCTTTATATACACAATAGCACCCCAAATCACGCGAGTTAATTCCAAATGTCTTCTTTTCTTCTTCTCTACAAAGTCACGGAGATTTTATTCTCCTTTCGTTATTTGCTACGCGTAATCGAGTTGTCAACGATCTCTCCAATATAACACAATAAATACAGAATATATCTTCCATAATCTTCCACACTAAATTTCCCATAAATAATACCAGAAAATCAAAAAGAACCCGAGAATTCTGTTCTTCCCCTGTTTTGGCGAGATGCGATGAAATCTTCTCTTGTTCACGTAACTAATTTAATTACCAGCATTGTTTGTACAAGACAGGATAATCCCAATCCAACTGCACGAGAAAATCTCTCAAAATCTCTTCCAAAATCAATGTAGAATATCACGCGTTAAACTGAATTCAAAATTGGTTTTCCCGCCAAAATTTTGTGATTGAAGGTGGAGTGCCCCCTATCTATAGTAAGGGTGCTTTTACTACTGGGGTGCCTTTATCAATTTCTTGGGGTGCCTTTAACACTTTTTTGAGCCAATTTTTCACAATAGTTTATTTCTCAAAAGCACCTATAAACACATAAAATAACACTCTAAGTACAACTTAAAGACTAACAATATATTAGTATGAGCTCAAATAAAATGCAAATATGTGTCTATCAAATACCCCCAAACTTATATTTTGCTAGTCCTCGAGCAAATATAATCTAAAAACTAAAATGAAAACCTAACTCACTTTCGTAAGAATCACGACTACACTTAGCACGTGCATCTAGCCGTTAAACTCCTAGGTGACCCTAGAAGACGATTGTTGTCTTGTGAAGGTTTAAAAAAGAGGTATACCCACAAAACCTTTACTCCAACTTTTAGATACTTGTGAAAGATTGAGGGTAGAAACTAAACATGCTATTTAGTTGGCTACTAAATTCTTTGGCTATGGGAGGAACTACCCTGTATGAATCCAATTGATGTACACTATTTTGCACTCAAACGTACTAAAATTCATATATAAGGAAACAAAGCTCTACTTAGATAGTCGTACAATGGATCACCATACTCGGAATCTAACAAACCACAATAGCAAGAATATATTAAGAAGATGGATATGGAGATAGAAGTGAGCGCATGTAGACTAAGGTGAACGGTGTTTCCCAGAATATCTGCATGAACACCGTGCCAAGATGAACCCTAATGGATTGAAATACGCACCCACTTGTCTGAATCCTAATTCTAGTATCAAATCAGCTAGTATATACAAGGGCCTCATCGGTCGATTTATTTATTTTTTATTTTTTTATGAATGTATCGAAAATATGATTAGATCTTTTGAATCCACGCGCATGCTCTTTTTTAGCAGATTACATGATAGTTCTAATGGATCCTGCGTTCCACTCTTGCTTAGGAGACGAAGACAGAAACAGGGAGAAAACACATATTGATATCCAAGTGTCAATACTCGAGTTTTTTTGTTTTTTTTTTTTTTTTGTTTTGTTTTTGTTTTGTTTTTTGGGATTTATCAAGATACAATAATGGGTCTTAATCTCAATCATTCTACTTCATCCTAACAATGACAACTAGGCGATACTAGTACCCCACCAAATCACTTAGAGAAACACAAGAAGTTGCAAAAATAAAAACAGAACGTGATATGTGATGTACTTTTAGAAAGTGGTAAATAAAGGTTCGATTCTCGAACTTGTGAAGGTAATGATTTTAGAAAATATTAAACTTAATCTAAACTAATAAAAATCAGGAAAATAAACTAGAGAATATTTTTAGAAAATATGGAGAAAACTAGGAATCAAGGTTCAGTTATTTCTAACAATCTATGTGATTAATCATGTAATTCTTTTTAACAATATAATTCAAGTTTGCCAAAAATATGTTTCCTAAAAGAATAATTGTAAATCCTAAGCATGGGACATCAAGAGTAATTAACTAAGCATGACCCATCAAAAGAGAACACAACTATTTAATAAAAACATTTTTTCTAATTTAAATCCATGCAAATAATAATAAAAGAATTATAAATAATTAACTAAAAATAGACTTACCACATAAAATTGAGAGAAAAACCTCCTCCATCATCCCAGTAAATAGACTTAGCTCATGGTGAAGAAAACTTGCTCAAAAGTTGATTTCATTGCTCAAAATATTGATTACAAGGTTAAAGAATAGTGCAACAGCTGAACAGATACGTATATAAGTGTCACAGAACAGGGTTCAGCTGTTACAGAGAGCTTTAAGCAACAGAAACGTTCAAAACTTAACGCAACAGGAGCAGAGCTGTAACAGTGGAACAGCAACAGTTATAAGTGTGGCTGAGTCGTCTTCTTCAGCGATGGTGGGTGAAGAACAGTGCCGGCGATGCACCAGCAGGTCACCGGCGGCGCCGGAACTTCACCGGATTTTCTCTGAATCGCTCTCTAGGGTTTTGTACTCGATTCTCTTGGCTTCTCTTGGTATTTATAGATAGTAGAAACCCTAGAGAGAGTTCTAAACCTAATAGAACTCTCTAGAACAGCCCACAAATCCCAATCCTAATCGAAACCAAATTCCGGCCATGTTCATGATTTTTCAACTGATTTCACGGGATCTTTTTGCTGTTTCTCGATTGTTCTAACTTGTGTGGGATATCTACTAACATTTGGAACAATCTGGAAGCGAAAGAAACCAGATTTCCCGTTGATTTTGTGTTGCCAGTAAAGAACAGTTGAGCCCGATGAGTTGACCCGGTGACTCGGCCCGATCCAGCTCGCTGGGTTGACTCGCTGGGTTGACCCGCTGGGTTGACCCGATCCAGGGGTGCCCCAATCCATAGTGTGGGTGCTTTGATCCATTTTCCCGGGTTCCTTGAACACTTTTTGAGCCAATTTTTCCACAAATCTTTATTCTTCTAATGTACCTACAAAAGCATAAAAACACGTAATAGACACACAATCGAATACTAACTCACTAGAAATTAAGGTGCAATTTAGACACTAAAATGTGTCTATCAATATGGTGATGACTCCGAGATATGGTGACGATTATCATGTTATTTATAACACCTGAGCTTTGTCCTTTATGAATAGACCATTCAGCTGGGTCCTTAACTCCTACATCCGAAAGGTTTGTTTTCATCTACTTAGAATGGTTAGTGTCATCCTAAATTGTTCACAAGTTTCTAAATTTTGGAGTTTTATTATTGAGCTAAAAGTTTCTCCCTCACCCCCAAACTTAAATCTAACATTGTCCTCAATGTTTCAACTTAAAGTGCAATACCAACAATATAGGTAACAAAAGGAATTAAGAGGTAAGTCAGAAAGATAGTACCTAGGTGAAGCATAACAATCCTTCTCCGGAGAACAAGGCAGAAAATAAAAACAAAAACCTACAAAAACTTATTAATGTACAACAACAACCTTGATGGGAAATCAAGGTAAGCAGGGTCCTCCAAAGGGACCTCCTCAATATCACATGTAAGAAAAGGCTCAATAAAGGGCTTAAATCTCTGACCGTTAACCTTCGAAGAACTACTACCATCCAGTGTCTCAATCTCAATAACACCATGAGGAAAAACAGTGCGAACTATAAAAGGACTCGTCCACTGAGAGCGTAACTTCCCGTGGAAGAGATGTAAGAGGGTATCATACAGAAAAACCTTTTGACCTGCAGAAAATGACTTTCTTAAAATATTTCTATCATGCACAAGTTTCATTTTGTTCTTATACTCCTTAGCACTATCGTATGCATCTCTACGAATCTCTTCCGACTCATTAAGCTGTAGTTTCCTGTGAGATCCTTCCTTGTCAAGTGAAAAATTAACCTTCTTAACATCCCAATAGGCTCTATGCTCTAACTCGACAGGAAGGTGACATTCCTTGCCAAATACAATTCGATAAGGTGACATTCTAATAGGGGTCTTAAATGCAGTACGGTAAGCCCATAAGGCATCAGTAAGCCTCAATGACCAGTCTTTCTGATTAGGTTAACTTTTTTCTCTAAGATATGCTTAATCTCCCTATTTGAAACCTCTACCTTACCACTAGTTTGTGGATGATATTGGGTAGCTACTTTGTGGGTAATGCCATATTATTTCATTAAAAGTGCAAATGTTCTATTAAAAAGTGTGACCCTCCATCACTAATCATAGCTTGTGGTGTACCAAAACGTGTAAGTATGTTATCTTTCAAAAACTGAACCACAACCTTGTGGTCATTTGTTTTACACGGAACCGCCTCAATCCACTTAAAGATATAGTCTATAACGACAAGTATGTAAAGATAACCAAAAGAATTAGGAAATTGACCCATAAAATCAATGCCCTACAAATCAAAGTCCTCAATCACTAAAATAGGGTTCAAATGCATCATATTTCTATGATAAATGGTTCCTAACTTATGGAAGCACTCACAAGCAACACAGTAACTGTGGGAGTCTTTAAACAACGAAGGCCAGTAGAGTCCACACAACAATATCTTCGCAGTAGTCTTCTTAGCACTAAAGTGACCTCCACAAGCATGATCATGACGAAAGGAAATAATACTGGTTTGGTCACTCTCAGGTATACATCTCCTAAAAATCTGGTCTTGACAATAGTTAAACAGATAAGGACAAGTGGTCTGCTACTAAATTTTCTGCACCCTTTTTGTCTCTAATTTCTAGAGAAAATTCTTGTAACAAAAGGATCCATATAATTAATATAGGTTTAGTATCCTTCTTGGACATAACATACTTCAAAACAACATAATCAAGATAGTATCTAAACTTACCCAAGGAAAAAACAATGGCTAACAATTCCTTCTCTTTGGTAGTATAATTCAGTTAGGCATCATTCAGGGTTTTGCTGGCATAGTAAATCACATGCAATAATTTGATTTCCCGCTGACCTAAAACAACACCAATGGAATAATTTTAAGCATCACACATGATCTCAAAGGGTAGGTTCCAGTTAGGATCCTGAACTATGGGGGCGTTAGTGAGTAAAGTCTTAAGCTTCTCAAAAGCCTCTAAAAAGCATCATCAAAGACAAATTTAACAACTTTAGCAAGCAGATTGTAAAGAGGTCTAGAAATCAAGCTAAAATCCTTAATGAATCGACAATCAAAACATGCATGCCCTAATAATTACCTAATATATCTTACGGTTTGGGAACCTGTAATTTCTTAATAAGGTCAACTTTGACTTTTTCTACCTCTATACCCTTAGAAGATATGGTATGCCTAAAACAATTCCTGATCGAACCATGAAATGATATTTCTCCCAATTAAGCATTAAATTATTTTACTTACACTTATTCAACGCTAACATCAAATGATGCAAGCACTCATCAAAAGATGAACCAATACTTAAAAATCATCCATAAAGACCTCTAAAAACCGTTCTTCCATATCAGAAAATACGGTCATCATGCAACATTGAAAATTAGCGGGCGCATTACACAACCCGAAAGACATGCGTCTATAAGCAAAGGTACCAAAGAGACAATAAAAATCTGATTATAACCAGAATAGCCATCTAACAAGCAATAATGACAATTTCCAGATAATCGCTCTAGCATTTGGTCGATGAAAGGAAGGGTAAAGTGGTCATTCATTGTGACCTTGTTCAATTTTCTATAGTCAATACAAACACGCCACCCCATGGTCACTCGGGTTGGGATTAACTCATTGGTATCATTCTGGACTACAGTGATACCTGATTTCTTGGGAACAACCTGGACGGGGTTGACCCACTTACTGTCTCAAATGTGGTAGTGTAGATGGTGAGTTTTTGACAAGGGTCAGAATTATAAAATCACCCTTCTACCTAGTTGCAGGAACATAGAAATATCCACACATACTTATACTCATACTTCTGACTTCACATCAAAATACAAAAAACTATCTTCCTACTTATATTCCGCAGACGAATTGAGGATACAGTTTCTACAAAAGGCTAAGCATTCTATGCTAACAGTGTAGTCGATAATCTCTACATAATAAGTCTCAAGCTCCTAGATGGGTTTCCCACTAGTATAAAGCAACTTGAGTCTTATCTAAACAACTACAAAAATTCTAAACTGGCCTCACAACCTCCTCAATACTCACAATATTTATGCCATATCGAGTTATTCTCGAGTCGCATAAATTCCACGGCTGAATTCCTTGAACTTGTCTCGAGTGCGCATCGATGTTCCGATAACATCTAACGAATTTTGGAATAGTTAATGTTTAACCCCAAAATACATTCTAGCTTAATCATTCATTCACAACGAATGCTTCTCAAATTGCTCTTCTGAGCTCAAATATACTACTTTAGCACTTTGCTTAAATATAAGCCACAAATTATGTGTCGCTCCTCTCGGACGCGCCACAAACAAGTAGCAATGTATCAGAAGATGCAATGAGCCTCTAATTTAGGATAATCCTAACATTTTCTCCCATTAACACCATGCCATCACTCGCCATTTGGCTTAGCACAACATAGCCACCATAGTGCTAAAAGCGCTAACTTTTATTAACCAAGCGTATCTTAGCTCGGCGCGTCCTCAAGCAAGTCTCATAGTGATATCTTCTCAACTAGTAGCAACCATGCCCTTAGCACCTTAACCTTAGCGCTAAATTTCTTAGTGATGACCCTAGCGCTTAAAAAAGTGCCAACTAGCTTCATACGTCCTTAGCTAGCGCATCTTTCCCTAATGCGGACCTGACAAGCGTGTCCCTAGCTTATATGCCCTTGGCCAATTCATCTCTAGCTTAATGTTCCTAGTTGAAGCGCCATTAATCCTGGCAGGTCTCCATGGATGGCAGGTCCCTAAGCCAGGCAGGTCTCCATAGCTGGCAGTTCCCTAAGCCTGGCGAGCCTCCATGGATGGTAGTTCCCTAGACTAGCACGTCAATGAGCTAGCGCCTTCCTTGGCCTAGCAAGTCCATAAATTAGCAGTATTATCTAGCCTGCAGCGTCCCAGCTGATACGTCCATAGCTGCAGCGTCCCAGCTGATGCGCCCTAGCTGGAGCATCCATGGGAACACGTCTCTAGCCTGCAGCACTCCTAACCTAACGCGTCTCCGAGTACTAGATCCATCGAGTCTAGCACGTCCCACCTAATACGCCCCAGCTGATGTGTATCCACCTCGATGCGTCTCTAACTTAGCTCCAGCGCGTCCCTCGAATGGAGCGCCTCCCTCTCCTGGAGCGCCTCCCTTGGATGGACCACCTCCCTTGTCCTTAGAGTTCTCCTTGGCGTAAGTACTTCCTTGACTTTGGAGCAAGTATTTCCTTGACTTTGGGGAAAGTGTTTTCCTTGCTAGCTACTTCCTTCAGAAATTCACCCTTCTTTCCAATATTGGTCCAATACCAAATCTTATATGATTTCCTAATGGGTCTTCTTGCTTAAGAAGCCCTCTACAATATTTGGCCTCAAATGCCTCTCAGACTTATGCTAAGTCACTTTTGAGCTAATACTTAGCCATTAAATTGCCATGTTACTCTTAAACAAGTACATGACCACCGAACTTACCAGACTCGACATTGATCATTATAATTATAAATTTAGTTAATTGTGCAACTTGCCTCACTAACTAAGTAAGTCATTTGACTTGACTTGACTTAATCAAAACAATAGTGGCTTATGACTCCACTATTTCCACGAGATATTAAATACAAAACATAGGGGGATTCTCATTGGGTATTGGTCTGGCGGTCTACGAAAATCGTGGGTGGTTGCACCACCTCCAAGAACAAGAAGGTAACAAGTAGTGGGAGGTTACAGAGTCGTTGAGAGGATGAGGATTAGTGGTCTGAAAGGTCTTCCTTACCTTCCGGAAACCACCCCATTACAATCTCCAAAATTATCATTTCTTCACCTCTCCCTAACTTCCACGACTTACGAGAAATCAGTATGTCTTCTTCGAACTATAAATAGATAGTTCCCATCCATTCAAGAACAAGACAACAAGTCAGGAGAAACTAAACATACAGAAATAGCAATTCATCTCAGAGATAATCCTTTCTCTTTCACACATTACGTATCACATTGATATTTCTCAACCTTCTTTGCTTCCCTCCCCTAAGACCTACCCAATCTTCTCCACTTTTATGATTGAAGCAGGACGTGAAAGGTTATTTCTTGGTTTAGGTTTGTCCTGTTTGATTTGATCTCTTGAAATTACTTGAAGGTACGATTTTACCGTACATTTTTTTTACCCTAAAAAAATTGGCAACCACAGCGGGAGATCAACCTCTCAATTACAAAAGCCATTTTTCAGTTATTCAAGATAGGGGAGCAGTTACAACCCCTATAGTCGGTTCAGGTAGCACTAGTGTTGGTGATTCTGAAAAAACCCATGTTACTACTGAACCTCCCCGTACCAATACTACTACTATACCTTCTCTCGGTAACAATACTGTTAAAACTACCGAGAATACTCAAACTCCATTTAACATAGCGGATCTAATAAAGAGACAAAAAGTTCCTGCCAGAACACAGAAAGACATGGATACCACTCAAGATAGGTACTCACTTGTCTCAAGACTCTAACGGAACAATTCTTCCCAGAATAGATCCTTCACCAGTTGCAGCAAGCAACAATTCCAAGCCTACCAACGTCAACAATACCAGAATCAATTTCAAGATGATGACGAGATTTGTATTCAAAGAGGACAATCAAGGAGCCAACAATCCAACCTTTTCTCCCATGAAGACCTGGAAAGACTTTTACAATTTCAAGGTAAAGAGGGAACCAACCTTTTACCCTCTAATTATCCAAAAGATCATTTCACCAGGGGGATATATCTCTCGTTATTCTCCCTCTATAATGGGGGATGAAAATATTCAGATCTGAAAAGATTGTTCCAGATAAACGACGAATATCCTGGGACTACATATGCCGATTCAAGGTCCAAAATTCGTAGAGATATCTGTTGGAGCATCCGTCTGGTTAGTAAGCACCAACACATCCAACCATCCATGAGGTTCTGTCAGCACGAAGTGGTCAATAGGGAGGCTTCATCTCAGCAAGCGCCACAAATCGAACGTTCACCATCATCCTTAACTCAAGCTTCATCGTCAACCCCATCTCCAACCTCAGCCTCAGCACCAGCCAAAAGATAAGTTCTGCTCCATATCCCAGACAAAACTCTACAACAACAACAAAATCCAAAGCCAGCTATCACATTCTAAAATTTTCTTTTCACGTGGAAACTCTTTCACTCTGGTACGATTCCCTTCAATCAGGTACCAGTCTCTTTCACTCTAGTACGAGTACCTTCACTCAGGTACCATTCCCTTTCACTCTAGTACGAGTACCTTCACTCAGGTACGAGTCCCTTTCATTCTGGTACTAGTCCCTTCACTCAGGTACCAGTCCCTTTCACTCCGGAACCAGTCCCTTCATCAAGGCACTACCTACTTCACGCTCATGTGCAACTCCCAGATGATGAAAAATCCATGCAATGTCAAGATTAGAATTCTCAACTTCATATACAGCTTCTTCCCATTTTGAGGACGATTCAGATTTCGCTCCGAGGAAGGGAGACCATCTCCCCTCAGCATAAATAGATGGGATAGGGTCATATCGAAGTGGAAATCAACATTAATGCCAGCATTAGGATACTCAACTAGCACATCCCCTGTTATACTACCATTCTGCACATCAACGTCGGTAGGAGCATCATCCTCAACAAGTACACGAAGGGGAGATCTCATATGGTTTTTAGTATGGGGAGGTACACTATCCACATCAAAATCAACGGTAACTCTTGTTCCTTCTCTAACAATCCCAACTCTCTGATTTTGGTCATTCCGCCCCTAAAATTAGAGAGGTTATAGGCATATTAGGTCAGAACATCTCAAGCATGAAATTCTTGGGAATAAACCACAAAATATATTATACATATCCACAAGTGTCATATACATTCATTATAAAATAATATTTGAAGTATTTCATGAGTCTGACCCATTACAAGATGTTTTACAAAAAACGCCTCAGAAGGCAATTTTCACTACCTCTCGGGAAATCTGAAGCTGAAAACAACTGGTGATGAATCTGGGCATGGTTCTTATATAAAAAATTTTGTATTTGTGTCTAATACAACATGTTAAAAAGGAGCATCAATCAGATAAGTGAGATAAGAGTTATAGCAAAAACGGCTAGCGGAGTCGAGTCTGAAACTGTCAGGATTTTCCTGGATACTTACTGAATCCTTCTGTTGGGTCGTTTTGTCGACCCAAACAAGCTCAAAAGTCAGATTTTTTTCCTATCAAGATGTAGAAATTCTTTTCTAATAAGGATAAAGGGGTCAACCATCAAAAACGGATCTCGAATGAAAATTCTACAGCGTTTTTCCCAAGCACTATACTTCTGAAATTTCTGATAACAAAAATCTATAAAGTTTTAGCAAATTCGAATACGGCTATAATTACATGAGAAATTTTAAGAATTCACATGTTCTATCATGTTCATAAAAAGAAGAAGTTTACTTGAGACGGATCCTAGCTAACGGAGGAGCCTCGGGTTATTTTCCCCACTCTAATACATGTCCTTCAGGGACGCATCAACAATCAGAGCCAGAGCCAGCCTCTCTCAAACTTTTTCCAGGGATGCGTCACTACGTCTCCATTGAAAGCAACCCTGTTGCATCTCAACAGCCTGGACGACAACGATGTATTCAACTTCAATTCAGATGCCTACCCCAGTCCCAGCACTTCAACGACAGCGAAGGATGGCTCCAACTTTTATGATTTCACATGTCCTCTCAAATTCTTGGAAGCATGGACCTGTGACGACACTAAGAATTATCTTCTTCCTGGTAGCAGATCCAAGTGAGATACACTTGAGGACTGACGACTCCCTTATTTTTGAAAGCTTAACATAGTAACATCCTTCGACTAAAAGGTCTGATCAGCAACAGTACTAGCGACAAGACCTTTTTACATCAATACCCCAGAAGCCTCCGCCTCTTACATGATCACATCCAGAAAGGTAACCCCATCCTTGTTGCTTCTACTTACTTCAATCACATGATTCTACTGTTGGACACGCTCCGGGATTGGAAGCCACAATCATTTCTAGCTCAAAACTTCAAAGACACAGTCACCTCAGATTCAGGCTTCTCCTATCAACTTATCGAATATTGGTTTACAAGTTGCCAGTCAGAAATCCAGTAATATGCTCACCATGGAGAAAATCGCACACCTTGTCCTCCTGGTACCTGTCATGCTTCCTGGTACCTCTCCTGTCTCATGGTGCTTGTCTTGCGTCCATGAGTAGGTAATTTTGTTCTATTGGTTGGGGATGTAGTTGGAAGTCCTAGACATGTAAATCAATCTGGTTGGTTAGTTTTAATGTTAATGATCTCTTTTATCGCTTATGTTCTACTGTTTTTATCGCCATGTATAATTGAAGACCTTTTCGTTTAAGTTGCAAATTGAATGATCATGTGTTCATATCTAAAGATACACAAGGGTTTGGGATCCGGAATTGTCGAAGAACCCAAATCATAAATAGCAAAACATATTGTTAATGACGGGATGATGCCATGCGATTATTTGTAGAAGCTTAACCTAGGTAAAATCCATGTGGCTCTTGTGCCGGATTGCTTAGAATAATCTCAAATCATGAAGACCATTGCTTTCATTGGGTTAAACCTGAGTGGCTCTTATGCCAAGTTATTCATTAAAAAGGATTCAAAGAGTGGCTCTGGTTCCTTTGATGATACAAGGAGTTTTGCCGGAGTAAGCCTGCGATAGGATGCGTTAGGGTTATTGTATGAGAAGGATTGAAGGTTATCTCTAATCGATTGAAGAACTTGATTGGTGACAGAAGATGAAACCCTTAACCAGTATTTTCTCACCTTGATTTTAATCTTTATTTAATTTGATTTTACATTCATTAGTTTACTTTAGTTTAATTTATTACAATTCCCCCTTTTTGGTAACATAAGAAGTCAAAGACAAATAAAAATTCATAGCTCCTCGTGGGAACGATCCTTACTACCGATATATTACTTATTAGTATTAGTGGGAAATATCTTAATTAATTTGTGTGCAAACGACATGCATCAAAGCCCTCTACAATATTTGGCCTCAAATGCCTCTCAGACCTATGCTAAGTCACTTCTGAGCTAATACTTAGCCATTAAATGTGTCATATTACTACTAAGCAAGTACATGACCACTGAACTTACCATACTCAAAACTGATCAGTCTAATTATCAATTCAGTGAATTGTGCAACTTGCCTCACTTAGAAAGTCATTTGACTTGACTTGACTTAATCAAAACAATAGTGGCATATGACTCCACTATTTCCATGAGATATCAAATACAATATATGGGGGGATTCTCATTGGGGTATTGGTATGGCGGTCTATGGAAATCGTAGGTGGTGATACCACCTCCACGAACAAGAAGGTAACAAGTAGTGGGAGGTTACAGAGCAGTTGATACGATGAGGAGTAGTGGTCTGACAAGTCTTCCTTACCTTACGGACACCATCCCATTACAATCTCCACAATCATCACTTCTCTACCTCTCCTTAACTTCCATGACTTACGATAAATCAGTGTGTCTCATTCGAACTATAAATAGATAGTTCTCATCGATTCAAGAACAAGAAAACAAGTCAGGAGAAACTAAACATACAAAAATAGTGATTCATCTCAGAGATAATCCTTTCTCCTTCACACATTAATTATCACACTGATATTTCTCAACCTTCTTTGCTTCCCTCCTCTAACACCTATCCAATCTTCTCCACCTTTGTGATTGAAGCAGGACGTGAACAACCATTTCTTAGTTTAGGCTCGTCCTGTTCGATTTTTATCTCTCGAATCTACTTGAAAGTACAATTTTACCATACATTTATTTTCACCCTAAAACAACTAGATAATACCTGCATATAACAACTTAAGCACCTCAGTTCGAACTACTTCTTTCATGTTAGGGTTCAGTCGTTGTTGCATCTCCCTAGAAGATTTGGTGCCATCCTCTAAGTGAATATGATGCATACAAACAGTAGGACTTATACCCTTCATGTCTTTTATGGTCCACCCTAAAGCTTCCCTATTGTCTTGAAGAACGGTCACTAGCCTACTATCCTGATCATTATCCAAGTCAGATGCTATAATTACAGGCAAAATCTCAGATGGGCTTAAAAACACAGACTTCAAGGTATCTGGTAATTGTTTAAGGTCCAACTTAGGGGGATATTCTAGAGAAGGAATTAGGATATATTTAGAAATTGGTAGTGGTTTGAACTTAGCTCTCCATGCATTATTAGTGTATATCAAAGGGGCGGAATCTAACAAAGCATTCACCTAATTAATCACACTATCATCATCAAAATCAAACCCAAAGTGGGCTAGGCATTTCTATAATGGATCTTATAACAAAGTGTTTGGTAATGACTCCTGAACTAATATTCATATCATGTTCACCTCTTCGATGCACGTGTCATCTAGCTCAGGGGGTTGCTTACTAACATTGGAAATATTCAGCTCAATAGTCATATTACAAAAAGATAAATTCATATTACCATTTCGACATTTAATAATCGTATTATAGGTAGCTAAAAATGGACGACCTAAAATCACAGGTATCTGGTTCTCTGGGTCAGGGACAGGTTGGGTATCTACGATAACAAAATCCACTGGATAAATAAACTTGTCGACCTCAATAAGAACATCCTATATAACACCACGAGGAATTTTTACAGACTTATCAGCTAACTGGAATGTTATCTGGGAAGTTTTTAACTCACCAAGTCCTAGATGGAGGTACACATGGTAAGGAAGTAAGTTCACACTGGCTCCTAAGTCAAGTAACAGTTTCTCTACACGGTGGTTACCTATTGTGCAAGAAATGGTAGGGGAACCTGGTTTTTTGTACTTATGAGTTGTGTTGTTCTGGATAATTGAACTTATATGACTATATAAAAAAGCTTTCTTCTGTACACCAAACTTTCTCTTTCACGTACAAAGATCCTTAATTAAGGAACTTGGCATAAGTAGGAATCTGCCTAATTACATCTAATAAAGGAATATTGATGTTGACTTGCTTAAAAATATCCAATATTCATTAAAGTTGGATTCCTTATTTGTTGGTACTAGTATTTGTAGGAATTGGGATCTGGGCACAAAGTCGGGCTTATCAGGAACCGCATTTGACTCTTTGGAGACTCAATCAGTCTCTTCTGTTACTGGCTCAGAAGGGTGAACTATAGTATGTTCACTATCGGGCATGGTTACCTTATTGTCTACCACTCGACCACTCCTAAGGGTTATAACAGAGTTCACATGATTGAACGATTTCTCTCCAGAAGATACTTCATGAACTCCTCTAGAATTGGGCTGTGTCTGACTAGGAAAGTTACCTTTTTCTCTTAAAGACTCATTCATCTGACTAACCTGGATTCATAAATTGGAAACATCCTGCGAGTGAGCCTGAACCATCTCCTTACTAGCTTGTAAACTTTTTTTCAACTAATTGTTGAAACTTTGTAGTGTTCAGAGCTAACATGGTGAGAGACTGTTCTAAACTCACGATTTTCTTATCTCTGACGGGTCCTGAAACTGGGCTGGACCTGAAGGATTGTTAGTATAGTGATGTTGTTTAGAAATAGTGTTAAAAGATTCGATACTCAAATTTGTAAATATTTGATTTTTAAACCTAATTTTTGATACTAAAAACAAAGAAGATTAAAGTAGAATTGATTGAAATTATGGAAAGAACTGAGACTAAGGATTCCACCATTAGCCAATTTTTCAAGTGATTTGGCATTAATAATTATCTTACAATTTATATATTTAATTGATTTAAAATATTGCCAAAGTTGGATTTTCAAAATAATAGTTGTAAATCAAAAGTATGAGACATCAATAGCTATAAAGTAAGCATGACTCATCAAAAGAAAACACAACTAACTGATAAAAATCCCTAATTCAAATTTAATTCAAAGCAAATAATCATAAAAGAATTGCAAAAAATTAATAAAATAAGAATTAGCATTTTATTGTTGAAAAATTGGCTTCCCCCGTCGCCCCTGTGATGGTGTTTAGCTCATCTTGTTGGAAACACTCTCAAAATAATTATTCATAGCTCAAAAAGTGTTTACAAAGAAGAAATAAAAATAACACAGAAGGTTTGGTACGATTATAAATGTTGCAAACTGTGTTCTCTGTGTGGCTAAAGAGAATAAAAAACACTAACAATAAAGTACGGTTCATGGACGATGAAAGAATATAAAACAATACGCAACATTTTCAGGGACTCTTTTGTTCTGTGATTTTTTACAATTCTTCTTCTTCCTCGAGGGTATTTTTTTCTTCTGAATTTTTTTTTCTATGCCTCCCGATGATTTATTCCTTATTTCTCTTTGCTTTTTATAGTCTCCCCAACCCTAACCACCAGTCATAAGTTGATAAGGACTCACATATTTATCCAAAACTGACTCCAATTCATGATAAACCAAATCAGATCATGATTTTGTTTTCGGCAGCAAACTCCCTTCTTTTTTTTCACGCATCCCAAGTGTTCAAAACTTCCCAAACTCTTTTAAAAACACGGCACCAAATTTACAGGGAGAATATCATCCCTTAAATCCCACGTAACTTCCATATTTTAAACCCCAGAAACTCGAGAAACTCTCCACACCCTGTTTTATCGAAACTATATTGAAATCTTCTTTCTAATCGAATCCAAACCAAATGCAAGTCCTGGTTTGTCTCAACAAACTCGTCCCAATCCAAATCCACGAAAAAATCTAAGAAAATCTCGTCATAAACCAACTCAGAAACTCTTCCACGCATGAAGAATTTTTCCCGCCATTTTTGAGTTTTGAATTTAAAGAAGGGGTGCCTTTATCAATTTGCTGGGTGCCCTTAGTATTTTTCCTGGTGCCTTTACCAATTTCTCGGGTGCCATTATCACTTTTTGAGACTATTTTTCCACAAATGTTTATTTCCCAAAAATACCTGCAAACACATAAAATGACACAATAAATACAAAATTGAGCACTAACAATATAGAGAATTGGGCATAATTTAGACACAAAATGTGTCTATCAAATACCCCTAAACTTACTATTTGCTAGTCCTCAAGCAAATCTAATCTAGAAAATAAAATCCTAACTCACTTTCGCAAGAATAGTGACTACATTTAGCATATGTAATAAGCCTTAAAACCCCTAGGTGTCCCTAGTGGACGAGTTTTGTCTTGTGAGGGTTTACAAGAGGTATACTCACAAAACCTTTACTCCAAACCCTAGCTACATGTGAACAATTGAGGGTAAACACTAAACAAGCTATTTAGTTGGCATACTAAATTCTTCGTCTATGGGAATCATTACCCTATATGAGTCCAATTGATGTACACGAGTTCGCACTCAGCATACCAAAATTCATATATAAGAAAACATAGCTCTACTTAGATTGTTTTTCAACCACAATACTCTGAATCTATCACAGTACAATCGCATGAAAAGATTTAGAAGATGGATATTGACAAAATAAAGTTTGCGCATGTTGACTAAGGTGAACGGTGTTTCCCATATCTGTCTGAAGGTCAGTGCGATGAATCCTAATGGATTGAGATACACTCCCACTGGTCTTAATCCTAATACTAATATCGACTCAACTGGTATATACAAGGGTCGAAGCGATCGATTTATTGAAAATAAAATAATTATAAATATACTGACAACATGATTGGATCAAATTGAATCCAAGCGCATGGTCCTTATCAACATTTTACATGATAGTTCTCATAGATCCTGTGTTTTACGCTTGCTTAAGCGACGGAGACAGGGAGAACACACACATATTGCTATCAAAGTATCAATACTCGAAAAAAATTAACAAAATAAAAATTGGGCTTGATCTTAAACACTTTATTTCATCCTGGCGGCGATAACAATTCGATATTGGTGCCCCACCAAATCACTTAGAGAAATACAAAAATTGCAAAAATAAAAACAGAAGGTTATATGGTCGAGATAGACTCCGAGATATGGTGACAACTATCATGTTATTTCTAACACCTGAACTTTGTCCTTTTACGAATTGACCATTTAACTGGGTACACCACTTCCTATAGAAAAAGAGCTAATTTTCCATCTACCTAGAATGGTTAGTGTCATCCTGAATTGTTCACAAGCTTCTAAATTTGAGAGTTTTATTATTTCACTAAAAAGTTTCTCCCTTACCCCCAAACTTAAATCAAACAATGTCCTCAATGTTTCAAAATAAATAGCAGTACCAATAGATAACTAAAAAGAGGTAAGTCAGAAAGATAGTACCTGGGTGAAGCGTAGCAATCCTTCTTTGGAGAATAAGACAGAAAGTAAAAACCTACAAAAATCTACTAATATATAAAAACAACCTTGATGGTCAATCATCGTAAACAGGGTCCTCCAGAGGGACCCTCCTCAACATCACCTGTAGGAAGAGGCTCTAAAAATGGTTTCAATCTCTGATCGTTCACTTTGAAAAGACTTCTACCATCTTGAGTCACAATCTCAATAGCATCATGAGGAAAAACAGTGCGAACAACAAAAGGACTGGTCCACCGAGAGCATAACTTCCCGGGGAATAGATGCAAACGAGTATCATACATAAGAACTTTTTGACCTGGAGAAAATGACTTTCTTAAAATATTTCTATCATGCACAAGTTTTATTTTGTTCTTATACTCCCTAGTACTATCATATGCATCTTTCTGAATCTCTTCCAATCCATTGAGTTGGATCTTCCTGTGAGCTCCTGCCTTGTCAAGTGAAAAATTTAACTGCTTTACATCCCAATATGCTCTATGTTCTAACTCAATAGGAAGGTGACAAGCCTTTCCAAAAACTAGACGATAAGGTGACATTCCAATGGGGGTCTTAAACGCAGTACGGTAAACCCATAAGGTATCAGTAAGCCTCAACGACCAGTCTTTCCTATTATGATTAATTATTTTTTCTAAAATACGTTTTATCTCCCTGCTGGAAACCTCTATTTGACCACTAGTCTGTGGGTGATATGGGGGAGCTATTTCTTCATCAAAAGATTAAAAGGTCGATTACAAAAGTGTGACCCTCCATCACTAATTATAGCTCGCGGTGTACCAAAATGTGCAAATATGTTCTCATTCAAAAACTGGACCACAACCTTGTGGTCGTTTGTTTTACACGAAATCGCTTCTACCCACTTAGATACATAGTCTACAATAACAAAGATGTAAAAATAACCTAAGGAATTGGGAAAATAAACCATAAAATCAATGACCCACACATCAAAGACCTCAATAACTAAAATAGGGTTCAAAGGCATCATATTTCTATGGGAAATGGTTCCTAACTTCTGACAACGCTCACAAGCAACACAGTAACTGTGGGAGTCTTTAAACATCAAAGGCCAGTAGAATCCACACTATATTCGCAAACCAAGGTAATTGGGAAACAAAGAATAGTTGTTCATCAGGAAAACTATCTCTCACAGGAGGAGAATCATCTAGGGAATCCATAACAAGTCTAGACAAGTAGTCTGCTACTACATTTTTTGCACCCTTTTTGTCTCTAATTTCTAGAGAGAATTCTTGTAACAAAAGGATCCATCTAATCAATCTAGGTTTAGTATCCTTCTTAGACAGAAGGTACTTCAAAGCAGCGTGATCAGTAAAGACTATAACCTTAGAACCTAAGAGATAGGATCTAAACTTGTCTAAGGCAAAAACAATGGCTAACAGTTCCTTCTATGTGGTGGTGTAGTTCAGTTGTCATTTAGAGTTTTGCTAGCATAATAAATCACATGAAGTAATTTGTTTTCTCACTGACCTAACACAACACCAATAGCATAATCTGAAGCATCACACATTATCTCAAAGGGTAGGTTCTAGTTAGGTACCTGGACTATGGGGGCAGTAGTGAGCAAGGTCTTAAGCTTCTCAAATTCCTCTAAACAAGCATCATCAAAGACAAACTTAACATCTTTTGCAAGCAGATTGCAAAGGGGTTTAGAAATCAAGCTAAAATCCTTAATGAATCGATGATAAAAACCTGCATGTCCTAAGAATGACCTAACATCTCGTACAGTTTTGGGACCTGTAAAGTCTTAATAAGGTCAACTTTGGCTCTGTCTACCTCTACACCCTTAGAAGATACGATATGCCCTAAAAAAATTCCTGATTGAACCATGAAATGACATTTTTCCCAATTAGACACTAAATTATTTTCCTTACACCTAGTCAACACTAATGTCAAATGATGCAACCACTCATCAAAAGATGATCCAAATACTGAAAAATCATTCATAAAGACCTCTAAAAACCGTTCTACCATGTCAGAAAATATGTTCATCATACAACATTGAAAAAGTAGCGGGTGCATTACACTACCCGAAAGGCATGCGTCTATATGCAAAGGTACCAAAGGGACAAGTATAAGTGGTTTTATCTTGGTCTTCTGGGGAAATAAAAATCTGATTATAACCAGAAAAACCATCTAGCAAGCAATAATGGTTAAGTCCAGCTAATCTCTCAAGCATTTGGTCGATGAAAGGAAGTGGAAAGTGGTCCTTCCTTGTGACCTTGTTCAGTTTTCTATAGTCAATACAAACACGCCACCTCGTGGTCACTCGGGTTGGGATTAACCCATTGTTATCATTCTGGACTATAATGATACCTGATTTCTTGGGAATAACCTGAATGGGGATGACCCACTTACTGTCTGAAATAAGGTAGATAATACCCGCATCTAACAGCTTAAGCACCTCAGTTCGAACTACTTCTTTCACGTTAGGGTTAAGTCGACGTTGCATCTCCCTAGACGGTTTGTTTTTATCCTCTAAATGAATCTGATGCATACAAACAATAGGACTTATACCCGTAATGTCTGTTATGGTGCACCCTAAAGCTTCCTTATTGTCTTTAAGCATGGTCACTAGCCTACTTTCCAGGTTACTATCCAAGTCGGATGCTATAATCACAGGCAAAGTCTCAGATGGGCTAAATACACATACTTCAGAGTATCTGGTATTTGTTTAAGGTCTAACTTAGGAGGCTCTTCTAGAGAAGGAATTAGGGTAGCCTTAGAAATTGGTGGTGGTTTGAAATTAGGTTTCCATCCATTACTAGTGTCTATCAAAGGGGTTGAATCGAACAAATCATTCACCTCTTTAATCACGCTATCATCATCAAAATCAAACCCAAAGTGGGCTAGGCATTTCTCTAATGGATCTTATAACAAAGTGTTTGGTAATGAATCCTGAACTAATGTTCTTATCATGTTCACCTATTCAATGCGCGTTTCATATAGCTCAGGTGGTTGTTTACTAATATTGAAAATATTCATCTCAATAGTCATATTACCAAAAAATAAGTTCATAATACCATTTCGACAGTTAATGATCGCATTAGATGTAGATAAAAACGGGAGACCTAATATCACAGGTATCTGATTCTCTGGGTCAGGGAAAGGTTGGGTATCAAGGACAACAAAATCCACTGGATAAATAAACTTATCGACCTCAATAAGAACATTCTCTATGACAACACGAGGAATTTTCACAGACCTATCATCTAATTGCAGTGTTATCTAAGTAGGTTTTAAATCACTAAGTCCTAGATGGAGGCACACATGATACGGAAGTAAGTTCACACTGGATCCTAATTCAAGTAACGCTTTCTCAACATGGTAGTTACATATTGTGCAAGAAATGGTTGGGGAACCTGGGTCTTTGTACTTAGAAATTGTATTGTTCTGGATAATTGAACTCACATGACTAGATAAAAAGGATTTCTTTTGTACACTAAGCTTTTGCTTTCTCGTTACACATATTCTTTAGAAACTTGGCATAAGTAGGAATCTGCCTAATTGCATCTAATAATGGAAGGTTGATAGTGACTTGCTTAAAAACCTCCAATATATCGTTAAAGTTGTATTCCTTCTTTGTTGGTGCTAACAATTGTGGGTATGGGGCTCTGGGTATAAAATCTGGCTTATGAGAAACTGCATCAGGCTCTTTAGAGACTTCGTCAGTCTCTTCAGCTACTGGCTCAGAAGGGTGAACTACAGTATGTTCACTATCAGGCATGGTTACCTTGTTATCTACCACTTTTCCATTCCTAAGGGTTCTAATTGCATTCACACTCTTTGATAATTTCTCACCAGAAGATACTTCATGAACTCCTCTAGGATTGGGTTGTGGTTGACTAGGGAACTTGCATTTTTCTCTTTCTCTCAAAGACTCAGCGATTTGACCAACCTGGGTTTATAAATTGGAAATAGACTGACTGTTGTCCTAAACAATCTTTTGAATTTCTTGTAAACTTTGGTTGACTGACTGCTGAAAATTTGTAATGTTCTAAGTTAATAAGGCGAGAGACTCTGCTAAACTCATGATCGTCTTATTTATCGGATTCTGAATTTGTGCCGATCCTGAAGGATTCTTAGTGTATCCAAAACCTGGAGGAACCTTAGAATTATTAGAATGACCTTGACTCTGGCCCTTGGACCAAGAAAGGTTAGGATGGTTTCTCCAACCAGGGTTACAGGTTTCTGAATTAGGGTCAAACTTCTGATGATTATCAAATCTACTGTTATTATAAAGAGCATGGGATTTCTCTTCAACAGTCTGTCCTTCCCAAAATGACTTGGGTTCAATTGTTCAACTAGATTGACTCAGTTCTAAAGCTTCTAACATTTTTTATACAGTTGCTATTTTGGCACCCGATTCAAAAGATCCTTCTACCCTATTGACATTTCCCCTACTTAGAAGAATTGTTTTTTTTGGGGCTCCCTATTGTTTTCCCATTGCTGGGTTTTTTCGGCGAATTTATTCAAAAATGTCATCGCACCATCGACAGTTTTATTTTCAAACTCACTTGTGCATAAAGACTCAACCATGGTTGTTGTCGAATAAGTTAAACATTCATAGAGGATCTGAACTAGCCTTACTTTTTCTAAACCATGATGAGAACATTGTGATAGTAAGTCATTGAACCTTTCCAAATACCTATATAAAGATTCTCCCTCTTGTTGAGCAAATGTGCAAATCTGTTGCCTAATAGATGATGTTTCGTGCCTAGGAAAAAACTTCTGGAAAAAGAAGATGTAAGTTGTTCATAGGTTTCAATGGACTCAGAAGTCAAACTATATAACCAAGATTTGTCTTTGTCTCTTAGTGAAAAAGGAATCAATCTAAGTTTGAATGCTTCATCATCTAGGTCCTTAATCATGATGGTACTACACATTTCCTCAAAATCCCTAACATGGAAATAGGGGTTTTAATTTCTTTCCCTAAGACGATTGGGAGCATCTGTATGGTCCCAAGTTTTAACTCATAGTTTGCTTCAGTTTCTGCTAACTTGATACATGATGGACGAGAAGTCCTAGTCGGGTTCAACAAAGCTTTTAAAGTTGTCATTGATGGCACTATCAAAAGACTAGGAGTAACTTCTTTACACAGTGTCAAGTTCTCAAAATTGAAATTTCCAAAAACAGGGCCCTCAAAAGAAGAATCTTCGAGGTCCTCGTTTCCAGGGACAGAACTACTAGGTTTGTCACTAATCAAACGACCTAGAGTGTCTCTTTTCCAATCTCGCTCAGTGATGATTTCGAGCAGTCTTGGCATACTACTGAATCACAAGCAAGGATGACTCAACCAAATCAAACCTACTGAATCTAGCAAACAAAAAGCATGATGGCTTCACTTAGATTATTTCTAGACCAGCTTTTGTTCTTTCAAAAGTCAATTAGTTATAGTTTTAGCAAACCTCTTAGAACGATCCGAATTAGATTAAGTCGAACAGAAACAGGATAAGCTCTATGGAGCTTTGATAATCCTGTCTCTTTGGCAATGTTTCCTTGGGTTGCAAGGAGACTCTAATCAACTTAAAATAATCTTCCTGAACTTTGAGTTAGGCTACCAGAGTAACCAATACAGTCCTTTTGAATGACTTCCCTATAAGCTCGTTACCCTATCGGTCTCTTTCTAGTCAAAATTTTAATCTTAGGTTCGTGTTTGGTAACGTGTTCCTAAAGCGGGCAAGAAGGAAACGGTGATGAAATCTGAGTCCTTATCTTGTATGGCCAGTTCTTTCCCTTTATTAGAAAAGTAAATCCGTATTTAGTTCCTCAACATATATGCTACGAAGGAATACAGTAAAACCACTTGCAGGGGATTCGTGGGTTGATCGAGTCTTACCTCCCATACCAGACGGGGGATGAATCGGTTGTAATCGACACGGGCCACCGACTCCTGTGTCAATGTACAAACCCGAGGGGCCGAGACAATATAGTAATTGTCATCCTTCCTTGTTGTAGTTTATATTTAAATTACCCTTCCGTAGAGTTTAAAAATAATAATAATGTCCAAAGTCCCAAAATAAAGTCCAAAGTGTCCAAAAATAAAAGAAAAATTACAGAAATAATAAAAGATTTCCCAATACAGCTTTCTAAAAAGATAAACAAATAAAATCTAATTAAAAATAAAATTCTCGGTTTCTTTTTCATTCTTTTAGCTTTAACTATAACTCAGGTCTTTAATCACCGAAGTCTTTGGCTCAATTTCTTTTTAATCTAAAATCCAAAATTTGTAGTAAAAAGATAAATACCCAAAAAAACGTAAATAGAACAAAGTAAAAATAATACTAAAAACAAAAATAAAAACCTAAAAATAAATCTAAAACTCTAAACCAAAAGAAAAGTCCGCATCGGTGGCGCCAAAAATTGATGTTGTTTAGAAATAGTGGTAAAAGATTCGATACTCAGACTTGTAAAGATTTGATTTTTAAACCTAATTTTTGATACTAAAAACAAAGAAGATTAAAGTATAATTGATTGAAATTATGGAAAGAACCGAGACTAAGGATTCCACCATTAGCCAATTTTTCAAGTAATTTAGCATTAATAATTATCTTGCAATTCATATATTCAATTGATTCAAAATATTGCCAAAGTTGATTTTAAAAATAATAGTTATAAATCAAAAGTATGAGACATCAATAGCTCTAAACTAAGCATGAATCATCAAAAGAAAACACAACTAATTGATAAAAATCACTAATTCAAATTTAATTCAAAGCAAATAATTATAAAAGAATTGTAAAAAATTAATAGAATAAGAATTACCACTTTATTATTGGAAAAAATAGCTTCCTCCGTCGCCCGAGTGATGGTGTTTAGTTCATTTTGTTGGAAACACTCTCAAAATAATTGTTCATAGCTCAAAAAGTGTTTACAAAAAAGAAATAAAAATAACACAGAAGGTTTGATACGATTATAAATGTTGCAGACTTTGTTCTCTGTGTGGCTGAAGAGAATATAAAACACTAACAATTAAATACGGTTCCTGGACGATGAAAGAACATAAAACAATATGCAACAGTTTCAGCGACTCTTTTGTTCTGTATATTTTTGCACCTCTTCTTCTTCCTCGGGAGTATTTTTTTCTTCTGAATTTTTTTTTCTCTGCCTCCCGGTGATTTTTTCCTTGTTTCTTTTCGCTTTTTATAGTCTCTCTAACCCTAACCACCGGTCATAAGTTGATAAGGAATCATGTATTTATCCAAAATTGACTCCAATTCATGATAAACCAAATCAGATCGTGATTCTGTTTTCGGCAGCAAACTCCCCTTTTTTTTCACGCGTCCCAAATGTTCAAAACTTCCCAAACTCTTTTAAAAACACAACACCAAATCTACAGGGAGAATATCTTCCCTTAAATCCCACATAACTTCCATATTTTAAACCTCAGAAACTCGAGAAACTCTCCACACCCTGTTTTATCGAAACTATATTGAAATCTTCTTTTTAATCGAATTCAAACCAAATGCAAGTCCTGGCTTGTCTCAACAAACTTGTCCCAATCCAAATCCATGAGAAAATCTAAGAAAATCACGTCCCAAACCAACTCAGAAACTCTTCCACGCATAAAGAATTTTTTCCGTAATTTTTGAGTTTTGAATTTAAAGAAGGGGTGCCTTTATCAATTTTTGTGTGCCCTTAGTAATTTTCCTGTGTTCCTTTATCAATTTTCTTGCCCTTATCACTTTTTGAGCCGATTTTTTCATAAATATTTATTTCTTAAGAATACCTACAAACACATAAAATGACACAATAAATACAAAATTGAGTACTAACGATATAGAGAATTTAGCACAATTTAGACAAAAAAATTTGTCTATCATATAGCCAAAACCTGGGGGAGACTAAAAATTAGTAAACTTGCCTTGATTATGGCCTTAGACCAGGAAAAATTAGGATGGTTTCTCCAACCAGGGTTATAGGTTTCTGAATATGGGTCAAATTTCTGACGGTTTTCAAACCTGAAGTTGTTATAAAGAGCATGGGTTTGCTCTTCATATCTAGCATGGTTTGACCCTTGATTCATCTCTCAGGCCACTAGACGCCTAAGGATATCTGACCCATTATCAACTCTATCGACCCTATGGATAGGATTCCTATATATTTTTGGTTCTCTCATTGAAGCCTATTGCCTAGTTTTCTCATCTAACTCCATAAACGACTCAAAACATGTATCTGGGTCATGATGGGTAAATTCTCCACCACTCATTGTTTCTACCTGCATACGGGTTTTACTATCTAGGACGTTATATAAAACTTGGGCCATGTGGGCTTTCTCAAAGTCGTGATGTGGACACTGGTATAACAATTCATTAAACATTTCAACATAATCGTGTAGGTTTTCATAATTTTTTCTTATAAGTTTGAATAGACTGACGAACAGCAGCAGTCTTATGGTGTGGGTAAAAATTCTTAAAAACAAAACCTCTGCCAGACCATCCCAGGTGGTGATTTTTTTAGAGGGAATGAAATGATACCACTATTTGGCTTTCTCAATCAAGAGAGAAGGGAAACAAACGCAACTTAAGCATATCTTTGGAGACATTCGGATAACTCGTTATTCCATAAATCATTTCAAAGTCTCTTTTCTGGGTATACGGATTCTCATTCTTCTAACCCCCCCCCCCCCCCCCCCAAATGTACGAAGCATGCCAATTTTCCCAGGTTTAATATCAAATTTGATAGTAGTTGCTGGTAAAACTACTCCTGGGTCACGTACTAATGTAGGAGGGTTCATACGATCTCTAAGGATTTTGTTTTCCCGGACCTCATCCTCATTATTACCACCCATTTCGGCAAAAACAGATGTACCTCTTAAATCCGCGTAACGGGTTGGACTCAAACAAGAAAGGTCGTTTTCTTCAAGTCTATTTCCTATATGTATGCAACGAGGCATACACAAGTAAAAATACTAGCGTTTAGCAAGAATTGTGCATATGCAAATGCAGGGTTCACTATTTTAGGTAAGCTTGGTTTACCTAAGCAGAATATACCTACACTCAAAGACTAATCAGCGGTACAAGACTAAGGCTTGTGGAATTTCATATGGTAACTCCCATCAGGCCCAAAGCACGGGTCCAGCTTACTTTTCCATGGGGTTTTCCTAAAAATCGGTGAACTGACGATGCAAAATGGTGTGTGCAAACGTGTGTTGTTGTTTTTTTAATAAATAAAATACTAAAAATAAACAAGTAAGCAAACAAGATATAAAAGTCTAAAAAGGAAATAAGGAAAAGAAAAACTAACAAAAATAGATAAAATCTAAATAAGAAATAAAATCTTGGATTTTCTGCACTTTCGTAGGCAAGTCCAACTTTCCACCTTTAGTTTCAAGTAAAACATGCACACTGAAAAACAATAAAATCAAAGATAAAATAAAATAAATCCTAAACTAAATTAAACCTAAAAACAAAAATAAATCTAAAACCCTGACCTAAAAACAAGTCCGCGTCAACGGCACCAAAAATTAATGTGTTTTTGTAGAAAGTGGTAATAAGATTCGTTACTCAGACTTGTAAAGATTTAGTTTTAAACCTATTTTCTAATACTAAAAATAAAGAAAACTAAATTGAAAGTGATATCAAGATTTTAAAAACAACCAAGACTCTGAATTCCATTACTACTCATGATTGAATGATACTCTAAAGATTTCAAAACTCTAGTCACCTTTTAAGTCCTTTTATATCTCAATTCACTAATAATCAAACAGATTCTCAAATATTATTTGTACCCATTAAGAATAGATTATCAATTGATTTAACAAAGCATAACCTATCAAATTGAATGATAAATAATTTTAGAAGATCACGCAATCGAATTAAACTCTACAAAAAAAGTGATTGAGTGAATTAATAATAATACTAGAGTAAATAAATAATTTAAAGGATATTACCCATCAACCATGCGTAAATAGCTTCCTCCATTTCCTTGGTTACATAAGAATTAGATAATCAGGTAAACAACCTCTCAAAATATTTATTCATGGTTCAAAAATTGTGTACAAAAATAAAAAGGAGAGAAAATTATAAAAACAACGAGTTTGCAATAGTGTATATATGATACATACTCACTGTTACAAAGCAAGTGTTGCTAATTTAAAATATATGTTGAAAAAGTATTGTTACAGGATTTTTGAAATAAACGACTATTGTTGACAGCGTTATGTTCTTCGTGTTCTTTACTCTTGCAGCAGCAGCAGAAATTCTGTAACTTGATTTTTCTCCACTCTATGCTCTCGCAAAATCTATCCCCCCCCCCTTCCCTGAGTCCCCATAACCCTTTATATACAACAACAACACCCCAAATCACGCGAGTTAGTTCCAAATATCTTCTTTCCTTCTTCTCTACAAAGTCACATATATTTTATTCTCCTTTCTTTATCTGTCATGCGTAATCGAGCTGTCAACGATCTCTCCAATAGAACACAATAAATAGAGAAGATATCCTCCATAATCTTCCACACATTTTTCATAAATAATACCAGAAAATCAAAAAGAACTCGAGAATATTGTTCTTCCCCTGTTTTGGCGAGATGCGACGAAACCTTCTTTTGTTCACATAACTAATTTAATTACCAGCCTTGTTTGGACAAGACAGGATAATCGCAATCCAAGTGCACGAGAAAATCTCTCAAAATCTCTTCCAAAATCAATACAGAATATCACGCGTTAAACTGAATTCAAAACTTGTTTTTCCCGCCAAAATTCTGTGTTGAAGGTGGAGTGCCCCTATCCAGAGTAAGGGTACCTTTAACATTGGGGCCTTTATCAATTTCTTGGGTGTCTTTAACACTTTTCTAGCCAATTATTTACAAGAGTTTATTTCTTAAAAACACCTATAAATATATAAAATAACACAATAAGTACAACATAACTAACAATATATTAGTATGAGCTCAAATAAGACACACACATATGTTTATCAATCTACCAACCTTATATAGTGCGGCACTTACCTGAGAGTTGCTTCTTATTACCTTTTTAAGTAGCTTTTGTTTCTTTCAGCTGCATGCAAATAGACTAATCCTTTTAGAGCATCTGAGTCAAAAATCCAATAAGGCCAGCCATGGGTCTTCGGTAATATATAGTGTGGTTGTTTCCTTTTCTATCTTCTTTGACAAAATTACAAGCCTCAGTTCTTCCAAGATCTTTGTCTCGACAAAATGTGTCTTCGGAACCAACCAAAAGAACCAAGTGAGACCAGATCGTCTCATTTCCCATTATAAATAGGCTAAACATGGAATCCACAAGAAACTTATCATATGTACGTAGCATTCAAAGAAGATGTGATACTACTAGTCTTGTCTTCTAACGCGTTTATGTAAGATGATAAAAGATCCAATGTTTTTACTCATTCATTGAGCAAGTCTTTTCTCTTTTGAGAAACGTATTCTCCAACAATTGCGTCTTTTGGTTTTTGAGTTTCGGTTAATCTTCTCTCTATACCAACTCCAATTAAGCGTATAAACTTCCATAGAAGCATCAACATAGTATGTCGACGAATGATAACTTCTTGTCCTATATCAGTAAGCGCAACCAACTCATTAGAAGAGAAATCGATATTTCAAAGCATCTGTTGTTATTTGGTATTTGTACATGAATTCGGATACAAATTTGAAGTAAAAAAACTATATACATTAGGAATTTAAATTGAATTCGGATAACTATAGGATTTTCGGATACGAATACGGATACAAATACAAATAGTTCCCTTATGTCAATAGACATAAAGAATATCTACAGCTTTTAATAATATATTTTACCACACATGCGATTTAAACCGGTGCCCTCTTCTCTTTTTGAAGAAAAAAGGTTAAACAGTGTTAAAACGAGACTTCAAAAGAGATTATAAAAGTTCACATTCGAACGAAAGACTTCCAACTAATACGAACAAGGCTAGTTGGAATATCATTAAAAATCTCCAAACTAGTACACCATACCATAATGGCAGACTTAGTCACAAAAGTGATTTCCAAATAATAATTTTGTTTCTTTCCTTCTAGATCACCTAACAAATGATAAAAGGCCATACGTTTGAAATCTCTTTGTTCCTACTCTTGAAAACATTTTTGCTCCGAGCCTTAAAGTTTTGTCGTAGAGATTGAGAAAACATGTTTTACCTTGAAATCTCTCACGAAATGATTCCAAATCCATATAAAGACCGAACAATGGAAGAATAAATGCTCAATCAATAGTAAAAAGCTTACATCTCGTATGTTCCACCATAACAAAGGTTTTACTATTCTCTATCTTCTCTGTAACTTTCAAAGAATTCTCATTTCCTTTTTTTTTTTTCTTTTTTAGTAAGAAAGGGTTAAAATATAATTAAAGATAAAAAAAATTGTACACTGAGTAAAGTATATCAAAAAGAGAATTGTATATTGAGAAAGAAGTATACAAAAACTTTTACCTTGGAAGCCCTCCGTATTAACTCTCTCGAGCGTTCAATTATATATCTATTTAAATTATATCATTGTATCCCGATGAACGATTAGTTCCCTAAATGATATGTCTGAGAAACATTAATGTGAAGTAGACCCTCTAAAAAATAATAAACTTTTTTCCCCAAAAATGAGAGTGTCCGCAGACCTACTTTTTTTCTTACCTATAAATCTGAAGTTTATGTCTGTCCAGAGGTCCAACGGATAGCAAAAATGAGTGTCGACCGGATCGTTTAAATCTTCTGAAATTCCTGGTACACCGTTAATTTTCGATCGTAATTCCATATTGTCTTCTAAATCGTTGATTTCCAGTGTTTTTAAAGCATGTTCCAAAATTTTGAGTAAAAGGAAGCGAATTTATGAAATTGTGATTGTCACTGGATATAAATTAATCTGTCTGTCGCAAATAGTATCATTTTTATATACGAAAATCGTGGTGTTTATAGATCCACAAGGAAACTCTTCAGAGAGATGGAGGCACTCTGAGCTTGTGATGGCGGGAGCAGCTAGTCCTTGTATTGCAGATAATATATGGGGTAAAGTCGTAAAAATAATTATTAAAAAGATCTGATTTAATTGGGGGTTTGTGGAATTAATAAGGGATTTAGGAAAAGAAAAATAGGGTCATCTAATAGTAGTACCACCCTACCCCTTAATCATATATTTTTATAAATGGCTAAACTACTCCCATTTGATTTAATACATGATTAGTTTAATTAATTAATTAGATTAGATTAATTATATAGATTTATTGTTAAGACTAAAATTAGATCAATTTTGTTTTTCTTTTTTTTTTCTATCAATGGGGAAGAGGAGGAGCTTTCAAAGATTTTTCATGGGTCGTCATGGTCGTACCGTCATACATTGACGACCCTCACCAAATTTATGAACCAGGCTATGAAAAATTATCATGGTCATATTTTCTGACACTCACGACCCTAACCTGATTTGAGTCGTCACTTTATTTTATTTATAGCATGACGACTATCGAATCAGAATTTCCTGTATGAAATAACGGGTAGGTTCGTATCGGTGTATACCAAATACCATAACGACTCTACCTGAGGTCGGCATGGTCAGTTTCAATGTACCGTGACGACAGAAGGTGTAAAATTTATTGATTCAAGATTTTGTAATTGCAAATTCATTAGAAGAAAAAAAAAGACATACATATATAATAAAGAAAAGGCTTACATATATTATAAAGTAAACCATACATTTCATAAGAATTTCATTGAAACGAAAATGAATACATTTTTCATAGCATAACATTTGAAGGAAAATAAATAGCATATATCATAACTTGTCCTTAACCACTTATTTATATAGGGTGAAATCGTAGACATTGTTTTTCAAGATGCGTTAACAATCATCATGCTCAAACTTTTTCCCTTGGACAACCTCATATTCGGCCCGAGCCATTTGACACTGAAAAAAACAAATTGATTTAAGTTAGTATTAGTCAAAACTTTTTTGGATGAAATCATTATTGACATACTTACTCTTATCGCACCCGCCTCTGTGGGATGGACTTCCTCTACGACTTCTTCTTTAAAAGCTTCATATTCTCTGAAGACTTCTTGGAATCTATTCTTAATGTTGTTGAGTGTTCTTGAACTGCGATTTCCGTCTAACACCATGAAAATCCAAAAAACACGGTTCCACCAGAAATCGTAGTTTGGCTCCAAGATATGTTCGGCATCTATAAGTTCTATTTCCTTAAGCTCTTCTTCATGGGTTGTCCAAGTCACCCACACTCTAAATATCGATATATTTTCATTGTTACTGTATGCCATTGGTAATTTTCTTTTCTTTTTTGGATGAGAAAAAGAGTAGAATGAATTTGACAGTTTAGATCTATGGTTGGGGTGAGGATGAGATGAAAACTTGGTCTTTTTATAGATCTTAAGGACCCAACGGTTATTTTTTTTTTGAAAAACATGTCGTTGAGAGACCCAATTGTATTGGTTGCAAGTCAAAAAAAGCAATAAATGCTTATAGGGTCGTCATGCTCGTAATGTATAACCATGACGACCCTCTTATGAAGAATATGTTGACACAGGATTTTGACGAGTTTGTTTGGGAATTTGTAATTGCAATTTCATTAAAAGGAAAAGAAAAGACATACATAGATCATAAAGACAAGGCTTATATATATTATAAATAAAACCATACACATGAGATTAAATTGAATATAGATCATTGAAATACGCCAAATTTTTCAGCCAACATTACATAGCAATTGTCATGCCGGAAACTTTTATCGCAGTCCGTCTTATATTGTTCATATGCAGGGTATTTCTGAAAAAGGAAACCAACAATATGTTAGTGTTATAATCAAATATGATTTGATTAAAATCTAATTGACATTCACTTACTTGTTCCAAGGGCTGGAGTTGAGGATAATACGCGATCATGTTCACCAAAGTCGTTCTAATCGTAGTTCAATTTGAATCTTTCTTTCACTTCTGTCATTGATCTAGATTTTTGATTGTCGTCTAAAGCAACAAAAACCCTGAAAATACGGTCCCAAAAAGTTAACAATCTCCTAGTTATGTTGATGAGGAGTTCTTCGTTATGTTTTATGACTACAACTCACGCTCTAACTGCCGCGACATCTTCTTGGGGAGTGAATTTAGCAACCATGATGAAGAAATTAGAAAAAAAAAAATAGAAAGGATTTGAAAGATTAGAAAGATAAGAGATATGAAGTGTTTTTGAGCGATTATATGTTGAGAAGAAGGTTTCTTTTATAGAAATTAAAGACCCAACGGCTATTTTTTAAAAAACTAGCCAACTAGCCGTTACATATAGGTTCTGTAACACTCCAAGTTCCGGACCAAGGTCAAACCCATATGGAGATCTGAACTCAAGGAGTTATCGGTCGGAACTAGACTGATGCATATATATATATATATATATTTTCTTTATTTATTTTATTCACCAAGCACAATTGATTTTGAATCAAGAATTCACTATTTAAACGTCTTTAAGAATTTCTCAACAAACAATGGGATCAAATTACACGTCAGGCAATTACAAGAAATACAACACAATCAACAAGATAACTTAGTTCTTAATTCCACTTCCAACTTCCATGAAATCTGCAAGAATGTCAATTGGGGTGAGATGATGGCTCAATAGAATGTATTCTCCTTCTCAAAATATGCATAAAAATATCAATGAGCCAGATAACATATAACATGAGTATATGAAATGATTTCGAGCAATCAATGATATATATATACGTATATTCAACCAACAAGATTATCACATAAGTGTTATTTTCAACAAATCATTTTATTCATTAGTTCAATCATGAATTCACCATACCAATATTCATTTCTTACAAATCATCTAATTAAGATTTCAAAACAAGACTTCAAAATATTAATAATATTTCACATAATTTATCCAATTAGATTTCAACACATGATTTCACAGAACCAATATTATTTCCAATAATTTATCCAATTAGATTTCAGCATATGAGTTCATGGTACGAATTTCCTTGGTTCGTACTCCATCTATCGTTTATCCGGCACGGACAACCGCCATCGATGGTCAGGAACATAAGTTTCTACATTGGGATCATTACCCATTTAATTATCGGGGATCACTACCCCTTTTACTCATGGAGATCATTACCCGCCGTTAGCATAGAACCAAGTTCCATCTAATGGAAAAACATGAACTCATTTCCTTATGTTGAAAATTATTTTTACAAACAATACTAGCAAACCATGGCTTAAGAAACATATGAAAACAACGTGTATTTCTTTTAAGCATTTAAGAAAACACACTAACAACAGAATCTTATATTATATGTTTCATAATGATAACTTGATCTGATCGTCTTAAAATTTTAGATGAACATTCCTAACATATTTATATATAAAATATTCAAAATTTACAGCAAACCAATGGCTCAAACAAATGATATTCGTTTTACAAGATTATTATAAAAACTGGGTAGATTACATCATGTTATCGAAATATTCAAATTAAATTTATATTAATATGAAATTAAGCAAACCCAAAGCAAAATTAAATATAAGACATAAAAATACAACTTTTGTCAAGACCTCAAATCATTTTAATATCATCAAGATTGTCGAATCACAGTCAAGAACAAACAAAACAAAAATGTCCAGAAATTTCAGAAATCAACATCCTAATTCAAACATACATTCAACAGTGAATTTATGATGGATTATTCTATTTAACCAGATATACCTAATCATGTTATCTACCAATAGAAGAAACCTGATCATCAATCAGAGATATATGTTGTTTTGAATAAATATTGAGCCCTAACCATATAAAATCATACGAAGTAAACACCCAAAGAAAACATCAAAAGAAAAGGGTTTTGTATTCTACCTTTTTATTAGCTACAAATTTCTCTTAATTCTCCATTTCCTTCTTCTATAAACATCCTAGCTTCCTCTTGTTCTCTTACTCCTTCTCTCTAATCTTTTTGGTTTTCTCCCTAATTTAATATAAACCTTATACTAATATTAAATCTCATATATTTAATAATTTCTGCATTTCTTTTATTTACCTTTTTATTTTCCTTTAAATTTTAATTACTTATTAAAATTATTTAGGTGACTCTATTTTCACCCTAATATGTAGCTTTTATAGTCTAAACAACCATACTTAGGCTAAGTAAAAAAAACAACTAAAGTTAGCTAATTCAAGTATAACCCGACCTGAAACCGCAAATAAAAATACCGGGTATTACAGGTTCATAGGTGATAGATTGTCTATAATCGTCATGGTCAATACATATAAAACACTGACGACCCAAACTATCGAAGGAGTCGTTAGGTTCTAAACCTATAGACCATGACGACCCAATCTAAGAATTTTTGTTTTTCCTGGATATTTTTGAGTGATAGGGTCGCATCGGTTCGTAAATCAAACACTGTCGACTCAAGCATAACGGCTAGTTTTTTTCCCCAAAAAATTGGTCGTTGGGGCTTTTTATATATAAGGCTGCTAACCCCATACGATATATTCAGTTGAAAAATTTAACATTATACTCAAATTAAAACTCTCTTGCAATGAAAAGTCCATCATCAACTACCAATTCACTTGAAGACATAATCAGAAGATGCAAATGAACAACTCCTTCATCATTAACTACTCAAATTAGTTTTATGGAAGAAGATAAACGTAAAAGAAGCAAAGAAACCACATCATCATCAACTACAAAATCAATTAGTGCTATTAAATAAGAGATACGCAAGAAAAGCAAACCAATGACCGCCATGGAAAAAGAGGAACTCAAAAAACGAGGTTACGACCAATTCCAATTAAGGGAAAGGTTAAAGTTCGTTGTGGATGAGACGTAATGGGTTAGGAATTATTACATCATCATAGATCTTCCATAAGAAGATTGGGATGATGGTATATTTTAGAATCTGGTCAAAGCAGGACCTTACGTTCCCAAGCCGGACGTGAAGTGGAAGGTTCCAGCCATGATTACACGTCCAACTATGTTTGTTCAAAGACCAAACATGTTAAGAAGTTTTGCATCAAGTACAACGAGTTTATCGCTAGGCACAGAGGGGATAAGTTTGCGACATAAGATGCATTTACCAAACGGAGAGGAGAGTCGTTTTATCATTTCAAAGTTGCCATGATAGTTGCATTTCACGCCGAGTAAAAAAATAATATGTAATGTGTTTAGTAAGACCAAGTTGGTCTACAAGTTGTTATCCTAGTTTAATATTGCTTTCACGTTCTAATGTACTACTAGCTATCCCAAGTTTGAATCTAATTATCTTATTAATCTAAGTCTAAATGTTGTTCAATTTTGTATCATTATATATCGTCATTGTCGATACCCATATACCATGATGACCCAATAGGTTAACCTCCAACACATGTCTCTAATTAGCTCTTTTAGAATCGTTATTGTTTCAACTATAAGACCATTACGACCTCTTATATAAATTTTTAAAAAATATGACCGTTGGGATTTTTTTCTATAAAATACAAACCCCTTCTCTAGAAAAAACTGCCCCAAACATTGTATTTTCTCTTTTTATACATCTTGTATTTGTTTTTGTTTTCATTTGAAAGTGAGACATCAATGTCATGGCAGAATGGGAACCGGACGAAAATATGGATCTCGTTAAATCTTTCATTAAGGTGTTCCATGAACGTCCGGATGAAATCTATTCAATATTTTGGAAGAGAGTGAAAGAGTTCTATTATGAGCGCACCGCGAATCCCAAGAACCAAAAATGGAGAGAATTAGTGTTTCGATTCGCCTACATCAAAAGTTCAATTCGAGAGTTCATTAAAGTTGAAAAAATGGTGAACGACCATCATCCCCAAGCTTCTCTTACCGAAAAAGTGAGTAACATACTAAAACTTAATACTTTGTGTACTTTTCTCATAATTTAATGTGTGCAAATTAACATTTAATTCATTTTATTTCAGCTGGAATGATTTAATGGTTGATAGCGAATAAGAAATGGTGAAAGAAAGTTCATTCACGCAAAATGCTATGGGGTATTGTAAAGTTGTTCTCGGAGGTTCATTGACGAATTTTTAATGTGAAATATACATCGCCATCCATACTAAACATTATGTAATGCGAGATTGATGTAATGTTATTATATTAATTAAATCAAAGTGTGTTTATCTTTCCAAAAATGACCGTTAATGTCTTCCAAATTGCATATAGGGTTGTCAGGGTCTATACCAAAGGACCATGACGACCCTAGGAACCAACGAGTTATTTTTTCTGGACGTTTGGTTCTTTAGGGTCGCATCGGTCCATACCAAAAACATTGACGCCACAAATCTACCCTTATTTGGATAAGATGTTGTCGTCATGGTCGATAACGTAAACCATTACGGAAGCTATTATTTGGGAGTATTGGAATTGTCATGGTCGATAACATAAACCATAATGACAGTAGATGCAACTGTTAGCTACTAAGTGTGTCATTGTTGTAGTCGTTAACCTGCTAAATTTGACCATGATGTCTCAAACTCTGGGAAATAATCTTCCAAATTGCAAGAGTAGGGGTCGTCAACCTTTTAATTTTTTCCATGACGACTCTGTGTGTGAAAACTAAGGTCATCATGGTCGATACATAAATACCATGACGACACCAACAATGATTTAGGCAGAAACAATTCAGATTCTCCAAAATAACGTTGTCTTAACAATCAATTCAAACCAATTTTACACACCTACTACAACATTGTCTCCATAATAAGATTGTCTTAAAGAAAATTAGGGTGTACCTTAGAAACGTAAATAAACATGAGTTCAAGTTAGCAATGTTTAAAAAAAAACATGGTCTTAACCACGACCCTGACTAGCTGATCTCCGGCTTCGCTTTAGAGCAGGTCGTTGACTTCCACGAGCTTGTCCAACACCTCCTTGGCTCCCTTAGGCTTGTTCAGCATCTTCGCATGTTTCATCATCGTCTTGGCCCTCTTCACCTTGGTTATCAAAACCTTCTTGGATAACTTGGGTAGACAGTTTCCGAGATCTCTTACTTGCACGAGCCAGTTCAGCATACATTTTACTTACGGCGGGGTTTTCAACGTGTGTCAAGTAGTAGATGTACTCACCTTGTTGGTCAGGCGTCATTGGTTCTCCCTTGAATTTCAATTAACATAGTCCCTTGATCACAATCTTCATTCGATCCCTCTATGCGCATAAAAATTGCTATGGAGGTCAACATACGTATAAGAGTATATGTATCATAAAAAGAGAATAAGAAAGACAAAAAATAGTTACGACAAGCTTTAGAATGCTAGAGTCGGTTCTGGTGTCGGGTTCCGGAGTATAAGAATGAAAACCTTTGTTGCTTTCGTGCCCGCGAGGATCTATCGTATCATACGACCATGGGAGAAATTTTGGTACCATTCCAAGTAACCCTTATTTGCCTCGTAGCCTTCATTAACATGATCCAAAATAGAGATGTCTACCTTGATATCATGCCTATCATCCCAATGACGGGTCCCGGTTAGAGGGTCATAAACCACCACAACGCTAGAAGCGTCAGAACTGCATTCATCAAGGTTGAGTCGGAACTTTGGTACATAATCTTTATCACGTGGATCTTGAATATACCCAATCTAGCGCAAAACTCTCGACGGATCATACATTGAGAACCCTGTTGGGTGAAAGCAATGACCATAGTAAAAAAAGACAGGTTCACAATCAGGAGCAACTCCGTAAGGATCAAAGACTACATCTTTGGGTGTCATGTTGTCCAAACTTACTCGCATAACTAACAACATGGACTTATGATCCTTCTCCTGACCCCCAGTGAACGTGTATATCGTCCCTCTTGGTTGAGCAATGGTCCAAGCCTCGTTCACTTTGACGTGTTCCTTGTCTTTGAACAATAAAGGAAAATGCTTGTAAATCCACACTTATACAATTATCAAAACAATAAAACAAGTATTCGTCAAACAAGACATTGAAAAAGAATAATAAATCATCCGACAAGCTAATAAGATCAATTCAATTACCTGGAGTACAGCAGTATTCCTGTTGATTTGAGAAGTTCGTTCCCTAAATGCTTTTGTTAGCTCCTCGTTCATGTGAGCTACGATGGCAGTCCCCCACGAGTATTTATGCACATTTCCAAAGGATGCAAGAGATGAAGAAAGTCCACGCTGACCCTGTTTCCTGAGCTATCAGGAAACATCATAGACCTTAGCATGTAAAAAAGATAACCGGCAGCCGTAGCACGAACTTCAACCACAAAGAAGAGTCCATGTTCTTTTTTTTGTAGTGTCCCAGAATATTTATCCCTCAACTGACAAGATTGAACTCTCTCCTCCGGTACTTTGGTCATTTGACCAACATGTCGTTCGTCTCCTCTTCATCTAAGCCAAACAACGCCTTGGCCAATTCATAAATTGTAGGCCAAAGAAGTTTTTTCTTGTAGTAGGTCATGGTGGATTTTCCTTTGACCTAGAGCCCTAGAATCTTTTCTGCATCTTGAGGACTTAAAGTCATCTCGCCAAAGGAGAATTGGAAGCAATTGACTTTAGGGTAAAACCTCTCACAGAAGCAAGATACCGCGACCCTTTCAAACGCAATGACGGATTTCTATACGACATGATACAAACCAGAGTTTTCAATTAACGTTCTAACTCTTGCACATTCTCCTTTTAGGAGCCACAACTCCATTTTTACGTACGAAGACTGACGTCTGAAAAGACGAGTTGCATTCGTATGATCCTACAAAATACGGAGAAAAAAACACAATAAGAAAACAATCAATGACAACAACAAGTTAATTGAAGACCAAAGTTCAGATTCTTATGATGGTTTCATAGATGGTATGAGCCCAGAGATGGGATATGCAAATAAAAATTTTCATCCATCTAAGGGTAAGCTTCTATATTTTCCATTGCGTTCATCCCCCAGGAGCAAGCGGGTGGCAGATATGTGCCTCGCGGGTGGGGCTTTTGGCTTGCCCTTGTCCTCCGCCTCTTCCTTATCATCACCACCACCACCACCACCATCATCACCACTACTATCACTAGAACCACCAGCTGCACCAAAACCACCAGCTCCACCTATACCATCACCCCTACCACCCCCAACATAGGTGTCATCAACATCATCTTCAGTTTGTTCGTTGTCATGATCTGAAGTCGCAGATGGAATAGAGGAGGCAGGAGAATAAGAGGAATCGGCTGGTTTCATATCTTGGTTTGCACGTTCACGTATAACAAAAGGTACCTCTTTCGGACGTTTTCCACGAAATGGACCAACCCCCAAGAATTTCTCGTTGCGGGGAGGTTTCGAAGGAGGAGTTGGTACATGTTTACCTTTCCCTTTGTTGTTTTTCTTTTTAAGCATACTACAATTGAAAAAAAAAAAGAAAAAAAAAGAACCAACATTTAGTACAAGGGTCGTTATGGTCTAAATTTTCGACATTAACGACCCTAGTTAAACAATGACGACCATATAAATAAACAGTAACGACCCTCGGTTTCATATAAACTAATGCCATTAGGGTTTAAAATAAAAACCGATGTGGCCCTAATACACTATGTCTTCAGGGAAAATAAATCATAAGGGGAGTCATGGTTTTAGGTAAAAACCTAAGCGACCCTAGACAAACCCTTCGTCTTCAGTAAAATATACAGTAAGAGTCGTCATGATCGAAAATCAAAGACCATGACGATTTTTCATAATTTCAACATGTATATGAAAAATCGTCATGGTCTTTCAATTACTACCATGACAGCCCTTTTTCTGAAACTGTAATTTAGCATTTTCTAACATAATTTTACACACAAATAAACAATCACAACAAACATATGTGTTTTAATTTACTTACTCTCTAATTGGGGTCATTTCTTCTTCACGGTTTAGTTCTTCGGTGCTTCTCTCATTCGACTTTCCTTTTAGTCTCTCTACAATTCTAGGGTTATCTTGTTCTCTTTGATAATGCTTCGTACGAGCCATTTTGTAGAAGAAGTTAATCATCGATTGTAATTTTCGAATCAACGATTACGACCATGAATTGATTTCGAAAAAAAAATTTGGAGGACGAAGAAAAGAATCGTTTGGGTTAGAGGAGATGGTGATTTTGATTTTAAGTTTAGAATGAAAACAAAAAGGGAGTTGATTTTTAAATCGGTATTAGGATTAGTTATCAGGAGAAGTAACTTAGTATTTACATCATCTTGGCTCCTCCTATAATTTCTAATGTGTGGATAGATTTCTAAAATCCTTATTAATTTTACAAACCCCTGATTAAACATGGTAAAAAAATGTTTGTGTTTTTGCTAGCGCAAACGGGTGGATATACCGTACTCAACTAAATTAATTGTACTGGACATAGTAATATTCTTTCGTTATTTTCTCGTCTTCTCTTCCCTTTTAGCCTTCCTATTTTCTGATTTTTCATCGCTTTCGTGTAAAAATTGTCCGATTAATAAAAAGAAAAATCATTCCCTGGTTCAGATTGGATCGAATTGTCAGTTGTACATTAAAATAAAAAGTCTAGGTTTGTTTGGAGATTTAGATTTATGAGGAGAAATTCGTGAAGAACTTCTCATAATGGCGGAAGAAAGTCTGATAGAAAGAGAAAATGGTGGATTAGTAGCTATGGATTCATCTGAATCAAGATGGGTATTTCAAAACGATGATGATTCTGATGTTGATGATGATGACAATGATGATTTACCAGCGCGTATGAGTTTAGTAGATTCAGAAGAAGATGAAAACGCTGAAACTAAATTAATTAGAACTGGTCCGCGAATTGATTCGTTTGATGTTGAAGCTCTTGAGATTCCTGGTGCTCATCGAAATGAATATGAGGTATTTACATTTTATAATTTGATCTATTATATTAGATTCATTCATTAAATTTATTAGATAAGATATGCATTTGATTGGTGAATTTCAGATCCCTTACTCGAATAACAAATGTGGTGAAAATTTAGTTTTCTAGTTGGATAGTTAATAGAACTTATTTCTTGAATTCATACTGATTGGAATCTAATTTAATAGAATCACTTTCTTCATGTGAATCAAAATTTGATTTGACACTAAGCCCGTTGGTACGCACAATGCTAGAGCAATCTTCATTGGGTTTTGTAGTGATGTTAATTTTGTGAAGGATACATAATAAAAGTGTATATTTCAGACTGTGTACCGGTAGGTTTTACTTTTTCAGACTACCCACAATGGTATGAGAGTATAGCATTTTTGCGATAATTTCATGCCATTTTCAAATGCCAAATTCGGCATTTGGATATAGCATATCCTATAAGTAACCGCACCCAATCTCCTTTAAACTCCATCTCAGAGTGGTATGGCATTCGTAACCAATATGAGAATGAGCCTCACATAAAACTCAATCTGAGAGTAAGCCCTGCACATGCTCATACTAAGATGTGAATCATACCAAGCTCGTTCTTAGATAGAGTCTGATACCAAACCCTATGTCAGACACTGCCCAGTTTGCATTTTCAACCACTACGAGCGCTCGTGTGCTAAACCCAAATTGAAAGTTATTTATTCCATTTAACTATAGCTTCATATACCATTGTGGATGGTCTAGGGATACCTGTGATTAGTTCAGTTTTTTAGACACGGTTGGTTGGACATATAATAGACCCCTTGTATTGATGACTACTTTTTTAGTGGAAGCATGTTGCATCTGCATAGCAGGGTCAAATATTACTAGAGTATGCATTATTGAATACTGCCTGGCTTGCCTTTTTCATCTTTCATCTATCAGTCATGAATTAGGTTTGAAAATCAAGCTTATTCATATAATATTGTCGCAAATTTGGTGTAGGCCATATACAAGTTCTGACCATGTATGAGGGCTATCTCCTTGCTATGTGGTTCTTCTGTTCATCATCTTATAGAAATCATCATGTTTTGAAAAACTTCTAACCCCGTCAAAATTGGCTTGACATAAACAGAACAAATTGATGTCATAAATCACTCAACTTTTGATTGGACAGATGATTCAGAACTCTGTAATGACTTAGGAGGGTGACATATATGGTAGTTAGTTACGATCGGATTTATTTTATCTTTTTAGTACGAAGAATTTGTAGAGATAATGAAAACAAACCTGTCGAACACAAAGATATTAGAAGTTGATGTCTTAATTCTGTAGATGTAGATGCAGGACTTTACGATGGGGAGGAAAATCATACTTGCTTTTCAGACACTTGGGGTTGTCTATGGCGATGTTGGAACAAGTCCTTTATATACTTTTAGTGTGATGTTCAACAAGTCTCCAAAAGATAAGGAAGACATTCTTGGAGCTTTATCACTGGTTCTATATGTCTTAATCTTGATACCTCTAATCAAGTACGCAATGGTTGTCCTTTGGGCCAATGACGATGGTGAAGGTCTGTCAAGACATTTCGGGTTTTTTTATCTTAGCTTGTGTCTCTGTCTCTCTCTCTCTTGTATTTGGAGTAGATGGACTAAAAGAAAATCCTTTTTGGCTGTGTAACTACTGTAGGTGGCACATTTGCTCTGTACTCATTGATCTGTAGGCACGCTAAGGTCAGTCTTCTTCCAAACCAGCTTCCATCTGATACCCGCATATCAAGCTTCAGGTTAAAGGTGCCATCTGCAGAACTTGAGAGGTCCTTAAAAATTAAGGAGCACCTTGAGAGTTCACTTACGTTGAAAAAGCTTCTACTAATGCTGGTTCTTGCTGGTACTTCTATGGTCATAGCTGATGGAGTTGTTACCCCAGCAATGTCAGGTTCTGATACGCTATTTGTCCTTCCCTTTTGTTATTTCTAGCTCCATGCCTGGTAAAAAATTAAAGTTTGATCAACTTTGACAAATTGGACTTCTTATGTTTCTTTGATATATCATGAATGCAGTAATGTCGGCTGTGGGTGGCTTGAAGGTTGGAATAGATGCAGTGGAACAAGGTGACACCCTGTTATTATTAATTCAGCTGGTCTATAAAAACTATTTTTTTCTCTTTTCTGTATATATTTTCCTAGATTTAGTTTTTCCTAGCAGTTTGAAGAATGTAATCCTTTAGATACTTCGTTTAATCAACACTGATTCATTCCGGGTCATGTGGTCTTCAAGTCTTAACACTTTGGATTACTACCAAAATAAGAAGCTTGCGTTTGGCCTTGCCAGCTCCGCTGCCGCTTGTGAAAACCCTGTTTTTGTAGACAGTAAAAATTTGCTTTCACCCCACCAGTGAGCAGCTTAAGTAAAACTCTGTTTTTTTTTTTAATTCGGAACGACCGCACTCTCCAGTATTAAAGTACGACTACTAAGCAGGTATTCGCATCTTTCTTTCTTTTGCAGATCAAGTGGTGATGATTTCAGTTGCGTGTCTTATAATTTTGTTCAGTGTACAGAAGTTCGGCACAAGCAAAGTTGGACTGGTAATAGGTCCCGCTTTATTCATATGGTTCTGTTCGCTTGGGGGAATGGGGATCTACAACCTTGTAAAATATGGTTATACTGTTCTCAACGCATTTAATCCTGTACATATTTATTACTACTTCGAAAGGAATTCAACTCAGGCTTGGCTGTCCCTTGGAGGTTGTATTTTATGTGCAACAGGTAACATGCTTAACTACCTTCAGCCCTGCTGCTATTTTATTATTTTAGATTTTCCTGATGAGCTTTCACAAAAAATATGGAAGAATCATATGACTGTGTATTGGAATCCTACTTGTGGATTTTTAATTTGAATTCGCTGCAGCAAATTTGTCTCATCAGATATTCTGCATATTGTGGACCATAATTGACTAAAAAAATTGTCTTAATCATACAAATGGTTCTTAAAACTAAATTTATGGCTTTTATATCAATTAGTGCAATTTTTTTGTTTAAAAATAAACTTCCCATATCCACTTTACTGGATGACTAATGGCTTGGTGTATTTCAGGTTCAGAAGCAATGTTTGCAGACCTTTGCTACTTCTCAGTGAGATCAATTCAGGTAAAGCAGCATATAATAATATCAAACATATTGGATGTTCCAAGAATCTTTCTTTATATATGTAATAAATTAGAATCGCAACAATCAGTACCCCATTCCCCATACATTATTTGTTAAACTTTTGCACTTTTGGTCAGAAATACTGATCCTTCTGGTAATGGTCATTGCAGCTCACATTTGTGTTTCTGGTTCTGCCTTGCCTCATGTTGGGATACCTCGGTCAAGCTGCCTATCTTATGGAAAATCCAAGCAACTATGATCAAGTTTTCTTTTCTTCCGTTCCCAGTAAGCTTTTTATGCCTCTTGTTTATTCCAGGTTCTTAGTATCCTTAATTTTAACCTTTATGTTAATGGAGTTAACCCAACTGACTTTCAAATAATGGCCGTGGGATAGAAGTCCTGACTAAGTGACGCTTTTATAGGCTACTAGTACTATGGTTAAAACCAGTTTTGGTTATAAAAGTCGATAGATATTCATATTGCATATGTGCTGTCTATAGGTGGTGTTTTCTGGCCAGTCTTCTTCATTGCCAACATTGCAGCACTTATCGCCAGTCGGACAATGACAACAGCCACCTTCTCATGCATAAAACAGTCGACAGCACTTGGATGTTTTCCTCGCCTTAAAATCGTTCACACATCTCGGAAGTTCATGGGTCAGATATATATTCCAGTCATAAACTGGTTTCTCTTGGTATTCTGTCTGGTGTTCGTCTGCACCTTTGCAAGCATAAATGAAATTGGAAATGCATATGGTAAATCTTCTTTTCTACGCCAATTTATTGCATTTTCTTTTTTCAATAAAGCTGTTGGTCTGTTATCTATTGCTTAGACATTATCGGAAGGTGTCAAACGACCTGATATTTATACTTGCATGATTGATGGCCTTAGCGCCTCACCTTATGTCTTCTTTTATAGGGCACAACTTAAAATGAAGATGACTTATTCTTCTTTTCTATGTTTAATTTTATATTGTATTGCATTTTCTTATATTTCATTAGTGCTGATGGTCTGGTATCTCTCATTTAAATATAAACTGAAAGAGTCAGACGACCTCATTTTTATACTTACACGATCAATGGCCCGAGCGCCTCACCTTATGTCTTCTTTTCTAAGGCACAACTTAAACTGAAAATGACCTAATTTTCATTTAGGTAGTGTTTGATTTATGTGTAAGCTGATGTAGTTTTCGTCTCCAATAAAGGAATTGTGCTAGCTATTTGCACTTGCTGACATCTAATCTGTTTGCAGGCATTGCAGAGCTCGGGGTTATGATGATGACAACAATCTTAGTCACCATTGTTATGTTGCTAATATGGCAGATAAACATCATCATTGTGCTCAGCTTTTTGGTTTTCTTCTTAGGGTTGGAATTAACTTTTTTTTCTTCGGTTTTATGGAGTGTTGGAGATGGAAGTTGGATTATATTAGTTTTTGCAGTAGTTCTGTTCTTCATCATGTACGTCTGGAATTACGGAAGCAAGCTTAAATATGAAACTGAAGTGAAGAAGAAACTTTCAACAGAGCTTATGTGTCAACTAGGTTGCAACCTTGGCACTGTTAGAGCTCCTGGTATCGGGTTGCTTTATAATGAGCTGGTGAAGGGAGTACCAGCAATTTTTGGCCATTTCTTGACCACTCTCCCAGCAATCCACTCTATGATCATATTTGTGTGCATTAAGTATGTCCCAGTTCCAGTAGTACCCCAGTGTGAAAGATTTCTTTTCCGCCGTGTCTATGGAAAGAGCTATCACATTTTCCGCTGCATTGCTAGGTATTTTCCTCGGATATCTCAAGTCTTTGACCTATAAAAGCTGGTTGAATTGGTTTTATCAATATTATGTGGGTATAAAATTTGTTGGCACCACAGCCCATCCTGAGTAATAATAGTGAGGCCTGGATAAGGTTATTCATATTTTGAAAATGGGCTAAACAGGTTAGGTCCCTGATAAACTTGTACAGTCCAGATGCGTACAGCCCTCCGGCCCTCCCTTATAAAAATCTAATGCATGTTAATCTTTTTCAAGTAAGCTTGTTTCTTCTCTTTCTTTGATGGAAAGTAAGCTTGTTTCAACTACACCTTATAAACTTCAAAATGTTCAACAGGTATGGCTACAAGGATGTACGGAAAGAGAATCATCAGACATTTGAACAACTACTCATTGAGAGCCTTGAGAAGTTTATTCGTCGAGAAGCCCAAGAGCGACAATTAGAGAGTGATGGGGATGAAGATACCGAATCTGACGATGAAATTAATTCTTCAAGGCTTCTTATAGCACCCAATGGAAGTGTATATTCACTCGGGGTACCACTTCTAGCAGATTTCACCTGTCCAGAAAAACCCATCTTTGAAGCAAGTACCTCGGCAGAGGTAGTCCCATTTCTTCCTGGAGAAACACTTGACCCGGAACAGAGCCTTGAAAGGGAACTTTCTTTCATTCGGAAAGCCAAAGAATCCGGGGTTGTTTATCTGCTAGGTCATGGAGATATTAGGGCAAGGAAGGACTCTTGGTTTATCAAAAAACTCATCATAAATTACTTCTATGCATTTCTAAGAAAGAACTGCAGGAGGGGAATTGCGAATCTTAGTGTTCCTCACTCAAACCTGATGCAGGTTGGCATGACATACATGGTTTAATATTCTCAATTGTGCCGCCAAAAGAAGGCGATTTGTTCTTATAGTTAGACATCAAAGTTTACAGGGGAAAATGGTCTGGGAAAGCCATGAGTTACTTGGAATGTCTTTGTTGAAGGTATGACAGACTTGAGGGATTTGAGTTATTATTGAGATGCAAGGTTTACACCAGGAAAAAAAAATGAATTGGGGAAGAGCTGTTTGTATTATCTTACATGAAACAATTTTCGCTCTGATCGCCCAGGCTGGTCTGGCCTGGCTGTTTGTAGATTCCCGGCATTTGTTTATCAGAATCTTTGCAATGTTGTTGCATTACTGTTCATGTAATTCTGAAATACTGATGTCATTAATGAATACGCATGGAAGGAACTGTAATTACAATATTGAAGGTAAAACGACTGAATCCCTATTTGACTATTTACCTTCTTGCCATTTAAATCCCCCAAAATTTGTCAAGTCCCTCAGTCGGGTGCACAAGAATAGAACTTTTCATGATTTCATCTTGGAAAAAAAAACTGCGTCAAATTACCGAACACAGGTTAACAAGGAGTGTGGATTAATGAACTACTACTCCTTGTTAACATGGAATTATTACGTACAAGGTGTCTTCTGCTCCTTCTGAAAAAGAGATTGCTGGTATAATGAACACAAATCACATTGTTCTACAGTATGGGCCCTATGGGGTTCTGCAGTAAGGGGAATTTCTGAACAGCATCAAAACCAACTTGAGAAAGCAGTAATCTAAAACTCCTTAATCGATTGACCGTCAAATGCAGTTGTACAATTATTATAGTTAACACAACGAAAGTATAGTAATTGTGTGGGACTCTATAAGAAAATTACATTCAACAGACAACAGATACTGCTTATTTCCTCTCTCTGAAATGCTTCTAAGTCAGAAGTTGCGAAGTGATTATCCTCAACAGAATCACCATCAAGTATCAACTGACAAATGGAACTGGGAGCAGTACAAATCATTGTTCAAACTAGACATGTATTTTTTGGCATGCAATCGCTATGTAGAGCTGTTACCTTCATCCTCTCATTGACCTGTCATTAATCACCTAGTTTCTAATATCAAAGGAGACTCAAGCATGTGGTTTTACAATTGGATAAATAAAATATGGCACTGAGTGAGCATATAAAAATATTGATATCATATCTCTAACAAATTTCTCAGAGAAGGTAGGCATAAATCTCTACCATTCTGAATTACGAAATAGTTAAACATCTATTATACCAACGAAGTGTAGTTACAGTATTCATCATTTAGGAATGCATTCGACATACAAAAAGTACGAAATTAAGCATCAATATGTAACATATTATCATGATGAAATAAGAGCCGGTAGTTTTGTAGTAGTGGTAATTCCTAGAAAGAGAAAGTTGACATAAAAGAAGAGGTTAAGCAGTAAACCCTGTAGTCCAGTAAGTGTTTCTACAGAACTCAAAAGAAACCTCATATACAACTTAAAGACCAAACTAGTACAAGTTCAAAATTCCAAATGAAAACCATTAGCCAACATTTAAACTAACAATAGTGTTTCCGAATAGATACCCACAATTTTTGAACATACCTTACATGATTTTAGATGGATTGTAGTGTGCAATATCCGTGCAAAAGAATGTTAAGGATTACCTTTGAGGGTTGAGTCAAACCCGCAATTCGTTAAATGCTTTGCAAGTGTCTCTCCTAATTGTTGTTGCCAATCCTGTGCAGCCTTGGCTTCATCCACAGGCAACACAGTTGCTGTCTCCATGGCAAGATTGACGGTAGCCGAAGATACCTGAGGCTGTTCATTCATATAATTCAACCTTCAATTGTCCTTGAAAAAAAAAAAACTAATGTAAGTCAAATGTAGAAAAAAACTTACTTGATTTTCTAGGATTTTTTTTACACTTCCAGCACACTCATCACACATCATTCCCTACACAAAGTCATCCCTGAAAATCAAAAAAACAAAAGAAAATCTAAAATGAAGAAATTCGAAACAGTGGTTGAGTTTACTTTGACATCAAGAGTTAGAGAATCAGAATATAAAGATGGAATTCCTTTTGTTTCTCCACCATTGGATGCATTATCTCCACTAGCAGAGCAAGAAAAATGGGATAAGGGAGATGAAGAAGAAATTGAGATAAATTTCCTTGAGATGTTATTAATGGTTGAATTATTAAGAGAGGTTTTCAAGGAATTGATATGGCGACCGGAAATTGAAATTTTGGGAGGAAAAATTAGGGTTTTGGAGGTTAGAGTTGATGCCGCTGAGAGTGTAAGCGCCATTTTTACTAAAATGCGATTGTTTCTCTGAGGGCACACTGTGGGGGGGGGTGGGGTGGGGTGGGGGGGGGGGGGGGTGGGGGAATTTGGGAGGACTGTCAGGACACGAAAACCGTGGCTTATTTGACGTGATATTTTTTTTTAGTGTGATCAAAAAAAGTTAGGGGCTATATAATAAAATAAATTAGGGATACGTTGAAGTAATTTCAAAATCCTCATATCTATCTAGTTTAATTAGTATTAATTAATTATATTATTTATTAAATTAGTTAAATTGTAATTAATTATTTTTTTTTTTAAAATATTTAAAAAAAAATCCTACTTTTTTTGGTAACTTTTTATTAAATTATTGTATAGTCGGTAGTTTTGATAATTTTGATTATTATCGATTGTACAATAAGCCCCAAATAGAATTTTTCTTCTTTCATAATCGGTAGCAATGGTAAATTTGTTATCTACCGATTATGAAGTAGCTCTATAATAAATTTTCCTAAGCTCTTAAATTTTTTTAAATTTTTCTACTATTATAATCTGTTGTTTCGGCAAATTAGTTATCTACCGACTATGAAAGTAGCCCCATAAATAAAAAAAATTCAAACTTTAAAATTTTCAAATTTTTCTACTTTCATAATCGGTAGTTTAGTTATCTACCGATTATGAAAGTAGCCCCAGAAAAAAAAAAATCTCAAACTTTAAAATTTTCAAATCTTTCTACTTTCATAATCGGTAGTTTCGGCAAATCAGTTATCTACGGATTATGAAAGTAGCCTCAGAAATAAATTTTCCTAAAACTTTAAAAAATTTGAATTTTTCTACTATCATAATCGGTAGTTTCGGCAAATTAGTTATTTACCGATTATGAAAATAGCCCCAAAAATAAATTTTACCGAACTTTGAAATTTTCAAAATTTTCCACTTTCATAATCGGTAGTATCGGCAAATTAGTTATCTACCGAGTATGAAAGTAGTCCCATAAATAAATTTAAGAAAATAACTTGATTTATTTATTTATTTTAGTTTACTTCTTTTTTTAACAAAAAATATAATTTATTTTTTATTAATTTATTAATTTATTTTTGGATTAAAAAATAATTAAAATAATAATAATAATAATCCATTGTGATTCGGACCAACACCTTAGCTTCCATCAAGCACACGCCAGGTTCACACAGGTTTGTGGTCTTCCTGGCAACATCCAAGTCGTTGCCCCGCGCCCTATGCACTTTCTGGCAACCCAATACTTTGATGTGGTCAAGAAGAATATACCCACTTGCTTCAACCTGTACGAGCGAGATACCATCCTTTGGCAAAGCAACAAGTTGAGTCATGCCCAAGACTTCCCCATAGCCGGGCTTCACCAAGCAATTGGGCCTCCGCAATTCCGGGCTGTCCTTAGTTACAGGCTTGGTATAACACAGTTTGAAGAGGGGAGCTTATGTTCTTGTTGTGGGCGGGGTATGAACGTCTTTGACGATCATGCACTTCATTGTGCCAGTGAGGTGGGCCTCAAATTTTGACACGATTTAGTCAGGGATGTGTTATCTGACATGTGCTACAAAGCTGGAGTCGCCGCTCGCAAGGAAGCTAACCTGGGCTTCCTCTCGGACAATGAGAATTCCTTGAGGCCAGCGGATATCCTAGTATACAACTGAGAGAATGGCCGAGACGTGTGCCTTGACGTCACAGGAGTGTCCCCGTTCACGGGTGCCAGGGGAGCCGCCTTCACGCCCGGCCAAGCAATCTCGAACGCTACGACTCGCAAGAACAACAAATACCTAACCCAATGTGAAGACCATGGGTATAGGTTCAGCGTGTTAGCGTTCACCACTTTGGGGAATTAGGAGAAGACCTTATAGCTTTTGTGTCCCGCCTACAGAACCGCACTGCAAGTCTAGATTACAGTTACAAAATAGGCAACTCCCTTTTCCTTAGACTTAGCATTTCCATACAAAAGGGTGTGGGAGATCAACTTGTGGCGAGGCTTCCCACCACTAATGTGTAATCGGTTTTTCCTATCTAATAAAATTTTCGTTCTCATAAAAAAATAAATAATAATAATAATAATAATAATAATAATAACAATAATAATAATAATAATAATAATAATAATAATAATAAAATTATATAAAAAATAATAAAAAAAAAAAGTTAATATCTAAAGCGTAGAAACGTAAATTAAACTAGTAAGGGTAACTTAGTAATTTTACCAATTTAAGACCCCTTATCCTTTATCCTTGGATGGATATAAATAAGTCGTCCCAAATTCTTTTTGGGTCGCCCTCAAAAACGCCAGGTTTTAGTTGATTTTAAGGTAGTGTTTAAGGGTTTGATGGAGAAAGAAGTTGAATCAAGCTTGTTGCACCCAATGGTTTGGCGCATGGAAAAATTATTTTTTGCGCCTAATCATTGGGCTTATCAAATATGGGCCATCAGATTAGTTTAATGAGTTAAAATCTAAAGGCTCATTTATTTGAGCCTAATGGTTAGACGCATCAATCCTGAACCATCGAATTTAACTTTATGAGTTGAAATCTAACGACTTATCTATTTGCACCCAACCATTAGGTGCAATACGGCAAACCATTTAGCACATTTGACTTAAATGTTAAATCACCATAATGGATAGTAGTTGATTCAATCTGGCATGACAATCAAGTTGAATCTTGATTCAAACTACCATAATGGTTAGCTTAAGGGGAATTAATTTTTATTATTTTTAGTTGACCAGAATCAAAATAAATACAACAGAACCTCGATATAAATACTCTATATAGGAATAACCTCCGTATTTGCTTATGCTACAAAATTGCAAGTACCATTTGTGTAATGGTAATAAAAAGAGACCACATTGCCTGCATACAAATAATCACTGCAATAGATAAAATAAAAGAAGTATTTCCCATACACATAACTTTCAGAGAAACTATCGAGAGAGCATAAGAGGGCGATCTGTATTATGAGGACAAGAATAAAGAATCTGCATGAACACGAATAATTCAGGTGTTGTATTCATGTTTTGTGATTCCATTTTTTTATTTTGGTGGACCCTTTCTTTTGTATTATTTCTCTATGTTCATCCAAGTTGTGACAGCCAATGGTGGTTTTCGTATCAACACATTTTTGAGATATCTCTGTATTAGTTGTGATTTCCGTTAACAGTGGTGTAAATTTTTATATCCATTGAAGACCTAGAATCAGTTGATCAGAGGTTTCTCTTTCTCTGTGTGGTCTGACCCAACATCATTCAGACCAGAGAGATTCCTTGAAGAGCACAAAGGCATGTGTTAGGAAATAAAGTAGGAACGACACATGTAAGATGATTAAGAAAGAAGTAGTGAAATTAAAGAAGGATGAGAAGCATGCAATCAAAATCATAATAAAATAATAGGACGGGACGTAAGTGACAGACTGAGTGAATTTCTGCACAGCTGACACGTAAGATCGCGAAAGTAACAGCATTAAATGCATATTGTACGGGAAAGTAAGGTAATAATTACTGACACATAAGCTCGGGACAACATCGGTATTCAAGGAGGAAAGAGCACGTGTAAACCATGCAAGGAACGCACCACGGATTTCAAGGAATGAAGAACACGTGTAAATCATGCAACGAGCGCACCAAAGAGAAAACATGATCTGTCAATCTTACAAACATCCCGATCGTAATATAATAAGAAGAACGACAATAGATCGGGACAAGTAAGGCTCGTTACTATGACTATAAATAGAAGAGAACATTCACTGGAAAAGGAGGGGGCAGGGGGAAGAAAGGAAAAGAGAAGAGAGATTAGAAGAAGAAGGTTTATTAGGTATGATAAAGGATTCATTGAAGAGAAACGATGAATCTATGTCAATTCCTTAGGAAATGTATTTGGAATTGTATCTTGGATCATATTTC
>JAJJMC010029624.1:4646154-4691114 GCA_023531435.1 Papaver californicum
AAAAAAAAAAAGGTTTTGAAAGAAAGGAGTAGCATATTAAGATAGAACCACCAACGCAATATGTACACTACTATTTATTCTTATCCATATAGATCATCCCTAAGGGCATACACATCTCTTATAAAAGAGAAGTTGTATTAGGTTAGAAAGGATCCTTCATCATATTCTCTTCCACACCACCACACTTTAGATTTCAAGCTCTTTGGAGCCTCCACTCATGAAGTTCATGTAAACACACTCAATCGTAATGAAACCTTATACCGTGGGTGTAGTTATTTAAGATCGAACCACGTAAAATCATGTGTCTATCTTTACTTCCTTGTACCTTTCTCTTTGGTTTACAATGGTTGTTTGTGCTTATGGTCTAGATTTCATTTCTTGTGATACCTAAATTTTTAGCCAGTACACCTAAAATATTTTATCAAGAGATGGAGTAAGGAGCAATATGGTCAAAATGCATCCAAAAAGAAAGTGCTCACTGACAATATTTATCCAGTGAACAACAATGAAGACCAGGAAAGGTTGAGCACAAAATGATTTCATTAACAGAGTTAACTGCAAAATGGAACTAAGCAAATAAGAATGGATGAGAATAAGAAGCTTCTGTCAAGAGCCAAAGTTAAAAACTTGAAAGAGGGAGACTACAACTCAAAATACCTTCATCAAAGGGAAAATGGAAGAAGGAAAGGAATATAGTGCATAAGATGACAATAAATGGTAAGGATAACTTCAATGAAGATGAGATAAAGAAAGAATTCAAGGATTACTTCTCCAACTTATTCAATGAGCAACACTAATGGAGACCGCAGTGGAAAGAACATATTTTTAACAAAATTTCATAAGAAGAAAGAGGTTGGATGGAAAAATCATTTAATGAAGACGAAATATGGAACACAATCAAGAAGTGTGGTAACAATAAGTCACCAGGTCCTGATGGGTACTCTTTAGAATTCTATAAAAAAGCTTGGCTAATTCCAAAAAGAGAAACTAAACAGGAGCTTGAATTGATCTTTTATATGCCTAATTCCAAAAAGAGAATAGTTAAGCAAGCCACAACACTTCACACCTATAAGTTTGGTTAGTAGCTGTTTATGGGGGAAAACGAATTGAAGGCTATTTTGGGAAAAGTGGGCGAGCAGGTGATAATTCATCAATCCTTAGAACATTTGTGTTGTTGAAGCACTTTGTTTAGATTCGAGAGATCAATATGTACAATCCTGGCCTAAACCAAGCAATGACCTTTCCAGTTTTGCTTCAGTCACAAAATGAGAATGAGAAGGGTTGGTCTTAGGGGGGGGGGGAAGCGAGAGAAGAATGAGGTTAGAGTGAATAGCTATGAACGATTGGGTTTCGAGTTCTTTTGTGTTCGAATTTGAAATTAATATTTGCTCTCTTGTTCAGACTTGTGTTCAAAACTTGTCTTAGACTTGTCTCGGGAAACTTCTCCTTTGTTCAGTAGATTGAACATCTATTTATATCATAACTATTGTAACCATTTAACCTCTTTTCTGGAAGAAAATGTTGATGGTTGAGTACTGGTGAACTGGAGAAGGTGTTGACAACTGCTCTCCACTTCGATTAAGGTTGAATAGTCAGTTGCTCAACCTCCCACTCCTTTACTCAACTGCTATCGATCTTTCCAGAACTTCTCTTTAGTGGGAGTACTGCTGCACCACATGTCGTAGACCGCCAGACCAAAACCCTAATTAATATCCCCCCCATTTGTGACATTTGATGTCTCGTATATTATTATAGTAGTAAGTACTAATGAAGTTAAGTCGATTGTGACCTTCTCAATGGGTCTCTTGACTGAAGACTTGTCCTACTTGACTAGATAATGAGTCTAGCAGACTAAAACAAATATGTCTTGCTTGACTAGCTGATGAGTCTATCAGAATAACATAAATATGATATGTCTTGCTTGACTAGCTTATGAGTCTAGCAGACTAAAATAAAATAAATGTGTCCTGTTTGACTAACTGATGAGTCTAACAGGCTAGAATAAGATAAAAAAAAATTTATTTGTGTATGAGGATCAATATGTTCATCTTAGTCAATTTTGCATTGACGTGTTTATTTTGTAAAAATGGGTGTACGCTGCTGAGCATGAAAAATTGTATGTGAAGCCTCATACAAAAGATATATGTTAGAGAGGCTTAGTATGGCTTAGGATTTATCAAACCCTAATTTATTCACGTGAACAAGAAGATGAGGATTTGTCAAAACCTAGTTTATTCACGTGAGCAAGAGGGAAGAGCACAATATGGGCATTCACGTGAAAGAGAGGGAGAGTACCCAACTTTAGTCTCTACGTGACAGGTAGAAGAGAAACGTAGGCACTAGTCTTCTAGCATGAGTCTCACGCTTCGTTCTTTATACTCAGCCTCACATGTTGAGGATAAAAAAGTAAATTTGTCAAACTTTGACAAGAAACACAAGTCGTGTGAGTTTGGCTCTATTTTGAAGTATTGTCTTGAAAATAGTCGTGTAGGCTTAGTTGCTTGACTAGCATACACATTGGAAGCAAGAGAGGTAAAGGTGTCTCCCTCTCTTTAAAAATTAGGGTTTTGAAAGAATCTTGCCAAAAGGCTAGAAGTTCATGTTTTACTCTTGTGCTCAGCCTCGCATGTTGAGGGCAAAAGAGTAAATTTTCAGATTTTTTAGAGAGGAGCATGATGTCCATGTTTGGTTATAGTAGGTGTGCAAGCTTGATTCAAGGAAGCAAGATGCGTGAGCAAGAGAGCTAGAAAGCTAGACGATCTAGAGAAAATTAGGGTTTGAGATTTTTGACACACTTTTTTGGAACATTTATAAGTGTTGCAAAACCGTTTTTACAACGTTACAAGTGTTAATAATTCTTTTTCAAACCCTAATTAGGGTTTGAAATATTTTCAGTCACGTTTTTGCAATGTTTTACAAGTGTTGCAGTTTTATTTTCAAGCCCTAATAAGGGTTTGAAAGCTTTTGACACGCTTTTGACACACTTATAAGTGTTGCGAAGTGTTTTAAAATTCTTTTTCGAATTCTTTTCATTCGTTTTGCATTGGTTGTCTCTTTAAGCAAAGGATCAATGCAACTGGGGATGATTTTTTGGCTAGTATAAGCCATAAAGTCATATTTTATTTAATTTAAGCACAGTTGTGGTACTTTTAATTAATTAATTAAATAAATATATATAATTTTAATAAGTTAATATTGCTCAATTTGAACATAAATATTAACGTAAGTAATTTTGGGGATTCAACTGTGGAATATAACAGCCGAAAATAATACTTAAATAGATCTATATTAGTGTGCGATACATCTAGGAGCCTAAGAGATTTTATGTAAAAATCATATAACATCTGGGAAACTTGTCGTTTGCGGCAGTGTTGGTCTAATGATTTTGTGTAATAATGAATATTGATTAAATTCATCAATTTAATCATATATTTTGGACTCAAATTGCCCTATACTAGTGTGCAATACATCTAGGAGCCTAAGAGATCTTATATAAAAATCATAGAACATCTGGGAAACTTATCGTGTGCGCCATATTGTTTCTGATTTTTTGTGTAGTGATGAATATTGATTAAATTCATCAATTTGATCGTATATGTTGGCCAAACATATAGAGAAAGGACATGATATGCGCCTTAGAGCGAGTAGGGATAAGCTTTTTTCATGGAATTTAAAAAGTCTGGCATTTCTCAGACCAGAGTATTGAGAGGTGATTTACTATTTTATCCTTGTCAAAAACCCACCATCTACAGTAGCACATATGCAATTATTTCCAAGGAAATGGCTGACAGATTCAAGTTGGTAATACCAAAACTGATTTCAGAGCATCAATGGGCTTTTGTGCAAGGAAAAAAAATTCATGATGGGATCTTGATAGCAGGGCAACTCATAGATTCAAGACTGAAAGCTAAGTGCCCTGGTGTGTTATGCAAGCTAGACATAGAAAAGACATTTGATAATGTCAATTTGTATTGCCTTGATAGTATTCTTAAAGGTTCAGGCTTTGGTGTTAAGTGGAGGAACTAGATACAATGGACTCTTTCATCTGCTCAATCATACATTTTTTGGTAAATTGAAACTCTACAACTAGATTCAGGAATTATAAGGGGATGGGACAAGGAGACTCCTCGTATGCATTTCTATTCATTTTAGTGGTTGAAGTGTTGACAAATCTTCTAAAAAAACAGAAAGCTTGAATATGATATCTGGTTTTCACATCAACTCAGGGTTCCAAGTGTCTCATCTACAATTTCCAGTTGATACACTAATATTTCTTAATGCAAAGGAAGAGGCATTGGAGAATTCGGTGTTAGTTCTTCAAGTGTATGAAGCTGTCACAAGGCTCAAGGTCAACCTAGAGAAAAACACTTAATAAGTATAGGTGCAAATCATAATATTCAAGACCTAGCTAACATCATGCACTGTAAGGTGGAGAAATTACCACTGAAATGTTTAGGAATTCCACTAGGCGCAACCCTAAAACAGACCAGTGTTTGGGAAGTGATTGTCGACAAATTCAACAAGAAACTAGCAAAATGGAAAAGAAGGTATCTAACTAAGGCTGGTAGGGTGGTTCTTATCAAAAGTGCTTTGTCAAGTATGGTAATTTATTTTTATGTCTCTTATGCAACTCCCAGTGTCGGTGGAGAAAAGATTGACTAGAATCATGAGAGATTTCCTTTGGGGTTCAATGACAACAAAAAAATAAAATAGCTTGGGTGGCTTGGGAGATGTTAAGTAAACCAAAAGAAGTTGGAGGCCTTGCTATCAGAGATTTGAGATCAACAAACAAAGTACTCCTATCAAAGTTGAGATAGAAATACTCTCAAGAGAAGCAGGCAATGTGGAGAAAATTTGTGCAACTTAAAACAAAATCAGATGAAGCTGATTTGTGGCCCAAAGAATACGCACAAGCTTATGGGAGAGGATTTTGGAGAGGAACTCAAAAACAGAAATTGATTATAGAAAGAGCTTCAACTATAAAACTTGCAAATGGAAAGGCAGTAAATTTTTGGTTTGATAAATGGCCTTCATTAACTCCACCGAATCAGTCCCATTAAAAGCTTTCAAGAAATTTGAAAAAGTTGTATACCTAATAGATAGTGGTAGATGGAAGACCTCCTTAAAATATCAACCTAATGCAGAAGAACTTCAAGAATTCACAAATCTCCTTGCGCTACTAGGAGAACCCCCAGACTTCCATTATGATAACGACATCATCTCTTTCAGCAACTTAACTGCTTACTCCACCAAATAAGGATATCATTGGCTATTAACTCAACAAGCAGGGATAAACAACTTCCCCCATAAATGCATATGGGTGAAGAATGTGCCTCATAAGGTGCATATTTTCTTATGGCTAGTGATGCATAATGCCATTCCAACAATGGATAATGTATTCAAGAGATTTTACGACATCACAGATATTAATTGCAGCTTGTGTAACTTAAGGAATGAAGATGTGAATCACTTGCTCCTGTATTGTATTTTACCAAGATCATTTTGGGATTATTTCATCTCAAGATTCTCGATTTTTTGGCAGCATAAGACATCCTTGAAAGAACAACTCGAGTCTTGGATTGATAATAATGGGAAGAAGCTTGGAAGGAAAATATGGCCTATTCTACCAACTGCAATCTGTTGGACTTTATGGACTGAGATAAATACCATGGTGATGACCAAGGAAAAATCCAGAGATACCGATACGATTATTAACGACGTAAAAAGACTTAGATTTCAATGGGGTTTCAATCTTAAATTGGTTCCATTTAATATCATTCACAGAAGTGATAACAAATTGAGAAGATTTTCTAGATTTTAATTAAGATTTGGTTTGTAGGGGTAGGTCGGCTGGACCTATTTGTGTTTCTATCTTTTCCCATTAATAAACATTAACATCTTTAGAAGAAGAAAAAAACGGCCAATATTTACTTCATATAATGGGTGTCGGTCGCAGAGCTATACGATATATAGAATATCCCCGATACAAGAAACTATCGATAAAATCCATGATTTATAAAGGGGATACCATTATTAGCGGTGGTGATACCATTCTATATAAGATATATAGATTTTAAGAGATCATGACTGTCAGATCAATAAAATGATATTACCCCGTTAGTAATAGTAGCCCCTTTTATAAATCGTGATAAAATCGACCGTTACATGCGATACGAATTAATATATCGGGATACAAACGATATAAAAATAGAGAGAAAGATGCGAAGGAGGAAGAATGAAGAAAGTTTTTTTTTTAATATAGATAAACGTAGTGAAAAAAAGATTAACTACACCAATTTTATGTTTTTTTTGATGTTTTATTTTATATAAAATTAATCACAATTGCCATATTATTTTTATGGTATGAAATCTTATCTACAATTTTACACTATGCTTGTTTCACTTACATCTATTTTGCAGCACGTGGGATGATTTTGATATCTTCCAATATACCCAATACAAATTAGTCAAATTCTTCGTTCCACTGGTTTAACCTTCAATTTTATTATTTAATATATTAATAACAATTTAATTTAGTAATATATATATATTATAGTCGCCCAACTGTTCACCTAATTTTGTATATAAGTGTTAATTTCTTATAATGGAAGATATTATAATGATCTTTAAAATATTTGAAATTCTAGAGTTAATTATGTAGCACCATAAAAACTGATATATGCCCGATAAACTACAACCGCTTAAGACTCGATCCTCCGAGTCTTCTTGGTAAACACATTTTTTCACTTGAAAGAAGATGCAAAATCTTATGAAAATCATCTTTGACCAACCAATAATGTCTTTAAAGTACGACCATTTTGTTGGTAGTAGCCTTTGGAAGTTTCAAAACATACATCTAGTATATTACCATAGTAATTCATGCAGAACTAAGTTGAGTGGTCTTTCCAACCTGTGAAATGAGTTTACCATGTCAACCTTTAAGCTTGTGAGGCATATTATCTAACATGGATTGACAATTTCTTTTTCTAGATTTATAAAGCAAAAGAAGAATTCCTAGATAATTTTCCCGAGCCCATTTGCTTTATTTGCAAAATATTATAACTTCAGTTCTAATAAAAGGGGTAATATTTTCGGAAAACGGGTCTATTGTCCAAAATTCCCTAAAATCTGGTTGAAACTGACGGCTAAAAATACTACTCCGGGTGAAATGGACGGACATAAGTATCATAAAAAACTGACTAGAATACCCTTTTAGGATTTATACCCAAAACATTAGTTTCACCCCATCCCACAAAATCAGTTATAACTCACCCCACAAAAATCAGTTATAACCCACCTCACAAAAATCAGTTTCCGCCCCACCTTCTTTCTCTCATTACTCCACCTCCACCCGTGAAACAATTTCAGTGACAAAACACCTCCGTCTTCTCCAACTCCTCCCATTTCTCCACCTCCACTAGTAGAAAAAACCCTTCGTCTTCTCCAACTCCTCCCATTTCTCCACCTTCTTCTCCACCCTCTCTTCTCCACCTCCTCCTCCTTCTCCTCCTTCTCCCACCTCCTCATAATCTCTGTTCATTACATTCAGCAGTAAATTCAACCTAGTTTCTTCACAACCACCACCAACACCACCAGTGTTGATAAAAATTCAACACAAGAAGAACCACAACCAATTTTAGGTTTCATCTGCCTCAGGTTACATATGCTTCTTTGATATTTTTTTTAATGAATGAAAATGGTTTCATCTTCCTCTTTGATTTTAGGTTTTATTTGATGCTCCCTAGTATACATGCTCAATTTTAGGGTAATTTTATACATTACCCATTTAATTTTGGACGAAACTGGAATCATCCATCTAAGTTTAATCAAAATTTGGGCAAAGTTTTGTACATGTGAAAAATGGAGTGTATGCTGTGATTGTTGTGTAACTTGTTTTTTGTTGTTGAGTAGATATTGTTGTTGAGTAACCTGTTTATTTGTTGTTGATTGTTGTGTAACCAACTAGTTGTGATTGTTGGCTCATACAATTATTTTTGTTGAGAAGTATATGATGTTGTTGGCCTGATATTGGTGTGTTTGGCCTGATTTTAGTGTAAATTGTTTTTTTTTGTTTGTGTTCAGCAGATGAAACTAGTTTTTTCTTATTGAAACTGCACAATATGCTTATTGAAAGCAGTTTCTTCTTGTTTGTGTTCTAGATATGTAACCCAGTTGCATCCTCTTATTTGATTATAACTTGAACTAACAACTAGTTGGTTTTTTTGGTTTTAACAGTTTGGCTAAATTGGTAGGACACAATGGCCCCTAAAACTAGAGGTACCATTTTCTGATTTCTTTTTGTTTAAACTGTTATTGATCATCTGTGTTGAGTTAATGGTGGTGTAACTATTGTTAGGATAAACTATAATAAAATGAAACTGGGTTCATCCAGGTTTAATCTTCAGTTTCAGCAAGTTTTACACATGATGAAACTAGTTTCATCCAAATTTAATATTAGATATAAATTTATTTTTGACATGATGTAACTGGTTTCATCTTCTTGTAGGAGGAAAAAGCAAGAGTAAAAGTATATTAAGAACCAAGAAAAAGCACGATGTAAATGTGGTTGGCGAAAGTAATGAAGAAGATCATTTAGAGAGAAAGGAAGGGAAGAAAACCTTTCGGTCAAGTATGAAACCGATGGTGGATTTATTGGGTTCATTGGAAATCAAAGAGAGACAAGAGTATGAATTAAGGAAGGTTGAGTTTTGGAGTTTTATGAATGAATTAAGGAACATTGTCAAGGTTGAATGTATCAAAGCTCCAAAGGCATTAGAAAACATCATAATGAGTTATGAATCAAACAACTCATTCAATATTGGTGATCAAATTTTGAAGACGGATCCTAACTCACTTGTTGTTACCTTTGCAATGAAGAGGATACGTATGAGTGAAGAAGATAATGAACTTTATGGGCCAAAGGAGGAACCTAGTTTGAAAACTTCTGAATTTTACGTAAAGTACTTCAGAAAGGAGGATGCAAAGAAAAGTGGAGACAAATTGGAGAAAAAAGACATTGTTAAAGGAAACAAGGCTGTTATCGAAGAAGAAGGCAAAGAAGAAGAGTTGGGGATCCTATTGTTCTTGTACAAGTTTTGTACAATATTCTTCACAAACACTGGTGGTATGTATATCAATTACAAGTACTTAAATTGTGTGAAGTCAATTGATATCATCAATAGAATCTCATGGCCGGATCTCATCCATGATCATCTAATGGAAAAAGTTTGCGCAAATACATAATACACCTTACTTCGTAACTGGTTATAGCTTCTATCTGTTGGTGAGTTTCTATGATTTTTTATCTTATTTTTGAACATTCGTTATCTTCAATACAATAAGCATAAAATTAAACAGATTCATCTTGTTCTTTTCTTTGTTGCAGTACTGGATGTTTGAACATATTAAAGGTATTGAAAAGAAATACAAGAGTGATACCTTATATAGGTTTGCAAGATGGAACATGTATCAAGTGTCTTCTGATGTCGAGTAGATGCTGAAAAATCTTTCAAAAGATCAGGTAAATCTATCATATAAAGCCATAATATTTCTCTAATCACTAGATGAAACTAGTTAAATCTTGTGTAAAATTTCTGTAATCACTAGATGAAACTAGTTACATCTTGTGTGATATTTGTGTAATCATTAGATGAAACTAGTTACATCATGTGTAAGCACTAGATGCATCTTGAATCTGAAAAACGAAAACATGTTATTTACATGGTTGCAGATGATTGGCTTTGTTGGTAGTTGGACTGAAGAGGAAAAAAAATTATGTTTGTTTGATGAGGCAGAAAACAACCATGAAGAAAACATCTCCAACTTGAAGAATGGATTAGAAGAGAAAGATAAGATTATCTCTAACTTGAAGGTTGAATTAGAGGCTAAGGATAAGATAGTCTTAGACTTGTGAAATGAAGTATAAGTACTGAAAGGACAACACAAGTCGTAATTAGAAACTCCACTAGCTTCAGCTTCGCAATCAAAAACTCCACAAGCTTCACCTTCTTTTCAGATTATTGTTCGTACACCACCTCCAAATTTATTCAATCTTCACATCACTCAAGAGATGAACAGAGATGTAGAAGGTGATGTTCCTCAAAACGTTGATGCACCCAATAAAATTCTCGAAGAACCAATTGTTGAACCAGTTATTGAAGTACAACCTCTAGCATTTATGAATGAACTCAGGTCGATTAAGAGAAACGTAAATAATGTGTATCAGTATACAAGGAAGAGGAAAAACCTTGGTTCGGATTATGTTACGAAAGATGAAAAGAAGAAAACGAGTGATAAGTTGAAGAAGTTAGATAAGAATAACAAGTTGTGGAAAAGTTGCTTGAGTGAAAACAAAGCAACCGAAGAATAGTTAATCAAAGAGTTCTACAAATCTGGAAATTTAAGGTACGCACAACTGTTTTTTATTTTGATAATTTATTTTTGCATTATTGTTTAGGATGAAACTGGATTCATTTTAATTATGGTTTTTGTTTATGCCTGGATGAAACTGGTTTAATCCTGTTTATACCAAAACTGTTAACTTGGACGAAACCAGTTTCATCCTGTTTTTTACCCTTTTGTTTCATCATGTTTTTTTTACTGCTGTAAATATATGAATGATCAATAATGCAGAGACTGCATTTGGGATTACAATAGAGGTGGTGAGTTTGCAATCTCTATATGGGTGAATACATCCAAGAAGTGATGTTAAATCATTATGTGCCGAACAGTATCATCGAGTTCAAGATTCTGAAATGGAGGGAACTGTTTCAACCTCACAACAAGTGTTGTGGATTCGTTAAGACCGTATTTCTGAGCACACTGGCATGGGTAACACACAAAAAAATTTGATTCCTTTTATTTATTATTTTTTTCAGTTTTATGTCTCCATGAATTAAATAGTGCACTTAATTTGTTTTCAGTTTTCCGTCTCCATGGAAGATGAAAAAATGGCTACAAAGTTGATAGATGATGAATTGCAGAAATTCAAGAATGCTAACATCAATGATTTCCATTACTTGTTGATCCCGATGAACCACTACTGTGAAGTTGCATCGAAGCCTGAATATAAAGACCATTTTACCATGCTTCAATTTTTCTTCCATGACGTTTCTTGGACACACTACAATTCTCTTCTCGAAACTATAAAAAATGGTTGTCTGGAAGATGTAAAAATAATGATAAAAAGAGTGAACCAAGTTCTTAGCAAACTCTATGACAGAAACATGGATGATACTGAATTCACTACCGTAGAGAACTGTCCACAACAGGGCAAAAGGTAGGTCGTTTTTTTATTGTACATTTTTTTCATTTATTAAACACAAAACTAAATGAAAGACTTTTTTTTGTAGTCCTGACTCTGGAATGTATGTTATCTACTTCATGGAGTGGGCGATGAAAAATGGTTTCGCTTTTGAAGACGAAGAAACTCTTATGGAAAAGATGAGCACAAGCCGAGTAGACCTCGTATATGAAATACTGAGTGATAAAAGAAGTTGTTGGAAGTTGGAAGAGAACTAAGATGGTTTTGTAAAGAATATGGTTTCGTCTAAAGATCGTAAAGAAGTTTAAGTTTAAGTTTAAGTTTTTTATTTAAAGTACTATTAATGTAATTTAAGTTTAAGATGAATTCATATGAACCTTGGATTTCATATCCTAATTGCAGTTCAATTCATATGAAAACTTTTACTTGAATTGTTATTTATTAATAATTTAAGTAATTTTGTCATCAGACTATGCAGGATAAAACTGGTTTCGTCCAAGCAAAAATAACATTTTTGTAAAAAGCAAGGTTTTTCTGTCAGTATATGCAGGATGAAACCAAGCAAAAAATCTATTTTGTTTTTAAGATTATGTAGGATGAAACCAGTTTCATCCAAGTAAAAAAAAATATTTTTTGAAGATTATGCAGGATGAAACCTGTTTCATGAATTCATTCAAGGTTTAATCTGAGTTGTACCTGAATTGAAGAGCATCTACAAATGTACAACGCAAAAAAGATATTAAGATAAACTAGAAACTGTAATTGTTCAAACAAATACAAAAATCCCAAAACAAATACTAATTGTAAAAAGAATGAATATAATACGCAACAAGAAGTTGCAGAGAATGAATAAGACCAAAACTCATAAATTGTCCAGAATAATCAATGGAAGAAGATGCTATTAAGGAGGGAGAATAAGGCGCTGCTTTTTGGCGGGAGGATGAGGACAAGTCGTCTTGTTATGCCTTGCTTTTGTATGACAATTAATGCACGTAATAGATCTCTTGAAACACGAATCGGTGTTGGGGATCCTCTTTTTCTTTGGTCTTCTTACTTTGCCAGCAACATCTGGTGGGTGGATAAGTCTTTCTTCAACAACAGTTGAAAGCTTGTCATGATCTAGAATTGGTTTGATTGAATGATCATTTGAAGCCTGGAAGAACCCAATACTGAAAAAAAGGATTAATAAAATCATAGACGTAAAGATTTTCTGAAGCCATACACACGATAGCATGAGCACAAGGGAACTGGTATGTAAACCAACGCTTACATCTGCAGTACCACTTGATAAGATTAACAACATGAGTATGATCGGAGGAGTGTACTTCAAACTCAAGTTCACCAGACTTGCTTATTCTCCAAGTACTGCTGGCACGAATTGACTTCTCAACTTCTTTCTCAAGATTGGGACACAAAAATCCAGAATACTTTGACCCTTCAAACTTGCTTGAACTCATCTGCACCATTATCTTGACTCGAATGTGGTCGACTAACGTTGCAATAGGCATACTTTTCTCCTCCCTAATCCAAGCATTAAAGGATTCTGCGACATTTGAACACATGTCTCTGTATCGACATCCTTTAAAATGTGATGTGGATCAATTCTCCACGGGAAGAACACTCAAGTAGCGGTGAAGACCTTTGCATCCAATTTCCTTCAACTTATTCATACCGTCATGAAAACCTTCAAGAGTTGACGAATAAAAACATTGAGTGAACAAGTCCATTCCAATACCATATTCTTCTTTCTTCTTCTTGATCTGAGTACGAACATTGTTTTTCAAGTGAAAATAACAGTAACCATGATGAGAAGTAGGAAATACAACGGGAATACCAAAGACCAAACAATCGTGACGATCCGAAATGAAAGTTAATGGGCGAGGACCCAAAATAGACTTTAGCTTCTCTAAGAACCAACGCCAGTTGTCGACATTCTCGCTTGAAACAATACCGTATGCTAAAGGGAATATTCCTACAAAAACATAACACAAATGCACAAAAAAATCATTAAGCGGAAAAAGTCAGGGTGATAAACACAGGATGTAACTGGAATTATAAGAATGTCAATTAATAGAATTATAGGGGCATACACCAATTAATAGAAGATATAAGAATGTTAGGGGCATACACCAATTAATGAATATTTCAGCCACCCGCCAACTGGCCGGTCGGATGCGGGTGGGGCCAAACCCAACCCACTCGACCTGATGTGCAGTACTAGTTATATCTTTACTACCTTAATATAATAAATATTAATAGTTTTAAAAGGAAGCAGTTGATTAATGTATTAGTCTTTAAAATAACTAATGTCAAGTTGGGTTTTAATCAATTGGCTTCTAATGGTCTTGTGCGTTTTAAGTATGCAAAATAGAAGAGCGTCTGAACCGATCCAACCCGGAACTGCCTAAATCCAAATCATTCCTTAAGTTGACCCATTTCGGTTCTTTTAAATTCAACCTGTTCCGACCCCGAACCAGGTTCAACGTAATCCATGGTCTAGTTGTTCTGGTTTTCTGTACCATAAGGGAACTCTCATGGATAAAAGAAATTCATTCAAATGCTTCCTCTTTAATGAAAAATATTAATGCAGAATCTAAGCCGATTTTTTATCGAATAATTTAATAATAATTTTTAAGATCAAAAATATTTTTTTTGACACTATTATATTTGTGTGGCATTATGATATGGTTTCTTTCTCGATGTTGATTTTTTTTTGAATTTGTATGTAATTATTGTGCTTAAGATTAGTATGTCAAGACTCTTTAGCTATCACCACAGTGATACTAGAGTGTTTTATCTTAGAAATAATTATAATGTTGTTATGAGCATGAATTTGCAAACCGTAAAGTTAAGGTTTTGCAATTGTCAACCTACTGTGATATCAGTATTATTTTAGTTTTTGGCTATCACCACAGTGATGTCAAAACACTTTTGACCACGGTCATAATTTAGTTAAATGCTTACAATATTGTTTTGCTTAAATATATTAAAACAATAATTTCTCACAGGCGATTATAGTTCACATGTTTAAGAGAACATTGAAGGGTATGATATTTGATCATACATTATGGATCTGGATCGTTCTGAATCTTAAACAGTGTCTAATGTCATTATCTTTATTTTCTACCTTGAGTGCCAATTTTGACTGTAATTTCTAGACATAAAATAAAAATCATAATTAAATAAATGATACATGCTTTTCCGTATTTAAAAAAAAAAATGCATAAGTGATTTATTTAAATTAACTCATTAATGAGTTGAGTAACCCATTACAGATATTTTATTTGTTTATGTATTTTCAAAATATCTAAAACCCAAGATATCTTTTAAAGAAATTTCACTTCATGTTATTTGGATGAATTTCCTATATTTGTGAAAATGATATTCATAGCCTATTTTTTAACTCTTCATCTTTATCTTCATTGTAACCCTTATTTATCGTGATCCTTGAATCGGTATCAAATTTAAATTAGCAATGTATTAAAGATTTTTCTTCAACAAATCTTCATTCTTAAATCATTATTGCACACTGCTTGATTTTGGGTTATGAAAAGTTCTTTACGTTTGACCGTTTTTCAATTAACTAAGGGTTGTTGATGTTTTCAGAGTTTTTTTTTCATAAATGACATGTTTTTGAACAAATATTTGTGATTAATGTTTTAGGGTTACTCATAATAGTTTATAATCGACTAAATTAATTTATGATCAGATCAAGTATGTTCATATCATTAAGTGGGACTGTGCAATATCACAAGAAAGATAGGTATGGTATGTGCAATTTTACATATTTGCTGCGTTGTTTAGTTATCACCACAGTGATACTAAACTTCTATGTTGTAAATGTTGTATATATTTTTTGCATCCTATTAGTTTGATTTAACAATTAGAACAACGCTGCTCAAAAGTAGTTTTGGTTCACACGTTTAAACAAACATTAAGATATCTATATGCTTTATATGCATGTGGAATAATATCCATCCACAGGTGACTCCAATTCAAAATGTACTAGGGTGAACAATAAAATTATATGAGTTTGTTAATACCTTTTAGACAAGATTCACCCACATGTGATTCTGGTTGTTGTATTAAGTAATTTTGTATCATGAGAATGTAAAATGTCCACAAATATTTTTCATGGATTACTGTGATCCTTAGTAAAATTTACCCACGGGAGAAGCTTATTAAAGGTATGAAACTATTGTAAATTTAATTGTTATGTATCTTTATATGACATACCAACTTTTGTTCTTAAATTAATAATTATGTGTAGAGTTTTTATGGTCTAAGTTTTAGAGGAAGAATTGTTTTATCACCTGATGATTTTTCATGTTACTATGTACATGTATCAATTGCATCATGAATCTTAATTTGTGGATGTTTTCTCAAATATTCAGTATTGACATTGAGGCAATTATAGAGAAAAGTGAAAATCACAAGGTCCAACAGAGGTGGTGAATATTGTGAAAGGTATGACAAAACAGGACAACATCCTGAATCTTTTGCGTAATATCTCCAAAAGTTTGGCATTATTGCTCAATATACAATGCCAGATTATCCTTGTCATAATGGTGTATAACAAAAGGCTAAATCATACTCTTATGAAAATGGTTAAAAGCATGATGACTTATGCATAACTATCCATATGTTTGTGGATGTATGTTCTTCATACAACTGTGTAATTTATATTGATTTCTAAGTAAAACAGTTTCAAAGACACACTTTGGACTGTAGAAAAGCTGGAAACCTAGTTTAAAACACCTTTAAGTTATGGTTGTACAGTTGGAGCGAGGGTTTATATTCCTGAAGAATAGAAATTGGATTTGAAAACTGTTAGTGGTTAATTGGTTTTCCTGAATAATCCAAAGGGTATATTTTAATGTTCTAACCATGGTATGAGATTTATTGAAACTGAAAATTTAAATTCATTAGTGATGGCATAGTCTGTGGAAGCACATGGATATATCTTCTTAAGAAGTTCGAATAATGATCCCTTTATCTAAGACTTCTATAGATATTGTGAATCTTTTCATTATCAAACCGTTAGATAATGAAAGACAACAAATTACCGATCCAATACTCCAGAATGAAACTATTGTCAATAAAGAAATTATTGATAACCACATGAACCAGCATTAAGAAGGTCTCAAAGAGATTGAAAGAAAGTTATTCATGTCGTTTCAGTGATTTTCTTACAAGAATTTGATTTTGATATGGCATGTTAAAGATTCGGTTTTCAGTTCATTAACCATTATGTGTAATAATTTTGATTAATGGATTGATGGTATCTGAGATAAAATCAAAGGTTGAACGTCAAGTCTTGTATATCGTTTAATTGCTCGAAAGACACAAATCAATTGTGTGTAAGTGGGTCTTTCAGACCTAGCACTACTATAACACCAATGTTAAACGATATGAAGCTATACTTGTAGCCAAAGATTTTACTCATAAATGAGGCATTGATTATAAATAAGTTTTTCTCTCGTGTCAAAGAAAGAATTATTCAAATTTATTATCGCATTATTAGTAGCTCAGTATGAATTTAGAGTTACATCAACTGAATATGAAAAATAACCTTTATTAATGGTAAATTATAAATAATTTTACATGTGTTAACCTGAAGGCCTTGCCTTATTAAGTCAGGTACATGTAGTCTGCAAATTTAAGGAACCAACGTATGAAATTATGCAATTTTCCCTCAGTGATATATGAAATTCAACAAAACTATAAATGTTTCCAGTTTTGGGTGAAATTATTACAGATCTATGCATATATCTCAAGATCAGTGGGAGAAATTTATACTCGTGGTTTTTTATGTTAAGACATACTACTTACGAGTAGTGATCTTGGTTTTATGCATATCTCTTTATGTTTTTCGAAATAAAAAATATCAATCAAGCTTACTACGTGATTGTCACATATCATGTGGATGTCTAAAGCTATCATATAAATCCTATATTGAATACTCGAAGAATTTTTGAGAACATATTTAGCAAATTTTGTTTCATATTGGAAAGGAGATATAAATTTAATCTTCATTACGTCTTAATTCTGAAATGGAACATATAACGAGTTGTTGATATGTTATCCGAAGGCCTAATGAATCAAGAAATTTGAGATACTAATATTGAATTATGTATTACAATTAGTTAATCATCCCAGTTAGAGTTGATTGGGTTTTCAGACTTCAATTTTGCTGGATGTATAGATTCCATAAAGGAAGAATCCATTAATACTACTTCTACAATTGAGTTTGAATATGTATGACTGAGAGACTTAGAGATATCTCTACATTGCTGAAATTTATCGACTTAAATTCGCAGCATTAAAGCACGATATGAATACAAAAAGAACAAAACACATGAACCTTGAGTATCCATATGTGGATTAATCAATTCAGAAATAATAAGTTGTTCATTTTCCGTTAAGCACAATTATGCACTTATGGAATAATTACCTTTTAAGGCCTCTCAAGAAAAGATCACAATCTTAGGTCTGTTGGAGTAACTGATTATTGAATTTAACTAGTTTGTGTGCTTATTTTTGAACGCTTATTGAGTCTTATTAATGTAATTTTAAATTTATTGTTATATCCATATTTAGTATACACTTATGTGATTGGATGAATGCTATTAAAAATCGTTTTTCTTAAAAACATCACTGGACCATTATGATATCCCTATTTAAGGCATAGTTAATTAAGTTATTTGTGTTGTGGTACATGGAAGGGCACATGTTGATAACAGGACAATGTGCAACCGCCTTGACTCGTATGAGTAGTTTGTTTGATTAGGGTATTATGTTTAACCATTAAGTTTTTTTTAGTAATTATGCGCGCTTATGGTTTTTCTACGATTAACCGTTAAATTGATTATCACGTGGACCAATTGGAGAATGTAAGAATATTTCTATAAGTATGAAAATATTCCCTTGGGCCCATATAATAATCTTGGCTAATAGATTATTGTTATACTTAACTGGTTTCCTTTATAGGGGATTATTTCCTAATTAATCATCTCTTCTTTGATGGACGGTCGAGAGGAACTTGGTCCTCTCTCTACCTATTAAAGGGAAACAATATCCATCAGTATTTTGTCCAATGAAGCATAGACCCATTAGGGCTAAGGTCAAGAGAAAAAAACCATGACCTCCATAAGGTATTACTGCTACTACAAATTAATCGATGACGTAATATGGATTAGCGTTATAAGGTATTCCTCATAAACTATTCTTGCATTATTATTATATGATTATCATGAAGTTCACAGTCCTATAATTACGTATCTGTAAAATCAAAATTTATACTTTTTATTTTTAAGCATCATGAATTTAACTAAAACTTTAATAGAGTAAGAAGTTATAGTTTCGGGATCGTTCAAAACCACAATCTGTTGAGAATGATTGTTTGCCCACAGAATTTAATCTTCGGAGCATACGGCTAAATGGATCATAGCTATGATTAACAAATAAGTTTGAGCTTCAATGTTATTATGCAATGTGTGCATTCGATGCGGCCAACACTTTGCTTCTCAAGATAAGAACGTCATGGGAAAATGCATGGCTCCGTATGTCACGATTAATTCACAAAAATGACTAGAGAGAGAATAAAAGTTTAATAAACCCTCATAAGTCATAACTTAAGACATTGTGGTTTTCAAAACTATGATAAGCCGTAAATACCGTTATAACATGCATGCAGGTGTCAGGACTGCAAACTAAATTCCAGCTCTAGCTATCATAACATTTGACCTTGAATGCTCACATTGGTCACAATCTTCAACTTTTCTCATCATGACCTTTTCAATTCAAACTGTAATCTAGATATAATATTACGACTCAAGATTATGATTTGCCAAGTAACCTAGGCTACCTAGCTAAGTCATCCTCATGGAAACCATAACGAATAGTGAACTTCTCAAAGTTTAACCCTTAATAATTGAATAACATAACAAAGTAGTACTATAAATAAACCTGATGGAGATACAGATCTATCCATCAAATTCCATTCCCAATATTCAAACACTTCAGATACTTCAATCATTTTCATTTACATCATCATAATCTAATCAAAAGCATTAATGGATGTGAATCATCTATACAATTACTTCATCTCAACACCATCTTCTACAATGGTAATTGGTGTTGTGGTTTCTTTGCTGTTTCTATGTTTTTTACGACTCACATGGAAGACATCATCCAAATTATCAAAACTCAAAGAGCCACCGGTACCAGCCGGCAGATGGCCAATTATCGGTCATCTCCTTGTATTAGGTGGACCGGACCTTCCTCACACTGCACTAGGAAAATTGGCTGAAAAATATGGACCCGTCTTCGCCATTAATATCGGTGTACATAAATCACTTATTGTTAGTGATTGGGAAGTAGTGAAAGTGAAAGTGAAAGTGAAAGATTAAAGATCTACATTGTTATTGATCAGATTAAACCCTAGAAGCAAGTAGTGCCTCATATATATAGGATATACAAAAGATAGACTAAAAGTAACTTACACCTAGTTGACACTTAAACAAACATAAAGATAATAAATAAAATGACACTCTAATACTCCCCCTCAAACAGATGCTATACTATTTGATTGCATCAGTTTGACCTTTAGAGAGGTTTAAATCACCCTTCATGTTTCAGGTTGTTGAGTTTTATTTATGGAAGTCGAAATTCCATTTCAGAAATTGTTTGAGACAGTCGGAATGCCTCTTCAGAAGTTGTTTGAGGAAGTCGGAATTCCCCTTCATAAGTTGGTATGTACAGATTGTTTGTACGGCTGTCGAAATCCAGAAGGACCCCATAATCCATTTTCTGTTCATCCATAATCAAACTTATTGTTCTCTGTTGGTTAAGAGACACAAATGTTGTTGTTGTTCTCTGTTGGTTAAGAGACACAGTTCTCTGTTGGTTAAGAGACAGAATTGTTGTTGTTCAGAAGTTGTTAATGCTGCTTCTTCACTGTCTAACCAAATGTTCTTACCTGTAAATCACAGCCACAACATCAACGAAAAAAACCCATATACAGCAGCACCATTTCAGATTCAAACGTGACTACCCTTATGCTTGTTAAGCACCTAGTCCAACTCACACAAACCCAGCAAACACACATACCCTATTTGATTTCTTTGCGACAATTTCTCAAACACTTAGCGTACCATATTCCAGTCGAGGTAGCTCTCTGTTGTTTATTCGGCCCTCTTCTCTAGCTCAGTTAACCTGCAAATTCATATCTAAAGAGAACCCATTCTTTCTAGTACACTCAGGATGTTAAACACTATCTAATCCAAGACACACATCCACAAATATAGACAACAACAACCCTCTTGTTCTTCTCGCGTTCTATATTGCCTTCAAAACTCAGTTCATCTCCATTCTCACAGAAACAACTTCAATTGATCAAACACATACCCATTTTCCATATCAAACCCTCAATTCAAACCACAAAACCAAACAACAAACACCACAATGTCACTTCTTTCTAATAGAAAAAAAAAATACCACCAGTTCTAGATCTTAAATTAGTGACAAGATTAGATGAGAACCCATCATTCAACACCAGCAGCAAAACCATACTTCCATTACGACCCCTAACTTCTCCCTGCTGCCCCTCTACCCTGAGTTCTCATAGCAACAGTAAATTCTTCAATCACCATTTCCTGCAATTAACTCAGCCACTAATCAAACCCAAGATTCATCACAATCCCCTTCAGAATCGAGCCACAACAAACACAGATCTACTCGAACATTAACCCAACAATGAACCCTATTTTTCTTTTCATCTAGTTCGAATCTTTCACTGCCTTCTTTCTTCTCTCATCTCGCCACCAACATTTCTCACAAATTGCTCTTTGTACTCTGTAGCCAAGAATGCAAGAAACTTCCCTTTTTTTTTTTAATAAAGATTAAGACTAGAATATACCTTGGATGTATGGTCGTTGTTAGATGATGGGGCTTTGAATTCGAGAGAAGTAATTTGCTCGAACCTGACAAGAATCGGTGAGAAACCAAGTTCAGTTTCAGATTGATGGCAGTGAAGCTATAAAGAAATGGGTTGTGGTCTGTTGGCAGAGAAATTAGTGAAGCTGAAATAGGTTTGAGCTCGAGAAGAAAGTTGATCTATTGTTGATTGAGTCTGAGACAAGGAAGAAGCGGAAAAGATGATGATTTAATGGAAGTGGTAGTGAAAATTAGGTTTACCTCCAAGATCTGACGCCTTAAGGCTTGGAGGCTCTGACACCATGAAAGATTAAAGATCTACATTGTTATTGATCAGATTAAACCCTATGAGCAAGTAGTGCCTCATATATATAGGGTATACAAAAGATAGACTAAAAATAACTTACACCTAGTTGACACTTAACAAACATAAAGGTAATAAATAAAATGACACTCTAATAGAAAGAATGTTTTACCATAAATGATAAGATATGGTCTTCACATCCTTGTCCGGTAGCCATGAAGATCATGGGCACTGCAATGTTTGGGTTCTCTCCTTATGGACATTATTGGCGTGAACTTCGTAAGATTATGAACAGAGAAGTTCTCTCTCACACCCGTATTAAATCTTTACACCATGTGTGGGCTTTGGAGATCAATACATCCGTCAAAGAACTCTACGAGACATGGCGGGAGAAAAACGATGGTGGTGGTCCTTTTTTGCATGATATGACACGATGGGTATGTGATTTAACCTTAAATATGTCAGTGAAAATGGCCGTTGGTAAGAGATACAACTTTAGGGATGCTTCCGAAGATGATGAAGCTGCAAGATGCCAGTACGCTTTGAGAGAGTTCTTTAGGTTGGTGGGTCTTTTCATTCCATCAGACGCCTTACCGTTTTTGGGATGGTTGGATATTGGTGGTTACCAGAAGGTGATGAAGAAAGTGGCAAAAGATTTAGATGCTTTAATGCAAGGATGTCTGGATGAACACAAAAAAAGAGGTTATTATCAGGACCAAATAAGAAGGGAGCTGAAAAAGATTTCATGGATGTGATGATGAACATACTCGAGGATGAAAATACAAAACTGTCGGACATTTTATGATGCCGATACTATCAATAAGGCTACCTACTTGGTAAGTTTCAGAATTCGCTTTATGCTTATTTTACTAGCAAATAGTCTATGTGATTTAGACTCTAGTCGGCTAATAATTTCTATAATTTAAATTAGATTTTACTAGAAAACAAGATTGCTATGGGATACAATATCGGGGGTACAAATAAAAATATCGGTCGAGGGCGATACACTGGTACGTCGGTATATCGGGGAAATTTCGGTTCAAATATCGGTGAAATATCGGTCCATATATTTTATACCTATAATTTTATGAAAAAATATTAGTTCATATTTTATAATTATAAATATATTTTAACACGTTATAAGAAACGTTTTTTCACAAAGTTTAGAAAGAAAAACTAGTAATCATCTAAAATATATAGATCAATAGATTTCATACAAATTTCAAACTGGAAACATAAGAAAAACAAGAACAACTTCAAAGTTTATCGTCTAAAATGCTAATTAAACAAAGATATTACAATTCTAATCGAAATCGTTAGATTAATTATAGATATTATCATATCCATATATAATTCTAAAATATGAGTAAAAATTGAAACCCTAAAACAAGGATTTTTTTTTAAAAAAAAATTAATTTTTTTTTAAAATTTTTTAATTTTTTTTTTTAAATTTGATTTTTCAAAAATAAAAATAAAAATCGTCCATATCGGCCGTATCGGTCCATATCGGCCGATATTTCGGTCCATATCGGCCGATATTTCGGTCCATATCGGTTGATATTTCGGCCAAATATCGTTGGCCGAAATTTCGGCCATTTCGGCCGAAATTAACTACATAGCGTATGTTACCTTTTGCGGGGTGCTTATTGTTTGTGACCAGTGATATTGATGGATGTTTTTCTTTTGGTAATTATTATATACCTTCCTTGTTACTAACAAATAAAAAGAAGAAGTTAGATTATCCTTTTCAAAAAATATTGGGGTTTTTCTCGTAACTCTGCAGAGATATTTCATTGATTGATATTTATATTAGATACATGTGTTTATAAAGATAAGGATGAGCAATGAAGAAGCAAAATAATAGAAAGACTAAATCCATCGAGTTAAAAGAGAGGAAGGAAAACTGACTAGTTACAACAACCTTATTCGTATATACAACAACTTAATACCCCCCCTCAAGTTGAAGGGGTAGAGCCAGAACGAACGCCTAACCTGCTAACCAGACAACCAAATTGTGGAGCTCCTAATGGCTTAGTAAAAACATATGCAAGTTGAAGTGCTTTAATAAGATCAATCCACTTAATAATTTTTCACGAACAAAATAACAGTTAATTTTCAATATGTTTAGTAAGTTCGTGAAAAACCGGATTCTGAGCAATGTGAATTGTTGCTTTAGTATCACAAGAAACAATAATAGGAAGAAGACATGGAATGTTTATGTCTTTGAAGAGATATTGTAACCATTGAAGCTCAGCTGTGAGATTTTCCAAGGCACGATATTCAGCTTCCGCGGAAGGGCGAGCAACAATAGGTTGTTTTTTTGATTTCCAGGAAATAGGATTATCTCCTATTGTAACGAAGTAGCCTGCAGTAGAACGCCGAGTAAGAGAGCAGCCAGCCCAATCTGAATCTGTGTAGCCACGTAGAGATAGGAACATGAAGAGGATAAAAATATGTCGTGTCCAATTGTTCCCTTGAGATAACGCAGTACACGATGATCAACATCAAGATGAGTTTTGCGAGGATGTTGCATGAACTGACTCAAATAATTGACCGCATATGTGATATCCGGACGAGTGACAGTAAGATATAATAGAGGGCCAATTAGTCGACGAAAAGAGCTTGGATCAGTTAATTCCTTACCATCTGTAGGAAGTAACTTAAGATGTGTATCCATCGGAAAGGATGAAATAGTGCTCCTGTGAGGCCAGAGTCCTTAAGAATATCTAGGACATATTTTCTTTGACATAGAAAAATACCTTTAGCAGACCCAGAAACCTCAATGCCTAAAAAATACTGTAAACGACCAAGGTCTTTTATAGAGAAATGAGAAGCAAGACGTAGCTTAAGTGAGTTAATAAAACTATCGTCTGTGCCGGTAATAATGATATCGTCAATATAAAGGAGAACAAAAATTGAAGTTGTACCTCGATGATATGTGAAGAGAGAGTTATCACATAAAGATTTCTGAAATCCTTCAGTCATTAATACTGAAGATAGTTTTACAAACCATTGACGAGAGGCTTGTTTAAGGCCATATAAGGATTTCTTAAGTTTGAAAACTTTAGACTCACCTGTACGTGCTAAACCCGGAGGAATCTTTATATATATTTCTTCATCAAGATCCCCTTGGAGAAATGCATTGTTTACATCCAGTTGATGTAGAGTCCAACTTTGATAGCTGCAATAGACAATAAAACACGTACATTGACCAGTTTTGCTACAGATGCAAAAGTGTCATAGTAATCAATTCCTTCTTGTTGAGTGTAACCTTTGGCGACGAGACGAGCTTTATATCGTTCTACAGTGCCATCAGAGTTCAATTTGATTTTAAAAACCCATTTGCAGCCAACGACGGTTTTACCAGGTGTTATATCTACCATGATCCAAGTATTGTTGGTTTCTAAAGCAATGATTTCTTTAGCCATAGCCGCTCGCCATTTATGACATTTGATTGCTTGTGAGAATGTTTTAGGTTCTTCTGTAAGAATATCCGCAGCCAGGAATGCTCTATGAGATGGTTTGAATGTATCAAATGTTAAATAATTAGTCATTGGATAGATTGAAGTTGATTTACATTCAGTGGCTGAACAGTGATAATCCTTCAAGTAAATAGGTGTTTTCCTAACACGTGATAGTCGAGAGTCTGCTGGAGTGATAGTATACTCGGATAATGGAACTGTAGAAGGGATATGTGGCAATTCAGTTGTGAAGTGGGAGTATTGTGTAGTAGGGAATGCTCCGGAGAGGAGGAACTCGGTATATCTACTGATGTACTGGTGGTGTTTGGAGAGTCTATTGGAGAAGTTGACTCGATGAACCACATGGAGAATGTGGTAGTGATGTAGCTGTAGTGTCTGAACTAGAATCAGGACTAGGGAGTTCATAGTTTGGATGTGAACGAGAAGTAGGAGACTGTGAAGGGTGATTAGTCGAGGATGAAGGTGGAGTTGGCAGTAAAGACGGATAAAAAAGTGAATCATAGTGAGTATACTCAGGTTTCTGCACATGTACAGGGACATATACATTTGAAGTGAGTAAATCACGAAAAGGAAAGACATTTTCATGAAACACCGTGAAGTGTATGTCGACTTTAACTCAAGATCATATATTAGATATCCCTTTTATCTATAAGGATATCTAACAATCAAGATCATATATTAGATATCCCTTTTTTCAATAAGGATATCTAACGAATATGCCGTGAAGTGTATGTCGACTTTAACTCAAGATCATATATTAGATATCCCTTTTGTCTATAAGGATATCCAACAATCAAGATCATATCCAACAATCAAGATCATATCCAACAATCAAGATCATATATTAGATATCCCTTTTATCCATAAGGATATCTAACAAATATGCCTGGCTTGGCACGTTGGTCAAATTTGTGAGGAATTTTTGTGTTTCTCCCAAAACAAAGACAACCAAGTACTCTCAAATAAGAATAATCTGGTGGTATATGCAATAGTATCTCATGCGGTGTTTTATGGGATAAAACTAAGGCTACATAACGGTCGGTTTTCACCCCTACTGACCATAGAACCGTGTAGGTTTTTTTTTTTTAAGTTGCACCAATTAGCAGTGAAATTGTAGGTCTGATCGGTTTTGAACCGCCCGATCCAGAACTCGGTTGGTCCGGTTCGGTTTACCGATCCTAATAAACCGGGTCAAGTTGGATCGGGTAAACCGAAAAATCAGACCGACCCGACCCTAGTTTCTCTGTTCCAGCTTAGTTCTTGTTTAATTTTTTCAGTAAAACTGTTGTTCCTGTAACCTGTTACTGAGTACTAACAATTGTATTGTATTCAGTAGAACCACTACCTGTAACTTGTTTAGGTGGAAATATGAACAATCTAACTGATAATAATTAATAACAATCTTATTCAAAATGTAATGTGAAGAGTTAATTTTCTGCAAGTCTGCCAGACTGCCACAAGAAAAGAAATATGCTAATAAATAATAACAATCTAACTGATAATAATCTTTAAGCCAAATCTCTAACCATACTGTTAATGATCTCCAAGCAAATTAAAAGCAAACTAAAAGCAAACGAACTGAATCAATAAAGAATGAATGAATAATAATAGCAGACTAGGGTTTTATTCTGCAACTAGTGTGTAAAAGCAAACTCCAACTGTTCTTCAACCAATATGTAAGAAGCAAACTCCAATAAGATAGCCTATCCCGAAGGTTCTTCCAAGCAGCACCTGCAACAAACAACAAGAGCAACATACATAAGAATGAAGACGAATGGATATGAAACTATCACAACTTTATTACTTAAATGATATTTTTGAAACTTGTTCATATCTTCTTTTCTTATTACTTAGGAAATAGGCCTGCTGCTTATGTTTTATATTAGTTTCAGGTCTATTAGGTTCTTAATATGCATCTAAGATACAACAATGGGTTTGACAGTGCTCATCAGCCTTATCACCATTTTGACATGTTTACTCCTACCATCAAAGTGAATATCTGAATCACAAGTGGTTCATAAACACAAAAGTTCACATTATAATAGATCTAAATTTCCAGCATTCCAAGCATTTTAATTCTAACTGCAAATGTATGTCTGTGACAGTAAGACCACTAATTCAAAAAGCTTTGTCCAATGAACATAAACAACATGAACATACCATGAATATCATTAGCTGCTATTAGCTCCCTTTATCAATCTTCACTATACACAGTCATAGGACCTAGGACATCTACAATAAAAAGTGGACTTTAGTTAGATTAAAAAAAAAAAAAACAAGAAGTTAATAATTAGCACCAACAGAAAGTGTATAATACCTGTCTCAATCTCTTCAATGTCATCCAACGCAAGGCTAGAAAGGTCAAGATCAATAGGAAGTTAATAATTAGCACCAACAGAAAGTGTATAACACCTGTCTCAATCTCTTCAATGTCATCCAACTCAAGGCTAGAAAGGTCAAGATCAATAGGCGTCCGCAACCAGTTTTGTATCAAAATCAGGGAGCTTTGGTGCTAGCTCTTTTAGGCTTACTATCTTGTTCCTTTTCTTCAGCTTTAGAAGAAGTTACAACATTAGCGGCAGTTGGGTGTGCAGTTTCTTGTGGGTCATTTGTGGTTGTAGGTGCAGGATTAGGAGGCAGTTCACTATCACCAGAAACCTACATCAAGTTTAGCAGAAATTTTCATCAATCCACTAACAACAAGTTAACAACTACAAGTACAATGACCAATAGACAAGTGCAGTTTAGAAAAAATGAATGTACACATACCAGAATTGAAGCAGGGACTGATGCAGGGGTTGATTGATCGACATCCATAGTTGCATCTGAAGGAAACATTAGCAATTGTTAAATTAGAAATGCATTTCAAAGTAACACCAAATGGTTTAGTTCAGAAAGAATAAGAGTAATAATTCATCAATAATCAGAATTGACTTTCGTATGAAGATGGTTGATGCTATCAACATCAGTTTTACTGAATTACTAAAAATATGAACAAATAAGAAAATCTAACTAACATTATTACTAGCAGAACAACTAAATAGAAGAATGTCAAAATTACAAAAAAAATCACCATCATATATCACTCCCAGATAATGAAAGAAGTTTAATATGAAACTTAAAATTAAACTCAAAAAGGAAGATCAGTCACATATCAAACAAATCAGCAGAAATGATCCAGATTAACATAAATCTCCACTTTCTGTTGTGTACTGTACCCAAGTCAAATAAGCATACACACAAAGCCATTAATAAGAATGTTAGACACCATTAAAATCTAGAACAAGTTAGAAAACTAAAATCATGTATATATAATTTGGGGATTACAAAACATCAGACCTAAAAGCATTGTACAGTTGGTACTGTTGCAGATCAACACTTCGAATCAAGCAAAAAAAAAAAAAAGCTAAACCTAATTAATAAGAGTACCCCCAATTAATGATGAAAATCAATTAAAAAAACGAAATCAAACCCCATTAATAAGAGTTCCTAAATTAATTAAAATAGATCACTAAGATCAAAAAAAAAAAAAAAAATCAGTACCTCAGTTAATAAAAATAAATCAATTTTTTTTTTCTTTATCTATAGAATTTATTAGAATCTGGTGTTGTAGGAGATGATGGTGGTGAATCTGGTGATGTAGGAGAAGGAGTGAAGTACTCTAGACTTGTTAGTAAACTAGATGGAAGAAGATTGGAGAAAAGAAGAAGATGGAGTCGTCGCCTCTTCCGTAGGAGAAAGAAAAATAGAAGAGAAGTATAGAAGGTATATGGGAGAAAATTAGGTTTAGGCGTTTAGACTTTATATGTGGGTATTAGGGTTTTCTTAACCATTGATCTATATGATCGGTCGGTTCTCAGAGAGATCGGTCGGTATAACCATACAACCGCATAGCATCGTATCAAGTTCGGTTTTAAAACTCCTCTCCCTTCCGGGGCCGTAAGATATTCGATTTCGTTTTAGTTCGGGTTTTTAACGATCGGGTTGGACGATTCAGCGGTCGGGTCGGCCATTTTGTGCAGCCCTAGATAAAACAGGAGTTGGCATTTTATTTATTAAATATATTGCAACAAGAATGTATTCTCCCCAGAAACGAAGAGGTAGATTTGATTGAAAACGTAATGATCTTACTACATTAAGTAAGTGGCGATGTTTTCTTTCAACAATACAATTCGGTTGAGGAGTATGAATGCCAACTAGTTTGATGTAGAATACCATTTTGATGAAACCAATACTGAAATTCATTAGATTTGAAGTCGGAACCATTATCATACCTAAAGTTTTGTAGTGGTGGAATGAGTAATGTACTGATAACAAAGGAGATGATGGACTTGTGATCAAACTGAGAAATAACAAAATTTGAATAATACTTAAGAAACTTCAAAGTTTCTAATTTTACCTTCATCAAAAACACCCAAGTACATCTAGAGTTATCATCCACTATGGTGAGAAAATATTTTGCACCAGAAAGGGATGCAGTTGAAAAAGGACCCCATATGTCAGCATGAATCAATTGAAAAGGATGCGAAGATGAAGAAGTACTTTTATTAAACTTAAGACGAGATTGTTTTTCCCTGGGGCATACAACACATAAATGACTAAACTGAGATTGAATGTAATCAAAATTGCTAGCTAAAAATTTAAAACAATCCACACTTGAATGGCCGAGAGGACAGTGTCATGTATCGATCGGCTTATTTGAACCTAAAGATAAAGCAAAAGGTTGAAACTGAAATCGTAGAGGCCAGCGACACGCCTACTCCATCCAATCTCCTTGATCGTATGCCGGTCCTGAAAGGTGCAAGACTTTTGTGAGAAAGTGATGCAACAATTGGCTATGCTAGTTAATTGACTAACAGAGATCAAGATGAACTTGAAGCTTGGAATATGGAAAACATCAAGCAATTTAATAGTTGGTGATAAATTAACACTACCAATATGTGTCACAGATATATGGGATCCATCCGGCGATTGAACATTGATTGGTTTTGAAACCAAGGTATAAGAAGTAAAAAAAGAAAGAGAGGAACAGATGTGGTGAGTTGCACTACTATCTACAATCTATATAGTAGTAGAACGGGACAGAGAATTACCTGCGAAATTGGAAAATGGAGATGTGTCTCCACCTCCATTTTCTGGCTCGAGTAGAGAAAGCAAACGATCATATTGAGATGTTGTTATGTTAGGTGAAACAGGCGCAAGAGTAGCAACGACAGCAAGAGTATGTAACTCAGCATCTCTTAGTTTTGGAAAATCCTTGGGATAGCCATTCAACTTCCAACATGTTATTTTTATGTGTCCATGCTTGTTACAATGTTCACAAAATGGCCTTGGACATTTGTTGTTGCTATTGTTAGAAAAGGACCTTAGATTTCTCGAGTATGTGCGAGACAAATTCAAAGTTGCTGATTCAACAGAGGTAATGGATAAAAAGTTGATACCTTGTTGTTCTTCCTCTTGGCGAACAAGTTTGTAAATCCTAGCAGCAGATGGCATTGGATCCATCAACAAAAAACTGACTTCTTAATGGAGCAAATCTATCATGAAGTCCTTGAAGGAATTCAATTGCACGGTTTTGGTTGTGATTATCCATGTAGCTTTTGCCTGCTCCACAGATACACGGTTCTTGTGGTTGAAATGAATCCAATTGATCCCACAGTGATTTGAGACGGGTAAAATACATAGTAACACTCAAGTCATCTTGCTTAAGTGAAGAAATCGATTGTTTCAAAGAATAAAGTTTAGGAGCGTTTGTATGAGAAAAATCATCATATCTTGTCCAAGCAGGGATCTCAGATGTTTATGTTGGTTTCTTGACTGAACCATCAATGTATCCTAACTTGGCTTTTACATGTAAGACTTTAGTGATTCCCCATACCCAGGTGTATTACAGTGGTAGGGTTATCAACAGGGTGAACATAATAAGGACTGGATGAGGGAATACTTGAATCCTTGTTAGAGACAGTGCTACTAGAAGATGTCATTGTTGGAGATTTCTCATCTTCGACATCATGGAGAAAGAAAGAAAATCTAAACTAGCTCTAGTACACCATCAAGAAATATTAGGTTTTCTCTCACAACTGTGTAGAGATATTTCATTGATTGATATTTATATTAGATACATGTGTTTACAACAATAAAGATAAGCAATGAAGAAGGAAAAGAATAGGAAGACTAAACCCATTGAGCTAAAAAAGAGGAAGGAAAACTGACTAGTTACAACAACCTTATTTGACCGTATATACAACAACTTAATACCTTTCGAGAAAAGTCATTTCTTATGGTTCCAATCTTGCTTTTCTAGTGGTCTGAAGCCACAAAAAAATTATTACCTCCTGCTATGAAAAATATTATAAATAACAATATATCATTTCGTTTTTAATTCCATATAAATTATTTTTTATTTATGACCTCTTGTAAATATATTTTTTTATTTATGTCCTACATATGTTGTAAGTTGTATATAATTTTTTTTTATTATTATCTGAAATCTAAAAGGATTTTTTTGATTATATGGCATTTTTCTTAATGTGGCCTCAAACGTGGATTTTCCGTATATATGGCAAGGCCGTCCCTGCTGTCTCAAATACTAAACATTGACGCTCTTTCTGGTGACTGGAAAGAGCGACTGGAAAAATAAAATCATTCTTATTTGGTGCTTGTTTGTGTTCATGATTTTTAACTGAGCAAACCTAAAGATCTCTATTGGAAATCCGGGTTTCCAACTTGATTCGAGAATCCGCTACTAGCCTACAACTAATTATTATTATTTTTTTGAAAATCAGCTTATAACTAATTTTACACATAACACTAAAATATGCTAGATAGAAATAATGAATTTGTAAAAATTGCTCATTGACCTAAGTCTATCTAAAGATTATTGTATAGTTTTTGAGAAGCTGAATTTGGTAATAGCAAGTTGATACAGAATCAACTGGGGTGAAATAAAGAAAACAATTATCGCCCTTAAGCTTTGATTCCGTTACCAGACTACCACCATCAATATTGTAAAGTATCGCCATAAGTTACAATTCTGAAATGTTTTTTCGTAAATAAATTTACCACCATCAATATTGTAAAGTACCGCTTAAAGTTACAATTCTGAAATCTTTTTTCGTAAATAAATTTGTCGACGCTAAACTTTCAAAACCATTGTGTATCCTTATATATTGACATAAAATCGGCGTTTTAAAGGGGTAAACCGATGACGAAAAACTAGAAGTATGCCCAGTTTCCCCAACAACAGATGTCACCCCATATCTGTAACGACCCGACCCGATCCGATCCTCCATCGATATTATTCTCACTTAGCCACTTCAGTTATCCAATAATGTGGGTTTTCCAACGGACACCGTTACGGTCATCCAACATCTTCTTATGAGGTCTTCCATCCCTGAATTACTCTAGTCCGAGGTCCTTAAAGTTAATTCTCGTATTAGAGGTCAGAAAATTGAACATCGGGTGCCAATTCTTATATCTGAGGTCATTGGTTTGAGGGTGCCGATTCTTATACCTGGGGTCATTGGTTTGAGTCCGAAGCATTGAATTTCGCATCTAAAATCAGGATTTCGAGTTTTTTAAAATGTCGACTATTATATTTGAGGTTAGTATTTTGAGTTTTCAATTGGATTATTATGGGTTTTGTTGAAGTTTATTTTTTAATTATAGATTTTCTTTTAACTGGAAAAGAAAAGGGAATAATTCCAATCGGATCATTGATTATGTTTTTGACGGTTTAGATTGGTTGGATTACATTAAATTTTTGTATTTGATGTAGTATTATTAATGACATATATTATACCTTACAACTATAAATGTAGATAACGATCAAAATTTAAAAGTGACGATGAAGTCAATAGAATGCCATCCAACCGTCAAACTTAACTACCAACTAATCTTGTACTCCCTCCGTTTCAGGAAAAGAGTTACTTTTCCTATTTGCACAATTGTTAAGGCAAGATGAGAGAGAATAACTTTTGTAATTTATTTCTAGATTTACCCTAACAAAAAGTTTAATACTACATATATCTTTATAATGAGAATAATAACATTTCTTAAAATAACAAGGGTAGTTTTGAAAGTTTGTTATATTGAAAATGAAAGTAACTCTTTTGTTGGAACAAAAATTTAAAGAGAAAGTAACTCTTTTCCTGAAACGGAGGGAGTATTATATTAGTTGACTAACCATGGTTACGGATAAACGTGGATATATTTAGCATGACTACATCCAAGCAAGGTTATGGCAAGCATAGCTACGGAAAGCATGAATTTGGCCAAGCAAGGCTACGACCAAGCATGGCTACAACCAATCAAAGTTACGGCTAAGCATAGTTACGGTAAATTAAGTATGTCTATTGATGCGTCGGAAAACCGACTTTGTTTTAGCGCAAGCGCACAGTGTCGAAAGATGTAGACAAGAGCAAATACGGTTCGTTCCCACGAGGAGTTTGGATTAAATATTTTCTTAGGTTTTTTTTATAAAGAATTAAATTAACTAATGAATGAAAATTATTTAATAAAATTTTAAAAACAGTACGAGAAAAATGTTAAGGTTCCGGGAATCCGTTGTAGGTCAGGGTTTAACTGTGTTCGTCACATAGGGTCTCAATTTTACTCATGTACAGTATCAAATCTAGCTACTAATACACTGAAGATTTTTAATTAAGCACACAGTGTAGAATTTTCGAAAAGAATTGTTTGTCCTCAACCTAAGGTAGAATCTCGAAAGTATTAAGTATACGGGGCATAAAAAGTCAAAGATTATTCATAAAACGATTTCATACGAGGTTTCAACGAGTCCTTCTACTAATCAAACAATGGACTATACATGGCATAGAACATGAAAAATCATCGAGGAGGTAAAACATTGAGAGAGAGACAAATTAATAATATTTAGTTCATACAGTTGTAAACCCTAGTTTCGAAACACAAATAAAACCATCTCTACAAGTTCATCCTTTCGCCCTAACAAGGGAATTAGCCCAACATGGCTTTCTCAAAAGCCATAAAAATTAATTAAGAAAAATAAACTAACCCTTTTCAGTGTTCCTCCGACTTCGTCAATTCTGTCCGAAAGTCTCTTGTATGTGAAGCTTGTCTCTGTCTATAGGTATCTTAGTATATTGTCTGGGCACGTTCACTGTATCTCCTCTGTATCTCTATGAGAGAGTACTCTCGGCTTCTATTTATAGAGGTTAAGTCCACCACCTCTTTTAGAGTTTAACAAGAATAGGAATCCCAATATTCCACCGACCCAAATACAATTTCCGTGTTGTACAAGACTTAATTTCTTTTCTCGCACGCCTAACATTACCTATTTTAACTCCGTGCAAAACCATGTTTTTGTATCCTACTCCAACTCTACATACTTCCCTGATTTCTTTCAAGTCCTTACCAAAAGACTTCGACTACCATCCCAGGCTTTCTCAGCAGTCACCATTTCTTCTGTTTGAGCAACATCATTCATCTTCTGGAACTCAGAATATGGCCCAAGCGTTATTTCGTATCCATGAACTCATTTTCAATCCTCGAGAATCATCCATGTCTTCCACTGCAGGCTCGAGTCATCATCATCTCATTCACACAGACTTAAGCACATTATATCAACTGCCATAAACCAACCAGTTATCTCGCTGCACCTTCAAAGACTCTCCATCAGCAACACCATCTCAGCATCACCGAGCTCGAGCAATAGCACTCACCTCATAACCAGCAGCAACTCGAAACATCTCCAAGCTCCATTAAACAACCAGCCACCACTTCGAGCTATCAATAACAGAATCAACCACATCACCGCAGCCTCCATTGATGCTACCACCATAAGATTCGACTTCACCTCATCCCTGGCATAGACTGCCATAAATTCTTCTTAGTTACACGGTTGCTGCTTTATCTCTCGAGCAACAGCATAGCCATCATCATTCAACTCAACTACCGTAGCCATCATTAGTTCACTAACAGAATCCAACATCTGCCATTACTTCCATCAAGTCCCTCAACTTCCATCTGTGGCTATCATTGCTTCCATAAATCTCTGCCAGCACTATCATCTTCTAGGGCTATACCATCACTGCCAGTTCTCTCCAATAACTCGAGCTCTTCCATCACAGCCACCATTGATGAAACATCCGTTAAAAACCATCTTGTGAGTAATCCATGTCTTCTGACATCCAACAGCAAGAATCACCGATACCCACTCTTCCATTCCATCTCATAATCGAGCCACAATGGCAACAACCATTTGTAGCCATCATCGATCGTCATGATTACTATCAACTACGTACACCTCCCCGACTTCTCATATCGCAGATTCGCAGTAACGAAGAAGAAGAAAAAGTGGCGCCCCAACAATATTTAAAACTCGGCAGCCCTGAGCAAACGAGAAGGTGCCCATATAAACATGTGAATTCCAGCTGCCCCTTAACGTGTGAGGGGGTGTTAGTAGTAATATCCTTGGAAATAACCAGTTTGCCCTTAATTCTTGTTTCTCTCATAACTTTCTCATACAAAGTCAGAATGACCTCGTTCTTTCGCCGTTGGATTCGTAATCCAATTCTATACAAGATGGAGGGTAGAAATCCTGGAATAGACTGAGATCTACTAGGTCTTTGGCAATTCTTCTCTTGTAAAGCTCCATTTCGCTTGTTTCAGAGACGTAACCTAATAAAACGCACAAACTAGAAAAGTAATAATAAAACACGGTAATTCACACAAAATCTAGCAAATAAGAATAAGGAAATGATACTTAAATGTATAAATTATGCACTTATCATCTATGGACAAGCTCTCGAGGGTACGCTAAGCGTTTTGCACATTCACCTCTTTTGTATAAACTGTAGATTTGGCCAAAGAATTCATCTGGGGAATTATTGTACTTAGTATAAGCTCAAATTACAAATATCGAAAGTTCAACCAGGTGAAGCTCTGATATTTCATATGTATACATATTTTATAGAAAAGGATATAAGATCGGCGTAGAATGCCTATAGCTATTAATAAAATATGTATTCACACTTCGAAGTGAGACAGACGTCCAGGCTCTATATTTCTGATACGGAACATAAATAAATTTGTAATTCGACAGTTCTGAGCCGGGACAGATAAATTTTGAATTTTCTCCCTTATTAAAATTCCACCATCTACATTCTTATAAGTCGAGTCTTCAATAAGAAACTAATATAAAATAATGGGTGCGCAAGGAAGAGATCGATAACATTGCATGTTTAGTTATGTTTTATATCCAACTACATGAAGTCTTAAAGTATCGTCCTACCATCATAACCTCCTTTCTTAACTTTTAACTTCCTGCGTATATTGTACTCAAACAAGATACATATGCGAGTGTTTCTTTTGTATCGCATTCAATATGATCTTAAGTTGGAGGCCTTGGTTAGTCCTTCACAATAGAAAACTCGTCATTCGAAAACTTAGCAGCGGCAGCGTGTCCTACTAGACTCTTTGGATCATCATGGTTCTGATATCCACACTCAACCAGCACGTAAAATCTCTTGACTTCGTTGCGTGCAAACTTTTACTTAATGGGGCACACAACTTTTTTGGTTAATCTCTTCTGCATCTTTCCAGATTTATTTTAGCGGTAAATACAACCTCTTATGGTGGCCACGATACTTTCCACTGCTTTCGTACAAAAATCCATTATTGTAATGCTGCGGTGATTGTTTCCAACAATCACGCATCTTACACCCTTACCAATTTCTAAAACCCATTTCCTTGATTGGTCTAATTTGGTCTCGAATGTATACAAGTTGGTTTAAAAAATCAACATGAGATGTTATATATATTCTTTCCAAACATAACTGATAACTCGTATGATTTGTGCCATAGTAATGGGAAGTATTCGTGATTTTTTGTTTTGGGAGGTTGGAAACTATCAGGGTCCCCCTCGTCTGGAGAATCATCTTCGTAAACATCAACTCAGCAAATGACCTACAACAAATGCCATTTGAAGATATTAAAAAGTGTTCATAAACAAAAAACACTAACATATTTAATTTACAGATATGATTCGAAATATAAGTGACTCATAGATCTCGAACCATTTTCTACAAGGAAAATAGGTCTATTATCCAAGATTCCCTAATTTATGGTTCTAATGAACTTATAAAAACTAGGGACGAGTAAAATGGACATAAAAAAAATGAGATAAGTATGTCCTTCATTTTTAAATTTATTTCTTTTTTATCCTTTTTTTCTCCAATTTAAAAAAAAATCACAAAAACAATCATAACTTTTAAAATATATATGTACGATTTTAATAAAACTTATATTTTTTGAAAGGATTTTAAATTCTCTTCAAAACAAGATCCATTGTTGATAGTAAATTAGAAAGTTTTTTTTTTCGAAAGAAAATAGCTAGGATGAAACTGGTTGCATCCTGAATTAAAATAAAATAAAAAAATTTATTCAAAAAATAGCTTGGATGAAACTGGATGCATCTTGTTTTAAACTAAAAAAATAAATATATTCGAATAATAGGTTGAAACTGGTTGCATCCTGAATTAAAATAAAATAGAAAAATTATTCAAAAAATAGCTTGGATGAAACTGGATGCATCCTGTTTTAAATTAAGAAAATAAAAATATTCGAATAATACCTAGGATGAAACCGGTTGCATTCTGGTTTAAAATAAAATTGAAAAAAAATATTCGAAAATAGCAATGATGAATCTGGTTGCATCCTAACTTGAATTTGTTTTCATCCATGTTTATACTAGTATGAAACTAGTATCATCATGCTCAAAATACTCTCAAAAAATTGGTACATGGATCAAAAGTGCTTGAGAAGAAGAAAATAAGGTAAAAATAATAAAAAAGGAAATCTGTAACGCTTTTTTGGTGTTACAAATTAACTGTTGCAATGAAGCTGAACTGAAAATAAACTTTGTTGATTGGTTGAAGAAACCGTTACAGCTGAAGATAAACGTTGCAAAGCTGAAGAACAACGTTGCTGATGGATTGAAGAAACCGTTGCAACTGAAGATAAACGTTGCAAAGCTGAAGAACAACGTTGCTGATGGGTTGAAGAAACCGTTGCCTTTTCTTTGTTCTTCCCGTCTTCTTCAGCAGCAGAAAAAAAAAATTACGATATGATTTTTTTTCGATCTTTTTAACTTCCTGAGCTCGACCCAACCTTCCTAACCTCTTTTGTGACTCAACCAAACCTTTTTACACACCACATGAGCAAGAATTCTCTAAGAGAATTTATCCATGGAAGTTCCGGCCAAAACTTGTTCACGTGAAGGAATCTTGGACTAAATTGTTCACGTTAACCACAAAACTATTTACCGATGTTATGTATTTGAAGCTGCAATGGTCCTTTGCAAACAGTGATTTGCTAATAAAAGATAAAGGAAGTTCCGGTCAAAACTTGTTCACGTGGAGGAATCTTGGACTAAATTGTTCACGTTAACCACAAAAACTAATTACCGATGTTATGTATTTGAAGCTGCAATGGTCCTTCGCAAACAGTGATTTGCTAATAAAAGATAAAGGAAGCACATTTTTGTACGATCCAAAGAAAGATCGAATAGAAAATAATAGACGTAACGGTTTTGAAGAAACCTTATTTTTCAAATAAAAGGATATTTTAGTCCTGTCATAAAAAATCAGTTATAAATAATTGGGTAAAATATCCAAATTGGATTTTAGAAGAGTATTTTCTAAATCTCAGGGTATTAGAACATTATTTATGTTTACTTGTCTTCTACACTCAGAAAATAAAAAAATATGAGTTATTAAACTAATAAACTATTCTCTGTATTATATAGGAGTATGGGTAATTATTCAAACAAACCAAGTTCGATTTTAAACTAAACAATAACGCTCGAATTGAATAGGTTCAAAATATATATGACAAAAGTACGCCGGTCGAAATTGATCAATATTACATAGAGCCATTTAAATACTCACTCCGTTTCAACAAAAATGTTACTATCACTTTTTTATTCTGGCTTATTTTTAGGCTAAAATGAAAAAGTGATAGTACCACTTTTGCTGAAACGGAAGTAGTATCATTTAGTGAAATTTGCTTTCAGAATAATCATTAACGACCGAATCAGATTGGTTCGAAACATATATAAAAAAAAATATGTCGAACTTGTCTATATTATGTAGATCCAATTAAGTTAATACTATTTAATAAAGTTCACTCTCCTGGCGAATGAGATTAGTTCGAAAATGATTTAAAAAAAAATGCCGAACTTGATCTAATTACATAGCCATTTAACGGTCATAAAATAAGTTCGACGGAAATAGAAATAAAAATAAAATAAAATTTATTTGTCAAAACTGTGAATATATTCGTTTATACAAATTTCTAATCCTACGAACAATGATTACAAAAAAGGTTTCTACCATTGTTAACCGTAAAAAGCATGAGTTTTAAACTAAGTAACGCATATACCTCATTTTGAGGGACTGATTCTTCGTTCGACTTTTGAGATGATAAACGATGATAAGATTCATCATCCAAAAAATAATTTATTTTGGAATCTTGAAATGTATTAATATAAAATAAATCCTACGATTGGTCGACGCCACTCTTATTCATCTCCTTTAATTTGGTAGTCAAAAGATTTGGAAAAAAATAATTATTTTTTCTTTCCCCAAACACTTGCAGTTTGAGATAGAAAAGATGGGTGCCTAGAATAATACAGTGTGATTCTTAAATACAAACACATCTCTAGAAAAGGTAAAATTTATTTACAATCCACTATTCTTATTAACCAATCCATATACTTAAATTAATCTAATTTTTTTAACATTTTTATTAATACAATCCTATGGATTGGATTTAGTTTTTATAACTTTTAAAAACACATCTAATCTAACTTCTTCATCTTCTCCAACACAACAACACTATATTCAATCACTTCGAACATGACCAATAGGTGTTTTGAACTCTTATGATAAAGTGGATAAAACATTAGTGTGTGCATTTGTTGAAATGGAAAATAGATTAGATTGGATTTATAAATTTTACCTTAATTTGGTTTCTAAAAAATAGTAAAATTCTATTTAATTTCTTATTGGATTGTGATGTGATTTAGAAAGTGGTAAATATAGGTTCGATTCTCGAACTTGTGAAGGTAATGATTTTAGAAAATATTGGACTTAACCTAAACTAATAAAAATCAGGAAAATACACTAGAGATGATTTTTAGAAAATATGGAAAATACCAGGAGTCAGGAATCAGGTAATTCTAACAATCTATGTGATTAATCATGTAATTCTTTTTAACAATTTAATTCAAGTTTGCCAAAAATATGTTTCCTAAAAGAATAATTGTAAATCCTAAGCATGAGACATCAAGAGTAATTAACTAAGCATGACCCATCAAAAGAGAACACAACTATTTAATAAAAACATTTTTTTCTAATTTAAATCCATGCAAATAATAATAAAAGAATTATAAATAATTATTAGAAAATAATTAAATCACATAAAATTGAGAAAAATACCTTATCCATCATCCCAGTAAATAAACTTACCCCATGGTGAAGAAAACTTGCTCAAAAGTTGATTTCATTGCTCAAAATATTGATTACAAGGTTAAAGAATAGTGCAACAGCTGAACAGATACGTATATAAGTGTCACAGAACAGGGTTCAGCTGTTACAAAGAGCTTTAAGCAACAGAACCTTCAAAACTTAACGCAACAGGAGCAGAGCTGCAACAGTGGAGCAGCAACACTTATAAATGTTACTGAGTCGTCTTCTTCGGTGATAGTGGATGAAGAACACGCCGGCCGGAGCACCAGCAGGTCACCGGCGGCACCGGAACTTCACCGGATTTTCTCTGAATTGCTCCCTAGGCTTCTGTATATGTTTTTCTTCGATTCTTTTGGTATTTATAGACTTCACAAACCCTAGAGAGAGTTCTAAACCTAATAGAACTCTCTAGAACAGCCCACAAATCCCATTCCTAATCGAAATCAAATTCCGGCAATGTTCATGATTTTTCAACTGATTTCACGGGATCTTTTTGCTGTTTCTCGATTGTTCTAACTTGTGTGGGTTATCTACTATCATTTGGAACAATCTGGAAGCAAAAGAAACCAAATTTTACGTTGGATTTGTGCTGCCAGTGAAACAGACGAGTCCGATGAGTCGACCCGTGACTCGGCCCGATCCAGCTCGCTGGGCTGACCCGCTGGGTTGACCCGATCCAGGGGTGCCCCAATCCAAAGTGTGGGTGCCTTGATCCATTTTCCCGGGTGCTTTGAACACTTTTTGAGCCAATTTTTCCACAAATCTTTATTCTTCTAATGTACCTACAAAAGCAATAAAACACGTAATAGACACAAAATCGAATACTAACTCACTAGAAATTAAGGTGCAAATTAGACACTAAAATGTGTCTATCAGATTGTATTAATAATAATGGTGGATTGGAAATAGCAGGAGTCTAAAAATAAATGGTTAATGGAAACACTCAAAGATTAGACAAAATCCCTATTTTGTCTACTACTGTCTGGAGTCGCAAATCACTAGTAGCCGCAGACAAATTATCTTATTCCTTGCCATCAATAGGCAAACCCCCAGATCTAGCAATGTATCCTATTATTTGCTCATTTTCCTATCCCATATATAGTAGCCCGACCCAAAATAAGCAAATCTGCTCATTCACTCATTCCATGACGACTTGTCCTTATGGTCTCACCAAATGCAGAAAATGATATGTGAGTTGTGTGCACCATTTGCCTCCCGTTTGAACGGAAATTGTTTATTTCTAATTAGGAAATAAATTGATTTATTTGTTGGGGCTGGCCAAAATTCAAATTATATTTTAGAGACACATAACTGTTTTTATCAAACATCATTTTGTATTATAACTCTCTATTAAATTAGTCTATAGCATTATAAGAGTAATTTCAGTGGATATGAGTATATCCCCCCATTTTACCAAACAGGTATGAGTATATCCTCCAATTTACCAAGCCAGGTGGATAGGGAAACTAAGTTTTATGAAGTGGGAAACTGGTAAAAAGACTTAAACTGAACCAATCGAGACAACCTGAGCCGAGTGGCTCAGAGTGCCTCGACAACGGTCAAATCTCAAGGACTGTCATCCAACGGCCCGTATTTCTCTCCCTATAAATTCAAACAATTTCATCTCCAAAATCACACCTTCTCGATTCAAAAATTCTTCTACTTTCATTTAAATCTTTATCTTTCCATCTCAAACTCTTGATCTCAACTTATGGATCCTGAAGTGGAAAATGAAGAAACACAAATGTTAGGGGAACTATGGCTCCAAAAAGCTCAAGGAATTATGCTACATATTGATCAAATGGATGAAGATTCATATGATGAAAGAAGGATGACCAACCATATGATACAGTTATACTCAGGGAAAATAACGCGAGATCCAGAACCAAGATTCGTATTGACAAGAAGATGGACATGGAGATATCGAGAGGAAGGACATCAACAAATATGCGTGATTATTTTATTAATAGAAGTGTGTATTCTGATGAAGATTTTCAATGTCGCTTCGGCATACCAAAACACTTGGTCATACGGGTTATTACAGAGATTTGTCGGGTAAACCCTAAATTCAACTATCAATTTGATGCACTAAACATACGAGGACATAGTCCTGAACAGATGGTCACTGCAACCTTAAGAATTCTAGGTTATGGTGTGCCGACGGATTCTTGTGATGAGTACTGTCGTATGGAAAAAAACAACAACATACAAAAGTCTCAAAAAATATTTCAAAACTGTAGTCAACCATTTTGGTCCACGTTTTTTACGACAACCAATGCAAGATGATGTCGACCAACTACTAGCTGAAAACACCAAAAGAGGATTTCCCGGAATGCTAGGTAGCCTTGATTACATGCATTGGATGTTGCATGGATATCCTTATGCATGGAAGGGTCAGTATAAGGGCCACTTCACAAAACAAACTGTTTTTTTTTTGAAGCGGCGTCCTCTTATGATTGCTGGATATGGTATACTTTTTTTGGACTACCGGGTTCAAACAACGACATCAATATTTTACATGAATCGCCTTTGTTTGAAGAGTTGAAGTATGGAACTGCTCCAGCTTCAAATTTCACCATCAATGGCAATAACTATAACATGGGGTATTTCTGGCGGATGGAATTTATCCACAGTGGTCAACTTTAGTTCAAGTTTACGCTTAGGTATCCCAAGGAGAACGTGCAAAACAACATTTTAACGGGAAACAGATGGCGGTTAGGAAGTATGTCGAACGAGCATTTGAATTTTTAAAGAGGATGTTCCATATAATTTGTGGACCATATCGTTCGTTTAAACCAATAGAAATGAATAGGGTTATGCCTACCTACATCATTTTGCATAATATGGTAACCGAGAAGACCCTCCGGGATCCCAGTTGGTCAAGTTATCCATATCAAGATTTGAGGAAAGATGTTCAACCCCTTCACGGTGTGCCAGCAAGAGAGTATAGAATGGTACAAGCGAGAATTCAACACAGAGGATTATATGTTAGCTAAGGGAAGATCTCACTGCACACTTGTGGGATGATTTTAGGAGACGAAACCCTCACATGATTTAGTTTAATTTTTTTGAACTGTTTAGTTATTATTTCAATCATTTTATTTCTTTTATTTTAATTTGATTTCTGTAATTTAAGGATCAAATATTGCAATTGAAATTAAGGATCAAATTGGTGAAAAAACAACACTGGAAATTGAAACTAAAGGATTACATCAAAATTGAAACTGAGGATTAAATTGAATGCAAAACAAAGGATTACATCGAAATTAAACTAAACTATTACATCCAAAATTTAAAACTAATAAACTAAGTGGAGCAATGATATTATTGATATCTGCATTCTCCTCCTCATCAGAATCAACGTCAACTGAGTTTGGGAATTGCTGATGGGATTATTATCTAAGTATGCCGCAAGTGTACGACTGTCGATTAGACACTATACAAATACCGTTCGTTCCATAGAGATTTTTAAAATTGCTATTTCTAACTTTTAATTAATCAAATGCCAAACAAAATAGATTGAGATATATCAAACTAAAGAAATAAATAAATTAACAACTAAGGAAACCTAGGACTTTATATTTCACCACTATGTTGCATACTAGAAAATTCGATTTTTTTATATAATATTCTCTAAAAAACTACTTAAGACGATTTAGGACACAATGGATGTCTTGGAAAATATAACGTTATATTTAATTAATTTTTTAAAATACTAACAACTCTTATTATTTAGAAATGCTAGGCTCTAAACAAGAACATAAAACTCTTTTAATCAAGCATAAGGACACGTAAAAAAAATTATTTTCATAATAATCGATTAATAAGTACCAAAGAGAATTATTATTAAACGAGATTAAAACTTTCTATCTCATGTCACTAGTCATGTCTAGTAGTACGTTGGGCACCCACTGTTAAGGGAACCCTACTAGGTATTAGTCTGTCTAGTGCCAATGGCATGTTTGCAATGCTATTATCTATTTAGTCGAGTGTAATCTGTTGATGGTAGGTAATGAATTATTTGCTTCTTATCACAAGTTCTCGATTTCTACAGTGTAGATCCTGTAGATCTGATTTCTGGTTTCCATTTTTAGTATAGATCACTACAATTAGTATCAGAGCTGGTCTTTCCTTAGAAGGATTGTTGGGAAATAAAAGAAGAGCGACACGTGTATGGCGATTAAGAAGGAAGCAATGAGATTAAGAAGAATGACAAGCACATAATCAAATCCGTATCGAAGGATCGAAACGGGACAGATGTGAAAGACTGAGTAAATCTCTGCATGATCGATACCTAGGGTCGGGAAAGTAACATCTCACTGATCGAAGCAGATAGCATTAAATGCATATAGAGTGGGAAAGTAAGAATAATGATGAATATGGAGCGGGAAAGTAAGGTAATAATTACTTTTATCATACGAATGACACGTATGATCGGGACAAAGCTGATCCTCAAGGAGCGAAGA
>JAJJMC010029624.1:4726114-4749160 GCA_023531435.1 Papaver californicum
CTTAAATCATTGGTTGTTAATGTCAATGGGAATATTGGCATAAACAAGGATCATGGCTGATGGTACGCATTTGAAACAATTTGATGAACTCACAAAGAAACTGAGCTCAGAGTTGAAAGATCTGAATGGAGAAATGAAATCACTAAAGGGTGTTAGAGGGGACATTTTATCCATGAAGGGTGATATTGATAAACAATTTCAGGATATACGTGAAGAACAAAAGCTTTATCAAACTACCAATGATACCAGCATCAATTTGTTGGTGAAGAACACTCAAACTCTGTTAAATCGAGTTTCTTTTTTCACTTCACCAACCCATACTGAAAGAGAGATCTATGATGCTGAGGACTACGATAGTGGGAAAAAAATATGGATTCGCTGCTGGAGAAACCTCAATGGGAGGAAAGTCATTCAACCCACATCAGGTTCTTAATACCCATCTAACAGGAGAAGGTCAGTTTTCTAATTACATACCTAAGGTGGACTTCCCTCGTTTTGATGGAACTAACCTAAGAGCTTGGATTAGAAATTGCAAGAAATACTTCTTCCTCTATTAGATGAGTGATGAACAGAAGGTCCATATAGCTACGTTGTATTTGGAGGGAAAAACTGATGTTTGGTTCCAGGACTACCAAGAGGGTAAAGGTACATTGTATTGGGATGAATTTATTATAGATATATATACTCGTTTTCAGGAATTGGGTCATGATAATGTTGTTGGAGAGTTCAATAAGTTGTATCAAACGGGAACTGTGTTAGAATACCAGGAACAATTTGAAGAACTAAAAGCTTTGATGGTATCTAAGAATTGTTCTCTCAATGAAAATTACTTCATTCACAGTTTCATCAGTAGACTCAAAGAAGAGATGTGAATGGTGGTTCAAATGTTTACTCCAACTACTCTACAATAGGACATATTCTTAGCACGAAGACAAGAATGCATATTAGAGAAATCATCCAAATCCCAAGCAAGATTACCAGCCAGATATCCTTGTGGAAGTAAAACTGTGACAAACACTTCTTCTACTATAAGCAGGTCTCTAAACCTTACCCCGTTAGTTACAACCCCAACTATCACTATCCCTACAACAAGTCCTAAATTACCACCAGTTAAAAAACTTACTTATGCTGAAATGAGAGCAAGACAAGAGAAGGGATTGTGCAATAATTGTGATGAGGTATATGTTAGGGGTCACCGTTGTGATAAGCAACAACTTTACATGCTGATTGCAGAAAAAGATGAGCATCAAGGTGGTCTTGAAGAGTGTGAATCCAGTGGTCCTACAATTGTTGAGCTAGAAGAAGAAATTGAAATATCATTTCATGCTTTAGCTGGAAATATTTCCCACAAAACCATCAACATTAAGGGACTGGTCAAAAAGAAAAGGCTCACTATATTGATTGATAGTGGCAGCACACACAACTTCCTAGATCCAGCAGTAGCCAAGAGGAGTGGCAAAATTATTACACCAACCCAAATATTATAAGTCACCGTAGCAGATGAGAACAAATTACTTAGCCAAGATAAATGCCCTGGATTTACTTGGACTATGCAGGGTCACATATTTGCCCATGACTTGCATTTACTTGAGCTGGGTGGGTGTGATATGGTTCTTGGAGTAGACTGGATGCAAGAACTAAGTCCCATGGCATTTGACTTTAAAAGTTTGTTGATCAAGTTCCAACACAGGGGCAAGGAAATTAAATTGGTGGGTCATAGAGATGAAGCTTCGGTTTCTATCATGTCGGGCACCTTTTTTCATAGGATGATCCAAAAGGGTGAACAAGGAATGATTTGTCAGTTGTTCTCCTTATCAATGCCACTACAACAGAATGTGGTAGCTGCACCAATTGCTGAAGTCTTGGACCAATTTCCATCTATTTTTCAGCTGCCTACTTCACTTCCTCCAGCAAGAACAAAAGATCACCATATTTCCTTAATTCCAAATTCAACTCCACCAAATCAAAGACCTTATCGTGTACCCTATATCCAGAAAGAGGTTATTGAGAAGCTGGTGCAGGAAATGCTTACAACTGGGGTTATTCAACCGAATCATAGTCCATTCTCTTCTCCAGTGCTGTTAGTCAAGAAAAAGGACTGAGATTGGAGGTTCTGTGTTGATTATCGCAAGATGAATTTTATCACCGTGAAGGATAATTACCCAATTCCTATTGTTGAGGAATTATTATATGAATTACATGGTGCTCAAATTTTTTCCAAGCTCGACCTACGTTCTGGTATCACCATATACGAGTTCACCCCAACAGATGTGCAGAAGATGAAGACTGCTTTTCGTACTCACCATGGTCTTTATGAGTTCAGAGTTATGCCCTTTGGGCTAACCAATGCCCCGACCACTTTTCAATCCCTCATGAATGATATATTCAAACCTTATCTCAGAAATTTTATCCTTATTTTTTTTATGACATATTGGTCTATAGCCCTGATCTAACTTCTCACTGTCAACACTTGCACACTTCCTTATCTATTCTCCAGGATCACTTCTTACTAGCTAAGCATAGCAAATGTTCTTTTGGTCAGCATCACATTGAGTATTCGGGCCATATCATCATCAAGGATGGAGTGGCAGATGATCCTGCTAAGGTGGAGTGTATGCTCAATTGGCCAAGGCCTACTACACTTAAGGGATTTCATGGGTTTTTGGGCTTGACATGGTATTATCACAAATTTGTGCAAGGTTATGGCCTCATCTTCCAACCTTTGACTGAGTTGTTAAAGAAGAATGGTTTTTCTTGTCTTTTACAGCAGAACTGGCTTTCACTAGGCTCAAGGAGGTGATGACTACTACACCAGTTCTAATCCTGCCATATTTCACTAAGGAGTTTGAAGTGGAGACTAATGCTAGTGATGGTGGTGTGGGAGAAGTTCTAATGCAAGGGGGAAGACCCATTGCCTACTTCAGTAAGGCTATGGGGATCTGATGAAATTTGTAGACAGTGGTAAAAAAAGTATCGTTCACTCGGACTTGTGAAGAATGATTTTAGACTTAATCCTAATTTAGACTAGAAAATAAATAAAAAATGATGACAAAATTACAAGGGACTGGGACTCAGGATTCTATATATTTTATATATTCCATATAACTCATAACATAAAAGTTTTTGACTCTAATTCTTTGCCAAAATAGATTTTTAAACATTAGATGTAAATTATAAGCATGTCGTATCAAAAGTACATACGACTAAGCATACACCATCAAACAAGATCACAACTAATTAAGAAAAATCATAAATCAAATTAAATTAGTGCAAAAGTCATAAAAGAATTTAATATATTTATCATACAATTGTAAAAAATAGCTTCCTCCATTATCCCGTGTTGGGGTTTAGCTCATCGTGTTGAAAACACGCTCAAAATTCATACTCATTGCTCAAAAGTGTTTACAAGATGAAAAAGGAGAAAAAAAATAAAGAAAACAGCGAGTTTACAACGTTTATAGACGTTACAGACTCACTGTTACAAATCAAGTGTTAAAAACTGAAGATAAATGTCGCTAAGTTTAAAGATTTAGCAACGGTTCCTTCAACCTTTTCTTTACGGTTTCTTCATCTTCTTTATCACGAGCAAATTTTTTTCTTCTGATTTTTCATTTATTTGTTTTCTGGTAGAGCCAGCCCCCTTTAAAGCTCTAATTGACTCTCTTTATATACCCCAACACTCAACAGGTCTCGAATCTTCTACGAATCCTCCATTAAATCTTGTTTTTAATGAAGAATAATTTTCTTTCTCTCGGTCTTGATCATGACCAAATCTTTTGATATACTTTCTGAGTTGTTACATTGCTTATTCTCAACAAGATATCGATAGTTATGAAACCAAATCGTGTCAGTTTAGAAACAAAATATCAAGTTTCCAAAAATATCTCTTCCTCTCTATTTTAGTCAAGAATCCATATTTCATGAGATTCGGTGTGATTTTCTAGTCTCCCAAACTTGCAAAACTCTTCTTATTAAGGCAGAGTTTATTCTTGTCTTTCAAATTCTTAAAATTCTCCAAAATTCGTGTATATAATTCACAGTTATACGCAGAAGGGAGAAGAAAAAGTTCCCGCCATATTTCTTTTTGAACTTTAAGATGGTGGGTGCCCTTATCCATAGTCATGGTGCCTTTATCAATTCTCTTCGGGTGCCTTTAAGAACTTTTCGGGTGCCTTTAGTAATTTCCAACCAAATTTTCCGTAATTTTTTTTTTTGCTAAAATAACTATAAAAACAATAAAAAATTAGAATTAGTATGAAAATATGCACTAACAATATATATTAATGAGATCAAATTTGACACAAAAATGTGTCTATCAGCATCAGGTACAAAATTCTATCCACTGATGAAAAAGAGCTTCTTGAGATTGTTGTGGCTGTTACCAAATAGAGATCATATTTGTTGGGTTCTCACTTTAAGATTTTTACTGACCATCAAAGTATTAAATATTTTATGGACCAAAGGTTGCACACTATGCTTCAGAAAAAATGGCTAACCAAGTTTTTGGGTTAATGATTACACATTATATTACAAAAAGGTTCAAATAATAGAGTGGTTGATGCTCTCTTTAGAGCCTCTTGTCCCACACTCTCTACATCCCAAGCAACTTGGCTTGAAGAAGTGCAGGCGAGTTACTAGGATGATGTCATCCCCCTTTAAAGTTCTAATTGACTCTTTTTATATACCCCAACACTCAACAGGTCTCAAATCTTATCTTCATTTTCTTTATCACGAGCAATTTTTTTTTCTGATTTTTCATTTCTTTGTTTTTTGGCAGAGCTAGCCCCCTTTATAACTCTAATTGACTCTCTATATATACCCAAACACTCAACAGGTCTCGAATCATCTACAAATAATCCCACAAATCTTGTTTTTAATGAAAAATAATTTTCTTTCTCTCGGTCCTGATCACGACAAAATCTTTTGATTTACTTTCTGATCTGTTGTGTTGCTTGTTCTCAACAAGATATCAATTAGTTATGGAACCAAATCGTATCAGTTTAGAAAAAAAATATCAAGTTTCCAAAAATATCTTTTCTTCCTTATTTTAGTCGAGAATCCAATCATGAATTCGGTGAGATTTTCTAGTCTCCCAAACTTGAAAAACTCTTCTTGTTAAGGCAAGAGATTATTCTTGTCTTTAAAACTCTTAAAACTCTCCAAAATTTTGTGAATATAATTCACAGTTGTACGCAGAAGGAAGAAGAAAAAGTTCCCGCCAGATTTCTTTTTGAACTTAAGGAAGGTGGGTGCCCTTATCCATAGTCAGGGTGCCTTTAGTAATTTCTAACCAAATTTACAATAATATAATTTTTGCTAAAATACATATAAAAACAATAAAATAATAGAATTGGTATGAAAATATGCACTAACAAAATATAATAATAAGATCAAATTTGGCACAAAAATGTGTCTATCAGCATAAGGTACAAATTTCTATCCACTGATGAAAAAAAACTGCTTGGATTGTTGTGGATGTAACAAAATAAAGATCCTATTTGTAGGGTTCTCACTTTAAGATTTTCACTGACCATCAAAGTATTAAATATTTTATGGACCAAAGGTTGCACACTATGCTTCAACAAAAATGGCTAACCAAGTTTTTGGGTTATGATTACACATAATATTACAAAAAAGGTTCAAATAATGGAGTGGCTGATGCTCTCTCTAGAGCCTCTTGCTCCATACTCTCTACATCCCAACCAACTTGGCTTGAAGAAGTGCACACGAGTTACAAGGATGATGCCAGCCCCCTTTAAAGCTCTAACTGTTTCTTTGTATATAACCCAACACTCAACAGGTCTCAAATATTTTCTTCATCTTCTTTATCATGAGCAAAAAAAATTTCTTCTGATTTTTCATTTTCTTTTTTTTTTTGGCAGAGCCAGCCACCTTTAAAGATTTAATTGACTCTCTTTATATACCCCAACATTCAACATCTCTCAAATTTTCTACAAATCCTCCTACAAATCTTGTTTTTAATAAAAAATATTTTTTTTCTCTCGGTCCTGATCACGATCAAATCTTTTGATTTACTTTCTGAGCTGTTGCGTTGCTTGTTCTCAACAAGATATCGATTAGTTATGGAACCAAATCGTGTAAGTTTAGAAACAAAATATCAAGTTTCCAAAAAAATATCTCTTCCTCCCTATTTTAGTCGAGATTCCATATTTCATGAGATTCTGTGTGATTTTCTATTCTCCCAAACTTGTAAAACTCTTCTTATTAAGGCAAGAGATTATTCTTGTCTATATAATTCACAGTTGTACGCAGAAAAGATAAGAAAAAGTTCCCGCCAGATTTCTTTTTGAACTTAAAGGAGGTGGGTTCCCTTATCCATAGTCGGGGTGCCTTTATCGTTTCTCTTCGGTGCCTTTAGTAATTTCCAACCAAATTTTCCATAATTTATTTTTTTGCTAAAATACATATAAAAACAATAAAAAAATAGAATTAGTATGAAAATATGCACTAACAATATATAATAATAAGATCAAATTTGAGACAAAATTGTGTCTATCAGCATCAGGTACAAATCTCTATCCACTGATGATAAAGAGTTGCTTGGGGTTGTTGTGGTTGTTACCAAATATAGATCATATTTGTTGGGTTCTCACTTTAACATTTTCACTGACCATCAAAGTTTTAAATATTTTATGGATCAAAGGTTGCACACTATGCTTCAACAAAAATGGCTAACCAAGTTTTTGGGTTATGATTACACATAATATTACGAAAAGGGTTCAAATAATAGAGTGGTTGATGCTCTCTCTAGAGCCTCTTGCTCCATACTCTCTACAGCCCAACCAACTTGGCTTGAAGAAGTGCACGCGAGTTACAAGGATGATGCCATCCCCCTTTAAAGCTCTAATTGTCTCTTTGTATATAACCTAACACTCAACAGGTCTCAAATATTTTCTTCATCTTCTTTATCACGAGCATATTTTTTTTTTCTGATTTTTTATTTTTTTTGTTTTTTGGCAGAGCCAGCCACCTTTAAAGCTTTAATTGACTCTCTTTATATACCCCAACATTCAACATGTCTCAAATCTTCTACAAATCCTCCCACAAATCTTGTTTTTAATGAAAAAAATTTTTCTTCTCTCGGTCCTGATCACAACCAAAGGTTTTGATTTACTTTCTGAGTTGTTGCGTTGCTTGTTCTCAACAAGATATCGATTAGTTATGGAACCAAATCGTGTCATTTTAGAAACAAAATATCAAGTTTCTAAAAATATCTCTTCGTCCCTATTTTAGTCGAGAATCCATATTTCATGAGATTCCATGCGATTTTCTAGTCTCCCAAACTTGCAAAACTCTTCTTATTAAGGCAAGAGATTATTCTTGTCTTTGAAACTCTCAAAACTCTAATTCACAGTTGTACACAGAAGGGGAAGAAAATGTTTCCGCCGGATTTCTTTTTTGAACTTAAAGAAGGTGGGTGCCCTTATCCATAGTCAGGGTGCCTTTACTAATTTCTAACCAAATTTTCTAGATTTTTTTTTGCTAAAATACCTATAAAAACAATAAAAATATAGAATTAGTATGAATATATGCACTAACAATATATAATAATGAGATCAAATTTGACACAAAGTTGTGTCTATCAGCATCATGTACAAATCTCTATCCACTGATGAAAAAGAGCTGCTTAGGATTGTTGTGGCTGTTACCAAATAAAGATCATATTTGTTGGGTTCACTTTAAGATTTTCACTGACCATCAAAGAATTAAATATTTTATGGACCAAAGTTTGCACACTATGCTTCAACAAAAATGGCTAACCAAGTTTTTGGGTTATGATTACACATTATATTACAAAAAGGGTTCAAATAATAGAGTGGCTGATGCGCTCTCTAGAGCCTCTTGCTCCACACTCTCTACATCCCAACCAACTTGGCTTGAAGAAGTGCAGGCGAGTTATAAGGATGATGCCAGCCCCCTTTAAAGCTCTAATTGTCTCTCTTTATATACCCCAACACTCAACAGGTCTCAAATCTTTTCTTCATCTTCTTTATCACAAGCGGAATTTTTTTTGATTTTTTATTTCTTTGTTTTTTGGCAGAGCTAGCCCCCTTTAAATCTCTAATTGACTCTCTTTATATACCCCAACACTCAACATGTCTCGAATCTTCTACAAATCCTCCCACAAATCTTGTTTTTAATGAAAAATAATCTTCTTCTCTCGGTTCTGATCACGACCAATTCTTTTGATTTACTTTCTGAGCTTTTGCGTTGCTTGTTCTCAACAAGATATCGATTAGTTATGGATCCAACTCGTGTCAGTTTAGAAACAAAATATCAAGTTTCCAAAAATATCTCTTCCTTCCTATTTTAGTCGAGAATCCATATTTCATGAGATTCAGTGTGATTTTCTAGTCTCCCGAACTTGAAAAACTCTTCTTATTAAGGCAAGAGATTATTTTTGTCTTTAAAACTCTCCAATATTTCGTGAATATAATTCACAGTTGTACGCAAAAGGGAGAAAAAAAAGTTCCCGCCATATTTCTTTTTGAACTTAAAGATAGTGGGTGCCCTTATATATAGTCAGGGTGCGTTTAACAACTTTTCCGGTGCTTATCAGGTTCCTAAAACCAAATAACGCATTGTGGTTCCCATATTTAAATATGCCTACCATATTATGAATTTTTCTCATTTGCCATGTCTATTAATTTGTCAAAATCGGGCTTTATTGCATAGGTACTACTGCAAATTTAATTCACTTTGTGATTTTGATAATTGATTAGGCGACGAGAAGACTAGATATTAACTCTTAATATCATTTAAAGAAATATAACACTCATTATCACTCGACTTATGTATATTTGTATACTCTCATTGTTGCTATCATAACATATACAAAGTGCATATTACACACTAGCTTTTCAAAGCTCGTCGATGCGTATAAGAGGCGCATATATTATGTATACCGTAAAGCTCACAAAATCATATAAGGGTGTAAAATTTTGCGACTCTTTTTATTTCTCGCCGTAGCATTTTATACGGTGCATATCTTCTCTAAACTCAAGCCAAACTATTTTTCATAAAATCAATGGTGAAATAATGAAAGAAATTTTATTTTCTACACCATCCAAAAAGGGATGCGGAAAAACCTTGCACTATTCAATTGATGAGAAAAATAACAAACGATGCATAACTCAAATATTTAGCTAAATTCGGAAATCGAATAAAATTACAAATATGAGTTATTTAGCTACGTATATATTCATATATTTCTTCGTATACCGCAACAAAGATTTATTCCTTTCATAACATATATAAGATGTTACGAGATGTCTAACTCACTTTTAATAAATCCTAATCAAATAGAAACTAAGTTAAACACAATAAAAATTATTCACATATTACTTATAATAACTAAATTAAATATATAAGGTTAAAGAGAATTATCTGTTTCCGTATCATCAGTTCCCGTACAGATTGTCGTAGAACAATTCATACCGATAATGTGGTGTAAATTATCGACCCATCTATATGAAATCATCGCATCAATACATTGTTAAAGTGGGATGTGTAAAATGTTAGCTAATGAATAAGTATATAACTAGGAGACGAAGAAGCAATCGGCTCTTATTAGTTTTCTCTTAGTTCAATCATAACAGTACCCACAAGGTGGGGTATTTATCCATCTGATGGCATGGATACATATTCCATGGTTATGCCAAGTTATCCCATACGTGGCAATTCAAAATCTTGCATCGTGAGATGTTTATCCAAGTAGAAAAAGATAACAAGTTTAGTTTATCTTTAATAAACCATATGACCGGTTGCATACGGTGGTCAGCCATAATAAGCCATCTTTATATAATAAAAGGCCTTGATTAATATAATTACGAAGCAGATTATGATGATGTGTAAAAAGTATGTTCAGAATTACCTTGGCAGAGAAATTAACAAGAAGATAATAATGATGTGAAGATTATAAAAAGGAAGAGAAACCCTGAGACGTAAATTTTTTAACAGATGATTATCATGCAAAAGGTAGATAGCAACCATAGAATGGAAAATTGAAATTAAATAGAGAACTGACGAGGAATTATTAACCCGAGATGCAACACTCTTCAGATCATCCACCTTGTGACTCCCCATCCCAACAATTTCTAAGTTATCCTCATTTAGTTTTCTTACATCCATTTCCCCCATTATCCGTTGATCTCTCATGTTCATCTTGTTGTCATCAAAACTCTGAATCTAAAAGAATGTTATGAATGTTATGAACTGACTTCTCAAAGATATGATTTGAATAGGATACGAATGAGTTATGAGAATCAGACGAAGAAGATTCTTCATTCCTAGATTTCTTAGCAGAACGTTTCCCAATTTCTTTTGAATTAGGGATACATAGGTCAACTACTCCCGTATTCTTATTAGCAATAAGAATATTGCTAGTACCCCAACTTCTTTCATATAGGCAGCCATAAAGGCATGCCCCTCCTCAGTTTTGTCAATCCAAATATCAAAGGCTTCTTGTACATTGCAGCACGCCTGTGTTGATTGGCTATTTCCTCACATTTCTCATCATTGTGATCCAACACAAAACAACTACTACAAATATTGTGCGGTCGTTTTTTAAAATAATATCTAACCCAGGCATCTCCACCATCAGCAGTATAGATCCAACCTCCTATTTTCAGAGGTTTGTTTAACTCAACTTGCACAATGATAACATGTTTCCCATAATTTGGTTTACAATTGGGAGGATCAACTTCTTACCAATATCCGCACAAATATCCTCTATAATTTGTTTATGTAAGATGTTCAAAATGGAGATCACTACCAATGTTAGTAGCTTGTATTCTAGAAGTGGTTCTGGCTATTTGAGATTGAGGGTTGGATGCCATGATTTTAAATTTAGGAATACAATGATGGGTAATAGAGGTAGAGTAAGTCACAAGAAATAACACAAGGTAGATGATAATTACAGAATGAGAGTGATATTTATCAGGGTACCTAACGGGGTAATAACTATATTTAGAATATTGGGGAGTATTTTTCGAGCTAAGATATTGGGAGATATAACTACCTTACTGAATTTGTAAAAAAATAATTTTGACTCTTTTTTAAAGTTCAGGATTGGAGCCGAATTTTTTTAGGGTTAATTAGTTTTTGGTACTTAGGTTTTGACCAGGTTTAGTCTTTGGTCTAACATTTGTCCAATGTTAGTGTTTAGTTCTTGGACTGGATGTTGACCCGAGTTGACTCGGTTAAGTGTAATTTTAATTAATTTTACCATATAAATATTTATACATTTACTATTATACTCTTCACTTGAGTCCATTCTATCTTTGATGCTTGTTTGATTCACAACCATTAATCAAATCCATCTCAGATAAACCCTATTGTAGATGCTTCCCTGCACAATTCGATCCCAACATTCATCTAACGAAATTCATGCATTCAATCTCATTTTAGCAACAACACCACCTGCAGCTTCAAATCCCCTTAAAAAGCAACAACAATTCCCATCAATTCTTCTTCCATTCTAAATCACAGACCACCAATTTCATTGCAGCATCACCACAACCAAGAGAAATATCCAACTTGCACCTTTATCAGCTAAAATACAACCCAAATTGTGGCCTAGAACACCAGCAACTCACTCCATTCTTTATTTCTCTTAGTCATTTCTTCCTTTCCTACTGTGTACTCCTTGAACCATAATCAGAAGAACATTAAAACCCCTACTACATCACATAACCACACAATTACCACCAGTGACTTCTTCTTATTATTGAAATCAACCCAAAACAATTCAAGGACTCATTCTTCTCTTCCACCACAGTGAACCCCTAAATCGGAAACTATTTCTTTCTTTGTTAAACCATGTAGATCGATGGCATCAGCTCCTCTCACTGTAGTATTTCATTTAAAACAACCATCATTGTATTATCAAATTCAGACACAAATTCTTCATATTTTCCGGCCATAACCCTTTCTAGTTCTTCATCTGTACTTCTCTGTTCACGGCCAGAACATCATTTCTCCCTTGAGTTCTACACAGACCACCATCACAGATTCACTCACTTTCAAATTCACTTCCATCTCAACAACATATTCTTGCTTGAACCCATCAGTTCTCTCATCTTGTCGAGATCCATACTAACCGGGATCCCCTTTGTTCTTCAGCGAAACCAATCTTGCATCTAATTCAATCTCATATTTGAATCATCACAGCACAGATCTCCTAATCTTCTTTCTTGACATCCCTCGAATTCAAATCAGAGAAAAACCCATCAAAATTGTGAACCCTAGATTCCACAATTCATCTTGAACTCACAATTGAACCCCATATTCTCATATGCATCTCCACTTTCGAATCAAACCAAAACCCCTTTCACCTCCTCTGTGTTCTTCAATTTCAAACTCAGATCGAACCCATTCACATATTTATCCATGGTAGCAACCCTAAAAACTCTTCTGCAATTTTAAATCACACAATCAAAACCATTCACAACCAAGAACAACGACCTTGAACCTGTTAGCAGCATCGAACCACCAGCATCACGTTCCTCTTTCAATGCAAGCAACATCAAACTCAAGCTACAGACTCAATTCACAGCAGATCTCGTTTCCTTTTTGCTTCAAATCCAACAGACATCCAAATCGATGTACTCATCGAACCCATCTTCCACCTCTCTCATTTCTTCTAAACCTATCTTCTCTGCTGCTCTCTCTCTCGTCGTCTTCTCCATTTCTCTCTTTACTACCTTGAAATGAATTGGGGAAGAACAAACCTAATTTCATTTAGGTTATAAGAAACAGATAGCTAAAGGCACCCAAGGTTAATTGAACCCCACTTCAGGGGTACAATTGTAACTAGATATTATTTATTCTATTAAAATTAATTAAATTCAGGTCAATAATAGTCAATATTAGTCAACCGTCAGTCCAGGTACCAAACACTAACGTTGGACAAATGTTAGACCAAACACTAAACCTGGTTAAAACCTGAGTACCAAAAACTAATTAACCCATTTTTTTAACTGATAGTTGAAGTTCCGACTGAGGGATTTGCTAAATTTTAGGAATTTTGAAATTGATTGGATCTTTGCAGCGTTTATAATCAAACGAGTTCCTGCAGGGACTACGGTACAATCCTCAGTTGATTCGCGGAGACCGGATAATGGACCTGAGTATAAACGTAGTGTTTCTTTCATTATAGCTTGGATGTACTGGAGGTTTTTGATGTCTGATTCGCTTACTTGTCTATCTCTGCCTACATGGAGATCTAACTCATCGTGAGCTTTCTTCAATGCATCTTGATGGTTAACCAATAGAGCTAAGGCCCAGACTGAATTTACCATATTTGCATCAGTCCCGCCCAGGATTAGAGTCTGCAACGCCAGTACGCCACAACAGAAAAACACAGTTGTTAACTAAATAGTGTCCACTATGCAATCAATTATATTAATTAATCAGAAAAGGAATTTGTTTAGTTACCAGTCCGGTAGCTTTGTTGACGGTATCAGAATCAAATTCTGATAGTTTTTCATTTTCAAGTATTGTCATCATAACATCCATGAAATCTTGTTCACCTCCTTGCTTTGCTTCTTGTTTTAACTAAGCTTTCTTCTTCTTATGTTCATCTAGCCATTCTTGCATCAATTCATCGAGTTCTTTTGCTACTTTCTTCATCTCTTTTTCATAACCACCGATATCCAACCATGCCAACAACGGCACGGCATCCGATGGCACAAACAAACCCACCAGCCGAAAGAAATTTCTCAGGCCATCTTGGCATTTCTTAGCTTCGTTGTCTGCTTTGTCAGCACCGAAGTTATACCTTTTCCTCGCAACCATCATCACTGACATGTTCAGTGTCATATCGCCAAACCATTGTTTCATTTCAACCAACGCTGGTTTCTTTCCACAGAGACTGTATAGTTCTTTAATGGATGTATTAATTTCCTTACCCGATATGTGATATAAGGGCTCAATACGACTGTGAGAAAGAACTTCTCGGTTGATAATTTTACGAAGCTCACGCCAGTAATCTCCGTAAGGAGCAAAACCGAACATGGCATAATCATAACCCATATGTTTCATGGCTACTTGACGTGGACGAGAAGAGAAAACCTTATCGTTAGTGGTGAAACATTCTTTTGCTACCTCCCAACTGTTAATAACAAGTGCTTTGTGAACACCTATTCGAATAACAAAGGCGGATCCATATTTGTCTACTAATTTTCCCAATGTTACATGAGGAAGATCTGGTTCTGCTAAGAGCGGGAGATGACCAATGATTGGCCATGCCCGGCTGGTTCAGGTGCCTGTTGTAACTTTGATGAGGATTTGTTGGTAGTTAACCTTTTGATGATAAAGAAGAGAAGTAGAGCAATTAAAGCAGTACTATAAAACGAAGTGGGTTCTGAAACTTGATTTAGTATGTCAAAACTTGACATGATATTTGTTGCTATAAGAGTACAAAAGTAGTGATGAGTTGGTCTTGAAGCCTTTTGATAATGAGCTTTATTTATAGTTAGCCCTTTCAAGTTTCAAGTTCAACTCTGATGGATTCATGTACGGTGAGAAGATAATATTACACCTCAAATTGTCGGGAAAGAAACAGTCGGTTAGAATTAAAGGAGTCTATCCAAAAAAGAACTTATTTAAGAATTGGATAAAAAGTTCCCTTGAACCTTTTAGTCAAGTCAAACAAATAAAGTCGACTTTTGACGGCTCTGTTAATGCGGTTGTCGAAATGAAACAAAAACCAAGGTAAAAAAGGATGGGATCCAGGTTTCCACGGTAAGTGCATCCTTGTTAACCTCCGGTGGGGAAGGATATCACATCTAGTTCCGCATTTATCCTACCATGTTTGTCTTGTCTCTAGTCGCCCGTCGGGTCGATGTCGAAATGATATGTGCCTTATTTTAAAAACAATTGTTTTGGCTAGATTTTTGTTTTCACTCTCGTGGCGATCCTAGCATGGGAATAAGATGTTGTTTCTTACATGTATCGAGTGAAGACAGTGATTGTAATGTTTATTTTTCTTAATCTCATAATCAAAAACATGTCTCTCTATTTATAAAGAAAGAGTTTACAAAGATCAGAAGATAAGGCTTTGATGTAACTGTAATACATTCATGCATAATTAATGCTAAATACCCGGACTAGATAAGCTTATCCAATGTTTGAGACTTGTTCAGCTCAGACTTAGTCCTTGTGCTATCTGGTTCAACACTTCCCCTCAAGTTGAAGTGTAGCTTGCGAATGTTCAACTTGCTTATTAGGAATTGAAATCTCTAGGATAGCATCCCTTAGTAAAAATATCCCCAATCTGATCCTTTGACAATATAAAATTAACCTGTAGCTCTTTGGAAGCAACCTTCTCACGCACGAAATGGTAGTCAATCTTTATGTGCTTAGTACGAGCATGGAAAACTGGGTTAGCAGTTAAGTATGTTGCACCCAAATTGTCACACCAAAGGACTGGTGGTGCTGTGATTATTCCCAGTTCCTTAAGCAATGATTGAATCCAAATGATCTCTGAAGTTGTTATTGCCAGCCCTCTGTATTCTGCTTCTGTACTTGATTTGGAAACCGTTTTTTGCTTTCTTGCACTCCAGGAAATGAGATTACCTCCAAAATAGATACAATATCCACTTGTCGATCGTTTGTCATCCAGGTTTCCTGCCCAGTCATCATCTGAATAGGCTTGAATGGAAAATTCAGAAGTTTGCCTGATGTGTAAGCTGTAAGTAATAGTATGCTTAAGATACCTCAGTATTCTTTTGATGAGTTCCCAATGCTCAACATAAGGTTCCTGCATGTACTGACATGCCTTGTTAACCGCAACAGAAATATCCGGTCTAGTCAGATGCAGGTACTGCAAGGCCCCAACAATACTCATGTAAAGTGATGGATCACTAAACTTAGTTGTTCCTTGCTTGTGTAGTTTCCTTGTTAACCTCCATTGGGGAAGGATATCACATCTAGTTCCGCATTTATCCTACCATGTTTGTCTTGTCTCTAGTCGCCAGTCGGGTCGATGTCGAAATGATATATGCCTTATTTTAAAAACAGTTGTTTTGGCTAGATTTTTGTTTTCACTCTCGTGGCGATCCTAGCATGGGAATAAGATGTTGTGTCTTACATGTATCGAGTGAAGACAGTGATTGTAATGTTTATTTTTCTTAATCTCATAATCGAAAACATGTCTCTCTATTTATAAAAGAAAGCGTTTACAAAGATCAGAAGATAATGCTTTGATGTAACCGTAATACATTCATGCATAATTAATGCTAAATACCGGACTAGATAAGCTTATCCAATGTTTGAGACTTGTTCAGCTCAGAATTAGTCCTTGTGCTATCTGGTTCAACACTTCCCCTCAAGTTGAAGTGTAGCTTGCGAATGTTCAACTTGCTTATTAGGAATTGAAATCTCTAGGATAGCATCCCTTAGTAAAAATATCCCCAATCTGATCCTTTGACAATATAAAATTAACCTGTAGCTCTTTGGAAGCAACCCTCCCACGCACGAAATGGTAGTCAATCTCTATGTGCTTAGTACGAGCATGGAAAACTGGGTTAGCAGTTAAGTATGTTGTACCCAAATTATCACACCAAAGGAATGGTGGTGCTGTGATTATTCCCAGTTCCTTAAGCAATGATTGAATCCAAATGATCTCTGAAGTTGTTATTGCCAGCCCTCTGTATTCTGCTTCTGTACTTGATTTGGAAACCGTTTTTTGCTTTCTTGCACTCCAGGAAATGAGATTACCTCCAAAATAGATAAAATATCCACTTTTCGATCGTCTGTCATCCAGGTTTCCTGCCCAGTCATCATCTGAATAGGCTTGAATGGAAAATTCAGAAGTTTACCTGATGTGTAAGCTGTAAGTAATAGTATGCTTAAGATACCTCAGTATTCTTTTGATGAGTTCACAATGCTCAACATAAGGTTCCTGCATGTACTGACATGCCTTGTTAACCGCAACAGAAATATCCGGTCTAGTCAGATGCAGGTACTGCAAGGCCCCAACAATACTCCTGTAAAGTGATGGATCACTAAACTTAGTTGTTCCTTGCTTGTGTAGTTTCATTTATGGACAAAGTGGTGTGCTCATCGGTTTGATGCCATCAAGCTTTGTGCGTTGTAATAAATATGCTATGTATTTCTGCTGGCTCCGAAACAATGCCTTGTCTTGATGTAATACTTCAATGCCTAGAAAATAAGATAAGGTACCCATGTCTTTTACTGCAAAAACATCACTGAGATCAATAATTAACTGATTGATAATACCTGCATTAGAACCAGTTACAATGATATCATCTACATATATTAAGATGTATATTATGTGAGTATATGTTTTTCTGATAAACAATGAGCTGTCAGCTATTGAAGCCTTGAAGTATTTACTCACAAGATATGAAATGAGCTTAGAGAACCACACTCTAGGTGCCAGTTTTAGTCCATAAAGGGCTTTATGTATCCTGCAAACATGGTTAGGAAAGACATGATCAGTGTACCCAGGAGGTTGTCTCATGTACACCTCTTCTTCCAGCTCCCCATGCAAAAATGCATTTTGCACATCTAGTTGTCGCAAAAGCCAGTTGTGCATTGTAGCAATGGAAAACACTAGCCTGATTGTACATGATTTTACTACTGGGATATATGTCTCACCATAGTCGACCCCTTATTGTTGGTGATATCCCTATGCAACCAACCTGGACTTATAACGATCTACTCTCCTATCTGACGTCTGTTTGACTCTGAACACCCATTTTGAAACCACCACATTCATTCATTGTACAAAAGGAACCAAAGACCATGTGCCGTTGCGCATATGAGCATTGTAATCCTCATCCATGGACTGTCTCTAGGCTTGATGCTGGCTTGCCTTGCTGAAGCATGTAGGGGCCATAAACTCAGAAGTCTCAAGTGGATGTTTTGTTGCATTAAGGCATAGTTTTTGTATTAGTTTGGAGATGCCCCTTCTTGCTCTAGTAACCATTGGGTGTGGTTGTGTTGTTGTAGATTGTTGTTCCCCAGGAAGTGCATCATTGGTTTCTGTCTGTGGCAATGTTGCAGGAACAGTGGGTTCTGCATCTGTATTAGTTTCTGTTGCAGCAGGTGCAGGGGACACATGGACTTGTTGTGTCTCAGGTGCCAAAGCATTGTAATGTATATTTGTGAATGGAGGAGAAAACAAGATAGTGGTTGATTGTCTTACCTTGGTTTCTGCATGCACAGGTGCAACCCTTTGCTTGGCTTCAAATGGGAATTGAGTCTCTTCAAATCTTACATGTCTGGAGATATAGACACTATGTGTTGGAAGGTGTAAACATAAATATCCCTTGTGAGGACCACTGTAGCCCATGAAGACACAAGGAAGTGACCTGGGTTGTAGTTTATTAGAATTGTAGGTTCTAAGACTTGGGTAGAAGAGACACCCCAAAAACTTTTAGAAAAGAATAATCTGGTTTCTTGTCAAATAATAACTCTATGAGAGTCTTGATATGATTTTTGGATGCAGACACTTGTTAATCAAAAAACAGGCTGTTGAGAATGCCTCTGACCAGTAAGCAGATGACATAGATGCATGAAACAGTAATGCTAAACCAGACTCAGTTATATGCCTGATTCTACGCTCAACTAGGCCATTTTGAGCTGAGGTGTGTAGACAAGAAAACCTGTGAATTACACCACAGGTATTTAGAAAGGCAGTGAACTTTTTGTATTCCCCACCGTTGTCAGATTGAAATATTTTGAGAGTGTGATTTAGCTGATTTTCTATCTGCTTTTTCCAATGAACAAAAACCTGTAAAGCATCTGATTTTCTAACTCGAGGGTATATCCAAGTATAGTGAGAGTATGCATCCATTAAAAGCAGGTAATAATGAAAACCATTTTTGGATAGATGTGGGAAACCCATAAATCAGAGACAACCAAACTAAGAGGTTTTTCATACACTGTTGTACTAGTAGAGAAAGGCATTTTTCTACTTTTGCTTAAATGACAAGAATGACAAAATTGAAAGTATTTATTTTTGACAGGTAATGAATAATTTTTGATGATTGTAGATACTGTGCGCAACTGAGGATGGCCTAGACGTTAGTGCCAGACATGAAGTGAAGCAGAAAGATAGGCAGATAGTTTAGTGGTCTTGATTCTATGAACACCATCAAGAACATATAGCTCATTCTCATTATTGCCTTGCAGAAGGATTCTCCCTGTATGTAGATCCTTAACAAAAAAGAAAGTTGAGTAAAAAACAAAGCAAACATGATTATCTTCACACAATTTAGTTACTGACAGAAGATTTGCTTTTATAGAAGGAACATGGAGGACATTGTTAAGAAAGAAGTCACGGTTGTTGTGTGTGAAAGATGCCTTACCAACATTAGCTATTTTCAGAGAATTACCATTTCCTACATGAACTCCCTCTGTTCCATCATACTCATGGCTTATAGATAGTGCTCCCATATCTGTTGTCAGATGATGTGTTGCACCAGAGTCTGGAACCCAACTGCTATCTGTTGCACCCCCTGGGAATGCAATATATGCTGCAGGTTTTTGTTGCTGTCTAGGTCCCCTATCTTCTTTATAACAAAACCAACATTTCTTTGCTATATGGCCTGGTTTGCTATAAATCTGACATGGGTCTTGATCTGATTGTGAGAACCTTTCTGGTTGGTAGCTTGAGGTCTGTTGCTGGAACTGACGATTTTGTGAGTATTTTATTTTCTGTTGTCTGGGTTGGAACCTGGAGTTATTATGTGCTGCAATATTTGCCAATGGCTCCTGCAGAAGGGCTAGTTTCTTTTTTAAGTGCATGTCATATGTTAACAGGTGCGCATAGAATGTTTTAGTGCTTAAGTTATCAATAGTGCTCAATGAAGTCACTATTGGATCATAAGCCTGATTCAATCCATTCATTATGGATTGTTTCTTGTCTTCTTCAGTAATCAATACTCCAGAGGCAGTTAATGAATTAAACAAGGTTTTTGCTTTAGATATGTATTCATGCATAGAAAGGTTACCTTTGTGCAAGTTATGTAGTTCTCTTTTCAGGTGCATTTGATGTGCCTGATTGTTTGGAGCAAACCTCTCCTCTACTGCTTCCCAGACTTCCTGAGATGTGTTAAGACCGACAATACCAATCATAACTCCCTCAGTTAGTGATGAAAGGAGCCAACCCATGAGTATGTTGTCCTGTCCCTCAAACTTTGTAAACTCAGGATTAAATCAGTTTGATTTGGTAAATGTTGAGGAGGTTTTTCAAATGTTCCATCAATATAACCAGACAGGTTATAACCTTTTAACAAAGCTTTAAACTGTGTCTTCCACAGTAGATAATTTGATTATGTGAGTTTGATATTAACAATATGGTTAACATGTAGCTGTTGAAGCATTGTTGTGTTTGCATCCATTGTTGTGCGTGGTTTTTGGATCTTGTGCTCTGATACCAAGTGAAAACAGTGATTGTAATGCTTATTTTTCTTAATTTCAGAATAAAAAACATGTCTCTATATTTATAGAAGAGAGAGTTTACAAAGATCATAAGATAAGGATTTGATGTAACCGTAATACATTCATGCATAACTAATGCTAAATACCCGGACTAGATAAGCTTATCCAATGTTTGAGACTTGTTCAGCTCAGACTTAGTCCTTGTGCTATCTGGTTCAACATATCGTACTATAAATTGGATATTTTTGTATAAGAGAGGCCATGCAAGTGTTAATTACCATAGAGTTATGGATAGAATATCCATTGTTTGATTGTCAACTTTTTACCCGTAATATCTCCACTTAGCTAGTTTTTTTATATGTGTAAGAGAAGACTTCGATAACAATTGAAATTTCGATATAAACCTAAAGTTTATTTAGTAAGATGCTTTTTTTTTTATATTAGGATTTTTATATATTTGGGAGCCATATTTATGTAAACACACATGATGAATAGATTTTTCATTTTCTTCCTTATTTTCTATTTTTCCTCGCTTTTATTTGTTTCGTAATAATTTTTTATTTTTCATTGGTATATTATATGATTTTAGACTTCTGATAAGAAAATTTTCATTTCTAAAGGTTAGATTTACAGTTACCAATTGGTATCCGATTAACCAGGCCGTTTGATTTTGTTCCCGTTTTAGGTCATAAGGTTCGACTCATTAGCAATTTTAACACCCAACAGATGACCCGTTTGGAGCAAATTGACTTCAATATCCTAATCGGTTTTACACATTGAACATACGCGGATATCCGATAAAACTCAATTTTTTGGTATTGCAAGCAAAAATCTAGATAATCTATCTATTTTTTACTTTAGATTTTGTTTATTTTTCATATTTTTCTTAAATGTTATCTATAATGAGAACATTAATAAAAGAATATCAATTATTCTACATGAAAATAATTTATCCAAATTGGAGGGTAGAAGGTAAAAAAAATTATGAGAATTTTTTCTTTTATGTTAAAATTCCCGAAGATATGTACTTAGGTTTTTAATCGGTTCTGATTATACAAAATTAAGAATTAAACCCGCAACCAATATGAACCGAACCCGACTCTAATAACTGTTTTCGGTGGTAACCGAGCGAAATTGGACCATTCGACACCCGTAGGTAGATTTTACAAAATTTGAGTAATGACATAGCTAACTAAAGATCTTAGAGCAAGATTGAGTGTTTTAACACTTCATCTCATTCATAAAAAATTAGTCTACTCATGGTGTGGAGAGCAATGGAAACTCAACTAGTCCGCAGTCAATGTTTTGTTTTAAAAGAAAAAATACTCAATAGTTAACCGGACCCGAAACATACATGGCAATTTCACTAGTTCTGATTCTAATAAGTTCATAATCAGACTCAGATCCGTTAGGAATTACACCAGGATATGATAATTGGGTTCCAATTACAGTGGTAACTGAGCGTTATAAGTTCTTTTGAACCCCTAGGTATAATCTAAAAGGCTGGAGACACTACAAGAAAAACGAGTTTAAGCGTCTAAAATCTTAGCAAGAGCTCAGAAATTTAGTCGCTTAAATAGTTTAAGCGTCTAAAATTGCAACTGCCAAAAATTTTGGCGGCAATAAACATGTGTCCACTATTATTTAGCAACGAAAAAATACACTTAATCGCTAGATCCTTTGTTCAAATAATTTATATCAACTAAAATAATGATCATGTAGCTATTCACTTTGAGGCACCGACTCGTAGCAACAACAAAATAAATTGGTTGCTCAAACCTCTCTCAGCAACTAAGTTTGAGCCACAACCAAATATGTTTAATTGCTAGATCTTTTTTTCAAGTAATTTATAACAGCTAAAAGTTGATCATGTAGCTATTCACTTTGAGGCACCGACTCGTAGCAACAACAAAATAAATTGGTTGCTCAAACCTCTCTCAGCAATTAAGTTTGAGCCACGACCGAATATGTTTAATTGCTAGATCCGTTTTTCAAGTAACTTATAGCATCTAAAAAAGTGATCATGTAGCTATTCACTTTGAGGCACAAACTCGTAGCAGCAGAAAATGAATTGGTTGCTCAAACCTCTCTCATCAACTAAGTTTAAGCCACCACCACATGTTAAAAAATGAATTACTTGGTAAAATCTCTCCCAACAACCAAGTTTAAGCCGTTACGATCATTTCAAAAGAAATCAGTTTTTAAAGTACATTTGAGAACTTAATTAATATTTATCTAACAATCTTATTAGGATTTGTTTAATAGAAACATGAAAACTTGTTTAAATCATTGTTTTCATTCACTATGAGCAAATGTTTGGATTCACAAATTGAAGGAAAAAAAAAACGTGAGTCGACTAAATTGACTATAATTTGGTTATAACTTTTTTTTTTCGGTGTGTTTATTGATTCTATTTTATCAGTTCTATTTTATCTTTTAATACAAATTTTTTTCGAAGTTTTGTTCCATGGACGTAACCCATGAATGACTTCTATAAATTGAACACTGATAGCTCTTGTATGGAGCAAAACCAACAAAATTAGAGGAGGTCATTCGTGAATCGTGGTCTTAATTCCAACTACTCTTGTATGGAGCATAAGCATAAATTGC
>JAJJMC010029624.1:4749260-4796150 GCA_023531435.1 Papaver californicum
CCCCGTTGTTCATTGACTCGTTTATGCAGTCACTTGAAATTGAGGATTTCAAAATGTTCAAAAATAGGATCAAGCATAGACAAATGCAGAGCTCTTTGATCGAGTTTTTTGATAAGGTCATTTTCGCTTCGGCTTCGTCATTCATTATTTATGTTTCTCTGATCGAGTTTAAAATTGAAACAATACGAGGTAATAGCGAAAAAAACTTCAATTGACCAAGATAAATAAAAATGCTATCAACCAGGTCATGTCCTTTGTTTGTTTGTTTAAACCGATATTTAGTGTTTGTTTAAACCAAAACTTGAATTAGCCGACATGAATAAAACAAAATATACTGAATCAGTCACCAATTTTAGGATCTTGTTTTGACCAAATATTCCGATATATAACAACTGAGACATTACATTACAAACTACAAACTTCACCAAAATAAATAGAGACTTTCAATACATTCCAGGAAAAAAAAAAATTGAACCAAGGTATTCATGAATTAGGGAATATGCAGTTTGAACAATTACGCTAGGTAAAACTCACCTCAACTGAATCAGAAAGTCTTCTAAGAGGACATAAGTAACATTCAATGCACCAATCCCAAAATCAAGCACCTGGAGATGCTACGATGAGCTCAAGTAATACAAGAAAGCTCTTAATCAGCAGACTGTAAATTTCTTAATTAACGAGATTTACCTGCATTAAGACCACCTCCTGCAGTATACCATTGTTCTCATTAGTAACCCGTAATAACAGAATGCAAATAATTGTAATCAAATCCATTGTAATCATTTGCGAAATACATTCTAATCAAATCCATGAAGGCTTCTATTGTATCCTAAGCTGCACAGATTAACAAAGCCAAAGATATAAAATCCATCTTCAAATTTAGTTATTTAATTCTTGATTCTTCCTCAACTTGTGGCATCTGCAACTTTCTTATAAAATACTTTTATTACTAAGGAAATGCATGTGTAACATTACACTTGTTAAAGGAAAAATTGGAGCATATCTTCACTTAATTTACCTAATGTTTCCCTTGTGTCTTCAATCTGCAGAAACCCTTACATGTTCGCAAGTTGCCCATTGCTCACATTTACACAATCATATTGTACTCAAGATTGTATTCTTAGTTGACAAGATCAAACTTAACTTAATAAACTTCAGTAGCGGTTCTGAATTGCAGCTTGCAGGTGTTATAGTATAACAAAAGTGAACACATTTGTGTTGCATTTGACGCTAAGCAAACTGATCACCAACACATTATACACTGTATCAGTTACTATTATATGCTTGTTATATGCACTAGTTACACTCACACTGTCACTGTGAACTTACTTAAGAAATCAGTTATCACTAGATGGACAGAAACTCCTAGTGGCTGGTACAAAACGAATATTGATTCTTATGTTACGGCTAACTCATTCATTGTTGGTATAGGCATGATCCTTCGTGATGATGCAGGGGAGTATGTAACTTTTAGACGATGCGTGGCTAGACTAAAACCTAGAGATTGTATGGTTATTTGAAGGAAGTTAATGGTAGGCCGAACTGAATGTCAATCAGGTTATAAAAAGAAAGTGATAATCAGACAGTTATGGATGCTCATGGTCTTAGATGGGGGAATCACAAACTCATTAGGGGCGGGTGCTATGGATTTATTAGGGAATACACCAATTTGGAAGTCTACTTATGTGAACAGGAAATGCAATGACGTGGCTAGGAATATTGCTAGTTTACATTTGACACACTAACATCCACCGTACAACCAGTTGGTTGAATTCTGGCATAAAAAAGTTAAACATGCAGAAGCAACAACTATGAGTGCATTTTTTTTGTCTAAGTTGAACCTTCTACCAATTTGGCTTAACAATGTAGGAAATGATGAACCAAGAAGATGCTCAATACTCCAAAAGATAAAGGGAAGCCACTTGAGATAGCAAAAGAGCTACACTTCAGATCAGGAAGTAAGTGTTCCTATATAAAAGGAAAGGAATTCAGAATTTATAATACTCTAAACACTAAACTATGAATAGCATTCTCTACGTCTCAATCAGGGTTCAGATTTCCTACAAAGTGGAATAGTATCTATGTTTTTAGTTTCTTCAGTTAATTAAAACTTGAAACATCATTATACTAAAAGAACAAACTACCAGGTTAAATTCATGCCAGATACAAAGCTATTAAACATTAAAATGTAAAATCGAGACCATACATGTCAAAGATCAGGAATTTTGGATCCAAAACATTTCTCTCCTCTCTGAAGACTGTGCATCATTTTCTTCAACCTCTCTCTCTACTGCAATAGCATACAGGAACTCACTTCTCTTCTTTAGACACAGAGACATTGTTAGAGCAATACGCCATAATCAAATAGATCAATAAAAAGGCATTCTCAAATCAACAACGTGAATAACCTAAATCTTCATTTATAATTTTAATAAAAAAAGTTTTTATTATTCTATAAAATCAAAATTGAAAATCAATCAATGGATATTTACTCATTCCAATACAACAGTAGCACCCAATTCTTTAAGTTTCTCTAAAATCGGATTAGCTTCTTCTTTAGTGAGTCCATTTTTCAAAACAACATGAGCTTTCTCAACCAAATCTTTAGCTTCTTTCAATCCCAAATCAGTAAAACTTCGCACTTCTTTAATAATCTTAATTTTCACAGAGAGAGACCTAACTAAGTTTGCAATCGTCGTGATGGTGATGAATGATCCAGATTCGTGATAGTGGTAATGTTGCAGTAGATTGAACTAGTTTTTCTTCTAAGGCGGCTCAAATTGGAAGAGAGACAAAGAGAGTGAAAAACAAATACTAAAAATGAAGAGATTTTTTTTAGGGTTTTGAAAACAAAAATTTAATGGTGGATAAGCCACCTCATACGGATCATGGAAAGATTTTAATGGTCCAGATTCGATGTTCGATGCTCATACGGACTGTGTGTTAGTTTCTTTTGTGATTTTTGTTGTGTTAAAACGAAAATTTGAAAGGTGGATAACGGATTTCGGATGTCGGAAGCGGATATTTCTATCGGATATTTAAAGTTATCGTAACGTAATGGATTTTGAAATTATGATACATTAAAAAAATTATTTTTTTTTTGTAACTAGGGTTCTTAGTTTGTCATTTGTTTTAGTTTTATGATTTGATGATTTAGGTTCAACCCCGACCGTTAACTTCACTTAATCGATTTTTACTAGATTCCGTGGGTTTATTTAGTTTTCGGTTAATTTAAATCGAATTTCCATCTAGTTCACTTAATTTTGCTCGTTATACGTCAATCTTACCCGATGTCAATCGACCTTATTCAATTTCTCTCATATTTTATCGGTTTCTCTCGGAGAACACCTACTAGTTTACTTTCCTGATCAGGCTCTAAGTCATGGGCAATTATAGTAGGAAGAGTATTCTCATTACCTAGAAACGTATATTTCAAAGTATATGTTAACGACTTTAATTCAAGGGAGGGAGCTTTAAATAAACATGCGACATGCATATCTACAGTGTGAGGATGAAGTTCAGGTTTACGTTGCCATTTCCCATAATCCAAAATTGGTGCAGAATCTAACGACGCATTAACTTTTCCAAAATGACTATCCTCATCATCAACACTATTGGTTCTAAAAGTGTTCTCAATTAGAGAATTAATCATGCAAACATACTCATAGTGGTCATGGTATGAAGGGGCTTGAAAGGCTTTAAAGTCATTCACTGAGATTTCTTGATTGCCAAAAGAAAAATTCTCATTGACCAATTGATTATTGCATTAACAATTGCTAAGAACGGTCGACCTAGGATGATTGGAATGTGGATTTCTTAGTCTGAGATAGGTTGAGTTTCTAGAATCACAGAGTCAACTGGATATATAAAGTTTTCTACCTGAACCAAAACATCTTCAATAATTCTATGTGGAATCTAATCAGAGTTGGTTTCATCTCCCCTAGTCCAAGTTGTTCGTATACCGAGAACGGTAAAGGTTGACACTATCCCCAAGATCTAAAAGTGTATTTTAAATCCATTGACTACCTATAATACAAGTAACAGTGAGACAACTTGGGTCTTTGAATTTAACTGGGTACTGTTGTACCCTAAACCTGAACCCTAAACACTTAAAAGTCGTTAAACACTAAGGATAATAAGGTGTACAAAACGAACATGACGGCTTGAGGGTTCAGGGTTCAGGGTTCAAAGTTCAGGGTTCAGGACACCTTATTATCCTTAGTAACCTCTTCCCCTAACTCGTTAAACTTATCGGACACGCAAAATAGGATATCTCATGTGTGCAAAAACTTGAGAGTCGCAATGGTAACTAACACACATAATGGTAACTAGCACACACAATGGTAACTAACACACAATCCGTATGAGCATCCAACAGCTAATCTGGACCATTAAAATCTTTCCATGATCCGTATGAGGTGGATTATCCATCGTTAATCTTTTTTTTTCAAAACCCTATACAAAAGTTTGTCTTTCATTTTTGCCCTTTGTTTTTCTCTCTCTCTGTCTCTCTTCCAATTTGCTTTCCATATTCCACTGCATGACAATAATACACCACACACAACATTAAGTTAATAAGCCCTACTAAGGATAGACAAATACAAAGGGAAGGAGAAGATGCAGGGGAGTTCAGCGTACCCAATGGACAAACTTTGCGAGTCTTGAGCCAACGACTGATGCCGTGGAAGTGGAAGGCATGGTTGCACAACCCTATAGAAGTCAGCTCCAATGAGTATCTTTAAACAAATTAAAAAGTAAAGAAGAAACACAAACCACAACCATGTACTGTCTATGATTAAAAGGGAATACTGATTTTAGTTATACTTGTAGTCTAGTAACAATGATGGCAATAATGCATACATGACAAAATTCACAAGTTCATATTCTCACCCCAGACTACACTAAACAAACGAAAATCATCAATAAAAATTCCAACCTCCAACAATATACAACATACACGATGAAGGTTCCACAAGAGGTTTCCCAGCCTATCCTTGCAAGAAAATACATACCCCAAGCGACAGTACAGTCCTCGCTCGTCGTACTTGCTTGATTCGCTTGACATTCAATACCTAAAACATGATACCAAAAAAGCCTAATTACACATTTGCACAATCAAACAAATCAAGAAAATCTTAAACAATTAAAACATTCCACTTACAGAGATCCATAATATGGTTCCTACAAATCGCACAATTATCGACCACAATATCTGAAAGAAAACAAAAAAATAATATATATCATCCTCAAAACCCTAATTCAAACACAAAACAACATCAATAATCAAGAACGAAGGCATATCAGAACATCAATAAACATATTATTAGGTTTTTTTACTTACCCTAGGCCTAAAGAGCAACGGCGTTCCACTTCTTGATCTCAAATCTCTTAAGTTTGTCGTTGTTCTTCGAAGAACAACATGAAAAGTTTACAGGAATTCACAAAGAAAACCTCCCCAACCAAACTACCAAATCAAATAGAGCCCATTACAACAAATCCTTGAGTTTTCCCCAATTCTGACTTTTAGAACCGAAAAAGAGAGAGAAAAAGAGAGAAGAAAAAATGAACCCCAAACGATGTTCAATTAAAATTTGTTGATATGTAGCTTAATTTCTTGTATAAATTTAAGCTTTACGTAATAACAAAAAATATATGAGGTGTACAAGACAAAAATGACGGGTTGAGGGTTCGGGGTTCAGGGTTCAGGGTACTCTAAACCTGTGTCCTGAACACTTAAGAGTCGTTAAACACTAAGGATAATAAGGTATACAAAACGAACATGATGGGTTGAGGGTTCAGGTTTCAGGGTTCATGTACTCCTTATTATCCTTAGTAACCTCTTCCCCCAACTCGTTAAAATTATCGGACACGCAAAATTGGGTCATTTTAATTGAACATCTGTTGGGGTTCAACCATATTCATCAAATCATAAATTATAAACAAATGAAAAACTAAGAACCCTAATTACAAAAAAATAAAAACAAATATTTTTGATGAATCCTAATATCTAAAATTCGTTAGGTTACGATAAAAATATCCGTTTCCGACATTCGAAATCCGTTATCCACCTTTCAAATTTTCGTTTCAGTAAGATGGTAGCTAACACACACAATGATAACTAACACATACAATGGTAACTAACACAAAATGGTAACTAACATAAAATGATAACTAACACACAATCCGTATGACCATCCAACAATGAATCTGGATCATCAAAATATTTCCATGATCCGTATGAGGCACATCACCACCGTTAATTTTTTTTTATCAAAACCCTAAACAAAAATTTCTCTTTCATTTTTGACATTTGTTTTTTCTCTCTCTCCCAATTTGAGCCGCCTAGGAGAAAACTAAGGTTCCATACAGCATCACTACCATCACCGCTCACTCTTCTCATCGTCTTTGTTCTCCAATCCGATGTGATGAGGTTCTTGCAGAGGGTTAGGTGTTGGGAATATCGTCAACATCCTTCCATTTGCCGTGTTACCCAATCCTACTCGTCCTGATAAGGCTACATGATAAGTGCATAATTTATACATTTTAAGTATCATTTCCTTATACTTATTTGCTAGATTTTTGTGTGAATTACCGTGTGTTAGTATTACTTTTCTAGTTTTTATGTTTTATTAGGTTACATCTCTGAAACAAGCGAAATAGAGCTTTACAAGAGAAGAATTGCCAAAGACCCAGAGGGACTCAGTATATTCCAGGATTTCTACCCTCCATCTTGTAGAGAATTTGATTACGAATCCAACGGCAAAAGAACGAGGTCATTCTGACTTTGTATGAGAAAGTTATGAGAGAAACAAGAATTAAGGGCAAATTGGTCATTTACTAGGAGATTACTATTTACACCCCTTCATAAGCTAAGGGCCAGATGAATTCAAATATGGTTATGGGCACACGCACTATTACTCAGGGCTGCCAGATTTTTAAAGTTATTAAGGGCGCCATTTTCCCCAAATTCAAATCATGAAGATTGATCATAATCGTGATCAAATGATGATGGGCTCTGTTGATGGTGATTCAAGAGGGTTGATGATGGTTAGCCTGGCTTGTAATGGTGGCATTCGATGGTGGCTTCGAGTTCAAACAGTTGAGCTCGTGGGTCTGCAGAGAAGAGTTGGCCGAGCTGTATTGACAACAGTTTATGATGGTGGTTGTAGCTGCAATTAAATGATGCTGATGAGATTGATTGTTTGCTGCTAAGGTGAGTGTGATGAGGTTGGTTTACTGTTGTTATTAGTTGATGAACCTGATGAAGGCAGTTGGTCTATATTGGTTGTTTAAAGGATGGAACTTGAGTTTATAGGGACTGTTGGTCAGTTGAATAGAGAAAAGAATGGGTACCGATGGAGTGATGGGTTTAGATGATAATTGATGGATAGATGTGTTGTTGGCAGTGAAGGTGGTCATGTTCTTCATGGTAGTTGACGGTAATAAAATGGAGCTTGAAGTGTATGGCAGTGAAGAGAAGAATTCGTGATGGTGAGTGCTTCCATGAACAGGGAGTTGTGATCGAACTCAGGCAGTGAAGTGGCTCGTGGTTGTGGGAGAACAACTAGCTAAGAAGAAGAGTTAATGGGGATCATGAGGCTGTGAAGACTGGTAGCAGAGAAGCTGTTGAGTTGTGACCACGGTGAAGTGGAGAGGTTTCATTGTTGAGTGAAGCAGCAACAGTGAGGGATTCAAACTGTGATGTGGGTTTTAGTTGAAAAGAAATGAGAGATGGATTAGAGACCAAGAAACGTCAAAGAGAAGTGTGCGGCTCAAGTTTGGATTCTTGCTACGAAATACAAGCTCAGCCGGAGTTAGGAAAGAATTCATCCGTGTTGTACACGGATTGGTAACAGGATTCCTAATTTGTTTCTAACTAAGAGATGCGGCTAGTGGTTCTATAAATAGATACCCCTCACACACGGACAACATACCTACAGAAGAGAGAACTTAGACAGACACAAAACTTCACTTACGGACGGATAGAAGCAATTTTCTGGAGACCGGAAGAACACTGAAAAGGGTTAGTTTATTTTTCTTAATTAATTTGTATGGCTTTTGAGAAAGCCATGTTGGGCTAATTCCCTTGTTAGGGCGAAAGGATGAACTTGTAGAGATGGTTTTATTTGTGTTTCGAAACTAGGGTTTACAACTGTATGAACTAAATATTATTAATTTGTCTCTCCTCAACGTTTTACCTCCTCGATGATTTTTGATGTTCTATGCCATGTATAGTTCATTGTTTGATTAGTAGAAGGACTCGTTGAAACCTCGTATGAAATCGTTTTACGAATAATCTTTGACTTTTTATGCCCCGTATATTTAGTACTTTCGAGATTCTACCTTAGGTTGAGAACAAACAATTCTTTTCGGAAATTCTTTCTTCAGTGCGTAATTAAAAATCTTCCGTGTATTAGTAGCTAGATTTGATATTGTACATGAGTAAAATTGAGACCCTATGTGGCGAACGCAATTAAACCCTGATCTATAACGGATTCCCGGAACCTTAACATTTTCCTCTTATTATTTCCAAACTTTATTAAATAGTTTTAATTCACTAGTTAATTTAATTCTTCATAAATAAAACCTAAAAAAAATATTTTAATCCAAACTCCACGTGGGAACGAACCGTATTTGCTCTTGTCTACATCTTTCGACACTGTGCGCTTGCGGTAAAACAAAGTCGGTTTTCCGACGCATCAAGTTTTTGGCGCCGCTGCCGGGGAGTTGCTTAGATTTTTTTTTTAGATTTTTATTATTTTGTTCGATTTTATGATTTTTGGTATTTATCTTCTGCTGCAAGTTTTGGGAACGGAAACGAAAAGAAATTGAGCCAAAGATTTTGGTAATTAAAAGACTTGGAGTAAAGTTAAAGCTGAAAGAACGTAGAAGAAGAAAAATAGTTAATTTTTACTTTTTAGGATTTTTATTATTTGATTTAATTCAGAAAACTGTATTAGGAAATTTTTGATCATTTTTGTAATTTTCTTTTAGTTTTGGACATTACGGACATTATTATTATTTTTAAACCCTACGGAAGGGTAGTATTAAATATAAACTGCACAGGGAAGGACGACAATTACGATATTGTCTCGGCCCTTGGGTTCGTACACTGACACAGGAGTCAGTGGCCTGAGTCGACTTCAACGGTTCATCCCCCGTCTGTTACGGGAGGTAAGATTCGATCAACCCACGAATCCTTGCAAGTGGGTTTACTGTATTCCTTCGTGTGCATATATGTTGTGGACCTGAATACGGATTTACTTTTCTAGTAAAGGGAAAGAACTGGCCATATAAGATAAGGACTCGGATTTCATCACCGTTTCCTTCTTGCCCGTTTTAGGAACACGTTACCAAATGCAAACCTAAACCTTAAAATATTGACTAGAAAGAGACTGATAGGGTAACGAGCTTAAAGGAAACTCGTTAAAAAGGACTGTATTGATTACTTTGTTAGCCTAACTCAAAGTTCAGGAAGATTATTTTAAGTTGATCAGAGCCGCCTTGTAACCCAAGGAAAAGTTGCCAAAGAGACAGGGTTATCAAAGCTCCTTAGAGCTTATCCTGTTTCTCTTCGACATAATTTAATTCGGATCGTTCTAAGAGGTTTGCTAGAACTGTAACTAGTTGCCTTTCGAAAGAATAGAAGCTGGTCTATAAACAATCTAAGTGGATCTATCATGCTTTTTGTTTGCTAGATTCAATAGGTGATTTGGTTGAGTCAGCCTTGCTTGTGATTGTTTAAAAATTCCCTTCCAATTAGGATTTATTTTTATTTTTCTTTGGTTTAAGTATATGCCCAACAGAGAGGTAGGTTGGGATAGAGATCAGGATAATCATCTCGTTAGAAATAATCCATTATTCATGGATAGAACCGATAATGAGGGTGTGGACCCTCCAGTTAAAACTTTGAGAGACTACATGTACCCGACTAGAGTCTCACAACCGTCATGCATTGTCTTGCCTACCACAAAAGCCCACTATGAAATTAAGACTAATACCATCCAGGCTTTTCCAAACTTCTATGGCAGAGAAAATGAACACCCTTATTCCCACATTAGAGACTTTGAGGAACTGTGCGGTACTTTGAAGATTAAAGACTTGACCGATGAATATTTAAAATTGAGGTTGTTTCCCTTCTCTTTAAAAGATAAGGCGTATTCGTGGTTTAATGCCTTACCATCTTCATCCATCCATACTTGGGATGCGATGACTAAGTTATTTGTGCATAAATTTTTTCCTAGGCATAGAATCACAGCCTTACGTCAAAGTCTTAATAGTTTCTCGCAGCAAGATAGAGAATCTCTCCAGGATTATTTAGAAAGGTTCCATGAACTTCTGATGCAATGTCCACACCATGGATTCGATACCTTGAAACTCACTATGATTCTCTACGAAGGATTAAATCACAAAACAATGACCATGGTAGAATCACTATGTGGTGGTAATTTCGCTGATAAAACCCCTGAGGAGGGTTATAAGTTTTTGCATGAAGTATCTGATAAAACCCAGGATTGGGGGGCTAAGGAATCCATAAGGTGAATGGCTAGTAGAAAGGGGGTGCATAGAGTTGATATCGAATTCGACTCTGAAGCTAAAATAGCTTCTTTGACAAGAAGACTAGAATCATTAGAACTTAGTACTAAATCTAGACCTTTTGTTGAGTCTGTGGACCAAATCACTCATGACTATGGTGGAGAACAAGTCCATGCTCTCTACCAAGACGATCGTCGTAGATTTGACCCGTATTCCAATACGTACAACCCAGGGTGGGAAAGACACCCTAACTTTTCCTAGTCTAGAGGTCAGTATGAAGGACAACCTATTAATACTAGTGGTTATACGCAGAAATCATCCGTTCCTACTGATTCATCTAACCAAAGAGTACCTAGTATGGAAGAAAGTCTTAAGATGTATATGCAGGCCACCCAAAAACAACTAGAGAATATGGAAAAGAACACTGCAAGGTCCATAGCAACCTTAGAAAGACAAATAGGTCAGCTTGCTAGCCAAATAAGTGAGAGAGACAAGGGACAGTTCCCAAGTCAGACACAGCCTAACCCAAAGGGGTCTTATGAGGTAAGCACACCTGGTGCTAATCCCTCAGATCAAGTGCAGGCCGTCACTACCTTGAGAAGCGGCCGGGTCATCGATAACCATCTTACTGATCCTAAGGAGAAGGAGACAGATAGGAACCCACCTACTATTACGCAGGAAATACCCTTAACACAAAAAGAAACCAATAAAACTGAAAGAGGTGAAGCTGAAAACACTTATGTTCCTCGCACTCCATTTCCCCAAAGGTTAGTATCCCAGAAGAAAGGAACCATCCCTAATGATATCTTAGAAGTGTTCAAACAAGTTAAAATCAATATTCCCCTCTTAGATGTCATTAAGCAGATTCCTATGTATGCTAAGTTCTTAAAAGATATGCGCACTTTGAAACGAAAATTAAATGACCATAAGAGAGCTTTTCTTGCTGAACAAGTGAGCTCTATCATTACTCAGAAAACACCACCCAAATAGAAAGACCTTGGTTGTCCTACTATTGCTTGCACTATAGGACAACACAAGATTGAACATGCTTTGTTAGATCTAGGGGCCAGTGTGAATCTCTTGCCATATTCTGTGTATGAGCAATTAGGACTTGGTGACTTGAAACCCATTTGGCTGATAGGTCCATTAAAATTCCTAGAGGAGTGGTAGCGGATGTTCTTGTACAGGTTGATAGTTTTGTTTATCATGTGGACTTCGTAATTCTTGATACTCAACCTGTGACAGACCCTAGTGTTCACATTCCTATCATTTTAGGACGACCATTCTTAGCAACTTCTAATGCAATCATAAATTGTAGGAATGGTATTATGGAACTTACTTTTGGCAGCTGAAAAATGGAGGTGAATATTTTTCATGTCGCACGTTCTCCTCCAGATCTTGACAACCATGAAACTGTGTGCATAATTGATGAAATAGTCCATGAAACTCACTTGCAGAACCATATAGATGATCCATTAGAGGCTTGTTTAGTGCACTTTGGGCGTGATGTTGATGATGAAAGTGTTATTTGTGAAGTCAACGCCTTGTTAGACTCCACACCACTGTTTGACACTAATAAATGGAAGCCTGGAATTGAATCTTTAGTCTTACCCGAATCTCGACTCATTCCATCTGTCGAGAAAGTCCTGACCTTGACCCTTAAACCATCGCCTGACGATCTAGAAATTAGGGAAATTGTGACTAGTCTATCTAGAGACACCCAAGATTCTAAGTGTGGGGGTGATTATCAATCTCCCTGTACCTTACCTTTGACTCTTAGAAAGGTCCCTAACTTGGGACTTGACATATGCAACTCTACTATTTTGCAAGATCATCTTAACATTATACTTCCTGAACCTAATATCCAAAAAGAAATTCAGTTGTTAGAAACCCATCCTCTGGTCGATGTTGTTTACCTAGGCGATAATACCAAGATTGACTTTGTTTTCCCACCAAAATGTTTTCTTCCATATGTGGGAACGTATGAATTTCACATGTGTCAGTTATTAAGTTTTGAGACTAAGCCTGATTACTTTAGGAGAGTAGAATCGACACATTTGCTTAAGAATGACCATTTTCGTAGTAATCAACTGTGTGAGTCAAATCATATTGACTTTGAGGATCCACAATTATTCAGGTTATATTATGTGCTTCTAAGTTCTTAGTTGAGTTTTTCCAGACTCTACAACCTGACCCTGTTGATCCTATCTACGAGGAAATCCATCCTATGAAAATACTTTATCTAGATCCTTTTATAGAGCCTGAACCTGAACCACGACTAGAAGTAGTTGTATTAAACAAAAAACTAGATAAGGGTGTGCTCGGTTTGTTCTTTTTCTTGGCTTGTTGCAGTTTCCTGTTACTGGTGATAACACTATTTGATCCAGATGACCCACAGTTGTTCCGGCTATTGATATATGATACTATCATTTGCTTCATGGGAGTCAACCCATCATATTTGTTTCATTCACCTTATCTTTTTAGTTTTGATTGCTTGTTTTATATCATTTTAGGATTTCCCATCTTGATTTTACATTGGATGAGTTAGTTTACATTGAGGACAATGTAAAGTTTAAGTGTGGGGGAGTGTAAGCATATAGAGTTCTTAAGTATACACTTTTTAGGTAGAAAATTTTCAACTTTTTCGAAATTATTTGCATGAAAACCTCCAACTTTTAGATATTTTAGAGTCACTTAGTATACTTCTAGCTACGTTTACATACGGAGTTCAAACCGAAACGACTAAACTTAAAACTATTATAGAACTATATTCGGAGTGCTTAGTTGTTGAGAGGCTAGAGCTGACAAAAATGGACTTAAACTGCCGGTAGAGAATACAGTACTAGAGTTGTTGATCATTCAATACCCATGAGTGAGGCACCAAACCTTAAATTGTCCATTTAGAGTGTTTCATCTGCGCAAATTCCGGGTAGAATAATGAGCTACCTAACCTCGCACCAATTTCAGCACTACTTTTAGACCTCTTGAGTGCTATTTCTATCAATCATGAGGGTGCCATCATAATTGCTAACTCTATCTTGTAGTCTTGTTTGCAGTTGGCACCATTCTCTCGACAATAACAGGTCCATAGAAACATATTAACAAGCAGAACATCAAAAATTTGAAGAAAATTTGAAGACAGTCAAGGTTTAAAAGAAACCGTTTAAGAAAGAGCAAATTTCATATTCAAATAAAGTAACAACACAATTAACATGTTAAAGACTTATGTACAAATGAAAGAAATCAAAAGATGTGAGTTAGTGAAGTTCAGAATCAAGTGGTAAAGTATTTATCCCACGGCCGGAGTAATTTCATCATATATTGTAATGTTAAAAAAAAAAAAAAAAAAAAACGATTATCATTGCTTTAGTGTAGATTTCCTTTTGTATTCTTTCAATAAGGTCGTGGGGAAGAAGAAATCTATAGAGAAGTTTCTAATAACAAGAAATTGAGGAAATGAGTTATAAATTCAAGGTTCTACGAAGTTCAAGAGTTCATCATCTACAGTTGAAGACCGAAGACGTTTCTATTGGATGCTGTGAGAGTGGTGTTGATTGCCGATCGGATGAGAAGGTAAGTAAGCATTCCCATCCTTGCATAGTGGTTGATTTCTGTTATTAGAGGTCACTAGAAAAATAAAAAGGGGTTCTTTTTCGTCCCACTTTCTATGGGATAACATCTCCATATGATTTGGAAGGTTACCTTTCCTTCCTACCATTTAACGTGTGTAGGATTTCTATCTTCATTCCTGCATGCACACATGTGTGAACCATAAAGTGCGTCCTTTGAGTTTCAAATTCATAAAACCCTATTGGTGAGGCAGAAATATTCGGTCACTCTCGAACCTAGATCCTTTTACATGGTGGTTTTCTCCTAACTCAAGAGTTAAGCATGAGAATAGTGTTCTTTATACTTCTAACTTCTTATTGTTAGTATCCAGAAACTTTATGTCTTCGTAGCTCTTTGGTTACAGGTTCTTTGGAATACTTAGAAGTTGGAGTAGGTTTTGTGGGTAAATCTCTTGTAAACCCTCACGAGACTATAACTCTTCCACTAGGGACACCTAGGGGTTTAAAGGCTTGTTATACGTGCTAAGTGTAACCGTTTCCTCAACTAAAGGGAATTGTATTTTAGATTAGTTTAGATTTGTAGTTTGCTCGAGGACTAGCAAAAAGCAAGTGTGGGGGAATTTGATAAGTGCATAATTTATACATTTTAAGTATCATTTGCTTATACTTATTTGCTAGATTTTGTTTTAATTACCGTGTGTTAGTATTACTTTTCTAGTTTTTGTGTTTTATTAAGTTACATCTCTGAAACAAGCGAAATGGAGCTTTACAAGAGAAGAATTGCCAAAGACCCAGAGGGACTCAGTATATTCCAGGATTTCCACCCTCCATCTTGTATAGAATTTGATTACGAATCCAACGGCGAAAGAACGAGGTCATTCTGACTTTGTATGAGAAAGTTATGAACGAAATAAGAATTAAGGGCAAATTGGTCATTTACTAGGAGATTACTATTTACACCCCTTCATAAGCTAAGGGCCATCTGAATTCAAATATGGTTATGGGCACACGCACTATTACTCAGGGCTGCCAGATTTTTAAAGTTATTAAGGGCGCCATTTTCCCCAAATTCAAATCATGAAGATTGATCATAATCGTGATCAAATGATGATGGGGTATGTTGATGGTGATTCAAGAGGGTTGATGATGGTTATCCTGGCTTGTAATGGTGGCAGTCGATGGTGGCTTCGAGTTCAAACAGTTGAGCTCGTGGGTCTGCAGAGAAGAGTTGGCCGAGCTGTATTGACAACAGTTTATGATGGTGGTTGTAGCTGCAATTGAATGATGCTGATGAGATTGATTGTTTGCTGCTAAGGTGAGTGTGATGAGGTTGGTTTGCTGTGGTTATTAGTTGATGAACCTGATGAAGGCAGTTGGTCTATATTGGTTGTTTAAAGGATGGAACTTGAGTTTATAGGGACTGTTGGTCAGTTGAATAGAGAAAAGAATGAGTTCCGATTGAGTAATGGGTTTAGATGATAATTGATGGATAGATGTGCTGTTGGCAGTGAAGGTGGTCATGTTCTTCATTGTAGTTGACGGTAATAAAATGGAGCTTGAAGTGTATGGCAGTGAAGAGGAGAATTCGTGATGGTGAGTGCTGCCATGAACATGGAGTTGTGATCGAACTCAGGCAGTGAAGTGGCTCGTGGTTGTGGGAGAACAACTAGCTAAGAAGAAGAGTTAATGGGGATCATGAGGCTGTGAAGACTGGTAGCAGAGAAGCTATTGAGTTGTGATCACGGTGAAGTGGAGAGGTTTTATTGTTGAGTGAAGCAGCAACAGTGAGGGATTCAAACTGTGATGTGGGTTTTAGTTGAGAAGAAATGAGAGATGGATTAGAGACCAAGAAACGTCAAAGAGAAGTGTGCGGCTCAAGTTTGGATTCTTGCTACGAAATACAAGCTCAGCCGAAGTTAGGAAAGAATTCATCCGTGTTGTACACGGATTGGTAACAGGATTCCTAATTTGTTTCTAACTAAGAGATGCGGCTAGTGGTTCTATAAATAGATACCCCTCACACACGGACAAAATACTACACAAGAGAGAACTTAGACAGACACAAAACTTCACTTACGAACGGATAAAAGCAATTTTCTGGAGACCGGAGGAACACTGAAAAGGGTTAGTTTATTTTTCTTAATTAATTTGTATGGCTTTTGAGAAAGCCATGTTGGGCTAATTCCCTTGTTAGGGCGAAAGGATGAACTTGTAGAGATGGTTTTATTTGTGTTTCGAAACTAGGGTTTACAACTGTATGAACTAAATATTATTAATTTGTCTCTCTCTCAATGTTTTACCTCCTCGATGATTTTTCATGTTCTATGCCATGTATAGTCCATTGTTTGATTAGTAGAAGGACTCGTTGAAACCTCGTATGAAATCGTTTTATGAATAATCTTTGACTTTTTATGCCCCGTATATTTAGTACTTTCGAGATTCTACCTTAGGTTGAGAACAAACAATTCTTTTCGGAAATTCTTTCTTCAGTGCGTAATTAAAAATCTTTCGTGTATTAGTAGCTAGATTTGATAATGTACATGAGTAAAATTGAGACCCTATGTGACGAACGCAATTAAACCCTGATCTATAACGGATTCCCGGAACCTTAACTTTTCCTCTTATTATTTCCAAACTTTATTAAATAGTTTTAATTCACTAGTTAATTTAATTCTTTATAAATAAAACCTAAAAAAAATATTTTAATCCAAACTCCTCGTGGAAACGAACCGTATTTGCTCTTGTCTATATCTTTCGACACTGTGCGCTTGCGTTAAAACAAAGTCGGTTTTCCGACGCATCACTAGACGCTTGGGTTACAAGGCCAAGCAGGTAATGAAAAGTTTTAAATCTCAGCTTCACTTGCTATTTTCGGTCCATTTGATAACGAAAACTTATAAAATGATGCAGATAGTTAGTAATCTGTGATTCTAAATCTAACGGAGATCCTTATTTTTTAACTAGCTTTAAGTTAGAGTATTCCATGTTCTGAAGCCAAATCTCTCCGCTCAATGATGCAGAGAATGGTCTTGAATAAAGAAGAGATGGTTTGTAGATTTTACTTCCGTGGAGTCGTAATCTTGGTATAATTTTCTAGTTAAGATTAATTCTCAATGTATATCTGTTTCTGTAGGAGGAAGTTGTTCTCAAGAGGTGTTGGCTTGCTCGCTATTGGGGTTTAGCTGTACAGCATGGTAAGCTGCTGGTTAGTGGACATGATGAAAGAGCTCAAAATGGGGTAAGGTTTCTTTGTTTTGTAATGGTATTACACATTTCACTGAATCAGTAAAAGAAATTAGTAAGAATTGAAATGTTCCACAGAGGCACTTGGTTTATGTAGTATGAAGTTAAGAACTGAAATCCAGTAAGAAATGTTTGCCTAGGGTTAGCCATTCCGCAACAAGGTCCTTGTTTGTTTCGCAGCTTCTTGGAGCTTCCAGATATGACGTTTACTTCAGAGGTCTGCAAAAGAAAGAAAGATGCCAAGCAGTCTGCTGCAAAGATGGCTTTCGAAAAGGTATAATTCTTCTGCCTTTTCTTTTGTTCCTTTTACTGTTTTAATTTGAATGTTTATTGTAGTTGTAAATATTGTTTTGTAATCTTTTGGTGTTATCTGATATTGCTTGTTTGTTGAAGTGTCATTGCTCAATTGTGATGCAGTTGAGAACTATAGCTTTGAAATGAATTTCATCTTTTCTGACAAGCTTCTTTCTCTGGGTATCTAGGTTGCGAAATGTATAGAAATCGGACTACCTCAGCTAATATTGTTAATAATATTCTCACAGGTACTTTCTAATGTGTCCCTTTGTTTTCTGATTGTGAAACTGAAGTTATCGTCTTCTATCAGGATGTAAAATGGAATTTACTGCTAATGCTTGTAACAGTATTTACCCCATCTAATACACGCGAACGATGTGTTTGACCGGTTTGATGTTCTATTTTCGGTGGCTATCATATGGATTTATGCTCACCTCTTAACCGTTGGTGGTGCTTATAAGAATTCACCTCTGAAAACCCAATTTAGTTTTCGTACGGATCGTGGTGGACTTGTAGGCGCTGCTCCATGGTAAGGCTTTTAAAATTTCATCAAATTAGGTTATTGGGCATCAACTTTGTATGTATATTGGTTCTTGTTGGGTATGTGTATGAAACAATATTGGGTTATGCTTTTTGGTGGGATACTCAAATGAAATATATATATTTGTAATTATCTAATCTTCTTAATTAGATGTTTTCATTTTAATTATATAATCTTAGTTATAACTTTTTTTAATTATAATTAGATTTTCGGATTATTTAAATCAAATGAGCAAAAAAAGTGAGTAGCTTAAATACTCCAGCAACCAACTTTAAGCCAATTAAAATCTGAATTCTAAAATAATTTGGAAGCTTAAAAATTTAAACAATCAACTTGAGTAAAAACTTTGATACCTTCAAAGTTTAAGCAACCAACTTCAGGAAAATCAAAAGTAAAAATCGCTTGTAGCAAGCAAAATCATTTGATCGCTTAAAATTTTAACCAAGTAAAATCAGGTTAAGTTGTTCCATGTATCTTCCAACTAGGTAGTTTAATAGCTCCTAAGTCACAAGTTGCTTCTAGAGAGTAAAAAATTTTGTACCTCAAAAGCTTGAGCAACCAACTTCAGGCCAATTAAAATCAGAAATCACTTTTAGCGAGCAAAATCATTTGATCGCTTAAAACTTTAACCAAGCAATTTCAGAAAGAGTTGCTCCATGTATCTATCAACTAAGTAGTTTACTTGCTTTAGAATGATTGGTATATCTGAAGCGATTGATATTTTACTTGCTATATTGGTTGGTCTAGATGTTAAGCGATCACAATTTTACTTGCTCCATGTTAGTTGGTCTAAATGTTAAGCAATGAGAAATGTACTCGCTTTAGGTTAGTTGGTTTATTACTAGAGCGATTGCATGGTCGCTCAAGGCTTTGACATACATGATTTTGGGCAACTAACGGAGCGAGTACCACTTTTAATCGCTATAACGGTTATAGCGACTTAAAAGGGGCTTTAAACGACTTAAAACGAGTAGTCGTTTAAACGCATTTTTTTTGTAATGAGCGATGACATGGCCAACAAAAAATCTTAACAAGAGGTTTATGTAATTGCGTTTTGACATTTCATCTCGTTTAAAATGAATCAGTAAATTATTACATTAAAAAACTTCAACATCATGGTGATAAATACATAATTTGCACTTTTTTTCACCTATATTTTTGTGCTTCATTTGTTAGTTTTCATGTTCTTATTTTATGCTTTTGTTTGTTATTGAGTATTATGTGAAGTGAATAAAGAACAAGAAATGACATACTTAATAACTAAAAAGAAGTTGAAGAAGAAGAACCCAAGCAAAAATCAAGCCTAAAGGATAAACTTTTTTGGGAAAACAGGTTGGTTTCGGAACCATAATCGTTATGAAACTTGTTATGCAGTAGTGAGTATTCAGAAAAAGTTCTATCAGGGATGGTTTCCGAACCACATTCATATGGTTTTAGAACAACAGATACATTACGCAATCTATTTCGTCACAAAATTAAAGGATACAGAAGATTGTGGTTTAAACTTGGTTAGGAACCAAGCTCGAGATACACTTTCCTTCTGCACTAAAACTTGTGTACCTTTTGGAGAAGACTTAAAGGGCCAAGTTTTGAGGGATATAACGGAGCACATCTAAACCTCAAATTGGGACGGCTAGACAAAACACCATTAAGAAGGATAAGGAGTTAAGACTTGGAGCTGGAGTAGATAATTTATTACTATTGGTTAAGGATACAATTGGCATTCCATAACATTTTACTTTATTAATATCAATCAGTTTTGTTTTTTTTTAAGATTTATTTATTGTTCATATTCTACTATATAGATTTTTTTATATAATTGTCTTTTTATTTATTTAAGTGACTAATTGAATGAGCATGAACTCATATCTACATTTATATAAGAATTTGGAAATATAAAAATCGTCAAAAATCCTAATAACAAGTAACACAGTGAGATTACTAGCGTTAGCGATAACACAAAGTAAATGCATATAGATTTTGACATTTGTTTAGTAGACCACTCAGGTGTATCTGTTGCATTGACTAGACTATTTTATAGACCTCATTGATTTGATGGCATTAAATCTAATTACATGTTGTGTTAGGTTATTCAATAAGAAGAATTATTATATACAACGATTTGGTATGAGAGGGGACAAGTAAATTACCAGAGTATGCTCTCGATAGGGTACTCTAGGGTTTTTGATGAAGAGATTTAATAGTACTTCTGAAAGCTAAATTTAATTTAAATCTTTTATGAAAGAAATATTTGGTGGATTTACACCACACTTACACCATCATATTTTCATCTTTTTTTCACCTCTTCATTTCCCCCACTACTTTGTAACCATCACCACTAGTAGTAATGGGTGCATGCTCCTTAATTCTATTATAATCACGATCTACATTCTTAAAATTAATAACTCTTCACTTGATGATGATGAGATTATAACACCCGTGGGCACTGGTACAGTAATTCTGTTAATTTTTCAAGATATGCATACACTTAAGAATTATTTGGGATCGCGGCAAGCTAAAATAATTGTCGAATATTCATTTACAGTAGCTACTGAAATAATAAATGATTGTGGTTGTTAACCCCTCTGCAGAGTGATATCGACATGTGTGATTGGTAGGCACAAAATCCAAATTATATTGGATTGAAATCTCTTGAATAACGTAATATTTGGATCCAAGATGTAACACCTTAAACATGCAACCTTAATTCTGAAAACTACAGGTTGGTGTAATCTTTATACGTTATATGAGAAATATGATCGTCTAAAAAACAATTTGAGTATTTCATTTTTTTTCTAAGACCCTAGGATTGGTTCAATAATAATTTTTTTACCTTGTATGATGCATTTGGCGTGATAGTTCTTGAAGGACTTATATTGCATTTACACAAGAAATATGGTCGAAGGATATATTCAAATTTGTAATCCATGGAGGATTCAAATTATACTCAGGCAGCCATCTGACTCGATTATGTCAGGTTTAACAATCCTTTATGTTTTTCTAGAAATTTGGTACAAAGTAAAAAAATCTGGATTAGTTGATGATATCAACTTTAGAGGTCTCTTGAAGAGTCTTTAAAAACACTAAAATCCACGCTTAGCAGCATAAATTCAACAATTTCTTGATTTGTGCAAATAAAAATTATGCTAGCATAAAGCTTGTCTATTAACTAGACTATAAATTTTTTTTTGATGCTTATTTTCTAAACTTATATAATTAAGTTAGCATCCACAAAGACGTCAAAAGTTGTACTCTTTTTCCTTTATTTTAGATTTTTTCCCATGTGGTTTTCCTGACAAGGTTTTAATGAGGCAACATCTCGCTGACGTTGAATTTTCATTCAAAATGTTGATATCGTGCTCTTTTTCTTTCATCCAGATTTTGTCCCATCAGGTTTTACTGGCAAGGTTTTAGTGAGCAATTTAATTCGACATTGTGGTCATCCAAGGGGGAATTGTATATTTTCGTCTATTTAGTGGATGCCCACATTTGACTAGACCAAATCAATATAACTACCTCATAGGATTTTGGATTCCTTCTGAACCACATAAAGTTTAATCAAAAATACTATTTTTGTTTGTTCATGTATGGTAATGTATTCGTATCTTGGCACTTTGATGAAGAAACTATATCAACTACTTCTGCAAATCATCTCCGAGAAGCTAACAATCCAAGACACAAGTCCTTAATGTACTTAAAGAAGCATGAAGACTCGAGAACACTACTACTAGAAGACTAACACATTTGCATTCAAGAAACTCGTTCATCGAAATTGAGAAGTCTCGACTCAAACATTTGCAAACCAAGATCTAACTGAAGTACTTATCAGAGGGAGCATCATTGTAAAAGGTATTTCACTGGACAATCACGTTGTACTTTTTTTCTTTCGTCAAGGTTTTGTCTCATTGGGTTTTTCTTGTCAAGGTTTTAACGAGAAATTATATGCGTATCCAACACTACTCTATATGTTTTGTACTCTTTTTTCTTCGCCTAGGTTTTTCTCTTCGGGTTTTCCTAGCAAGGTTTTATTAGGGAAATGTTAGTAGTGTGGTGTCATCCAAGGGGAATGTTATGAAATAAATATTTGGTGGATTTACACCACACTTACACCATCATCTTTTCATCTCTTCTTAACCTCTTTATTTCCCCCACTACTTTATAACCACCACCACTAGTAGCAATGGGTGCATGCCCCTTAATTTTATTGTAAATGTTCATCTTCTTATCCCTATAAATAGAGAGCATTAATTTCCTTTCTAATGGGATATCCCAATAAGAATTCTTCTTCTTCTTCTTTATTTCTATGTTTTCTTTAGTTTACAACAGAATAATTTTTTATTTTCGATAAAAAGGAAATACATGGAAAACTGTCGATGTTTTTTTCTCTTATTGATCACCTATAATAACCTTTTTCTTTTTCTTTTAGTTTGGTTTATTTACTTTCGATCAATAACAAAATTCCCTCTTGGTTCTTTTAGTTATATATTCTAAATAATAATTCCCTGTTTTTGTGGGAGTGAAATCTTCTTTATCACTGTACTTTCATTTAAAGTGTTTTTTCTTCTTTCTTTGTTTTTTTTTTTTTTTTTCCTTTTGTTAAGAAAAAAGGTTAACTATATATAAAAAAAGAAATACACATATCACTTAGTAAAAATTATAAGAAAGGATTATCTCCCAATTTAAAAGAACATTGATGGGATATTTTAATTATAGACAGTAAGTGTACGGCTATCGATAAGATAGTATACAAAATACGGGTCGTCCACATAGACTAAAATATTGTTATATTTTAATTTATAATAAATATTATGCCAAAAGATAAAAATAAATGAATTGAGAAAATAATAAAAATTACTAAAAAGAATAGATAAACTATTAAGAGAAAACTAAGGCTTTGGATTCCATCAATTAAATCATGTAAAATTCTCAGGCAATCTTTAACAAATATTCATGCTATAACTCAAGACTATAAGGCCAAAGTGATACATCTCGGAAAATATAATTGTTAAAACAAATACTAACAACTTTTGTTGTAAACCAAAATAATTTAAGTTTCTTCACTTATAAAATGTCAATAGCTGATAACTATTCAAAACTAATAAGAACGAAACTTAATAAGAAAGAAATTAATAAAACAATTAAACCTCAAAAGAATAATTTATTATAAAAAATGCATGATTATCTTATACTCCCTCCGTTTCAGGAAAAGAGTTACTTTCTCTTTAAATTTTTGTTCCAACAAAAGAGTTACTTTCATTTTCAATATAACAAACTTTCAAAACTATCCTTATTATTCTAAGAAATGTTATTATTCTCATCATAAAGATATATGTAGTATTAAACTTTTTGTTAAGGTAAATCTGGAAATAAATTACAAAAGTTATTCTCTCTCATCTTGCCTTAACAATTGTGCAAATAGGAAAAGTAACTCTTTTCCTGAGGGAGTATAATATAATTGGCTTCATCTTCAACCCCAGTAGAAAGATTACTCCATTACATAAAGAAAAAGAAAGAGAAATAAAAATAAAAATAAAACTCTTAAACTAAATTAGCACTCTCCTGAACTAGAAAATGAACTACCCCTCTTCATGTGTATTTGACCTTTATTTATACCCAAGTCTTCGAAATCTTCAACAATCTTCTCATTTAGTTAGTATAGTGTTTAATTATAATACTTACTAAATAAATGGAATAACAATTATGGGAAATATGGAAAATATGTAAATTTCCAACTAATGATTTTATATCTTCCTTGTTTATGTGATTTTCTCCTCTGTTTTCCATTTGTGGAAGATATTACGTTGATCCTTCAAATCTTTTACAGACAAGGCAAGTTAAATTTCCAAATTTGGTTGCATATATTCCCATAAAATTAAACAATATAATTTTCCATATATTATTTCCATTCATGATGTTTTCCTTCCATTTCTTTCATTTTCCTTCCATATCACAAGCTACAAGTAACAAACTTAATTGGGCTTTAGACCCCATGAATAATTTCTTCTTCAATCATAATGGGCTCAACCCATCCATGTATTGAGATAGCAAGGTAATATCTGATACTGGCTTCTGCTTTTGTCCAATTTATGGGAAAAGTTCCACATTTTGGTGCAATCGAGCTTTATTTGTCAAATACTGTAAAACTAAAGAAAACCGTCAAATATATACAAAATAGAGAACTAATAATTGTAAATCAAGATGTAATTTATGAAGTGTTTACACACTCATCAAGTAACGGAAACTCTCTTTATTTTAGGACCATAAAGTTACAACAGATTTCACATTCAGAATCACAACAATAGCAATGCCTTTAATTTCCTGCATTGTTTTGTTCCTCCAACATCTCCCATAAGATGGCATAAGGAAGTAATTGCTAAATTTTCCTATTCCTTCCTTGAAATGGGATGTTCTTCCAAGCTTTCATGTTGTTGATTAAGTTTTCACTAAAACATAGGGAATTTTAAAAGGTTCAATATATTAAAACTAAACCTCTCTTGCAAACTGTTGAGGCTATTTGAATATATCAAATTTTTAAGTTCATGAAAGTAGGTAGTGAGTTGTAGAATTCAGACCTATAAGATGACCGATACTTTAGGAGGTATGTCTTTAAAATGGCCACCAAGGTTTTTTCACTATGGTAGTCTTCTCTTGAATTATCTTCCTCGATAAATTATTTATTTCTTGAGAATACCCCTATTGGCATTCCTTATGTTTCTAATCCCTATTGCACGTTGCCCCTTTAGGTTTACCTGTTTTTTCCCCGAGAGATCTTACACATTCTTAAAATATTTTCCTTTATTCCTTTTAGAAACTTTCTCATGATGCATACCATCTTTTTTTCTTCTTAAACAATAGTAGTTAAGAGAGATAGGTAATAACTTGGAAAACTGAAACGAGTGTTTTTTTTATCAACGCAAATCTTCCTGCTTTGATAAGTATTTATACTTTTCCATTGCACCAATTTCTTTTCCATTTTTAGCGTAAGATCTAGATAATTTATAGGAAGTGACTCCTTTTTACAACAGAAATTTTCAAACAATTAATTTATAAAGCTATCAGCTCCAATCCTTATCATGGTACTTTTATCTAGGTTTAGTTTCAATTCAGTCAGATCCTCAAAAATCATTAGGAGAATCATGAAAGATCTTACCTCTTGGATATCTTCATTCAGAAAGATAATTGTATCATCTGCAAACTATAAGTGAGAGATGTCAATTCCATTTGGAGAAACTCTGTATCTTTTAACTCTTTTTGATAGCAGCATCTTTGTGGATGAGATTCGTAAGAACTCCAGCTACCAAAAGAAAGAGAAAAGGTGATAATTTGTCTCCTTGTCTCAACCCTTTAGTAGGTTTAAACATGGTATATGACATTCTATTTAACCAAAACTTCCAAGATATATGATAAGGCACATCATTCAATCCATTTTATTTTATTTCATACCAAAGCCATACTTCTCTAGTAAAATAGTCAAAGCTCCCACCTCACATTGTCAAATGGTTTTTCCAAGTCCACCTTACATAATATCCCAGGAATTTTCTGCTTCAACTTTTCATATATACACTCACTGGCAACAATAACACCACTACACCATATTCAAGGATTAGTAACTAGATTTCGCAATAGCTTAGCCCCTGTTGCGAATTTTCGGTTACGAATTTCAGTTGTAACATTTTTGCAACAGTTTAAGACATTTACAAAACTTGCAACTGTTTGACCTTGTTACGAATCGTAACTAAATTGAATTGTACGCGTGCGAAAAGTGAGTGTCGCTTCCACTGAATCATTATTCAGCCCTTTCATATTATCGGGAAAGCTGACTCGGTTCTTTTATCATGAGGTGCCTCTCATTCTGTCAAATTCTATCTTATTTTCTTTTCTCATTTCTCTCTCGTTCTACCTGTGAATTTTCCCTCATTATACTACCACCACCATCGTCATCATCAACATCCAAACCAAAACCTTATTGTCGTCGTCGAGGAAGAAAGGCATCGTCAGTACCAACACATGAACCTCCTTTTTTATTTCACTTCTATGAAGTAAACCCTAAATTCAAAAAAAAATTCTTCTCCTTTTGTTTTTTCCACTCAAAATATTTAACCCGAGTTCTAATCTTAGTTCAGAGTCATGCTCACCATGTTATTATCTAGATTACTCTGATTATAAATCATTTACAAATCTCAATCTACAAAACCTAAAAATCGTTCTTTATCAATGTTTTTAATTTCTATTTTGAATCTTGTATGTTGAAGTTTTGGTGCTAATTTACCTTCTTCAGCATGGAGAAAAGCATCATGAATCGGTTATGTCTTTGTTCTCAAACCCTAAAAATGCGATTTTTGTGAAGTTTTTCTAACACTAAAACCCGAGAAATGTGTGTACAGAAAAGAGGAGTGATGTATGAGAGTGACGATGAAAATACTGAAGAAGAAAAAGATAAGGAGTTGTAATCGTTTCTATGATTTCCATCTTGATTCTCCTGTCCAAGATGAGTTTTTTTCCCTTCTTTTTAAATAGTTTTTGGGTTTCATTGGATATTATTGTTTTAATACATGTTGAGAAATATGATTATGAGTTTAGATAAATTAAGGATGCTGAGATATGGATTTTAAATAAATTAACGATGTTGAGAGTATTATACCTACAATTCGAGGAATTGACGCTCTTGTAGTTCTTACCTGTGTTGTGATGAAAATGAAATTCGAGTTTGATCCTACTAAGGGTGGAACCCCTGAGGTCTTTTTCAAAGATGAGGCTAATCTTGAACAGGTGATTGCTACTTGTTGTAGATATTGTTACTAGATGCTAGCTATTGACACTGATCAATGATTATTTTCATGGTTTTTAGGTGATTGTACTAGACATGAGAATCAAATAGATCCTGGTAAGGATCTTTCTTTTGTTTTTTAAGTTTAATTTGCATTGTTCATTGAGGTTGAGTGGGACAATATCATGGGTACATTTGATGACCATTTAGTCGTCTTCCGAGCTAATGTAGTGGTTTGTTGCATAAAAAAGATTAGAAATCTTATCCATGACTCATGTGTATAAGATGTTTGTTGTTGTTAAAATCCTTCTCTAACAACGTCCAAAATCCCAACCAAAAATTAAGTTTCCAAGTTTACTGTATGTTGAAAGTAATCGGTTTGAAATCAATCACTGATTATCTTAATCATGAGAAGAAAATACTAATTAGTTTATAGCATATACTTCGTTGTTCAGATTAATTGTTTACTGTTGGTCCTCTCCCACAAACCAGAGTTCACTGTTCTGCTTGATGAGATGTCATCGAATAGTTAGAACTTATATATCGTGTGTTTTTATATGCCTACTAATCTTCTTGATGAAATGTGTTCAGGAATACCGGGAATGTCAACCCTACAGCCCTGCTGGTAATGGAATCCCCAATAACTTTATATATTAACATGTAAAGTTCTTTACATATGTTATTAGTTTAATAATAATCATGATTCATGAACTAAGTCTTTTGAAATGCATTCTAAGTTATAGTTTCTCTGACCTTTGTGTTATATTACGATTCAATTTTCTTATTTATGGCTTGATGTAAACATCTCAATTTGAATCTACTATGCTACGCATTACTGCATATTTATATCTAGCTTCAGAAACTTACGTGTTACTGCTCAGTTATTTCTTGAAATGCTAACTCAATAAGGCTTCTGTCTACTAGGATGGCGCATTACAACCTGCTGAACTTGATGATCTTTTTTCAACTCCACCAGAAAGGTGATATTGTAAAACTAGCTATTTTTTTATTTATTTTTACCGCATCGTTATGATTTCACAATATGTATTATATGCAAAATATAGCTGCAAAACCGTCATTTCTACGAACTGGCTCGCAGCCTCGGATCATTTGTTGATTGGAAGTGCATTATCAGTAGTCTTACTATGCATAATTCAATAACACTTGCATAATCATTGTATATGGAAGACTGAATGCTTTTTTTTTTTACTTTTGTGCCTTCATATGTAGTTGGTGCCTCACTCTTTTCTTAATAAATTTTCATAAATGCTCATGTGCACATGAAAAAAAGAAAGAAGCAAAGCAAACAGAACAAATTAATTTGAAATATATTTTATAAATCAATCTTTATTTGACTATACTGATGTATGTCTATTTGGTTCCTTATGTTATGAATAAGACTATACTTGTCATTCTTTTGATACTACACACAAAATTTGTATTTCCTTAGAACTTTTGTGATGTGGTTCTTACTTTTTGTGTATATGGAGTTAATCATCAAATGTCATGGTGAATTAATTTTAAGAAACAATATTTTTTTGATAGTTTTGTTGGATTAAAAACTTGATTTTGACTGGTTTTGATAGTTAGGGAAACTTGGCTTTGTTACAAGGAATTCTAATTTTGACCTGGTTTTGACCGGTCAAAAGAACTATTTTTTTGATGTTGTAAAATTTTTGCAACTGCAATAAGCTGTTGCGAAATACCAGTTTTGTAACTGTTTCAAATAGTTGCGACCGAAAATTTGCAACGGTAACATGGTCGTTGTGAAAAATGGCAACATCGACTTTCTTAACAGAGCTGAACCATTGCGACCCTACTTTGCAACTGCCACTCGTCGTTACAAATCACTAAATTTGGTGTAGTGCACCATCTAGGATATGCTTTCCTTTAATGAAGGTTTATGGATAGTCTGACACCATCTTTGGAATTATTTTTTTAATCCTTGTTAGTTAACGTCTTTAATAATATCTTGTATAATCTATGTTTACAAAACATGAATGTTTCCTGTTTCATCCAGCGGTCAAAATACACTCCAGTCTTTACAACTAGCGGTTGTGATTTCCCATACCCTCCTAGATCAAAACAATCCTACAGTTGTACACAATCTATTTAAAGCCCTACCCGATTAATTAATTTTACCGTATTAAATGAAAACACTACTGCTCATTGATGTTACCCTTTCCTTACCCGTCTCTTCCATTATCTCTTTCCGTCTCCTCCATTCTTTCTCTTTCCTTCTTTTTTTTCCTTCTATTCCGATAGAACGAAGTGTAGAAATTATGTATGGAAATGGATGACTACAACACCTATAATTTACTCTAACATCTTTATTACATCTGTATAAGCATATAAAATTACTTAGTTACAGGTTATTGCAAATCAGCTAAGAATGAGTACCATAATGTGACATGTAGTAATCTTGCAATGTTGAATCTAAGGATCAGAAGGAAGGCACCCAGCTGTGTAATTTCTTGGCATACTCTAGATGGTAACTGATAAGCTGAACTTGGTTAAATTGGCAACCTTTTTCTGGGATGTCCTCTGTGATAAGATGCAATGGAAAACCAAGAGAAGCTTCACTTGATTTGTTAAAGTGCAAATTTTATTATTTTTTTTTAAAGCAAGGAACTCCTTTTTAAGTCTGTCCTTTTTAATTTGTAAGCTTCATTTAGAATTGATTACATTTGAAGATATATGGTACTAGATAGTGGTGGTCGGAAGACTTAGTGGATCAAGTTCTAATTGGTTATGTTTAGCCTATTAGCCAATTTTTGCAACCCGTAAGCATTTCATCGTAAAAAAAAAAGGTTTGATGGCCTGCGAAGAAACATATGCCATTTTGCATCAAAGAATCAAAACACACTAAAACCCATCCTTCATGATTAAGATTTGACTCGCTCCTCGGGAGCATGGTTTTTGCAGGCCTACCATTTTTATCCATCATATGGTACAGTTCATACTCAAACTTCAATCAAAAGTTAAAATGAAATCGCGTAGATTAATTGATTCCACTATCACCAATTTGTCTGGATAACATTTTGCGTTTCTTGGAAATTCAGATCTTAAGTATAGATGGGGTTGAACCCAAATGGGAATATCCGTAACAAGTGGTCTGTATTATCATACGAAAGGAATGGTCTCGACTCCATATGGCTATATAAACTGTACACATGAAAGTATTTTATTTCTTTATTGCCACTTTTGAGCGACTATAAGAAATCATTTACCTATTAGAAAATGATCTCATCAAGTTTCTATGAGTATCATTTTAAAGTTACAACGACTACTTAATTAATGTAGTATTTATGCTTGGAAATCTATGAATTATATGGTGTAATTGGTTTGAATTGCTATATGTTTGGTTTAGAAGTTGCTGTAAAAGTGGAACCAGAGTCACCACGTGGAACCGCTCTATGTATAAAAATATTGGAGTAACGACGTTGAAATTTATGGAAATTGATAGATAACTCTCCACGGATAATGTATATTGATGTTTACATAATGTTATATTAAACAAATTAGGATGTTGTGAAAACGGCATGGGTCACACCTGTAGCGTCACAAAATTCATCTACTTAGAAATCTAAGAGATCAAACTACATTTGAGGCATTACAGATCTAAAATATCTTCTTAAGCATTTAATTAAAAGTTCTAAATAAGATTAATCCAAATCTAAACCTTCTCTGAGAATATACGTATAAAACTACATCTCAAATGATACATATATAATAATGAGTTGATTTACAAATTATATATATACATAAAATAAACATAACAGAAGCTAACCAACAAACGGACTCAATTCCTCGAATCTTTATATCTTGGACGATCACCACGAACACTACTTTATTGTCTCTTAAACTGAAAGTGAGAATAAAATGAACACGTCATCCCTAAAAAGGTGCCCAATAGAGATAATAAATAACTTTCAAGTAATCACTAATATGATTTGAAAATAATGCAGTTGAAAATTGATAAAAACACGAAAAACAAATAAATCATGTCGGGTAATAATTTATATAGAAATATAAATGTTAGAAAAAACCTAGTAAACAACCTAATGAAATAGCCCGTATCAACCAAGCACGGATGATACCCTAATCTTCCTATAAGTCGCAATAGTCTTCTGACAAAAGTGGTGTCTTCTTGGTTAGGAATAAGATCTATGAATGTTCAATTCAATCTTCATTAGGTGCTTTCGTTATAGCATGAAATTACCGCATAACAACCAATAAGTAAACTTTTATAGTGTATTAGCAAATGGATAAAATTTTGTAATAAATCCATCCGGTCCAGATCGTTTGTTGTGCCAAAAGTGGTTCCTTACAACATACACCTTTACTTCTTCAAAATAAGCTTCCAGTCTGTGATTATCTTAAATGAGCTTCTTTCAAACTCAAGACCATTTCGTACATGGCAATACAAAAGTTATTCCTTGAATAGGTCTGAGTATACCCATTTATTTTTTTCTTAGATTCCGTCTTGGTTAAAATAATCCTCATCTTGAATTACCATCTTAAATTTGCATAAGAAAGATCAATTAATTTTTTTGACTAACAACCGATCACATGTTTTTCTCAACACTCATGTCTTTCTTAATTAAACATAAGCTAAAGGATAATATTTATATATCATTATATTAATTAATCCTAATTTATTTTTTAAGGTTAAAAGAAATAAAAAATATACATATATACAAATACGAGGGATCGGGACAAGCTTTATTCAAACTGATTTTTTATTTTTATTTTACTTCATTGATGAGTGTCATCTGGTATTTATTATTAAATAAATATTATTAAATATTTTAATAATAAAATATTTATTTCAATAATATTTAAGTCTTTAGTTTTAATGAAAAGTTATTTAATTTAAATTTAATAAAATATTATTTTTATCTAATTCAACGCTTGAACTTAATTTAATATTTTTATTAAACTATTATTTTATTTAATATTATTTAACTGTTTAGTTTTATTCAATATTATTTTAATATTTATTTTTTATTTAATAATATTTTAATGTTATTAAAATATTTTAATAAGTTTAAATTAAATAAATAATATCTAATTAACTTTAAATTAAACAAAGTAAAATTATTGTTTAATTTAAAATTAATAAGATATTATTTTTATTTAATTTTTGAACTTAATTATTATTTTTATAAAATATTTTAATAATATTTTATTAAGTTTAAATTAAGTAATATTTTAATAAAAATATAGGAAAAATAAAATTAAAAAATAATCTTACCATTAATTTTAACGGTCAATGACGGATCAAGGTATCAATTTTTAATATTTTAAATATTAAGAACTAAAACAATGTATTAAACGTAAATAGCCCTTTATAATTTTCAAATTATTTTTTTCTTGATGGACTTAATATATTTCTCTCTGATGTGATTCTCTCTCCCTTTTTCTCCAAAGATACAAAGTTATATGGAGGAATTAATTGAGATTTGATTTTAACATAATTATTCAATAACATCCAATTTTTTTCTAAATCAGGAAATTCAAGTCAATAAAGGATTGAATTAAGATTGCTTCTGAGATTAGTTAAGTAAAAATGTATAATCTCATATTTTTTTTTAAATGTATAAATGTAACTATAGTTTTCTTTTTTCCTAGAGTTTTCGTTTAATATATCCCATTTATCATTCAAGAGTTAAATTAAATCAAATTATAAGCCTATTTAGATCTATATTATCAAGCCGGATGTTGTGTATGAAGGACAATGGACGACTGAGATTTTTTTTAGATTGGACAATAAAAATTATGCCATGGTCTGATCAAGCTATTTTTAACCTAACCATGGAGGGCCGTAGTTTCTGGATAACACTAAAGGTGGAGGAAACTAAATTTTTTATTTTAACCTAACTTTACGATCCCAGCTAACCCTATAAGTGGAAGATACTAAAGTTCTTAGGTTGTGTTTGGCAGCATGGATATCCCAACTTATATTGAGTTATCTCTAAAATAACTTTAATAATGTGTCTGTGTGGGTTATATCCTATCCCAAGATAAGAATAGTACATCCTACCTAAATTTTAGGAGACTAAAAAAGTGGAGTTTTGGTATTCCATGTAAAACCTAGAATACCTTAATCCTTTTATGGGTTTACATTTCCTAAATTTGATAACATTTTAAATTTCTTATACTCAAAACTGTTAATATATGTTTTTGTTTTTTGTTTATTTTTGTGATAAACACAAGTTGAGTTAACCTACATAAGATAAAATATTAGACAAACAACATTAAAACTGATCAATCTCAAGGTTATCATAATTTAAATTAAGATGAACTATCCTTGGATATGTTATTCCATTTCCAAGCTCCCAAACAGACCCTTAGCTTACTTGTTTTAAATTAATGAGGAGAAATTTGTTGACAAGCTCCCATTTCACAGGATTTCACAGGTTTGTACCAATCGTTTGATGAAAAAACAATCACGAACTGGTTTTTTCATATCAATCTAGGTTTCCTGATATCCACGATGAAATTACATGGTTAACTCTATTAGATTGTTTTCTCTTTTATTTATTTTCCTGATTCCAATTAACCTTATATCATTTCGAAAGATTTTGTATTTAGTACTCCCTCCGTTTTAAAATGATAGACTTATTTAGTTTAACAAAAAAAATAAGAATACCAATCATTTGAACTATATTTTTTATGTTTTTCTTTATTTGTCTTTGGGAGAGAAGTGATACCCTAGTGTTTAAATAATAAAAACATGAGAGAAAATAGGAGAGAAAAGTGGTCCCCATGATGGTAAAGTAATAATCTTAAAACATTTGACTTTCTATTTATAAAAACAAGCCTATCTTTTTGACACCTTGCCTATCATTTTAAAACAGAACTGGTAGTTTTTGTTGGTGGTTCAATTAGAGGAAAGAATCCCGAGAGAAATTGACCAAATTTTTAACCCGTAAATTTGGATTTTTTTTTTCTTCATATTTTATAGTTAAGGGAAGAAAGAGTGTAAAACCTGAGTTCCATCTAATTTTTTGAGTTCTGATGATATATGAAGTGCTTAAAAGCCATCAAAATTAAACCATTTTTGCTGATCAATGAAACAAAAATACTTCCTTTTTTACTAAATAATAATGACTGCAGAACCTCGAGATAAAATTGGTTCATTTTACCGTTTCTCAATTCCCTAATCACGCAGAAGACAATAATTAAATAATTGAACATGTCGTCAATTTACTTTGTTTTTTTTTTCTTTAATTTTAAATTTCTTTGATCAAATTAATGTTTACTAGACATACAAGAATTTTACCCGATAGAAAAAAACGAAGTATTATGGTTTTAGTAACTTAGATTTATCAATTTCCAAGAATTTTAATCTTGTTGGAGCCTCCAAATAAAAATAAAATCTACAGATCAAATCTCAGCCGATCGATGTTAGAAACAAAATGTGAAAGATCATAGAAAAAGAAGATGATAATTAAAAAAAACACCTTTTCAGTTGTTGAAAAAAAAATTAGCAACCAAAATGAATAATCAATTCACTCTATAACCTTTTTTTCGTCCTAACTAACAATTATATATTCAAAATTCAATATTGACGAGCATTCGGAATTGGATCTTGACGAATGATCCCAACTATGATCCTTAGAATAATTATTAAAATAAAAATAAAAATTGTTTTGGGTATGGATCGTAAATTTTGGTGTAAATTAGGTTTTGGATCGTAAGTTTGTCCAAGTTTGGATCATTGATCCATTAATCAATTAGATATTCTGATCAACCTATTAGGAGAGCCAGCTAATGTTAATTGGTGTAAATACTTACGTGTTTTCCATAGTTCGAAGTATTAATCCCAATTATCGAGTTCAACCGATAACGAATTTCTAAAACCTCTCCTCAAACTCCACGGATTAATACTAATACATGGCACGCCGATTGTATCACATAGATTGTAGCCTGCGAAATGTTTCCCATGCACATAGGATTAAACAAAAAATCCACACAATCAACTAAATCTATGTATGATACCATCTTAGAAATCCATGATTTAACTATCTTCGAAAACCGATTTATAATAATAAAATTACTTTAGGTTTATTAATTTTATAAATATAGACGATTAAGTTGATGTGAGATTATTTCTAATAATACCAAAATCAGTTACACAAGCCTATGCCAATGCCTTATCCACCCAAGATCCGTCTCATTATTTTAATAGACTACAACGATCTAATTAGAAAATTGTTAATCAAGCTTGGGGGAGGGTTTTGTGATGATCAAAACAATCTGCTATTACTGGTTAGTAACAAAGTACGGATGTCTACAAATAATAATCTTCACTACCCAACACTCGATATACAATCTCATGAGAATTTACTTACCAAAAAGAAAAAAAAATAATTTATAGTGATAAAAGATTCTCCAACTAGCTGAAATCAGTTTTAATTGTTTAATTATTCTATCAAAAAAGAGAGAGAATATCTGGAGCGGCGCGTGGTTGTTTTCTTCACCAACATGAAGCGGAGCAGAGCAGTGGTGGTGGTGCAGGTACGTCGGAGCATTTGAGGATGGCGGTCATCGAGACTTCTTCTCACTCCAATTCTTGGATTGAGGTTCTTAAACATGGGAATCAGGTAGCTAGTGGGAGTATTCAGGGGTCCTCTTTGAGAGGTGAAGATGAAGTCTCCAAGTTCGAGAATAGTATGGTTGGCAAACAGTTCAGAGAAAAGGATCTGGTATCTTAAATCTCAAGAAGGAACATCAGATAGATTGTGAGCATAAATCCTTTGTGATGAGTTTATTTTAATCGAAGAAACTTCTCTGGGATTGAAATCAAAGAGTTTTCAAGAAATCTTTCTAAAAACTCATCTGTAATCATTTCAAAAGGAGGCGCCAAATGGTTTCTATCGATTCTGTCTCCTGAATCTTCTTCTAATTTTTCGGGGGAAAATTCATGTTCTCATGGAAAGGGACGTGACTAGTTAATGGTTACTAGAGAAATTATCGGCTCCGGGAGATAAAGTCAGAACTAAAGTTTTTTTTTTCCTGCTGATTTTGATGGATTCAAATGGAAGAAGCTAGCTATGGCGTTAGATAGTAGTATAGAGGACAGAAAGGAAGATATACCCTGTGTTTTTTCTCCAAGGAAGGGGGCAATATTCTTTATCAAGATTCTGTTGGTTTCAAAGAAAAAGGTTATTGGGATCAAGCTATCGTTATAGAGTCATCTCTGGCCGTAATCTCTTGGGAAAACATTGGGTTAGAAATAACAAGAAAATTTGATATTAAAGGTAGCTTTGATGTTCTTCCCTTCCACAATTGTAAGGCAATATTTTTTGCTTCCTCTTTGAATAGGAAAGAGATGATGATAGCCCGTGGTTATTGGTCTTTCGGTGGTGTTAGTAAAATAAAGAAGCACGATACGTGGAAGAAGATTAAGATAGGAAGCAATCAAATTAAAAAGAGCGAGAACCATATAATTAAATATCAAATAAGATATGGAACATTTTCCAAAAGCTGAACGATGAATTGCATGAAGGATACGTAAGATCGAGAAAGCTGAATTACATTGAACAAAACAAATAACATTTAATGTTGTTTGATCGAGAAAGTAAAAGTAATGAGTACTTATATTATTTTACTGAACGAGATGGAAGAAGTTTATAAGGATAGGAAGACACGTGTCGACTATGAAAAGCATCGTACCAAAAAACAATTTAGAGTGATCTGACAACTATAAGATCGCACCGATCAGAAGATAAAATAAAGTACAAGAACGATGGGCACGTCGAAATAAAATGGATCGAACCAAAGAAGAATCAATCAAAGAACGATGATGAGATTAGAAAGACTGACACGATGAATAAAGTGGGACCCAGTAAATAAATCTATAAATAGAAGAAACCAGACAACGAAGAGGGGGTCGGAAAAATTGAGAAAAAGGGAGAGTACTTAGGAAGATCAAGAGGAGATTTCTAGGTATGAATTTATGAGAGTAACTGATTGAAATTAAGATTTTGCATTCTATTTTGTTTAATTGAAAAGTGTAAAGATCATAAACTGAAAGTGATAAATCGGGTAATCATATGTAACAGATTTTTATGGAAATGATTTTATAAAATTATTATTAGGATGTTTCACTATTATTCGATTTCAATCTTTAACTTACATACAAGAGTTTGATTGGTTGTTTAGTTGAAGAGATTTTTTGTCTAAACAGGTGGATCAGAAATTAGATTGTGTCCATGGTGGTCAACTATCAATGCTATTCCTACCCCTAATTCTATTAAAATTCAGGAGCAATTAATCTTCTTGGGTTGAATTTACAGGAGTCCCCTTTAATTTCTGGAGTTCAAAATTGATCTGTGATATTGGTAATTTATTTGGTGGTTTGGTAGAAGTCCATCAAGATACTAAAGCATGGAAAGGTTTGTTCTTATTAATAGAGCGTTTTGGTTCAAGTTATTGGATTCCTAAAATTAGATTATAGGGTAATCCAATTCATAAAATTGGCTCAAATTTTATTGTTTGGTTGACATAATTCAATTACATGGTAAATGATATGTCCCAAATCACTTTAATACCTTTTTCCTCTTTGAGAAAATTATAATACATAAAAACATGTCAATTTCAGAATTTTAAATTTTATTGGATTCTCTTGGAATTCAATAACTTAAACAAAACGCCCTATAAAAATTAAGGTTCGTAATTTTAATTCTAACACAGTATACATAACTTTTTCAGTTAAAGGTCTTTCTTTTTCTATCATCGTATCTCCCTTGGAACAAGGAAAGATCCATAACTTTTACTTGGGTAGGGCTGAAAATTGGTAATGATCACCAAAGCGATACAAATCGTGATTTAGTGTGATGCTTTGATTTACATGTAAGATACTATATATACAGATAAATAAAGATAAAAACAAAAAAATTAACAACAAAAAATGCATAAATAAACAAATTTATAATTTATTAATAACATTTGAGAGGTAAATGTGTTGAGAAAAAGATCTTTTTGATTTAAGTAAGGTTTAAGTTTTAATTCTCTCTAAACATGGGCTAAAAATTATATAGGATATAATTTACGTAAGTTAATTACTATAATTTTAGATGGGCTAAAAATAAATATTTAAAAATTTCCAAATTAAAATTTCTGTTGGGTGAAAACACGACGTACTATAGCCTAGTTTAGCCCCTTACTAGACCCGTTCCTGCTTTGGAAAAATTTTCCGGTATCTCTATAGCTAAGAGAATTATGGTTCAGATTCTGGCAAAGGAGCATGACCAATTGCAGTGAGCTCATGTCATGTACAACAAATAATTTCAACTTCAAGGTTTGAAAAGTCTGATAATAGAGAGAGGGAGAAGAGTTCAGAAGAAAACAAAAAGGTTATTTATCGTTGGGTGCCTAACAAATGTCCAACATATTACTTTTGGTATCCAACATTTAAAATATTAAGGGTTAGTATCTTGATCCGTTAGAGACTGTTAAGTCAAACGGTTGACATAATCAAATTATAATTCAGTCACAATATATGTTATTACTAAACTAACCTTATGAATTATAGCAACAACTAAATATGTCTTAACATCCAATTAATGAGATTACACATGTCCGAATCTGAGCGTACTTGAATAAACAACCACGATTAAATCAGTCTAATAAAACTACCTGAGATGAAAGAGAGAGAGGTAGCTATGTTGGAATTCAGGGTTCGAAGAAGAAAACAAGGAAGAGTGGTATTTCTCTGCAATTGAAGATGATGAAATTTCGAAAAGCCTGTGATGGGATAATTGATGGGTCTCTAAACGAGAATTAAAAGAAGAAAAGAACAATAAAGGGAACAATGGGTTGGTGCTGAATCTGTTAGGGGTTTCTGTTGAGAACTGGAATTATAGAGAATGATACGGCATCGAGAAAGGTTAAGAAGGAAGAACACTACAAACCCTATCATCATTCTTATCCTCAAGATTCAAACTTTTAGCAGAAACAACATCACATCTAGTGTTCAAATAAATATTTCTTTCACAATTTTTCTGTCCCTCAAACTGCAATTGGTTTAGAAAAAACCCGGAACTGACAAAAGGAATTTGTTGATGAAGAACAACACGTTTTAAAAATCAAAGACTCCATTGTTGTTTTTACACCTGCAACAGAGGTGGAAAATCCAATTGCAGCTGCCAGTTTTATAAAACAAAACCCAAAAGGTAATGTTAAATCATTCAATTTTCGTATTCTTCTTTAATTTTGAGATGTTAGAATTTTACAAATTTGAAAGTTAAGGTTTTATAAAGTGACAGCATTTGGGGATTTTTTTTAAATTAGGGTTGATTAGGTTGATTTAGTTAGTAAATTTTGATAACTTTTTCCTGATATGTTGTCTAATTTGGTGTATTGCATGTTTGTGCAAGATAGATGGGACTGAAATTGTTGTCGGGGCCATCAATTTGTGGTGATCAATAAAGAGGATTAGGAGGTGAATGAGGAGTTACGTGGGTTTTTGGAATTGGGTCAAATCACTGAATAGTTTGGTTGGATATTTATCATATAGTAAACCAATTAAAGCAAATGAAGTTGGTTTATACAAATGGGTGATGATTCTGATCATGATGGTAAGGACAGTGATAAATGGAATGAGAATTTGATGACATTGGTATTAAAGATTTTAAGATGTTGATTGAATGATTGTGAATAAAAAAGATGATGAAATAATTGAAGTACAGTTGAAGAACATGTGTTGCTTTTAATTTTTATGGATGAATGCATATGATTGTTGAGTGTTTTAGATTCCTATATGATTATAAAACTTGGACTCTTGTCAGAACTCAAATATGCAGGTGGAAGCAGAAAGACACATAGAAGGTATTTGATGAGAGTCCTGAATGAGTAGAACACCATCAACTCAAAGTTGAATTGGAGCCATTGGATCAATCCATTTGTAACCGTAAGACCAAATTAATTTGATTACACGTTTTTTTAAAAGTCGCGTGCTAACAACGACTTAACGATGTTAAATAAATAGTATTAATTATTTATTTTAATTATTTATATAACAAATGGTTTGGTCAACCGTTTAACTTAACAGTTTTTAACGGGTCAAAGTACCAAATGCTAGTTATTAAAGAAATGTGTTAGAGATTTGCTGGATACCAAACATTAAATTATGCGCTGATAAGGTTGTTCAGAGGATTGAATCATCAATAAGGTTCAAGTCAATAATCCATCTGTCACGATCTCTATATCTAACACTTGGTTTTAAAATTCAAATTATATTAGTAATTTTGAGGAGGTTAGTGTCTTACTGGGGTGGAAGTATCAGTGGTTGGGAAAAATAAAAATGAACCGAATCAATCTTTGGAGCGGGTTAAGACTGGGGCCCAACGAGTTTCAGTAATGGGGCGGGTTCAGGCATTCTAGGCGCAACACCTGCTAGATGGAGCTCTTGTGTGGTTTTAAATCCAATCTTGCCTAATCCCACTATTCCAATTATTCTCAGTTTTGAGGTTGACGTGTCTTACTATTTAGGAAGGGCTATTTCTATTCCGGACTTACAAGTTATGGAACTAGAGGTGAACAATACTCAACATCATATGGAAGGTACGACAAGTTTAGATCTAGCAATTTTAGAGGGTGAGCAGGAACCTAATAATTTGATTTCTTCTTCTACTTCGGGTTCTACTGATTCACTTAGGGAAAATCTTATTATTTTCCAAGGAAGAAAATGGAGCGAGATGAAATTATTAATAGAACCAGATATTATATTCCAGTTCGAATCGATGATGAAACAATTTATAGCAGCATGACCAATTTTGGGGATTAACTTTGAGGGATCAGCTGTTGAAATAAATGATATGGTGATGTAATCTATTATAAGGCATCTGAGCAGATTTGAGAAGGGTAATTCAATTTCCTTATCTTGAGGTATTAATTTTTGGTTTTAGTTTTTCTTCGTATGTTTTTTTTTTTATGGATTACAACATTGTTAGTTGCTTTGTTAGGGGTATTAACAACATCAATAGAAAAGATGTGATTAAAAAGAAAGTGAGACAGTGGAAGCCTACTATCCTAGTTCTTCAGGAAACGAAAATTCAAGAGTGTAATAAATAATTTGCTAAACAAATTTGGGGGAAGTGAAGTGTAAAATGGGTAGATGGTCCTTCTGAAGGGAGATCATGGGGTATTTTATGTTTTTGGGATGAGGATAAATTAGAGGTAGAGGAGGTGGTGATCGATATTCATTCGATTAGCTTGAGATGCAATTTCATCAACTCTGATTTCAGTTGGATGTTCACAGGGGTTTATGGTCCTGTGAACATATTAGATCAAAAAGCTTATGGAGAGAGTTAGAAGAGATAAGGGTTTTTGGCAATTGCCATGGGTTTTAGGAGGGGATTTTAACGAAATTATATTTATGCATGAGAGAACTTCAGAAACTGAAATTTCTGCTGGCATGAGACGCTTTAATAGATTTATTGTCAAGTATGATTTGGTAGATTTACGATTAATGGGGCTACTTTCACCTGGAATAATAACAATCGGGCGAACAATATAAAAAGTAGAATTGAAAGATTATTGTTTCTAGTGATTGGGAAGAGAAATTTCCGGCGGTGATTCAAATTGCTCTTCCAAGACCTTGCTTTGACCACTGCCCACTGGCTCTACTTTGCGAAGGGGACCAGGTCCTTTTCGATGTGAGATTTATTGGCTTAATCATCCTGATTTCCTTAGTTTATTACAGTTGTGGTGGAATTCTTTTGTTTTTTCTGGTTCAGAAGGTTTTATTTTTTTCTAAGAAGATTCAAATGTTAAAGTTTAAACTCAAGACTTGGAGCAAGATAGAGTTCGGGGATGTAGATAGAAGATTAGAAGATTTGGAAGAGGTATTTATGCATTTGGATATGGAGGAGGAATCTAATGGTGGTTTGAGTGAAGAACAATGGAACGAGAGAGTTCTAGCTCAGCAAAATTATTGTAGTACTATTGGTTTGGTGGCTGAAAAATGGAGGGCTAGAAGTAGAGTGGATTTTATTCAAAATAATGATAAGAACAATAAATTATTCCACAAGATTTCCTCCGACAAAAGAAGAAGTCACATCAATAAAGTCAAAGTAGATAGTAGAATGACTCAAGAGGATAAGGAAATCAAAGATGGAGTTGTCAATCACTTTAAGAATATTTTTTAAGATAAACCTCTTGGCAGACCAGTTATTGGTGATCTGTAATTTAACAAGATCGATGAAGATATGAAGCAATTTTTAGACAAGTCAATTTCCGAGGCCGAAAGTTTTTGATGATATTAAAGCCCTGGGGAAAACTAAGGCCCCAGGGCCAGATGGTTTTCAAGTTCTGTTCTACCTAAAGGCTTCCGAGATTATAAAATTTGATTTTATGAAAGTTATTCAGGAGTTGCAAGAGTCAGGAGTTTTGGATTGGAGATTCAAGAATACGTTTGTTGCTTTGATACCTAAAAAGGATACAGTGGAAGAAATTTCTGACTTGAGGCCTATAAGTTTGGTTAATGGGGCTTATAAGATTATAGCTAAGGTTTTGGCGGATCGTTTAAAACAAGCTTTGCCTAAGGTCATCTCTCAACAACAGTCAACTTTTCTTAACCAGAGAAATATTCTGGATGGGGTATTGATTGCCAATGAATTAATTGATTCGAGAATGAAATCTGGGAAAGCTGGTCTCTTATGTAAAGCTGATTTCAAAAAAGCTTTCGACAATGTAAGTTGGGAGTTTTCGAGAGAAGCTATGGTGCGGATAGGCTTCGGTCAAAAGTGGATAAAATAGATTATGATTTGTATACAAAGAGTTCGTTCTCAATTCTTATCAACGGAAGTGCCGAGGCTACTTCACTAGTAAAAAAGGAATTCGTAAAGGTGATCCCCTCTCTCCCTTTTTATTTCTTATTGCCGCTGAAGTTCTTTCCTTAATGATGTTAAAAGCAAAAGAGGAAGGTCATATTAAAAATTTTAATGTCAAAGATAATGGGATTTCTATTACGCATCTTCAATTCGCAGATGATTCTTTATTTTTTCTGGATGCCAATGTAGATCAGTTGAAACACTTGAGAATGATTTTAATAGGTTTTGAGTTGTTGTCTGGTCTTAAAATCAACTTTGCTAAAAACGAGTTGTATGTCGTGGCTTTGAATGATGATATGAATTACTTTGCTTCTATTTTGGGTTGTCTTAGCGATTCTCTTCCTACTTCTTATTTGGGATTATCTCTTGGTGATAGGTAAAAAGGTACAAGGAAATGGAATAGAGTCATAGATAAGTGCAATTAACGTTTATCTTACTGGAATAAATCTAATATTTCTAGGGATGGTAAAATTACTTTAATCAAAAGTGTGTTAGCTAGTTTACCTATTTACTTCATGACCTTATTTGAGATTCCTGTTTCTGTGGCTAGTAAAATAGAGAAAATAATGAGATATTTTCTTTGGGATGGGCAGCATAGTATGAAGAGAATTCATTTGGTGAAGTGATCTCAGCTGACTAAGAAAAAAGTAGTGGGGGTCTTGGTATTAAGAGTTTAAGGCATATGAATGATGCTTTATTAGTGAAATGGTTATGGAGATTTGCATTAGAGGATGACATGCTTTGGAAGAACATTATAGAAGAGAAGTATGACATTAGTCAACAACCTTTTATTTCTAATCATCCTAAAGGTACTTATATATGGGGTCTCTATGTGGAAAGGAATTATAGCTAGGGAACCAATTTTCAAAGAGAGTATTACTTTTAAAGTTAATAAAGGGTCAAAGGTTAGATTTTTGGAAGATTGTTGGCTGTTTGACAGATATGAAGTCTGAATTCCCTAATATCTACAACAAAGCTCATTCTAAAGGTAAATTTATTGATGTTGTTGGTAACGGGTCTGCTGTATCGGATACTTGGAATTTGGAAATCACTAACAGACTTGATGTTGTTTCTAGAGCACAGCTAGAGACTATAAAGGATAAGCTTAGTGTGGTGAATTTTATTTGGTCCGATGAAGATGCAGTTAGTTGGAAACTCAACAAACACAAGATTTTTTCTGTCAAATCTTGTTATGGGTATATTCATCAAGATTTCGTTTTGTGTCTTGATAGTCAGATATTCAAGCATATTTGGTGGCAGACTTATCCTCCTAAAATTACTTTTTTCATTTAGTGTGTTCTTCAAAATAAGATTCCAACTAAGGATTTACTGAGGCGTAGAGGTATGCAAATTGCAGGTGGCTGTGTTTTTTGTGGTGAAATTGAAACCATGGATCATTTATTTCTTCACTGTGTTTTTGATCAAGGGTTGTGGAACTATTTTAGGAACGAACTTCAGTTTTATTTTGTTCTCCCTTCCTTGATGAAGTCTCTATTATGTACCTGGCAGGCTAAGGATATGACAAAGTTGCAGAAGAAGTTGTAGGCTATGATACCTGCTATGATAGTTTGGTCAATTTGGTTTTGAAAGAAATGCTAGAGTTTTCTCGGGGAAGAAAATGGAGCTTCAAGGGGTTTTTTCATAGCAAAATACTGGTTTTTTTCATGAGCGTTATGTTTTGTTGAGTTTCAACAGGTTTCTTTTGAAACTGTCATTAAGAGAAACTATTGTACTTTCAACCTCCCTATGCGCAGTTGTATTTTATCTGTTTTAGTTTCTTTTTTGTTTATGTTCTCGTCTTGCTTTTTTCTTTCCTTTTTTTCTTGTACTCTCATTGGGTGGTACAATTCTTTTATACCCTTTTTTGATTAATGGAATTCTTTGCTTTACTGACCAAAAAAAAATACAGCCCGCGAGTTAGAACCCCAAGGGTGTCACTATCCAAGTGGATTAAGCCCAACAAAACAAAATTCACACAAAAAACTCATTTTACAAAATCTGTCCAAGTTACCCTTCTTTAAATCAACCTAAAAACAAACCACACACAACCACCCGCCCATTAACTCACGAAACCCATTTTACAAAATCTGTTCTCACGAACTCACGATTGAAACCCATCTTATTCTTCACCATTTCTCCACTGTCTCCACCATTAAATCTGTTGTAGTTAATGAAGTTGCAATTATTACCTCATTAAATCTCTCTTTAATCAAAATCAGACCGTTTAGCTAAAGAAAACGGTAAGAAAGAAGGCTGAAAAGTTCATAAAAACTCCATCATCCCTTCATAAAATCATCATCAACATTCTGTGAAGTAGCAACTGATTCTAATACGATTGTTCATAATCAACATTCTGTGAATTAACATTCGAGTGTGAAGTAGCAATTGATTCTGTGAGAGTTTAAAAACAAAAACAAAACAGAGAAAACTCGTTAAAAATGGTGAAGAAACAGGAGAAGCAAATGAAGAAAACAAACAATACACTAGTTAAAAAACAAGAAACAAAGAAAGGTAAATTGAAATTTTTATCATATTCTGTGATTATAATCATATTCTACTGTTTTATTGAGAAAACTTGTTTAATCATAAGGTTTCATGGATTTTCATCTAGGTTTCGTAGGTTTCAGCCAATTCTGCGTAGATCTGTTTCAAACATGTTTGTGCAAACATGTTTAGAAAATGTTTATTTAGATGAATTGTTCACTGTGTATGGAACACCAACATGTTTCATACTATTCTTTACAGATTTACAGCAAACAATATTTGTGTTTTTAGAACATGAATTTGGGGCTGAAATCCCAATAGGTTTCAGCTTATTCTGTGCATGTTTTTTGTAACGATTTGTATTTTCATAGGTTTCAGCATGTTCTATGTATGAGTTGTAAACAACAAATGATGATGATTTTTAGAAACTGAATGTGTTGATGGAACCCTATGAGGTTTCATCCTAATTACTTCTATTTGTGCTAACTGTTTACATATTCTGAAAACAAAATTTAATCATATTCTTTACAGATTTGCAGCAAACAATCTTCGTGTTTTTAGAACATGAATTTGTGGTTGAAACCCCAATAGGTTTCAGCCTATTCTGTGCTTGTCTGTTTCCAACAAATGAATGTTTTTTAGAACATGAATTTGGGGCTGAAAACCCAATAGGTTTCAGCCTATTCTGTGCATGTTTTTCGTAACAATTTTTATTTTCATAGGTTTCAGACTGTTCTATGTATGAGTTGTAAACAACAAATGATGATGATTTTTAGAAATTGAATGTGTTGATGGAACCCTATGAGGTTTCATCCTAATTACTTCTATTTGTGCTAACTGTTTACATATTCGGTAACAGGAAAAAATAATTATTTGTGCTAACTGTTACTTATTCTGTAACAGATACATATAGGTGCTCTCTACAACATTTATATACAGAGGCACCAAAGATCAAAACACTGATACAAAATAAAGAACAACACATGAAAGAAATTCTAGCATGTCTATTCTGGCGCTTCTTCGAACCATTCTTCGATGGATACCTTGAAGCATCTAAAATAAAGAAATCAACAATGGCTGTTCAAAAGATATCAGGGAAATTTTTTAAAAATGAGAACCATGTGAAACCAGATTGCTTCAAGCTAATGAGATCAAAGAAATTGATATTGAAGACAACGCCTGAGCATTTTGCTGTCATCTTTGGTCTACAAATGATAAAGAATATGGATATAGACGAAGAAGATGTTGAGATGAAGAAAAGGGTGAAAATGTTTCAAGTTAAATACTTTAATGGAGCAAAAAAGATGAAAAAAACAGATATTGTAAGAGGTATGATGAAGGCAGCAGCGGATGAAACAAAAGCTGAAGACTTCGTTAAGCTTTTTATATTGTATCTGTTGGTTTATGAAAATGTAAAAATGGTAGTTAGAAGAAAAACATCTTATTAAGTTTTAATCAGTATTTTTATTAATCAATACTTTCATTTGATCTTATTACAGTATCATTTATGAGAAATGTTGAACAATATTTTTTCTGTTTCATTTATGAGAGGTTTCAGCCAATGAAGGTGTACAGGAACATAATGATGCACTGAAACCGATAGAGGTTTCA